>OX336389.2:1177257887-1178457887 GCA_946902985.2 Meconema thalassinum
GAGAGATTTTCATCTATTACATTATGAGGCCCAGGTATTTAACAGATGAGACCCTTTTAACTGCCTTTCCATTCATCGTTATATTCTGAGTGATGTCTAACTTTGATCTGCGCATCGATATTATTAAATAATTTGTTTTATTTTCATTTATTGTTAATTTATTTGACTGGGTCCAGCCAAGTATTGTATTCATGTCCTCCTGCATGTGTGTAATCAAAGTGTTGGTGGTGTACGCATTGTAAAAGATGGTTAAGTCGTCTTCAAAGAACGTTATATTACCATATAAACGGAGTGTTGCTATGTCATTAATATACGTTGATCATTGGGGCACACCGTGGGTAATATTTACTTCCTCACTTCTGTAGCCATTTATTTCAATATACTGCTTACGATTGGATAGGTTATTTTTAAGCCATGTCCAAGCTACTCCTCGGATACCTGCTTTATCAAGTTTCCATAAAAGAAATTCATGGTCAACAGTATTAAACGCCTTTCTCAGGTCTATGAAACGCCACTCACTGTCATCTTATTGTCTATGGCATCCCGAAAGTTAGAGATAATATCAATTGTGGCTATTTCTGTGTTTGAGTTTTCTCGGAATCCATACTGCCCTTTGTAGAAGTAATCATTTTTATTTAAGAAATTAACAATTCTGTTTTTACTACTGTTTCGAGTACTTTGGATATGGTTGGGAGGATGGAATTGGGTCTGTAATTGTCTGGATTGCTTTTGTCACCTCCTTTATAGACTGGTATGACTCGTGCTATTTTTAGATCATCAGGCACCAGGCCAGACTCTAACGGTACATGTATTAAAGTAGTTAGTGGGCTACTTAGCGTGTCAATGGAGTTCTTTAACAATTTTACTGACATACCATGTTTGTCTTGGCTACTTTCCATTTTAAGGCTTAATATAATATTGCGAATTTCCATCTCATTATTCGGGGTCATAAATATAGAAACTGTGTTGACATTAATTTCATTAACTTTCTTCCCTGGGAGGATGTTTTTGACTAACTTGTGTGCCATGTTTATAAAGGGAGTGATTAGAGCATTGCAAATATTTTCTTTTCCTGTGAAGGATTTACCGTCAATTATTATCTCACTGGGACCATCTTTGCTTCCAGTTGTGCAGTTGTAGATCATTTCATTGATTACTTTCCAAGTATCTTTTGTGCTATTGACGTTCAATGTTAATTTATGTTCATAGTATGAGGATTTCGGTTTCCGTTTTAAAGATGTCACTTTGTTCCTACATATTATGTGCTCTACTTTAAGAGGTTGTTGTTTCTGTGAATGCTAGTTTTAAGTTTAGCATGTAGTAGGTCCCTTTGTCTTATTAGCTTGATTAATTTTGTCGTTATCCTTGGGATTTTGTGGTTCTGGTGTATTTCCTACAATGGTGTGTCAGTGTTTTCTTTGTTAGGTGTCTGTATCAAGATTTTGTGTTTCATGGCGGTCTAAGTTTCGTTTACATCTTCTAATTTGCAGTCTATTTGATTGAGATCTTTAGAGAATTTGTTTTTGTGCACGTACCGGTGATTTTTATTTACGTTTTTTGAACTAGACCTTTGCTTTTTGGGGGGTATTTAAATATCATGTTCGAGATTGGGCTCTTGCCTGGATAGTAATTTGACCAGAAAATCTCAGTTACAAGAATATTGTGATCACTAATATCACTATTTATATTGCTTATTTATAGGCATATTTACAGTTATTAGTGGCCACCTGATCAAGGACTGTACTTGTTGATTCACTTATTCTTGTTGGATAGCGAGTATTGCCTTGTGTGAAACCGTAGCTTGATAGTAGATTGAGGTATGATTTGGTTACATTATTTTTGTTTAATAAGTTAATATTTGTATCACCAATGCATAAGCAAAGATTGGCATTGTTTTTCGAGAGAATGTGCTCTAGAGTTTGCATGAAATTTGTTGCGTTATTTATGTTAGGATTATATACTGTAATTATATTAATAGTGTGCAGGTTATTGAAACGAACAGTATCACTTCTTTTCAGTAGCGGTTTCTGGGTATGCACCCTGGAGCCAGTGCACACCCATTCTTGCAATATTAGCCTTGCTTTGCATTTTAGTTTTATAAATATGTAAATAACAACATGATTTTATGGTATTATTACGCGTCAACAAATGTCCTGTACACCGCGTGTGCTACTCCTCGCTGTATGTTGGCTCGGGTATCGCCCAGTGATCGCCGTTCACCACTTGCAGCTTTGTAGCCAGACCGAGCCAGACTTTAGGCTATACGGCTGCAGCGGGGCAAGAGGGGTAGTGTGTTAACAATAACAGCAACGGAGCCACAATCTTCCCCAGCGGAAAGAACTGCGCATGCTCAGTTTAATTTCCCACCTCTTTCACAACTAATGACATGTGACAGACTCAGACACGAACTTCGATAACAACTACCGCACTATCTATTGGAGAATTAGTGTACCAAGTAGCAATTCACGCGCAGTTTGAAAGGTTGTGTCTTTTCTCTGCTTGTATCGCCCTTGTCATTTGATTTTCATTGTACATTTAAAAATCACAGAACAGCCAACTGAATGGATATTATATAAGCTATAGTTATAACAGTTAACCCAGTTTCATAACATTTCTTTATAATTTACAGATTTTTAAGGCCCATTATAATTGTATTTTGATGTACCGTATCAGAGGATTAACCTGACCTCTGATAGAAAATAAATTTATTCCTTTCGAAAAGTTGGCAATCATGGCCGTGGCAAGTACTTTTTCAGATGTGTGTTTTTAAAGTTGTTTGGTTATTTCAGTGTGTGTTTATTATTAACGTAGGTATTTATTTATACATTAATTATGATGAATACTGTTCAGGAGTTAAAAACCATTGCCTTTTCCCAACTTACTCTGCAAGAAAAGGTGGCCATAAAAGAAAAGGAAAGGCCTATCCCAAACATAAATTTAGTTCAATCGACTCAGTGCAAAGACAAGGCTAGGACTCGCTTATTCCATAATGAATTGTATGGCAAGTATGAGTGGGCTTGTGGCTGTGAACTAACCAACAGGATGTATTGTTTCCCGTGCTTAATGTTTTCATGTGACAAACACAAAAGAAGTGATACCTGGACCAAAACAGGGTTTTCTGACCTAGGATATTTGAAACAAAAAACGGGCAAACATGAGCAAACAAAAACACACATGAATGCCGAATTAGAATTTCAAGTACTAGGGAAATACGAGATCGGACAGCAACTTGATTGTGCATTCAGGAGGAACATAGAAAAGCAAAATATCGAGGTATCGAAGAACTGACACGTTCTGTCACAGATCATTGATTGCATCAAGTTTTGTGGAATTTTTGAGCTGGCATTGAGAGGGCACAATGAGAAAGAAGATTCTGTAAACCCTGGCATTTTTAGAGGACTAATAGATTTCACATCCGAATTAGATACGCTTCTGAAGGATCATCTAAAAAGTGCAACAGTGTTTAGAGGAATATCTAAAGAAATTCAGAATAACCTATTACAATGTATGCTTGACGTATGCCAAGATGAATTTAAAACAGAAATCCAAGAAGCAGACTTCATCTCCGTAATGGCTGACGAGACGTCGGATGTTTCATCACAATACCAAATGGTCATAGTGTTTCGCTACCTGCTGCCCAATGGCAAGCCTGTTGAAAGGTTCTGGACTTTCATGAGTCATGACGCACAGACTTTGGCTATATGTGTTAAAGATGCTTTAGAGGAAGTGGTGTCAGAAAAGACCAAAGTCATATCACAAAGCTATGATGGAGCTAATGTGATGAGTGGAACGCACTCCGGTGTACAGGAGATTGTAAGAAGAGAATATGCATACGCTTATTACATACATTGCTACGCCCACAAACTTAATCTAATAGCAGCCAAAATACACAAGTGCGCATATCTTTGCAGATCTCAATGAAATTCCTCAGTTCTTTTCGAACTCATCTCAAAGAGTTAATGTGTTAGATGGAGTGGTTGGTAGAAGAATTCCTTCAGGTTCAAACGTTAGATCTCGAACGGTACAAACGGTGTATGAACATAGAGAATCTTGGATGGAATGTTTTGAGAAAATTGATAATTCAAGTAAACATATAAACACCATCACACAGGCAAGAGGTTTACGTTTGAAAATAGAGCAGCCAATGTTCTTATTCTGGCTTGATTTTGTTCACCACATAATGCCACATGTGGATATTTTATATCAACAGCTCTAAAAGAGGACAATAGACACTGTTACAGTGAGAAAAACAATAAATTCATTTGAATCTGCAGTGGAAAGTGTTCGGGATACAGTGGATAACATTTCAGAAGAAACCTCTTCAGCAAAACGAAGACGTTAGGAGACTCCAACTTCAAGAAAAATTGCAGCTAAAGAAGTGTGTGATGTTATTTCTATGCAAGCTAAAGAACGTTTCTCCTTCACGGGTCATCTTATGGCTTCAAATCTTTTTCCTTCGGAAAATTTCAAGTCGTTCGATAAGAAATTCCCAGAAGAAAGTCTTTTCCAAGCTTGCCAAGCCTATCCTTTTGTTGACAGATCCAAATTGAGAACAGAATTAGAAGTTAAGTATATGCGTGAGGACTTCCCGAATGTCACCTGTGCAATTGACATGATTGAATTCATTATTGAGAATAATTTGTGGAAATATTCAGTGAAACGCTCAAAGTTCTCAAAGACTTGACTACCACACCTATGACTACAATTGGTGCAGAGAAGTGTTTTTCTACATTAAAAAGAATAAAAACATTTCTCCGAAGCACAATGTCACAAGATAGACTGACGGCATTAGCAATGTTGTCGATTGAAAAACAACTTGTGAGGTCAATTCCAAATTGCAATGACAAAGTTATCGACAAAATTTGTCCAGAAGAATGAACTTTATTCATAGAAAAGTGATTCAAACGTAATTTAAGGGTTTAAAATTGTGTATTCATTGTTGTTATACTTTATTCAAGCTATATAGGCTACTTAATAATTAATCTGTGCATTTCACAAATTTTCTTGTAAATAGACTCAACGTGCTACTAGTGAACTTGGGGAATATAATGTGAGTGACTTCGTCAGAGTAAATATCAGAAAATTTCAGACTGTCGACGCAGCATAGGATTCATGTCTGTAATAGGAAGGATTGGCAGGGTAAATTATACATTTTGTACATTTCTATATCAGATATAATTGTTTAAAATTAATTTCTTCAACTGTAAATACAATTATGTTAAAGTAAAATTTTGCGTTGACCAGTTTTCGCAGTAAAACATTTCGTTTAAAAATATTTAATATATTGTTCATAAACAATAAGTTATTAAAATCTTGACATCGTAATGAAGCTGTTATTTTGTATGGTTAGGTATGCATGCATTTATATAAAATTTAGACAATATTTTAAAACAGTGGACACCCATAATTTTCAAACCACCAGCCGTCACTGCTTCTTTTAAGCTCTAGCCGGATCAAGCTAGGGATACTCTCAACTAGGATGAGAACGTTTATATTCCATTTTTGTGGACATAGGAACAAGAAGTTTATATTCCATTAAATCTACTTGTCACATACTATCATAAACAGTGCATGCATAACTATCAGCATCGATAAGTCAATACTCGTATGAAAAAATTATAAAAAATACACGTGTTTTTCATTCTTGCTCATTCAACGAAAATTGCCATGTTTGTCAGGCGCATCAGGGCCCTTCAACTGTTACCGATGCGAACACACTCACGTCACATTACTATTGCCAATATGTGGGATACAAAGTACACCTTGTAATTATGTGAAAAAGCATTAATTGGCAACCGATTGGTCTGAATAAAATTTGTTGATGGGTGAGCACTTTCACTGTGCGTGGCAAAAACCAGGAGTGTATTTATTAGCTAACGCGGTTCGCAGGGCCGCGCTACCTAGCAAGTATTGGTCTAAGCAAAAACCATTAGTCTGGATAAAGATTAATGATGAGTAGCACTGTATGCGCGGGTTTGGCAAAATTGTGTATGTCCCATAATTCATGCGTATTGTGGCGGATACAACTGGATTTTTACGAGTAGTGATCTAAAAATGCGACGGTGGGTGGGTGGAGAAGAAACCATCTATTACCACAGCATTTCCTCAATCATTATTCATCATTACAAAACATACCTATATGATGACAATATGGCGCCTACGCTAGTTGTTGATGTTGCTAGGTCCCGATTTTTGTGTAAATTAGACAATAATAAGTGTGGTTTAAATAAAAAGCGTTTGAAGAGTGGAATTCAGTGTTCTAATTGTTTAGTTTGGTTTCATTTAGAATGAAAAAAAATGAAAATCCACAGCCTGCTTCCAGTCTCCGACCGGGTCAGGAATGGAATGAATGAAGCCCCCATCTAGCGGCGAGGATATGGACTGTGCCGGCTGCCGAGGCCTGACGCACTCCTCTGGGGCAATGATTAAATGAATGACAGATGAAATGAAATGATAGTGGAGAGTGTTGCTGGAATGAAATTTTGACAGGGAAAACCGGAGTACCCGGAGATGAATGCAATTAGTGAAAGTGAAATTAACGAATTTTGGACATGCTATACATGCGAAGAGAGCAAGCCGAGCACCGGTGTCTCAGAAATTATGCCTACGATGGAATTGGACAATGAAATAAGTAGGGAAAATATTTTAGAGATTTTAACCTTATTGCAACAGGATATTCAGGACTTAAAAGGGGAAAAAGAGATATTGAAAGACAACGTGAGATCGCTCGAAATAAAGTTAGCAAGTGAAGCCAATTGCAACATGGACTAATCGGAAACATGGTGTCAAGTGGTGAAAGGAGGGAACAACATCACGAAAAGGCCCTCTGGAAATGAGCAGGTTATAACAACTAACCGATTTTCTGTATTGGATTCCATTAACATAAATAAGAATCAACAGGAAATATATTACCGCATTAACACGAACAAGCGCAATGAAAATCGCAGTAGGCCTAATAGTGGTAATCCTAGGCCTAAAATTCGCAACAGCACAAAATCAATTGTGAAGGCAAAAGCTTCAATAGTCGCGATATTTGGAGACAGCCATGCCCGGGGAATTGCAGGTGACATCCACAATGAGGAGATTGCAGCATCAGCCGTCATCTATCCTGGAGCACCTATTCGGAAAGTTATGGAAAAAATTGAAGAGGAGACACGTGACTTCGGCAGCAACGACGTGGCTGTAATTATCGGCGGGACAAATGTCGTGGCTCACAACAACGGTTCGGAAGTAAGTTCTCAACTAAAAAAAGATTGTGTAAATTAACACACACCAATGTTATAGTAGTAAATATCCCTCGAAAATTCTTGTGTAAACATTGAAGTGAATAAGGTTAATGAGGATATGGTAAAAATCTGTAAGCATTTCAGGAACACCCAGATCGTTGACTGCAATAGCTTTGAAAGGCAATGTTACACAACTCATGGGCTTCATCTTAATAGACTAGGGAAAAGGAAAAGAAGTAAAATTGTGCAGAGCTATTTTAACCTAACAAGTACTGGTAAGGCGAAAAATGCAATTCCTTTGGGTTATAATAATGATCAGGGAAACTAGTAAGCAGAGCCAACTTAGCTGAAGTTTGGCTCAGGCATAACCTAGTTATTAGAAAAGGGTTCAATATTGATTATAATATGCATATCTACCACCAGAATGTTCAGCACCTAAGGAATACAGTAGATCATTTAAATAACCTGATAAATTCAAAAAACTACAGTGTTGCTGTGTTTAACATTGGTGTAAGAGGAAGGAAATAAAAACCATGCATCTAGATAAATATATACTAGCCAGTAGTTACTGTCGAGAAGAAATTAAAGGTGGGGGTGTGAGTCTGTACTGTAAAATTAATGTTAGATACCAGGAATTGAGGTGGGTTAATAGCTATGGAAGGGATCATGACTTTGATGTTGCAAGTATTTTAATTCCGCTGAATGATGATTTTGAAATATTTATAGCAGGAGTATCTAGAGCCCCAAGTGGAAATATGGAAATATTCCTAAGACAGTTTGATTTACTTCTGAATAAAGTAGCCAAAATATAGAAATATAATAGTAGTCGGTGATTTCAATATAGACTGGTTTGCACATGACAGGTCCCTCGAGACATTCAAAGAAATCGTATTGTCATTTGGCCTTAATAATCTTGTCAAGGAGCCAACTAGGGTAACAAAACATTCTGAAACATTAATCGATTACATTATTACTAACATACCAGCCGAATTAAGTAATTGCACTGTTGTGGAAAATTTTGTATCAGACCATCGTGGCCAGGAACTAAAAATTGCATATCCTCATGAATCTCAATTAAATCAGTCTACATGGAATTACACTCGAAATGTATCTAATAATAATGTAATGAAACTCACAGAAGAACTTGGTAAAGTTGATTAGGGGGAAGTGAGGAATATTAGGGATGTAAATGCTGCCTGGGAAAAATTTTGTTCATTTTTGAAGTGTGTCTTAATTTATCCTGCCCTTTAGTTAAAAGGATAAATAGGAATCCCCAGAGCACTAAAAAAACAAAATTGTCTTATCTGTGCCATAGGAAAAAACAATGCACGATTGATGCTTTCGATAGCTACAAGCAAACAGGATTGAAGCTTTATAAAAATAACTATAAAAATTTAAAGAAGAATATTATGAAGAAATAAAAATAATCAAAGCACAAGAATATGAAAATAGAATAACAAATTCTAACAACTTTGCCAAAGAAGTACGGCAAATAGCTAAATATATTTCAGGTCTTAATAAAAGCAACACATGGGAAAATATTTCGATAAAAATCAATAACAATTTTCTTAATGCACCTTTACAAGTAGTAACAACATTCAATGATTATTTCATTCAGCCACCCGTTAAGAACTGTTTGAATGTAAACAGTAATAGAGCAAAAGGTAATGATCATAATGTTGTAGGAAATAAATGTGGTAATAGCAGTATAAAGCAAATCACATTTAATAAGTCAATCTTCCTGAAACCAACTACCAAAGATGAAATAAGTACGATAGTCAGAAAAATAAAAAATAAACATAGTCATGGTTGGGATAAAATTTCACCCTGGTTGTTGAAACAGTGCTACGGTCCAATCCTAGACTTTCTTACCGAACTGATAAATATGTGTCTCTTAAAGGGCATCTTCCCAGATATACTAAAGCTATCCGTTGATAAACCAATTTTTAAAAAGGGTGACAGATATCAACTAGGTAACTACAGACCGATCACTATTATCTCTACATTTTGTAAAATTTTAGAGTATGTGATTTACCATAGAATAATTGATTTTATTGATAAGAATGATTTAATAAATAAGAATCAGTTTGGTTTAAGGATGGGCTTATCAACTATAAATGCCATTGCAGAATTTTATGAAACTCTGCTTGCTTCTCTTGATGATAATAAATGTGCTGTTGGGGTTTTCGTAGATTTGCATGCGTATACCATTCTCCGTCAGGATATTTTCATTTATTTATAGATAAATTAGAATTGTTACTCAATAGCATTAACAAAGTATATTTTGATATAATAATTTGTGCGGATGTAAATGTGGATTTCTTAAAATGTGATAGAAATTGTGAATTATTACCACAGCAACTAATATCCTATGGACTGAAACCTATAAGTACAAGAAATACCCCGACAAGAATAACAAAATTTAGTAAAACCACTCCTGATCAAATTTTTACAAATAAATATAAATATCACCATTCAATAGAAGTCTATTGCCCGGGTTTTAGTGACCACCATGGACAAATACTGAGCTTTGAAGTACCCGAGAAATCAATAATAATGATAATGGAATAAAATCAAACAAATGGTACATATTTCAATGACTTATTAAATAAGGAATCATGGTCAGAAGTTTATAAACTAGAAAATTTAAATGATAAATTTAATCCATTTAACAGTACCCTAAAACACTATTATTAAACAGCATTCCCCTTTAAACAAGGAGCTATTCAAAATAACAAAACTAGCAATTGGATAACAACATGGATTATAGATTCATGTTAAAGAAAGAAATGTATACACAAAATATATAAACAATACCACACAACACTTGAATTCAATGTATACTACAAAAAATACACTAGCATATTAAATAAGGTAATAAGACTAGCAAAAAATGCATAATGATAATCTTATTTCCCAATCATCTAATAAAAACAGGACTATGTGGTCCGCGATAAAGAAAGAAACTGGAAAATCTGCTTAAATACGAAGGAACATTACACTGACCAACAATAGTAAAGTGATTCATAATCCAGAGGAAATAGAAAACACTTTTAATGACTATTTTCTGGAAATTCCACAAAAAATATTAAATAAATCACAGGTAAATACACTAAATTCTAATAATAAAATAAATATATGCAGTGATTCTTTATTTATAAATCATGTCACAAGTGAAGAGGTAAGAATAGTTATAAGAGAGCTAAGAAATAAATTCTGTCCTGGCATTGATGGCATCCCTGATGCAATTTTAAAGAAATGTGCAGAAAATATAATAAATCCACCTACGCACTTAATAAAGAGTTCAATTCTCTCAGGAACTTACCCGGATATTTTGAAGTTATCAAAAGTAATTACAGTGCACAAAAACGGTTCAAAAGATGAATTAGATAACTATCGCCCTATTACTTTACCAATTGATATTGCAAAAATTGTGGAAAGAATCATGTATAAGAGACTGATAAGTATTATAGAAAAATGGAATACTATCAAACTCACAACATGGATTCAGAATGGAAAGATCTACACAGACAGCAATTTATGAATGTAGTAATAGTATACTGAAATTAATTGACAATAAGGAATATGTAACTGGCCTATTCTTGGATTTATCGAAAGCATTTGATGTTGTTGACCATAAAATCCTCCTTACAAAACTAAATCAATATGGTATCAGAGGTCTAGCTAATGAATGGATAGAATCTTACTTAACAAGGCGTAAACAAATAGTAAGCTTTAGACACAAGGATGATGGAACCAAATTACTTAATGAAACATTGTCCAATGAGGGAATTATTAAATTTGGAGTACCCCAGGGATCGGTTTTGGGCACACTACTATTTCTTCTATATATCAATGATATAACACAGAACGTTTGTTCTCATAAGGGAATTTTGTTTGCGGTTGATACAACACTCGTAATAAAGGTGAAACTTAGCAGGGCTTACAGCAGTCTGCTGACTCCGTTACAGAAGGGTTAACCAAATGGTCACTAGATAATCGCCTCATAAACTATAAGAAAACAGTATCTCTAAATTTCCACACAATGCAGAATAGGAATCCTGCGAAGCCCAATATAACATTAAATGGTCATCAAATTAAAAATAAATCAGAAACAAAGTTTTTAGGACTATGGATACAACATGACTTGAAATTGAATAAACATAGACAATATCTGAATACTAAACTGAACTCGATGTGCTTTACGTTCCGTATTTTGAAGACTTGCACTACCATGCACACATTAAGAAATACTTATTTTGCTTATTTCCATTCATAATTAAGATATGGGGTTATATTTTGGGGTATGTCACCAGATGTATTAAGCACGTTTAGGATACAAAAGAGGGTGATTAGAATTATAGCAAATGAAAACACTAGAGAATCATGCAGACCTTTGTTTAAAGAGTTAAACATTCTCGCACTGCCCTGCATTCATATCTTTGAAAGTATTATGTTTTTTTAAGAATTTAATGAATAAAGACGTTTTCTTAAAACAAACAATGATGTTCATAGGCATAACACAAGACAAAATCAAAACATTCATATTTCACACACGCACACAAGCATATATCAAAAAGGAACTTTTCACACAGGAGTTAAATTATACAATAAACTACCCCAGTATATAAAATTTGCCCCCAAAATAAAAACCTTTGGAGGAACGTTGAAAGCTGATCTGAAGTGCCATTGTTTTTATTCTGTGGTTGAAAATCTTAGTGTATAGAAACGATGAAATCTATAATTTTATTTTATTTTTCTACTTTAATTGTAATACCTAGCTGTAAGTTGTTGTATTTATAGAATTAAGTTTTCATATTGTAATAACAGAGTAAGGTGTAAATAGTTGTCCAATAAGATTGCATCTCTTATTATCTGTTATTATAATAAGTTATAAATAGCTATTGTATTAGTAATATATACCTGTAAGTTACTTTATTTTATAGATGTAATTACTGACGTGTCCTATATCAAAAATGTATTGTATACATGTAATTGATCAAATGGATTAATAAAAATCTAATCTAATCTAGCCAGCTGTTGCCGCATCTTAGCCCTGGGGGCTTCGAGACTACGTCGAAACTTTCGACATGAAGGTACCTCACGGATAACCAAAATGCTTTGAAAGTACTCAGTGCAATATAGGTGTTGCACCTATTCTTTAAAACTCAAGTTCCCTTTTCATGGAACTCTAAAACTTCAAAATTCAACGTCTGCAAGTCGACAGCTGTTTCTAATCTTGCAAGTGTTCACCTATGTGAAGGTGCTCTGCAAATGGCGTGCCATGCTGGTGGTATTTTACTGCAAATGTCAAACATCCTGGCAAGGTATCAATTTTAAAATGCCAACTGGTCCTTGAATTTCTCTACTTGTTCTTCTCTTATGGTTAAATCAACCAATGGATCTTCTCTCCTGGATATGGGTAAGTAAAACTGTGTCATTACCTAAAAGTTAAACTAACTTACAAACTTTTCCACAGGGCTCTGTATTCAGGCCGCACAACTTTGTTTCTCGAGCTTTTCAGCTCCGTAATACTGTGTAAACTCTTCTTAAATGAATGGCTTTAAAATTACCTTTCTTTTGGACAAGAAGGTTTTTCAAGTATAGTCAGTGTTTCACTTTGCTTCTTTCATTTGTTTGCATTCCGGTTTATTTGTAATGCATACAAGTTTCGTGCTCAAACTCATACTGAATCTTCACTGGCAGAAGCCGTTTTATATGTTAACTGCTAAATTATTTACATTGTAAAATGAAAAGTAGCCAAGACAAAGATGGTATGTCAGTAAAATTGTTAAAAATCTCCATTGACATGCTAAGTAGCCCACTAACTACTTTAATAAATTTATCGTTAGAGACTGGTCTGGTGCCTGATGATCTAAAAATAGCACGAGTCATACCAGGCTAAAAAGGAGGTGACAAAAAGCAATCCAAACAATTACAGACCCATTTCCATCCTCCCACCCATATCCAAGGTACTCGGAACAGTAGTAAAACAGAATTGTTAATTTTTTAAATAAAAATGTTTACATCTACAAAGGGCAGTATGGATTCCGAGAAAACTCAAGCACAGAAATAAACACAATTGATATAATCTCTAACTTGCAGGATGTCATAGACAATAAGATGACAGCGAGTGGCCTTTTCATAGACCTGAGAAAGGCGTTTGATACTGTTGACCCTGAAATTCTTTTAGAGAAACTTGATAAAGCAGGTATCCGAGGAGTAGCTTGGACATGGTTTCAAAATTACCTATCTAATCGTAAGCAGTATGTTGAAATAAATGGCTACAGAAGTGAGTAAGTAAATATTACCCACGGTGTGCCCCAAGGATCAATACTGGGTCCTTCCCTCTTCTTAGTATTGTACCCGCTTAGCGGAGGATGCTTAATCAGTACCCTGGCTTGTAACTCTTCGGCGTCGGGCGCGTTACGTTCCACCCACAACTGATCTCACATCCAGATATGTAGACACAATAAGGTTATCAAGATTTAGGAAAAACTCAACATTACAGTTATAAACAAATTTATTTTCTAAAGAAAATGCAACAATCAATAAAAATTCACTGTCAAATTAACTGGAAATATAAGTACTCGGAATTGTCCTCTTCGATTAAAAATAAAAATAAATCGCTCAAAATCATTTGAACTCTCTTTCTTAGCTAATTGAGATATTAAACTTCATAGTTTTTGAGTTTGTTCACTTTGGCTTCGAGCCCTCTTATCATTTCAGTTAAATTCTGCCTTAAGGCTTATGGATATTTAAATTACTACATTCCCCTTTAGGGTCATCTTTACTTTCACTGTTTCTTGTTTATTACTCATTTTGTTATTCAATTAATTCACAATCTTCCTTAAAGCCTTAGGTCCCTCAAAACATAATATATTTATTTACAAGCAATGTCACAACATGGATTCGGTTCTCACTCCCTTATCATCTATTCATGCAATGTGGTGAGGTGTTTTTATGTTACACTATGCACTGTTTATTTATTATTTCATGGGATTTCAAACCATATAAAACACATTATTTCTTAACCCGTCAGTATCATTTATTCACAAAAAAAGAATCGATTATCAACAAAAAAGAATTGATTAAGTCTGTCAAATATTATTTGATTTCTTCAAACTTAAATTTGGGAGACTTTTATTGATCCCAGCATTTCAATACTCTAATTGGTTTTACAATAGCACCTTTCAATAAACTTTTCTATCTTATTCGTTTAACGTTCCTGCTTGTTTAGAACCCTACTCAATGAACGCCCATTTGCTGTCTCTCCATTTACAAAAGGCGAAGTCAGGTTTGGCTGTCACCCTACTTCCCTCGACAAGATACTTGAGATTTATGGCGTCTAGCGACCCGTCCTCTCCATTCTACGGTTTACTGGTTTCAAAACATAATGGCAATCCAAGCTTTAAAATACCATTTTTTTACAGAGATTTACTTTCTTATTTTCCCTTACTTATTTATATCTCGTGATTCCAGAATATTTTTGCACTAGTTCGGAAGAGATCTATGATCTATTATTACAGCAACCTTACTAACGGTGCTACTTTCGACGACTTTATTTCACGATGCCTTATTTCAATCAATGTCGGTTCCTCATAAAACAACACCATAACACAACAATACTTCAGTGGGAATTACCATCCACAACAATACAACACTTTCTTACCAACAATACTTCAGTTGGAATTACCATCCACAACAATACAACACTTTCTTACCAACAATACTTCAGTGGGAATTACCATCCACAACAATACGACGCTTTCTTACCAACAATAATTCAGTGGGAATTACCATCCACAACAATACAACACTTTCTTACCAACAATACTTCAGTGGGAATTACCATCCAAAACAATACGACGCTTTCTTACCAGCAATACTTCAGTGGGAATTGCCCTCCACAACAATAAATACTTACTTGCATTTCCGACGACGAACTTCAATTTACTTATTTCATTTACTAACATCTTCCGACACAAGGCATATTCTGGATCAACGTTCCCCGATAACTTCACGCTGATTACAACAATTACTTGGCCCTTTCGGCACTACAATTAACTTGGATTTCCCTAATTCCTTTTATTTCTTCAAATATTTGCGGCAATATTTCCTAATACTTTTTATTCATAATATCGGCATGATCGCCTACAAATTTACTACTATTTATTATCCTTAGGTGTTTCGTTTTCACCATTTATCTAAGGGTCCTCAAAAATCATTATTATCTCACAAGATTTCAACGCGTTATTATTTATTTAATTCATTATATTTATAACTGAGTTCAATATTTATTCCTTTCACAAATGCTCCAACATTACTTCATTTACCGAACGCAATATTCATTTCTTAATCATTTATTTTAGTATACAACATTTGATGACTTCATAATGTTATTATTATTATTATTCCTTTAACTATTTTGTTATCGCGCTCATTCATTTATACTTTAGTTATCTGGCGAAATTTAAGCCATTGATATAATCCTGTTCTTTAACTTTTAATAACTTATTATGGTGCTTTATCTAACTTTAGCAAATTATTTGTATGGCGAAAATTCAAGCCATTTATATTCAAATCTCGATTCTTTCTTTCCATTGTTTATTTAATTAATCATTTCATATCCTCGGGTTTTAATTTATTTACATTGAATTATTGCAGTTACACCTTCATTCCCAACGAGGTTGTCCTCGTGCTTGAACTTTACCTTTATCCCAAACATATTTATTTATCAATTTGTGCATTTCAACTGTGTCTAGCGAATCAAGACTAAAACTCCCTAGTAAGACTTGATTAACACTAGGACAGTACATAGTGTAACAACACTTATAATGGAATAATCATTACTCACCCTCTCTGCTGATGATTATCATATCACACATAATCAGTACTCTTCCATTATACTATCTTTCACACACTTCCTACTATATTCACAAATTCTACACTGCTTTATATTAGAACACATTTTACTCTGAAAGATACTTAACCTAACATCACTAATGATACCCTTTTTCTTTGAAATTACACACTTCACTTCACTTTCTTCCTACACCATATCTCAGTATTTTCTATTGACGGCTCCCGTCTCCGCGGCTGTTCCCTAGAATCTGCATTGGACGTGTTAAGAGCTCGTACTAGTCTTTTCCTATACCGGAACTTCGCTGATAGTCTCTCGAACACTGCCTCATAATAAGTCTATATTTGGCTTTACTTTTTGTTCTATTTAGGGGATAATTGTTCTGACGACGCTTCTGATGGACGGATTACAGCTTGACTTCAAATGTATCCCTAACTTTGTCCTATGACCTTAACTCGCACTTCTCTAAGCTAGGAGTTATTCAACTGTCTTTGCGGTCCTCGAATATTGTTCTTTACTTTCGGTAACTTTCCAACCTTTATCGTACTGATTCTTCAGAGTCTCGAACTCGCGACTGTTCCTTATTGGTCGGCTAACACTGCGTAGCGCCCCTCTGGGTCTGACCTGGCGATAGTCTGTCTGCTGACGAAATATACTTTGCCTTTTGATTACTCGCCTCGAACATGATCGAGCACGACTTCTAAAAGTCTGCTATTTATTGATTTCCACTGATTAACTATTTAAGACGATACTACGCCTTCCGACACTCTCGATACACTGAATCATACTTCGATGAAAATAGCGCGGCACTTCCGCGGATTTATTTGAACTGAAGACTGAATGTTCGATGATCAGAATGTTCCGTCACATACGGACACCGTATACTGAATCTATTGATGCGACTCAATGCGACGTGCCTTAACTATCACGGCGGACTGGATGCAACGCCTCAGCACAACACCTGTCGATGCTTGTTGAAAACTGACTGTACATTGATTAATTGACGACCCGCTCCTGCGGTCGATCAAGACTGACTGTCTGACTGTATGATTTAGCGCGTCGCGCATTAACGCGGGCTGGAGTATGACGACCAACACGATCTCTCAAAGGTACGTCGTTAAACTGAGTAAATGAGTTTCGTTTGACCCCTTATTTATGCCGATTTATCAAAACGTAGTTCCCTCACGCAAGTGCGGGATCTATTCTTTATATTTGAACCCCTATCTGCTTGAAACTTCTTATACAACCGTAGAATGAGCTAATTCTAACATTGGTTCTATGCGGAAATTATTTTAATCGTAGACTTATTTTTAATTAATTAAAAAGTTTATTATCCCTATTGCGGGGCAGGCGGATTAATATATTTTGCTCCCGTATCCATGCGTTTTATTTATCAATGACGCACTCTTGATGCTGCAATTTTTACTCGGGTCAGCATTCAAGGCTACCAATCTATGAAGCGATACGGTCCCTGTGTGCACCTTGAGGCTTACTATCAGACTTTAGTGTTGTGTGTCTATCATGTTTTCCCCTAACACTGATTCACTATTGTCTTGTGGTTCCTTCATTTCCAAATCACAAATAATTGCCACGTGGGCTCCTTTAAATCTACATCTTATCACTGTAATAACCATTCATTACTAGAATTAGTCCCTCTTTAATTTGACGATTATTTCGCCATAAATAAGATAACATGTGCTTGCCTATGCGTTTTAATGGCTCCTGCCTGATGCAATATCAACTCCTGAGTCTGCAGAACCACGCTTATCTGTGTATATTTCCGTGACCCTTATTACTGATTACTATTCTTTATTGCTTCCTTAATGGATTGTAATCGCGCAGCTAGGAGAATGACTCCTACACTGATGTGGCAATTTCCTGCAATATTCCTCCCTCGGATGGACTCAGGCAATGCTTCCATCCCGCAGGTCCAACGTTCGATACCTTGGGCCAAACTCCAGTTGGGCACTGTATATATTAATGACATATCAACACTCAGTTTTCATGGTAATATAACGATGTTTGCAGATGACTTAAGCATCTCTTACAATGCGTACACCACCAACGCGCTGATTACACACATGCAGGAGGACATGAATACAATACTTGGCTGGACCCAGTCAAATAAATTAACAATAAATGCAGATAAAACTAATTATTTAATAATATCTAAGCGTAGAACGAAGTTAGACATCACTCGGAATATAATGCTGAATGGAAAGGCAGTTAAAAGGGTCTCATCTGTTAAATACCTAGGCCTCATAATGTAATAGATGAAAATCTCTCCTGGCAAAAGCACATTGATGCATTAGTTTAAAAAATATCACCCGCTGCTGGGATGATAAAAAAATTGAGCTGCTATATCCCAAAATATCTGCTCAGGAAAGTTTATTTTTACTTAAACCATAGCCACTTACAATATTTGAATACAATTTGGATAAAATGCTCAAATTACCTAAATAGGAAATTGAGGTAATTCAGAATAGAGCCATAAGAAATACGTATAACTACCATTTTTTAACACCAACCAAACACTTTTATATTACGAGTAAAATTCAACCAGTAGCCCTAAATGCAGAAATCAAATCAAATGTCCTGATGTACCAAATCCTACACAAAGGTATTCACACAAATTTAAACTTCAATAAACAATCTGATTTACACGCTTACAAAACTAGACATGCAGATGAAATATCACTTTTCCATATCAATTCCAAACAATATGGCAGTATCAGCATTAAGTATAGTGCCTTTGTAAAGTTCAATAGACTACCAGAAAATATAAAAATTGCACCTACCCTACCAATCTTTAATAGGAGGCTAAAACAGTTTATGTGGAATGATTATAAAAAGTCAGTTTGAAGAAATTCCAAAATCTGAAAAGACAAAAGAAGACTTACGAAAGATAGAAAATTTTGTATATATCTTCATACTGAAAACTTTGTAAACTAAACATTGAATTGTAATTTGTCGCCAACAAGATAAAACTGTACGGTTCCTTTGTATATGAGTCTTTGACTCGTTAAGGGATTAATAGAATGCATTATTATTATTTGTTACAAACATGCTACAGTATATAAATGTTTATGGGTTTGTCGCGTCTTGTTAAAATTTGTTTAAATTATTGCACTGGTTCTTTGTTAAATAAATTTGAACTATTTAAGCAACTTGTCCTCTCTTTGCAATTGCTTTGTTTTCCCTTGCATGTTTCAACTGGTTTCTTGTAAAGCTCAACTTAACCTTAGTTCAAAGCATTCTTTTGAGTTCTCTCCGATACAGGAGGTCTTAAATCCACCAATCCTTACCAGGCAGGATTATTCTACGTTTGTTTTGTCACGACCCGGACTTATTTCTGAGTCTTAGATGAAGAGAGTAACTCATTTGATGTTTAACAGCACTACGGCGTCGAAGCATATTTCGAATGGGATTGATTCACAACAGGTCGCAGGATAAAACATCTCTTTGCATCGTGAACAGCGTGCTTCGTATATGCTTCTTGGTGTATTCTTTGGAATACACGGTAAGACAGAGTAAGCTTTTGCTTCTCTTTGCTTTAGTTCATCCCTCCTTTTTCGCAAACACCAACAGTGATCTCCTGATTTCTCTTTGCTGGTGTATTTTTCTTACACTACCTGTAAGTCTGTTCTAGATATATATATGCCATGACCCACCTAGCGTCATCTAGCAGCGAATCTCTGAAGTTCCTCAATTTTCCCTGGTACAAGAGGACTTACCTACCGATCTGGCCACCAGATCTCGTCGCTATCGCCAACTATCATCTCTGTGATCAAGAGGACATCGTCTACTTTTTCATCCACCAGGGTTCGCTAGTGACGCCTGCTATCAACTCTTTGAAGACCATTTCATCAAAAGAATTTTGTGTTACTATGTTGGTTATTCTTATGTGTATTCCTTTTGTCTCCTATCCCCATTCTTTTCCCTTCCCTGGTCTCTCCGCGCCCCGTTGAGCTGGCCCCACTTGTGCGTCTGAAGTCAAACCAGTCAGTTGGAGCTCAACTAGAGCTCGTCTCCTCACCTCGAGAGACAAACTTTCAAATTGGACGCCATGTCCAGATCGTAACTAACGGTCAGCAAGGAATCGCCTTTCATCAGAAATGAGCTAAGTACTATTTCGACGTTCTTCACCTCATTTTAATGGATTTTAAATAGCTACATGCTTTCAATCATCATTTTATAGGCAGTGTGAGATTTCTAATGTGGGGCAATAATCATCCTTCGCGGGATTTTCTATGTTGGGCTTTTGTCTATCCAAGCTAACTTTAACATGAAGCAGCATTTGTTATGCTTATTAACTGAGATTTTTTCTCACAACGTGGGACACCATTGAATTACCCACTGTCTATAGAATACTCAGCTCGTTCCACCGCTGGACTAATTTTTGCCCTATTCTTCAGTAATGATTGTTCTGGAATTTTCCATGCCAAACAATTCATCTACAAGTTAAACTTTCTAGTACGTTCCACTCACATGTGGGAATACTTTTTCAAACTAAGGAATCTTCCTTATGAACTGATAATCAATACCTAATTTTTCTTCCTCCGTTGGAATTTTTCTGCTGCATTCAACTATAACCTGCAAGTTTTTCAAGCAATAGACTCTCGCAAATCTAGTGTAACTAGGTTTTTTCCACCATCGCAATAACTTTCCTCGCCATAAACTTTTGGTGCTACTACAGTGAACTTTTCAACTATATCAACAGACTATAGTGAAAACAGTGCTTGTTCAACTTTTTCATCCGCGTCGCGCTCGTCCGAGTACAATAAATACGGCCATGAACACTCTTCCACAATCCCCTTTGATCTTTCCCAAACCCTTTACTAAAAAACTAGAGTAATCAAATTGCAAATTTAGGTCTTTTTTCAATGAGGTGTCACTCTCTATAAGTGCCCTCCCTTACTTGATCCACGTACGATGAATTAATGTATGTAAAACTTCGTGTCTAGTACACGCCTTAAAGTATATTTTTTCTCCCTTCTAATTAGGGAACCCAATTCTTTCTACTCAAAAGTGAGTTATATCCAGGTTTCACGACAGGGTAACTTGCCCCATTTTTCCTCGTGATCCTGTAAAAAACATAGAAGTTTTAGAAACTTCCTTTCAATTTTTCTCTTCAGGTTTCACAATAAGTGACCTGCCCTATTTGTATAATCTCTAAACGTCACTTACTTACTTCACATAATTCCTGACGCTCCTTCCGGAGCATAGGGCCTTGGCGAAATTTCTCCACGCAGTACGGTTCCTGGCCATTCTCTTCACTTGACTCCAGTTCTTGTCCACCTCTGCAATATCATTTTCGATCGTCCTCTTCCAGGTCTTCTTAGGTCGACCTCCTTCCTGGCGCCTTGCGGATTCCAGTCTAGCGCAGCCCTCTCAATAGCTCCGTCCGGCTTCCTTAGTGTGTGACTAATCCAGCGCCATTTCCTCTCCTTGATCTGGATGCTAATCGGTTGTTGATTGGTGATGGTCCAAAGATCTTCATTTGAGATTATGTCCGGCCACCTCACATTCATGATGCGACGCAGACATCTGTTAATGAACACCTGTAGCTGGTTGTTGATCGGTTTTGTGACTTTCCATGTTTCACAGCCGTAGAGAAGAATCGACTTTACGTTGCTATTGAAAAGGCGGATCTTGGTCTTCCTGGAAATGTTTCTATTTCTCGAGATGGGGTAGAGCTGGACAAAGGCACCATTTGCCTTCCTGATACGACTTCGAACATCTTCCTCTGCTCCCCCATCATTTGTGACTATACTTCCAAGGTAGAGGAAGGACTCAACTCGCTCAATGTCCTTTCCGTTGACTGTCAAACTAGTCGTGATGTCAGAATTTATCCTCATCTCTTTGGTCTTGTTGGTGTTGATCATCAGTCCTGCACGTTCTGCTTCTCTCTGCAACCTCCCCAGCTTATCTTCTATGTCTCGGTACCGTTGTGCCATAAAACAAATGTCGTCTGCGAAATCCAGATCTTCAAGCCTGTCATTTATACCCCATTGAATACCCCTCTTCCGTCCTCCCATTACCTTCTTCATCACACTATCCAGGACCAACAGGAACAGAGCGGGGGAAAGGACACACTCCTGTCTCACTCCGGAACTGACCTTTATCGTTTCTGTTAATTTGCCTTCGTGAAGAACCTGGCACTCATACCCTTCGTACATCTCTTCCATGATTCTGATGATCTTTGTTGGAATTTTATATTCCTCGAGGGTCTTCCACATGATTCTTTGATTTACGGAGTCGAAGGCTTTCTCGAAGTCAACAAATGTGAGGTAAAGGGTATTCCGCCACTCCACACTCTGCTCCAGGATGATTCGGAGGGTGTTGATGAGATCCACACAGCTGCGATGTTGTCGAAATCCAGCCTGTTCCTTCCGAAGCCTTTTTTCTACGCAGTCTTTTATACGATTCAGGATGACTCTCGCCAGCACTTTTCTTGTAATGGACAGCAAGGTGATACCCCTCCAGTTGTTACAGTTTGTGGTGTCCCCTTTCTTCGGCAACTTGACTATCAACCCCTTCTTCCAGTCGGTTGGAATTTTCTCCTCCTTCCAGATCTTCTCCAACAGCGGGTGCAGCAGATCGATCGTAATATCCAGGTCTGCTTTCAGTACTTCCGCTGGGATATTATCCATACCTGGTGCCTTCCCGCATTTCATCTGCTTCAAAGCTGTCCGTATTTCACCCCGAGTTGGGGAGTCGAGGCTGATTCTTGGGTCACTTTCTGCTTCCTCTTCATCTTCTCCTCGCTGCTTACTTTCTGGTCCTCTATCTCTATTAAGAACCTCCGCAAAGTGTTCTCTCCATCTTGTCAGCTGCTGTTCACACGTCGTGAGGATCTCGCCCGTCTTGCTCTTCACAGGCCTAGTTTTATTAAAACCTTTCTTCGAAAGCATCTTTGTGATGCCATAGAGCTCCATAACGTCCCCCCTTCTTGCCGCTTCTTCTGCTTTCTCCGCCTGCTCATCAATCCACCTCCTATGATCCTTCCGTACACTCCTCTTTACCTCCCTGTTTGCTGTTGAATACTTTGCTTGTGTGAGAGCCTTCTGCTGCCTAGTCTTGCAGGTGTTGAGCTTGGCCTTAATCTCCTTCCTATAATTTATCTTGTCCCAGGTCTGATCGGATATCCATTCTTTCCGCAGGTAGTTCTTGTACCCGAGCTGCATCTCACTGGTTTCCACGAAGACAAATCTCTAAACGTAGTTCTGTATTAATACAAGAAGTTATAGAAACTTCTATTTCATTTCTTCCTGTTTTTTGTTGTTGTTACTTTCGAAGTTGTTATTTGTTCATATTTCTAAGATACCTATCTAGAAATCCTTAAAGTACACATCTTGTACTTGATTTATTTTTTAACCTTAATTACGTTAATTATCTTAAAAATATCTATTTATTAATCTTAGCACCATTTCAAAATCTTACGAAGATTTTAGCTCATATAAAAGGTTTAAAACCAAAAAATTATCAATTGCCTGGCGCAAGATTTCGGAGGTCTGCGACCCCAATTGTTTGTAAACTCAAATTACATATGTCTTAAATTCATTACACCTTTTTGCATTGTTAAATAAATTTGAATTTTTCCTTTTGCTTTATCATTTCTCTGAAATAACGGTTAGCCAAGATCCTGTCTTCCCTGACTCTTCCTAGGTTTATGCCCTCTTTAATAAAAATAAATCCATTGATAAGGTTTGCACTACTTGTTGCATTTGAGCAAGAACTCTTAGTTATTAACTTATTAATGTCTCTCTTAGCTTTGATAACTAATTCTAACTGGCCAGTAAGGCAAGCATAGCTCGCTACGCCAGCTTCCTGCTTGTTGAGATTCTCTCTACAACTTAAGGTTGGTTTTTCAACATTTAAGTGTTTCTCATTGTCTAAACTTTTAGTCGGCGCTTTGCTGGGTAAAAGCTTAGTCATTCCTAAATGCGACTATTGGTGCTCTTACCAAAATTATTCCCAAGGGTATAATTGCTTTATCCCTATCCTTCTTGGAAACATTCGGTCGCTCTTGAAAATTTCTACAATTTCTAGAACTAAAATATCACAGCTGATTCAAATTATTTGCATTCTTCAAATTACTTGTTTAAAAACAAACTCCATTGAACGGATACACAGTAAATCTGTTACACTTTGTCTTGCCAGACCACCACCCTTCCCCATAGTAGGTAAATTTATGCTTGATAGGGACTACGCTATAGCAGCTTGCTTGCATATAGCCCAAGTTCCAGCTGCGTTTCCTGTTAGCTTCGCCCAGGTCCCTACCCACTTTAGGTATCGGAAAGCGGATTTACAGTGGCAGCTGCCTTTGATTGTACTTAAAGTTAAAGTTATAACTTATGTCAGACTCTCTTCCTATTTCTCCATCCATTTTCTCCAGTCCGAATCCCATTTCTTTTTCTTCATCATCTGCCCTTGGGGCCCAGGTTATTCCCAAGCTAATAATCTACCCACTTCTATTTGCATTAAACAGCTTGGAAATGTTAAATAACAATAGCGGCTACTGCAGCTAGAACAATACATACAGAAACAAATCTGGAATTATTTACATTAATATTCGACATTACTTCATCTTTATTTTCTGCTAAATTAACGGAGTAAGAATATTTCGGTCTAAGGAAAGGCAATTCTATGTGGTTGCCTAAAACCAATATAGCCTCTCATTCCCTCTTGACCTCCATGACCCAGTTTACTTTGTAAATGAGTACGGAATAGGTGAAGAAGAAAGCAAGAAAAGACAGAAATACCAACGGGGAGCGGTTGAATACGGGGAGGCCAAGGAAAATGCAATGGTCACTGGAATCAAAAGAAACCTTGAGCCCGAATGGGAGAAAAAGGTAAGTCAGAGTGAAAAAGAACGACAGTGGACAAGAGTCACGAGAGGAAGAAAGAGATCCAGGAGCAGACAAGTCTCAGAGGGTAAAGGGGAAAAGGAATCAAGTGGACGTATAAGGGGCACAGAACAAGGGGAAAGCAAATTGAAGGCGGTGCAGGGAGATGCATGGTAATATCTGGGAAACCTGACCCCGGACACTACGGAAGAAGACATAGAAGAATACCTCCGGGAAAATGGAATGGCTGGACGAGTAAGCTGCAGAATGGTCTGTAGCACCGATAGCATGAGAGCGTTCATAATAGACATTCCAATGAATGAACATGACAGAGTGTATAAGGGAACATTTTGGCTACAGGATGTCACATGTCGTCCTTTACGTGAGGTAATGAATTTAATATAATAACTTTTGTGAGGCAAATGAAAGAGTAATATTCGCGAGCTATCTGAATTTCCCAATGAATAAGACAAATAGCAAAGCGGAATTAGTCCTAGACTATCTGTTAGGGGAGGGGCTCACATTAGTGAATAACAAAAAGACATTCACGTCCTTATACCACAATGGAGGAAGCGCCATAGACCTCACACCCATTAGAGGTTTTGATACACTGGAACATAATCTTTTGACAAGCAATGAGACAGTGCTAATAAGGAAACACATTCCTGTAAGAACGACACTCAAGACAACCATGTCCACAAGTCAACTAATAAAACACAAAAGATACAAAGAAGGTTGGAGCCGCAAATACTTCCGGAGAATATTGGTAAGGTTCCACGCATACTTCATGATATTGATGAGAGACATCTGGAAGAGGCTATGGCGGGAATAAGGCAATTCAACAAGGAAGGAAACACAGCAATGGACGACATCATAAAAGCTAAGAAATTGTTCGATAAGGAATGCTACCATGGAATAAGAAAACTAGGATGTGAAGCTTCGACCTTTTGCGTCCTCTATAGACGGCAGAACATATGTTCCACTATTGTGTGCAGTGGACACTTGTGTTTTGAAAGGAGTTGACCACACCACTGCTGCCAACAGATGTAGATTGACACTAATGGTTCAATGTTGTAAAAAAAAAACAGCAAACATATGATGATGATGATGATGGGTTTATATAACAATGAGAATACATGTATCAGTACATGCATGCTCTTAATTTAAAAATGAAATTTGTTGAACTTGAATAGCTCTGTCTAGTGCATCTTTAACTAGTTGCCAGTTACGTACTATCCCGTGACATAGTTGGCTATCATTTATGAATTGATGATGCTTTTTTGTCAAGCCGTTGGTTTATTATTATTTTATCCATTTTGTTTTCTAAATGGTCTTCTCCTTGCGATATTATGTTACTTTTTCGTTTTCGGTGAGGATTGGCAGAAAAACAACATAAGAAGCGAAGTGGTTTTTATTGCGCTGCTCTTTGGTGCAGTAAGAAGTGTACTTTGATGCAGAGTTTCCTGCCGATCCGATCCTGGTAGGTAGGTAAGTCATGAACAACTATTTTCGCTGATAAATTCTTTCATTTCGGTATACGGGAGATACAAACTCGTATTAGCTAATGAATTATACTACCCATGTGGTTGTATCTACTATTATAATAATATAATAAACAAAGAATTGCGCACGAATGTACATAGAAATACATAGGTAGAAATAATGTTCTTGATGTTCACTTGGAGCAAAATTGGCTTAGCGATTTCTTCCTTTATAATAATATAAGTAAATTATACAAGTGTGTATGACATAAGACACACTACAGGGATGATGACTAGGGTGTCACGAAAGTATACAACTGTGTATGACATAAGACACAGGGATGATGACCAGGGTGTCCTACACCCCTGTAGCGAATTTGCCCTATGAATGTGTGGGGTACAATGTATATAATGTATGAATCTCCTGAAAAAAAAATACATGTAACCTATTAGTTATACTCCATTGAGTTATATAGGTCGACATTGTACCCCGCCCATTCATGGGCAAATTCGTGTTGACTGACTGAAGAGTCAAAGAGTTACAACTGGCTAAATTTTTAGTAGTGTGTTATCGACATGTGATTTTAGCAATTAATATCCTGTAGCTCCTGCACATGTCTTTATTTGAGCAATTTTTCTATGCAAATGCAGGGAGTAGGCCTAGTAGTTCTGTGGAAGGGATGATGTGTTCGGGAACTCTGTGTGTGGCATGATTACGCAACGAATATGCAGTGTTAATTTTGGCTAATGGTTCATCAGAATGCACTTAAATAGAAATTCCCTGACTTCTGATGCAGTTCCTACTATTGTGGCTGGAAGTAATTTAAAATGTGACCTGTCAATAATGTGCTATGTATTGAAATTTAACATTTCAACGCGCAGCTAAAAAAACTTTGTGTTTCAGGGAATTCTGATGTTTCAGGCATGAGAATGAAAGACACCCAAGGTGATGGAAGCTTCATACCGTTGGGGTCATCAGAGAACAAAAGTTGCCCAAAGGAGAATTGCATTCTCTAGAGCCCACACAGTCTAAACTTCTGTGGATATTGTCCAATATAAAATACTTAATTTTGGCCAATTGAAAATGAGTTGCACATTTCTCGGTCCGTGAGTGTATTTAGATGTGGGGTGTGAGTGATGATGGTGATTGTTGCTTTAAGGGGCATAACATCTAGTGCTCCAGTGAGTGTGGTTGTTGTTTTAAGGGGCATAACATCTAGGTTATCTGCTCCGTTGAGGAGTGTGTCTTCCTATGCATCATGTTTTTGTTTCAATTGTGTCAGCCTTGCCCTTCTGATTACATTGTTCTGTTCTTGACTTGACACCTATCTGCCATGTGTGTTCATTTCTGAGGAAATATAATTATTTGCAGTATTTTAATGCAGTATTTTTCGAATGGGTGTAAACCATACTGGTTAACATGACAATGTTGCTCAATATTGAGCTTGTTACATACGTTTGTTGGTACCAGTGAAGGAGACGAGAACTTATGAAAAAAAAATCTCATTGAAATTAGCCATTAATAGCTTTTACAGTATAATGATACAAAATTGTTCTGGAAATGATGTAGTTCACTCCTCCGCTGTCAGGTCAAGACCTAAGCGGCCCCTTTGATGTTCTGGACTGTGAAAAGACTAACGCGCAAGGAAATAGTCCCCAATTTTTCTGCTTGTTTTTGCAGTACAAGATGTTTCAGTGCATGTTGCTACGTTTCGATAAACTGGCTAGATTACTTTTAAGAAATTCCTTGGTGTAAATCTATGAATAAATTAATCATTTTCTCGTTAATTGCATGCAGGAAAGAACGGATGGATATGCCTTCACTGCGCTGTCTAGTGCATGCTGCTGAAGCCAAACGGCACGCCCACTTTCGATAACAAGAAAACGGCTGTTCCTATGCCTAAATCCGTAAACCACTCAAAATAATAGTAGTATAGGCGGCGGTATGGGACAGACAAATTAAGTATGGTCACTTTTGACCATTAAAATTCTATTAAAAATAATGGATAAAGTGACCTTAAACATCTTTAAAAATTATCGATCAAACATATGGTTACAAGTAACCATTACAAATCTTCCAAACAATTATGGTTACAAGTAACCATAATATTATGGTTGAATTTTATGGTTCAAATTAACCATAAAAGGTATACAATATTTCGTATTACTTTATGGCAGAACGTAACCATAAAAACAATTAAAATTATGGTTAAAAAATAACCTCTAAATTGACAAAAGTAACCATTAAACTTAACAAAAAATTAACCATGATAATTATGGTTAAAGGTAACCATAAAACACAATTAAAAGAATTGCCTGAATTTTTTTCTAAATTCTGGTTAAAAGTAACCATTAAACTTAACAAAAAAATAACCAAGATAATTATGGTTAAAGGTAACCATAAAACACAATCAAAAGTTATGGTTATTCTATATCTAAAAATCAGTCGTAAAAAGTTATGGTTAACGTAGCCATAAAATTACCAATGTTATTTTTAATAAAATATGGTTAAAAGTAACCATAAAAATGACTCTAATATATAAATGACAAAGTTATGCTTACCTCCACCTATAAAACGTAACACAGATTTATCCTACAAACACCTAAAATAATGGCTAAAAGGAACCAGTAAATTTTTAAAACAATTAAGGATAAAATAATGGTTAATACAAGGCTAAAATTACTAGTGATTTTTTAGAAACAATGCGTAGAATAATGGTAAAAACAAGGCTAAAAATTCTGACGAATTTTTTAGAAACAATGGATAGAATAATGGTTAAAATAACTAGTGACTTTTTAAAGAATTATGGAAAAAATAATGGTGAAAATTACAGTTAACAAAATTTTTGCAAAACTCCGACATTTCAGAGAAACCCCAGGGGTGTTTCGAAGCCAGCGCTGGTTTTCTAATTTCTCCTCGTCGACACCCCTAGGGAGTTTTTTTTCTCCTTTTTCAGCTTCTCCTTCCAACTTCTCTTTCCTTTCCTTTTGAGTGGCCACTCCCATCTACTTTGCATCTCTCAGAATGCCTCTAACAGACCCTGGAGAGCATTTGCTTCTTCCTTCTCTCTTTCATTAACTCAGTTATTTTTTTTGAAAGGATTGAGTGGGATTCGAACCATAGAAAACGGGGCGCCTCCGTTTCTAAGCGAACAAATCTCAACAAACCAGACACTTATCCTCCTGAGCTACGAGGAAAGCGATTAAAAAGCGTGTATGCGGCCTTATGTGGTGCAATTTCTTACGAGAAGTGCACTACGAAGAGCTTTTATTGTTTGCTAATAGATCGCGCTGCACATACTACGTAGTTTCTTGCTTTGCTACTAGTACTTCCGGTGTAACAAGACTAACAGCTGGGTTCTAAGTAATATTTAATTTAGCACATCACTTCCATGCGAGTGAGCGGATGGCACAGAGAGAGAGTGCATGCTGACAAGGTTATCTTATCGACTAAGAGCGTATCATGGCTAACGGAGTTTCCTGGTCAAGTTCACTGATAACTTATTTTTAACTTTTTCCTTCTTTTTTCGCACTGTGCTCAGCCGAAACTATTAGTTTCTCTACTTGCTCTGCTAATACCATTAATGCCTCACCAATTTCTACACAGTCACTTTCATCACTAACGCGTGCTAAGATCGTTAGTTGCAAATTTTGCAGCTTGAGGTAGTAATCGAAGACTATTTTCTTAATACACTCAGGCACATTATTTACTTTGGTGGGTGTATTTGAAACACAACCCCCTTTTAAAATATTTGTCAGGCTGCAAGGCATTATATTATATTCGGGTTCCATATTTATTAACTGCTTTTTTATCTTTAAATAAGAAAATACTGCAAACTTAATTGCCCTTTCAAATTCAACAAATTTAAACTAACTCTTTTTTTATTCTTAGTTTTTAAGTTCAATTGAACTTAAAAACTAAACTCTTACTAATTTATTAAAATGAATAACAACTACTTTCATATTTAAAAGTTTTCAGTAACTATTCCATGCTTAGCATCATAGGTTAAATTCTTTTTACCGTACATAATTACATAAGCAAGCGTATTTTCAGGTATATTGGCATTAAATGTTGCTACCAATTTCATACTGGTTTTCTGAGGTGTTACTACATTTCTACGCCGACTTATATTGATAACATAAATAGGATAAGAAGCAATGAACTCTGTGGGGGTTATAACAACATCATACTTCAGCTCAGTTATACGCTTAAAGTCCCTAAAAGCATAATAGGCATTTAGATAAGTATTAGGAGGATTGATATTCCACATTTCTTCCGGAAACATTTCGTTTCTTCCGTTTTTCATGTAAATATTTTTAAGCTGAACATGATCAAATTTGGAACTATTCATATCTTGGTTACCTTTTTTATTAGTTTGAAACACAACAAAAATAAAATATGGCAGATCAAACTCCATTGAATTGTAGTAATTAGTAATATCTATTTCAAAATTCCTTTTCCCACTTAGGCCTGAAATTTCTTGAGTTTGAAGGTCAAAGAATGATATAGGTATTCGTGGTTCTTGCAGTATTTTTTCTCTCAGTTCAAGCTCATAATTTGGTTCGTATTTAACAACAGGAATTTTTATCTCCATTGACTTTACGGTAACTTTTCCTTCCTCCGGGAGAGTTCCAGGTGCATTGCCCCCATCGGGATTCTTAGTCCACCATCTATACAAAGCATCGTTTGCATTTTGACTCCATGTAAATGTAACAGTTAAATCTCTTTCCCACATAATCTCTTTAAAATCCTTAAAAAAGCCACCAAGAAGACTTAAAGGGTACCTTAACTCATTTGATTTTTTCTGCAATTTACCATTATTAAGAAAATTACCTGAATATATCATTTTATCACTATAAGAGGCTGTTAAATTAAACAGAACCGTTGAAGATATATTTGGATGGTCAATTCGATAGATAGTGTTAAATGGTTAATACAAGTGTGTAAATAGCTATAAAATAATATATACACTATTATATTTAGTATCCCCAAGGAAGTGTATCAATTATGTTGTCTTCTTCTTTCAGGATCATACGCTTGTCGTAGTCGACTTTAAATTCTTTGGCAATATTTTTATTTACAAGGCTTTTTGTTTTCTTATCTCTTGTTATCATGTTATTGCTTATAACAACCTTATTATTAGAACCTTGTATTAAGTCAGTCATTGTCTTCATGTTAAGTTTTTTGGCATTTTCGTGGTTGAGAGTAAATCCTTTGATCTTGGTAACCTGTTTGTCTTTATATGTTTCGTACGCATAACTCTTAGGACCTGTGCTTATCCAATCAGTGCCATGATCATCTTTGCCAAATTCGTCAGTCCATTCACCAAGCATACAACCGGTCTCTACGGTGTTTGTTCCATCATCTATGTAAACAATACTATCAGTGTCATAATAAACTACTGCCTTTCCTAATCTATCAAGCATATCGTATAATCTTATTCTAGCATTGGAAGTGGTGAAAGCTGCCACAAATATGTTGGTATTTGTGCTATTTTCTACATAGAAATCATTGTAGTGGTATGTTACCTCAATTACTTCATCATTGATGTACATTACATTAGTAATTTCTATCTTATCGTCTAATAGCAATTCGTACCACCTCTTAGGGTCATCAATGAACTCTGTTTGTGACATGTTTTGCCTCTGACCGAACTTTCCCCAAAGAGAATTTAAGCATATTTTAGCAACAGCTCGCTTACCAGCGTTGGGTTTAATTTTGTCAATATCAAGATACCTTGTTTTTTTCTTATTACTCGGGCATATTCTTCTTTAGATTTGTAATCACCATCCCAAGGACTAGTTTCTAGCTTAATTTTCATAAAGGTTTTAATATAGTCCTTGAAAAGCTCATTACTTTTCTCTTCAGAATGCCATACTTCATAAACTTCTACTATTTTGTAGCCTTTCTCTAGAGCTTTATTAAGTTCGATTGTAGTCCAAGTTCCAAGAAGTGCCCTTTCTTTATCACTGTGGTTACAAGGTCCTACCTTTTCTTTCGCACATTTCTCACACAGAGAGAACATCAGCTTATCTAGCTTTACCGGAAGCACTGGATGATACAAACCTCTTGGAGGAAGCACCTTACATTTAACTAGGCCAAACCAGTCTTTATTGTATTTTTCTGGCTTAAATATTTTTTTAGGGTGACCTACATGGTACCAGTCATAAAACATAACTGTTGGATATAAACTGCATATATCTATATATCTCAGCTTTTTTCCAGAAACTTTTAACTTTGAGGCGTTTGTCCTACCACCGAAGAATGCGTCCCTGGGGGTTAGAGGTTCTACAACATCTTTTGTTTTATTTAGGCTTTCCTTATAAGCTTTAGAATTTTTCCATTTACAGCTCCACATCTCTACAACCTTGTACCCGGCATTTTTAAGAGCTTGTGTTCGCTCTATAGTTTTTGTAAGCAAGTCATCCATAGTTTCATTGTTTACATTGTTGATAGTATGGTCTGAGTAGCAGTCGGGACAACCATGCCAAAAACAACCATGATATTGGTACACAGTTTTAATCTTATAGTCGTACCCATCGACTTTGGCTCTACAAATTGTGACCTCGCCACCATTTAATGCGTGTTGAACATTAGGAAACGAACTTAACCATGCTATAGACTCCTTACTGAACATCTCTTTTTTCTGCTCCTTAACTACTGCAATTGTGTCTTTTTCAAGGAATTTTGACCTGTAAATGGCCATACAAACACTGGCAATAGTTATGTATTGGAAAGGGTCTATATTTGCTATTTCTAAAAATGACTGTCTAAAGGCAAGGCAACCTCGCCGTAATATATCGACATCAGAATGGCAATACTCGGCTAATTCTTTCTTAAAGTCAAACACGTAGTTTTCTTTCACTTTCTCAGCGTGCCATTCTAAGAATACTTTTCTAGCATCAGGTTTCATTGTATCAACACCATAGTATTTAGTAGCTGGAATGGACCCTACGTAATTTTGATTTTCTTTCTTGTTGAAAAAGTGTGGAAAATACCCCTTTTTTAGTTCTTTTAGTTCAAATGTTTTGGGAAAGGATGCGAGGCCTCCTTGGATAAAGTTTATGCTGTCAATTATTCTAAGCCTTAGGGTGGGTATTTTGAGCTCCATAATCTTAGACCCTTGGTAAATAGTTTTAGGCTTAATGCCATTATTGACGCAATATTGTAAAATAAAATGCGCATCATAACCTTTTGCATTGTGTGCTATACACGTAAAACCTTTGTGGTTGTCTGATATTAGCCACTGACAAAATTCGTCATTTTTTAGGAAAGCCCGCCTAACACCATTAAAGTCATAAACGGATACAAAGTTTGGGACGTGTACTCCGGTATCTTGTTCAGCTTCGTAATCGAAAAAGTAGTAGTTTTCCGTGTAAGTGCACCATTTATATCGCTTATCAGCCTTTCCATTGCAAATACAATCTTCCATACAGTATCCCCCACGGTTTTTCTTTCCTTGCATATAACATTGGTGCTCGTCTCTTTTCACGATATCATTACAATTCCAACACTTAGAGTACCCACAATTGTGCTTATCACTTCTGTTACATATCTTATTACACTTTTTGCACTTGTAAGCTACCTCACACACTCTCTCATGGTTATCAACGCAATCTTTACCAAAACAATATCTATTGCACTTTTTACAGTATACTCGGGGTCGCATACCTTCTGGGAAATCATGTTTTGGGCACAAACACAAATTACACACATTTTTATCTTTTTTACACGAGTGCTTGTCCTGATGATCGTAAGGTATATCACATTTTTTGCAGTAATATGAACTTCCATAAAAACCTCGTATATTATTAATGGAATCATAATGGTCGTTATGCAAGTACAAATAAATTGTTATCGCTGGGTAGTTTATTAGCTGAGGAATAACCCACCCACCAAGGGAAGATGATTAAGAAAAGGAAGTAGATTTTGGATTGGAGAAAAGGGATAGAAAAATAGGAGGAGAGTCCCACAAAATTAATAAGTTTAACTTTAAACACACTTAGAAGCGGTTGCCACCGCAAATTAACTCTTTGATACCTAAAGTAGGTACGAACTTGGTCGAAGCTAACGGGAACCGCAGCCGGGACTTGGGCGATTTGCAAGAGAGAGGCTTTAGTGTATTTCCTCCCAAGCATGTATGAAACTACTATAGGGAAGGGTGATGGTCTGGCAAGACTGATAGTAACAAATTTACTGTATGTCTTCTCAAAGAAATTCGGTTTTACAAAATAATTCGAAGAATGCCAATGATTTAACTCAGGTTTGGTATTTCCAATTTCCAAAATTATGGAGTTCCTGTAAGGGCGACCCAGTGTCTCTAAGAAGGAAAATGATAAAAGATTATGCCTTATGGAGTAATCTTGGTAAATGAACCAATGGTTGCATTGGAAAATGGCTAAGCTTTTACTCAGCGAGGAGCCGGCTAAAAGTTTAGACAAAAAGAAACACTTATCTTTTAGAAAACTGACCATAAGTTTTCGGAGAGGGTCTCCACAAGCAGGTAGCTGGCTTAGCGAGCTTTACTTGCCTTACTGGCCAATTAGAATTAGCTATTAAAGCTAAAAAGAACTTTAGTGAGGTGAAAATTAAGAGTTCTTGCTCAAATGCAACAAATGGTGAAAGCCCTATTAATGATTTTAATGTCATTGAGTGAGGAGAGTCAAGGAAGACAGGATTTTGCCTGAACTTTGTATTCGTAAATGAAAAAGCGAAAGGAAACGCTTCATTTATTTAACAATTCAAAGAAGTTTGAGGAAATTAACAATTATGTAATATAATTTTGACAAACATAGTTCATTTGAACTTTTTAACAAATGGGGTCGCAGACCTCTCAACATTAAACGTTTGCTCCAGGCAATTGACAATTTACAAGGTTTCAAACCTTACATGTTTCTAAAATCTTTATAAGAAAATAAAAAGACATGTGTAGTAATTAAAGTTTAAACATTTAAATTTAGTACAAAGAGTGTACTTTAAGAAATTCTTGAGAGAATGTTCTAGAGAAAGTGACAACTTCGAAAATAACAATAATAAAAACATGAAAAATAAGATAGAAGTTCCTACAACTTCTTATATTTATACAGAATTACTATATGAGAATTATACAAAAGAGGGCAGGTCACTTACTGTGAAACCTGAAGAAAGTTAAAAGGAAGGTTCTAGACTTCCCAAGTTTGAGTAGGAATCACTAGCCAAATGGGACAGTTTCCATTTCGTGAAACCTGAACATGACTCGCTCAAGAGTTTAAAGAATTGTTTTCCCTGATTATAGGAAAGGAACAATGTGAATTTGAATCGTGTGTCGCACACGTAATTATACAGAATTTAATTAATGTTAAACTAGCAAAGTTGGAAGGGCACTTCGTGAGTGACACCTTATAGAAAAGTTACAATTTTATTAATATGGGTGGTTAGTAGAAGGTTGAGGAAAGATCATTGGGATATAGGATCAATGTTCATGGCCATATTTAATGTAAACGGACGATCGCGACGCGGTAGAAACGTGGAGCAAGCACTGGTTATCACTGTAGTCTATAAAGATGGATGCAAAGTTCACTATAGAAACACTAAAGTTTATGAGAAAGAAAATTATTGCAATTATGGAAATAACTGATTGCACTATATAGGTGAGAGTCTATTTCTTGAGAAAGTTGTGAGTTACAATTAAATGTGCCATAGAACATTCCAGCGGTTCCAGCGGTGGAAGAAAGTTAGCTATTGAGCTTTTAATTCAGGAATGATATTCTTCAATTTTAAATAACATACTCACAAGTGAGTGAAAATTTCAACGGCAGGACTTGTAGATGAAATACCGAATCTAGAAGGTTCCAGAGCGACCTTAGTAGAAAATGGGGTTGAGAAAATCCAACGGAGGAACTAGCTTGGTGAATTATAGACAGCGGGTATTAGGTAATATCCCACGTAGTGAGAGGATTTCTCATTTGAATAGCTTAAGAAAAGCTCTTTTTTAGTAAGATTAGCTTATAAGAGCAAAAGCTAAACATGGCAAATCCCACGAAGAATGATTTTTGCCCCAAAATAAATAATTTCACACTGTCTATAAAAGTATCGTTAAAAGCACGTGGAAGTTAAAACCATGAAGATGAGGTTAAAACTTGAAGCAGGTACTTATCTTTGTTGCATGGCGAAGGTGAGGTTCCCTTAACCGATACTTAATGCGCCAACATGGCGTAGAACGTAGATAATGTCTCTTGGTTAGAGGAGACTGGCCCTAGTAGAGCCCTGACTGATCGAGTCAACTGCCGACTGAGAAGTGAGACCTGCTCAACGGAGCACGGAGGGTCCAAGGAAGGGGAAAAGAGTGGGGAGTAGGAGACAAAAGGAGAACATATAAACATTGCCAATGTTACAACAAAAAATGATCTTCTCTTGCTGAGCTGGTCTTCAAAGAGTTGATAACAGATGATACTAGCGCAGCATGGTGAGTAAAGAAGTAGACGTAGTCCTCTTGCTCAAGGAGAAAATAGCTGGCGATGGTAACAGGATCTGGTGGCCAAATGGATAAGTAAGTCCTCTAGCACCAGGAAGAATTGAGGAGCTTCAGAGATTCGCTGCGAGATGACGCTAGGTGGGTCACAGAAGTTATATATCTAGAACAGACTTATGAAGACATAAGAGATTTGCCCATCAAGGAGAAAACAGAAGATCACTGTTGGTGTTTGACAAAGAGGAAGGAAGAAATGAACATGCAAGGAGCATTAAAAATTATATCTCAGGTACCGTGTATTCAAAGAATACACCATACTGGGGGGGGGGGGGGCGAAACACCAACAGAGAGCAAATAAGCAGTTACACATTTAATGGAAGAGGAGCGATCAAAGACAGGGGTCTTGTAATCGAACCGTTAGTGGTTAAGACTCTGACCACCCTGACTCTCCCATCTCTTCCAGGATAACACTCGGTCACTCTACCGGAAGTCCAGACTAGAGGGGGAGAAACATCCCTAACCAAGACCAAGTCCCCCACTTTAATGTCGGGACTGGAAAGAAACCACTTCTGTCTCCGTTGCAAGGAAGTTAAATATTCCAAGTTCCATCTCTTCCAAAAAGAATTACGGAGGGCTTCAAGTTTACGCCAAACAATAGGTAGATTAAAATCCCTGTAAGAATTGGGAAGAGGAGGAGGAGCAGAAAGAGAAGTGCCGATAAGGAAGTGACCAGGGGTGAGTGGAAGTAGGTCATCAGGGTCATTGGAAAGCGGAGTTAAAGGGCGAGAATTAACAACACCTTCAATCAGAACAGACAGTGAATTGAATTCTTCATAAGTCAGAATTCGATTACCCAAGAATTTTCTTAAATGACGTTTAGTGAGCTTTACGCAAGATTCCCACCTTCCACCGTGATGAGGAGCGTAAGGAGGTATAAAGCGCCATTTGAAACCTTTTGAATAAGAAAAATTAGAAATTTGTTCCATGGCAGGAGAGGAAGTGAGAGCTTTCTTCCACACGGAAGCTGCGCCCTGAAAAGTGGAAGCGTTGTCAGAGAACATCTCAGAAGGAACACCACGCCTAGCAGTGAAACGAGAGACAGCTGATAAAAAATAAGAAGTAGAAGCATTCGTTACTAGTTCCAAGTGGATTGCGCCGGTAACCATGCAAACAAAGAGAGAAACATAAAGCTTACCAAACAATTTGCGTTTAGCTTCAGGAGAATTTCGTTGATATTGGAACGGACCCATATAGTCCACACCAGTTAAAGCAAATGGGCGTATAGGAGAAGAGCGAAAAGAGGGCAGATCGCTCATTAATTGAGTATTGATTTTAGGTTTCGCTTTGAAACAAGGAATGCACTTATGAATTACAGAAGATACTTCATGAATTCCATTTATGATCCAGTACTTTTCCCTTAAGAGGCAAAGCAGAGTGCGTGTGCCAACATGCAGATTGCGATAATGAAAGTCACGTATAATTAAGGAAGTTACGTGATGTTTGGAAGGCAAAATAACGGGATGCTTTTTGTCCTCAGAGAGTAAAGATTGCGAGAGCCTTCCCCCTACCCTGAGTAACCCATGGTCATCAAGAAACGGGGCTAAAGCACGAAGACGGCTGGATTTGGGAAGATCTCTTTTAGAAGAAAGCAAAGACAATTCAGAAGAAAAGGCTTCTTGCTGTGTCAGTTGTAAAACCTTAATGGTAGCGAGATCAAATTCATGATTGGTAAGGTGTGGTTTAGGGAGAAGAGGTTGGTCAACCACAAGATATTTCCATCTAAGGAGATAGGCGACAATTCGTAGTAATTTATGAAAATAAGAATAGCGGGACAACAAAGGATGAGAAGCGTTGGAAACAAGACACGAAGCAATGGATAGAGGTACTTTAGCGTCAGGCAAGTTGGAGTTTGTAGCTGGGGGTTTAGAAGGCCATGAAGAAGATTCTTCGATTAGCCACGAAGGCCCATGCCAGTATAATGGGGAAGCTGCCAATTGAGAGGGTAAACAACCACGAGAGATAATATCGGCTGGATTATCAGCACCGGGCACATGCCTCCATTGACATCCAGAAGAAAGAGTTTGAATTTTGGAAACTCTGTTTGCAACAAAAGTTTGCCAATGAGAGGGGCTCTTGGCGATCCACGAAAGAGTGATCATGGAATCGCTCCAGAGATAGATTTTCGAGAATTCGACTTTTAATACTTCCCGTAACTTCTTAACAAGTTCGGCAGCCATGAGTGCAGCGCACAATTCAAGCCTAGGCAAGGTAATAGCTTTAAGAGGAGCGACTTTCGATTTGGCACAAACAAGGTTGGAAACTGAAGATCCATAGAATGAACCGTGATAAACTAAATATGCGCAGCAACCATAAGCTTTTTCGGAACTATCTGCGAACACATGAAAGAAAAAGGGTGTATTAGAATGAGAGCTAATTAAATTCCTGGGAATTTCAATGAGGGAAAGATCCAACAAATTACTGCGAAACGAGAGCCAGCGATTAAGAAAAGAAAGAGGGACAGTATCATCCCATTCACACTTAAGCGACCACAGCTCTTGCATGAAGAGTTTGGCTATAACGATGACTGGGGCAAGGAATTGAAGTGGATCAAAAATTTTTGCAATTTCAGAGAGAATTTGTCTTTTTGTATTAGGAAGCTCTTCTGCGAGCGAAACTTTATAGATAAGAGTGTCAGTGCTAGTGCACCAGTGAACTCCTAGAGTTTTTATAGATTCGGAGTTTCCATAAATTTCGACAGAAGAAGGATCTACGTCTTCGATGGGAAACTGAGCGAGAAACTCAGGAGAGTTGGAGTTCCACTTATGGAGTGGGAAACCTCCATTCCTTAACAATGCCTGAAGTTCTAAAGACACAAAAGAAGCTTCCTCTAAAGAGGGGAAGGACTGCAAGTAATCGTCAACATAAAATGATGTTGTTAGTGCTTCAGAGGCTTTGGGGTTAAATAAATGACCATCTTGTGAGGCTAGCAAGTGTAGGGATCGGATAGCAAGGAAAGCAGAGGGTTTTAAGCCATAAGTAACCGTTTTCAAGCGAAATACCTTAATGGGCTTACTGATTTCATCACGCCACAAGATTCTTTGAAGATCTCGTTGTTCTGGTTGAATTAACACTTGACGGTACATCTGTTTTATGTCGGCTATGACAGCTATGGGAAATAATCGAAAGTTTAAGAGTATAGCAGATAGATCTGATTGAATAGCAGGACCAGAATAACGAGTGTCATTAAGGTTGTTGCCATTAACGTCGGGTGATGAACCATTGAAAACAACTCGAATTTTATCTTTTACAAGAGGGTTTTTCCACACGGGATGATGATTTAAATAAACCGTTTCGATTGGGGGGTGTAATTCATCATCAGATTTGTTAACAACTTCCATATGATCTAAGCTTTCATACTCATCCATGAAATCAGTGTACTGTTGTTTAACAAGAGGTTCCTTTTTGAATTTGCTCTCGATAGCAAAGAGAGCTTTTCGAGCTTTAGGCTGAGAGTTGATAAGTTTAGGAGGATTGTGTAATCTTGGCATTTGAACAACGAACCGGCCATCAGAAGAACGAGTGGTGGTGTTCAAAAAAAGTTGCTCACAGAATTCATTTTCTGAAGAGGTTACATTAGGAGAATCAACATTTTCAAGCCTCCAGAACTGTTCCAGGTCAGTATTGGAGAAGTAACATTGCGATGCGGGTTGAGGAGAATAATGGGGAAGTTGCCCTGTGACGATCCATCCAAAATTAGTGTCTCTGGCGACCACGTTTGAGGATAACTTACGAACCTGTTTACGTAGGCAATTCCAGAAAACATTGGCACTAAAGAGTATGTCAATAGGGTTCTGCATATTGAAACAAGGATCGGCTAGCCTTAAATGCAAGGGAATGTTTAACCCTGAAATATCCACAGAGTGACTTGGAGTGTCTTCTCCAATGCTATTAAGAATTAAACAATTAAGTTTAAGAAAGTTGTTTCTATGACAAGTATCTCTTATAGTTAGCTTTGAGAATTGTAAAGCTTGCGATTTTGAGCTGTTGATGCCCGACACGTTGATAGAAGTGGGGTTTACAGGTAGACCTAGTTTTCTAATCAAGGAATTAGACACAAAATCATGAGTTGCCGCTGAGTCTAGAAGACCGCGTGCACGGACCCAGTTGACAAAGTTATCCTGAACTTCGATTTGGACAGTAGACAACAATACTTGAGCACTGCGAATGGACTTGGCATTTTGAATATACGATGAAGCATTAGAACTGTTAGCACTATCATTTTTCGGAGAAGTAGATGCTGTCGATGACCTTGCCTGATCATGACGATGTAGCAAAATATGATGAGCCTTTTCACAATGGTAGCAAAGTATTGTGGACTTACAGTTAGAAGCAGAATGCGTGGGCGCTAGGCAGTTGAAACAATGTTTGTTTTGAGCGACTAATTTTCGTCTGTCGTCGACTGACATTTCTTTAAAAGATTTGCAGAGGTATAGGGCATGGGGATCTTTACAAAGTATGCACTTTACAGGTTCGTTTAAACTTTTGCGAGGTTCGCTTTGCGTGTTTAAAACAATAGAGCTAGCAACACGACGTTCACTAGACCTAGTTGGGTAACCAGTAGTGTTTGATTTAAATTTGGATGAGCTGGACCCGGGTTTTTGGGTATTGGACGCTGAGCGTTCACTTTTGGGTTTGATGGACATTAATTCGAATTTGGAACTAGGAGATGAAGGTTCACTTTGATTAGCTAGAGCGGTTAAAAGTTGGCATCTAGCGTTTATGAAAGTGACTAAATGCTCGTAAGAGTAGTCGTCTTCTTTAGAAAGTTCAATTTCCCAAGCTTTGAGGGTAGCAGCATCAACTTTAGAGACTACTAAATGTATTAGGAAAGTATCCCAATGTTCAGTAGGTTGATCTAATTGGGACAAAGCTTTAACGTGGAGTTGGGTAGTGTCAACTAAAGTACGCAAACTAGTGACGTCATTGTGCTGTGACGCAGGTAGGTTAAATAGAGCCTTCATATGGCGTTGAATACGTAAACGTAAATTTCCATATCTTTCCTTTAATAAGTTAAAGGCAATGGGGTAATTTTCGGCACGCAGAGGAAGTGCTTCGACCAACTGCAAAGCTTGACCTCGGAGGATAGATCTCAAGTAATGAAACTTGTAAATGACTTGAATGTCTTCATTGTCATGAACAAGGGAGCAAAATAATTCATAGAAAGAATCCCAAGTGGATTCATCTCCAGAGAAATGGGGTAAATCAATTTTAGGTAAAGTTGGTTTGGGCTTGTGAGTACCCTCACGGAAAGAAGTTTGTGGTTCGTGAAGGGAACCAAGAACAGAAGCGTCCTTTTTCTGCTCCTCTTCGAGTTGGCGTATTATTTTGAAAGCAGAACCTATGCCTTCGTAATATAGGTTTTCTACTTCGACACGATCTTCTGTTTGATTGAGCATGCAAGTTTCTATTTCAGTTTGAATGTTACAGTAGTTTTCATAAGAACGTTCAAAATCCTTTACACGATGTTTCAACAAGTCTAATTGCGCTTCTGAGGGATCTAATTCTTTTATGTACCTTCTGAATCGGGTAATTTGCCCTTTATAGGATGCTCGTTTAGAAGTAAGTTTTTCATCCTTATCCTTATCAGTAGGAGCCATATTAAAGAAAATAGATGAAAATGTAACTCACGAAACTGTGGAACCTTGGAAATGCTGTCAAGCTGGCAGCAGCGAATGAGTAGAAAGACCGGGACACACCAAAGGAGACAGGAGCGGCCTCTTTCCCGTTCACAGGCTTTGCATGATGTAATTATAGCTGAAAAATTCAACGCAGATATTAGTAATATGCAAAGTATTGTCAAATGACACTTTTTTAAAGGAAAAATAGAAAATGGACTCTCCCGGGTTTCGGGGACCAAATTTTGGGTAGTTTATTAGCTGAGGAATAACCCACCCACCAAGGGAAGATGATTAAGAAAAGGAAGTAGATTTTGGATTGGAGAAAAAGGATAGAAAAATAGGAGGAGAGTCCCACAAAATTAATAAGTTTAACTTTAAACACACTTAGAAGCGGTTGCCACCGCAAATTAACTCTTTGATACCTAAAGTAGGTACGAACTTGGTCGAAGCTAACGGGAACCGCAGCCGGGACTTGGGCGATTTGCAAGAGAGAGGCTTTAGTGTATTTCCTCCCAAGCATGTATGAAACTACTATAGGGAAGGGTGATGGTCTGGCAAGACTGATAGTAACAAATTTACTGTATGTCTTCTCAAAGAAATTCGGTTTTACAAAATAATTCGAAGAATGCCAATGATTTAACTCAGGTTTGGTATTTCCAATTTCCAAAATTATGGAGTTCCTGTAAGGGCGACCCAGTGTCTCTAAGAAGGAAAATGATAAAAGATTATGCCTTATGGAGTAATCTTGGTAAATGAACCAATGGTTGCATTGGAAAATGGCTAAGCTTTTACTCAGCGAGGAGCCGGCTAAAAGTTTAGACAAAAAGAAACACTTATCTTTTAGAAAACTGACCATAAGTTTTCGGAGAGGGTCTCCACAAGCAGGTAGCTGGCTTAGCGAGCTTTACTTGCCTTACTGGCCAATTACAATTAGCTATTAAAGCTAAAAAGAACTTTAGTGAGGTGAAAATTAAGAGTTCTTGCTCAAATGCAACAAATGGTGAAAGCCCTATTAATGATTTTAATGTCATTGAGTGAGGAGAGTCAAGGAAGACAGGATTTTGCCTGAACTTTGTATTCGTAAATGAAAAAGCGAAAGGAAACGCTTCATTTATTTAACAATTCAAAGAAGTTTGAGGAAATTAACAATTATGTAATATAATTTTGACAAACATAGTTCATTTGAACTTTTTAACAAATGGGGTCGCAGACCTCTCAACATTAAACGTTTGCTCCAGGCAATTGACAATTTACAAGGTTTCAAACCTTACATGTTTCTAAAATCTTTATAAGAAAATAAAAAGACATGTGTAGTAATTAAAGTTTAAACATTTAAATTTAGTACAAAGAGTGTACTTTAAGAAATTCTTGAGAGAATGTTCTAGAGAAAGTGACAACTTCGAAAATAACAATAATAAAAACATGAAAAATAAGATAGAAGTTCCTACAACTTCTTATATTTATACAGAATTGCTATATGAGAATTATACAAAAGAGGGCAGGTCACTTACTGTGAAACCTGAAGAAAGTTAAAAGGAAGGTTCTAGACTTCCCAAGTTTGAGTAGGAATCACTAGCCAAATGGGACAGTTTCCATTTCGTGAAACCTGAACATGACTCGCTCAAGAGTTTAAAGAATTGTTTTCCCTGATTATAGGAAAGGAACAATGTGAATTTGAATCGTGTGTCGCACACGTAATTATACAGAATTTAATTAATGTTAAACTAGCAAAGTTGGAAGGGCACTTCGTGAGTGACACCTTATAGAAAAGTTACAATTTTATTAATATGGGTGGTTAGTAGAAGGTTGAGGAAAGATCATTGGGATATAGGATCAATGTTCATGGCCATATTTAATGTAAACGGACGATCGCGACGCGGTAGAAACGTGGAGCAAGCACTGGTTATCACTGTAGTCTATAAAGATGGATGCAAAGTTCACTATAGAAACACTAAAGTTTATGAGAAAGAAAATTATTGCAATTATGGAAATAACTGATTGCACTATATAGGTGAGAGTCTATTTCTTGAGAAAGTTGTGAGTTACAATTAAATGTGCCATAGAACATTCCAGCGGTTCCAGCGGTGGAAGAAAGTTAGCTATTGAGCTTTTAATTCAGGAATGATATTCTTCAATTTTAAATAACATACTCACAAGTGAGTGAAAATTTCAACGGCAGGACTTGTAGATGAAATACCGAATCTAGAAGGTTCCAGAGCGACCTTAGTAGAAAATGGGGTTGAGAAAATCCAACGGAGGAACTAGCTTGGTGAATTATAGACAGCGGGTATTAGGTAATATCCCACGTAGTGAGAGGATTTCTCATTTGAATAGCTTAAGAAAAGCTCTTTTTTAGTAAGATTAGCTTATAAGAGCAAAAGCTAAACATGGCAAATCCCACGAAGAATGATTTTTGCCCCAAAATAAATAATTTCACACTGTCTATAAAAGTATCGTTAAAAGCACGTGGAAGTTAAAACCATGAAGATGAGGTTAAAACTTGAAGCAGGTACTTATCTTTGTTGCATGGCGAAGGTGAGGTTCCCTTAACCGATACTTAATGCGCCAACATGGCGTAGAACGTAGATAATGTCTCTTGGTTAGAGGAGACTGGCCCTAGTAGAGCCCTGACTGATCGAGTCAACTGCCGACTGAGAAGTGAGACCTGCTCAACGGAGCACGGAGGGTCCAAGGAAGGGGAAAAGAGTGGGGGGTAGGAGACAAAAGGAGAACATATAAACATTGCCAATGTTACAACAAAAAATGATCTTCTCTTGCTGAGCTGGTCTTCAAAGAGTTGATAACAGATGATACTAGCGCAGCATGGTGAGTAAAGAAGTAGACGTAGTCCTCTTGCTCAAGGAGAAAATAGCTGGCGATGGTAACAGGATCTGGTGGCCAAATGGATAAGTAAGTCCTCTAGCACCAGGAAGAATTGAGGAGCTTCAGAGATTCGCTGCGAGATGACGCTAGGTGGGTCACAGAAGTTATATATCTAGAACAGACTTATGAAGACATAAGAGATTTGCCCATCAAGGAGAAAACAGAAGATCACTGTTGGTGTTTGACAAAGAGGAAGGAAGAAATGAACATGCAAGGAGCAATAAAAATTATATCTCAGGTACCGTGTATTCAAAGAATACACCATACTGGGGGGGGGGGGGCGAAACACCAACAGAGAGCAAATAAGCAGTTACACATTTAATGGAAGAGGAGCGATCAAAGACAGGGGTCTTGTAATCGAACCGTTAGTGGTCAAGACTCTGACCACCCTGACTCTCCCATCTCTTCCAGGATAACACTCGGTCACTCTACCGGAAGTCCAGACTAGAGGGGGAGAAACATCCCTAACCAAGACCAAGTCCCCCACTTTAATGTCGGGACTGGAAAGAAACCACATCTGCCTCCGTTGCAAGGAAGTTAAATATTCCAAGTTCCATCTCTTCCAGAAAGAATTACGGAGGGCTTCAAGTTTACGCCAAACAATAGGTAGATTAAAATCCCTGTAAGAATTGGGAAGAGGAGGAGGAGCAGAAAGAGAAGTGCCGATAAGGAAGTGACCAGGGGTGAGTGGAAGTAGGTCATCAGGGTCATTGGAAAGCGGAGTTAAAGGGCGAGAATTAACAACACCTTCAATCAGAACAGACAGTGAATTGAATTCTTCATAAGTCAGAATTCGATTACCCAAGAATTTTCTTAAATGACGTTTAGTGAGCTTTACGCAAGATTCCCACCTTCCACCGTGATGAGGAGCGTAAGGAGGTATAAAGCGCCATTTGAAACCTTTTGAATAAGAAAAATTAGAAATTTGTTCCATGGCAGGAGAGGAAGTGAGAGCTTTCTTCCACACGGAAGCTGCGCCCTGAAAAGTGGAAGCGTTGTCAGAGAACATCTCAGAAGGAACACCACGCCTAGTAGTGAAACGAGAGACAGCTGATAAAAAATAAGAAGTAGAAGCATTCGTTACTAGTTCCAAGTGGATTGCGCCGGTAACCATGCAAACAAAGAGAGAAACATAAAGCTTACCAAACAATTTGCGTTTAGCTTCAGGAGAATTTCGTTGATATTGGAACGGACCCATATAGTCCACACCAGTTAAAGCAAATGGGCGTATAGGAGAAGAGCGAAAAGAGGGCAGATCGCTCATTAATTGAGTATTGATTTTAGGTTTCGCTTTGAAACAAGGAATGCACTTATGAATTACAGAAGATACTTCATGAATTCCATTTATGATCCAGTACTTTTCCCTTAAGAGGCAAAGCAGAGTGCGTGTGCCAACATGCAGATTGCGATAATGAAAGTCACGTATAATTAAGGAAGTTACGTGATGTTTGGAAGGCAAAATAACGGGATGCTTTTTGTCCTCAGAGAGTAAAGATTGCGAGAGCCTTCCACCTACCCTGAGTAACCCATGGTCATCAAGAAACGGGGCTAAAGCACGAAGACGGCTGGATTTGGGAAGATCTCTTTTAGAAGAAAGCAAAGACAATTCAGAAGAAAAGGCTTCTTGCTGTGTCAGTTGTAAAACCTTAATGGTAGCGAGATCAAATTCATGATTGGTAAGGTGTGGTTTAGGGAGAAGAGGTTGGTCAACCACAAGATATTTCCATCTAAGGAGATAGGCGACAATTCGTAGTAATTTATGAAAAGAAGAATAGCGGGACAACAAAGGATGAGAAGCGTTGGAAACAAGACACGAAGCAATGGATAGAGGTACTTTAGCGTCAGGCAAGTTGGAGTTTGTAGCTGGGGGTTTAGAAGGCCATGAAGAAGATTCTTCGATTAGCCACGAAGGCCCATGCCAGTATAATGGGGAAGCTGCCAATTGAGAGGGTAAACAACCACGAGAGATAATATCGGCTGGATTATCAGCACCGGGCACATGCCTCCATTGACATCCAGAAGAAAGAGTTTGAATTTTGGAAACTCTGTTTGCAACAAAAGTTTGCCAATGAGAGGGGCTCTTGGCGATCCACGAAAGAGTGATCATGGAATCGCTCCAGAGATAGATTTGCGAGAATTCGACTTTTAATACTTCCCGTAACTTCTTAACAAGTTCGGCAGCCATGAGTGCAGCGCACAATTCAAGCCTAGGCAAGGTAATAGCTTTAAGAGGAGCGACTTTCGATTTGGCACAAACAAGGTTGGAAACTGAAGATCCATAGAATGAACCGTGATAAACTAAATATGCGCAGCAACCATAAGCTTTTTCGGAACTATCTGCGAACACATGAAAGAAAAAGGGTGTATTAGAATGAGAGCTAATTAAATTCCTGGGAATTTCAATGAGGGAAAGATCCAACAAATTACTGCGAAACGAGAGCCAGCGATTAAGAAAAGAAAGAGGGACAGTATCATCCCATTCACACTTAAGCGACCACAGCTCTTGCATGAAGAGTTTGGCTATAACGATGACTGGGGCAAGGAATTGAAGTGGATCAAAAATTTTTGCAATTTCAGAGAGAATTTGTCTTTTTGTATTAGGAAGCTCTTCTGCGAGCGAAACTTTATAGATAAGAGTGTCAGTGCTAGTGCACCAGTGAACTCCTAGAGTTTTTATAGATTCGGAGTTTCCATAAATTTCGACAGAAGAAGGATCTACGTCTTCGATGGGAAACTGAGCGAGAAACTCAGGAGAGTTGGAGTTCCACTTATGGAGTGGGAAACCTCCATTCCTTAACAATGCCTGAAGTTCTAAAGACACAAAAGAAGCTTCCTCTAAAGAGGGGAAGGACTGCAAGTAATCGTCAACATAAAATGATGTTGTTAGTGCTTCAGAGGCTTTGGGGTTAAATAAATGACCATCTTGTGAGGCTAGCAAGTGTAGGGATCGGATAGCAAGGAAAGCAGAGGGTTTTAAGCCATAAGTAACCGTTTTCAAGCGAAATACCTTAATGGGCTTACTGATTTCATCACGCCACAAGATTCTTTGAAGATCTCGTTGTTCTGGTTGAATTAACACTTGACGGTACATCTGTTTTATGTCGGCTATGACAGCTATGGGAAATAATCGAAAGTTTAAGAGTATAGCAGATAGATCTGATTGAATAGCAGGACCAGAATAACGAGTGTCATTAAGGCTGTTGCCATTAACGTCGGGTGATGAACCATTGAAAACAACTCGAATTTTATCTTTTACAAGAGGGTTTTTCCACACGGGATGATGATTTAAATAAACCGTTTCGATTGGGGGGTGTAATTCATCATCAGATTTGTTAACAACTTCCATATGATCTAAGCTTTCATACTCATCCATGAAATCAGTGTACTGTTGTTTAACAAGAGGTTCCTTTTTGAATTTGCTCTCGATAGCAAAGAGAGCTTTTCGAGCTTTAGGCTGAGAGTTGATAAGTTTAGGAGGATTGTGTAATCTTGGCATTTGAACAACGAACCGGCCATCAGAAGAACGAGTGGTGGTGTTCAAAAAAAGTTGCTCACAGAATTCATTTTCTGAAGAGGTTACATTAGGAGAATCAACATTTTCAAGCCTCCAGAACTGTTCCAGGTCAGTATTGGAGAAGTAACATTGCGATGCGGGTTGAGGAGAATAATGGGGAAGTTGCCCTGTGACGATCCATCCAAAATTAGTGTCTCTGGCGACCACGTTTGAGGATAACTTACGAACCTGTTTACGTAGGCAATTCCAGAAAACATTGGCACTAAAGAGTATGTCAATAGGGTTCTGCATATTGAAACAAGGATCGGCTAGCCTTAAATGCAAGGGAATGTTTAACCCTGAAATATCCACAGAGTGACTTGGAGTGTCTTCTCCAATGCTATTAAGAATTAAACAATTAAGTTTAAGAAAGTTGTTTCTATGACAAGTATCTCTTATAGTTAGCTTTGAGAATTGTAAAGCTTGCGATTTTGAGCTGTTGATGCCCGACACGTTGATAGAAGTGGGGTTTACAGGTAGACCTAGTTTTCTAATCAAGGAATTAGACACAAAATCATGAGTTGCCGCTGAGTCTAGAAGACCGCGTGCACGGACCCAGTTGACAAAGTTATCCTGAACTTCGATTTGGACAGTAGACAACAATACTTGAGCACTGCGAATGGACTTGACATTTTGAATATACGATGAAGCATTAGAACTGTTAGCACTATCATTTTTCGGAGAAGTAGATGCTGTTGATGACCTTGCCTGATCATGACGATGTAGCAAAATATGATGAGCCTTTTCACAATGGTAGCAAAGTCTTGTGGACTTACAGTTAGAAGCAGAATGCGTGGGCGCTAGGCAGTTGAAACAATGTTTGTTTTGAGCGACTAATTTTCGTCTGTCGTCGACTGACATTTCTTTAAAAGATTTGCAGAGGTATAGGGCATGGGGATCTTTACAAAGTATGCACTTTACAGGTTCGTTTAAACTTTTGCGAGGTTCGCTTTGCGTGTTTAAAACAATAGAGCTAGCAACACGACGTTCACTAGACCTAGTTGGGTAACCAGTAGTGTTTGATTTAAATTTGGATGAGCTGGACCCGGGTTTTTGGGTATTGGACGCTGAGCGTTCACTTTTGGGTTTGATGGACATTAATTCGAATTTGGAACTAGGAGATGAAGGTTCACTTTGATTAGCTAGAGCGGTTAAAAGTTGGCATCTAGCGTTTATGAAAGTGACTAAATGCTCGTAAGAGTAGTCGTCTTCTTTAGAAAGTTCAATTTCCCAAGCTTTGAGGGTAGCAGCATCAACTTTAGAGACTACTAAATGTATTAGGAAAGTATCCCAATGTTCAGTAGGTTGATCTAATTGGGACAAAGCTTTAACGTGGAGTTGGGTAGTGTCAACTAAAGTACGCAAACTAGTGACGTCATTGTGCTGTGACGCAGGTAGGTTAAATAGAGCCTTCATATGGCGTTGAATACGTAAACGTAAATTTCCATATCTTTCCTTTAATAAGTTAAAGGCAATGGGGTAATTTTCGGCACGCAGAGGAAGTGCTTCGACCAACTGCAAAGCTTGACCTCGGAGGATAGATCTCAAGTAATGAAACTTGTAAATGACTTGAATGTCTTCATTGTCATGAACAAGGGAGCAAAATAATTCATAGAAAGAATCCCAAGTGGATTCATCTCCAGAGAAAGGGGGTAAATCAATTTTAGGTAAAGTTGGTTTGGGCTTGTGAGTACCCTCACGGAAAGAAGTTTGTGGTTCGTGAAGGGAACCAAGAACAGAAGCGTCCTTTTTCTGCTCCTCTTCGAGTTGGCGTATTATTTTGAAAGCAGAACCTATGCCTTCGTAATATAGGTTTTCTACTTCGACACGATCTTCTGTTTGATTGAGCATGCAAGTTTCTATTTCAGTTTGAATGTTACAGTAGTTTTCATAAGAACGTTCAAAATCCTTTACACGATGTTTCAACAAGTCTAATTGCGCTTCTGAGGGATCTAATTCTTTTATGTACCTTCTGAATCGGGTAATTTGCCCTTTATAGGATGCTCGTTTAGAAGTAAGTTTTTCATCCTTATCCTTATCAGTAGGAGCCATATTAAAGAAAATAGATGAAAATGTAACTCACGAAACTGTGGAACCTTGGAAATGCTGTCAAGCTGGCAGCAGCGAATGAGTAGAAAGACCGGGACACACCAAAGGAGACAGGAGCGGCCTCTTTCCCGTTCACAGGCTTTGCATGATGTAATTATAGCTGAAAAATTCAACGCAGATATTAGTAATATGCAAAGTATTGTCAAATGACACTTTTTTAAAGGAAAAATAGAAAATGGACTCTCCCGGGTTTCGGGGACCAAATTTTGGGTAGTTTATTAGCTGAGGAATAACCCACCCACCAAGGGAAGATGATTAAGAAAAGGAAGTAGATTTTGGATTGGAGAAAAAGGATAGAAAAATAGGAGGAGAATCCCACAAAATTAATAAGTTTAACTTTAAACACACTTAGAAGCGGTTGCCACCGCAAATTAACTCTTTGATACCTAAAGTAGGTACGAACTTGGTCGAAGCTAACGGGAACCGCAGCCGGGACTTGGGCGATTTGCAAGAGAGAGGCTTTAGTGTATTTCCTCCCAAGCATGTATGAAACTACTATAGGGAAGGGTGATGGTCTGGCAAGACTGATAGTAACAAATTTACTGTATGTCTTCTCAAAGAAATTCGGTTTTACAAAATAATTCGAAGAATGCCAATGATTTAACTCAGGTTTGGTATTTCCAATTTCCAAAATTATGGAGTTCCTGTAAGGGCGACCCAGTGTCTCTAAGAAGGAAAATGATAAAAGATTATGCCTTATGGAGTAATCTTGGTAAATGAACCAATGGTTGCATTGGAAAATGGCTAAGCTTTTACTCAGCGAGGAGCCGGCTAAAAGTTTAGACAAAAAGAAACACTTATCTTTTAGAAAACTGACCATAAGTTTTCGGAGAGGGTCTCCACAAGCAGGTAGCTGGCTTAGCGAGCTTTACTTGCCTTACTGGCCAATTACAATTAGCTATTAAAGCTAAAAAGAACTTTAGTGAGGTGAAAATTAAGAGTTCTTGCTCAAATGCAACAAATGGTGAAAGCCCTATTAATGATTTTAATGTCATTGAGTGAGGAGAGTCAAGGAAGACAGGATTTTGCCTGAACTTTGTATTCGTAAATGAAAAAGCGAAAGGAAACGCTTCATTTATTTAACAATTCAAAGAAGTTTGAGGAAATTAACAATTATGTAATATAATTTTGACAAACATAGTTCATTTGCACTTTTTAACAAATGGGGTCGCAGACCTCTCAACATTAAACGTTTGCTCCAGGCAATTGACAATTTACAAGGTTTCAAACCTTACATGTTTCTAAAATCTTTATAAGAAAATAAAAAGACATGTGTAGTAATTAAAGTTTAAACATTTAAATTTAGTACAAAGAGTGTACTTTAAGAAATTCTTGAGAGAATGTTCTAGAGAAAGTGACAACTTCGAAAATAACAATAATAAAAACATGAAAAATAAGATAGAAGTTCCTACAACTTCTTATATTTATACAGAATTGCTATATGAGAATTATACAAAAGAGGGCAGGTCACTTACTGTGAAACCTGAAGAAAGTTAAAAGGAAGGTTCTAGACTTCCCAAGTTTGAGTAGGAATCACTAGCCAAATGGGACAGTTTCCATTTCGTGAAACCTGAACATGACTCGCTCAAGAGTTTAAAGAATTGTTTTCCCTGATTATAGGAAAGGAACAATGTGAATTTGAATCGTGTGTCGCACACGTAATTATACAGAATTTAATTAATGTTAAACTAGCAAAGTTGGAAGGGCACTTCGTGAGTGACACCTTATAGAAAAGTTACAATTTTATTAATATGGGTGGTTAGTAGAAGGTTGAGGAAAGATCATTGGGATATAGGATCAATGTTCATGGCCATATTTAATGTAAACGGACGATCGCGACGCGGTAGAAACGTGGAGCAAGCACTGGTTATCACTGTAGTCTATAAAGATGGATGCAAAGTTCACTATAGAAACACTAAAGTTTATGAGAAAGAAAATTATTGCAATTATGGAAATAACTGATTGCACTATATAGGTGAGAGTCTATTTCTTGAGAAAGTTGTGAGTTACAATTAAATGTGCCATAGAACATTCCAGCGGTTCCAGCGGTGGAAGAAAGTTAGCTATTGAGCTTTTAATTCAGGAATGATATTCTTCAATTTTAAATAACATACTCACAAGTGAGTGAAAATTTCAACGGCAGGACTTGTAGATGAAATACCGAATCTAGAAGGTTCCAGAGCGACCTTAGTAGAAAATGGGGTTGAGAAAATCCAACGGAGGAACTAGCTTGGTGAATTATAGACAGCGGGTATTAGGTAATATCCCACGTAGTGAGAGGATTTCTCATTTGAATAGCTTAAGAAAAGCTCTTTTTTAGTAAGATTAGCTTATAAGAGCAAAAGCTAAACATGGCAAATCCCACGAAGAATGATTTTTGCCCCAAAATAAATAATTTCACACTGTCTATAAAAGTATCGTTAAAAGCACGTGGAAGTTAAAACCATGAAGATGAGGTTAAAACTTGAAGCAGGTACTTATCTTTGTTGCATGGCGAAGGTGAGGTTCCCTTAACCGATACTTAATGCGCCAACATGGCGTAGAACGTAGATAATGTCTCTTGGTTAGAGGAGACTGGCCCTAGTAGAGCCCTGACTGATCGAGTCAACTGCCGACTGAGAAGTGAGACCTGCTCAACGGAGCACGGAGGGTCCAAGGAAGGGGAAAAGAGTGGGGGGTAGGAGACAAAAGGAGAACATATAAACATTGCCAATGTTACAACAAAAAATGATCTTCTCTTGCTGAGCTGGTCTTCAAAGAGTTGATAACAGATGATACTAGCGCAGCATGGTGAGTAAAGAAGTAGACGTAGTCCTCTTGCTCAAGGAGAAAATAGCTGGCGATGGTAACAGGATCTGGTGGCCAAATGGATAAGTAAGTCCTCTAGCACCAGGAAGAATTGAGGAGCTTCAGAGATTCGCTGCGAGATGACGCTAGGTGGGTCACAGAAGTTATATATCTAGAACAGACTTATGAAGACATAAGAGATTTGCCCATCAAGGAGAAAACAGAAGATCACTGTTGGTGTTTGACAAAGAGGAAGGAAGAAATGAACATGCAAGGAGCAATAAAAATTATATCTCAGGTACCGTGTATTCAAAGAATACACCAATCGCGTCATTTACACCTGAGGAATGGATTACCTTGTTAAAATGGGCAGCCGAAACAACTTTAATCCGAACACCCATGAGATATGCAACACTTCTAATATCGTCTAAACTAAACCCATCTTCACAGTTCATTCCGAATCTTGTGCATAACTCTTTTGCTAATTCTTCCTGCAGGCCACGTCCTTTCTTAATGTAGGTAATTTCATTATCAGTTAATGTCCTGTCCAATATATTTTTAGTTTCATAGGTTAGGGCTGTGATTATTGCTCTTGGTCCGCACAGTTTATCGGTGTTGGTTATTTTGTTTATGCTTCTTTTAGCCATAACATCTTTAGCAATATTGACTATTTTCTTACGCTTTGCTCCTTTGCCTCTGGGAATTTTGTAAACCTCGAAGTGAAAAGTGGTATTGTTAATATCTACATTTTCATTAGATGTTATTATTCTTTCAATCTGGTCAAGTAGATGTGAAGCATTAACTTTTCTTTTTCTTTTTGATGAAATCATATGGTTAAAATTATTATTTTCTGCAACTACTTTCATCTGATCACCTGGCTTAAAATCAGTTAGTTTTCTTACTTCTTTTATGGCTGCATGCACACCTTTTCTGACCGCTTTCATTTGTTCTATTGGTTTTCCTTGCAAATCTTTTATGTGTATAGTATAAGCTGTCTGCCATAAGTTAAACTTTTTGATCAGCACAGTACGAACACTTTGATGAATTTCGAAAGGTGATTTTTTAGCTACTGTTTCATTAAATATATTTTTCTTAAAAGGAAAAATTTGGCCCAATTTTTGCATCACAATTTTAAGTCCTTAGATTGAACAGGTTTTGGTTCCTTTTTAAATTCAAAGAGGTCTTGATCGAATCCAAAATGCCTGATTTTGTCCAAACGTTCCTTTTCTTCCGCTATCAAATTTAGCAACCCTTTCTTTGAATGAATTACTGAGTAGCCCTTAATTTTGTTTTCTCTGGGGACTTGTTTTAGTTCACGAACGCTCTTCTTAGGCAGCTCTGATTCTTGATACGTAAACAAAGCACTATCTCCGGCATTACTCCAAGCACTGCTTACAGCTTCAAGAAGAGCAGCCTTCTTCATCTTGTATAGTCCTCTTAGTTTGAGTTCCTTTGCTAGAACCCTTAGTTCCTTTACAGTTGCACCTGTTTGGCGCTTAATATTTTGTTTTAAAGCCATTTATTATATAACTTTTTTAAATTAAAAATTTTATTTTTTAAATAAAAATAATTATAAGACATTACTCTTTTGGGCTCGAGAGAAATGATAGTAAAATATTTATATAAATAAATAAATGAACAGAATAATTACATTTTGCATTATAATTGTTACCCTAACAAAGGTTCAATTAGAAATATTATCTCATGAAAATCAGAATCAATTTGCTATCAACTATCTGCGTAATTTTGGATACTTCACTATAGACGAACAAGAAATTTCAGAAGTAAATGAAACAACTTTCCAATATGCTTTAAAATTGTTCCAAGAGTACTACAATCTCGATATCACCGGTGATTTAGATGAATGTACTTTACAATTAATGAATACATCGCGATGTGGTATCACCGATGACGATATAAATTTTACTACTCGGCGGTATAAATGGAATAATAAAAATATAAAATGGCATTATGCTTTAGCTAATCAAGCAATGCAAAGTGTAGCTACAGCCGCTTTCGATGTTTGGAAAAAACATACAGATCTCTCATTTGAGAACGATTTGAGGAATCCAGATATAATTATATCAAATAAACGTGGTAGCCCGCATAGAAATCACAAAATTAGTGGGCAATGTTTCAGTGGATTTGATGGAAAAGGTGGAGTTTTGGCTCATGCAAATTACCCAAATAGCATTAATTCACCTATTGAAATTCATATCGATCAAGATGAATCTTGGTATTTAAATACCGATGCTAATACTCCTCAATATCAAACAAATTTACTTTCTGTTATGATACATGAAATAGGCCATGCCTTAGGTATTTCTCATTCAAACAATCCAGATGCTATTATGTATGCATACGCTAACAATCAAATAGAGCTACATCAAGATGACATTTTAGCTATTCAAAGTTTATATGGTAAAGCCACAGAGCCTAACGTACCAGATAAAACACCACCTCCAGATACACCAAAGCCAGAGCCCAATTTATGTGATTTGAATGTTAACACTATTTTAATTGTTAATCAGTTAATGTATGTCTTTTATGAAAAATGGTTTTGGCTTTTAGATCTTGATAACTCAACAGCCTTAAAAAACAAACGACCCCAGTTTATTACAGATTGGTTAACCTTCTTACCTCAAGATTTTAAAACTATTACAGTCGTTTATCAAAGACCCTCTGGTGAGATCGTTATGATTATTGCCAACAAAATCTACATGATGGATTATCCGAGCTTAATATTGGTAAATGGTTATCCAAAAGCCATGTCCATGTGGAACATTAGACCAGATACAATAATTCATGCGTTGTTAAACACTTACTCAGGCCACACTTATATTTTTTACAATGACGCTTTCTTTTCGGAAATAGACGAATGCAGCTTTAAACCCAAGCAACATGGCATATTATCAAGACGTTTTCCTGGTTTACCACCTGCAATGGATTCAGCCTTTAGATATATTAACGGAATGCTGTATTTTTTAAAGGTAGACAAGTATATCAATACAATGAATTCACGAATTCTTTGGTTAAAGCTCAAAAATTTGATCTTTCAATGATTGGCATAGACTGTCCAAAAAGGTCATCTTCGTTTATGGAAGTAATAAAGAGTTTGAAAAATACTGTAGCTCAACTAGAGGAAATAAAATAATTATATTAAATATTTAAAAAATTAAAACATTTTTTATAGGCAATAAATGGAAGTAAATCAATTTCTCAAGACGCTCAACAGCATCAACGAACAAAAGACGTTTAAAAAGCTCAGTGAGTTAGAAATAGGGAACGAATACCTTATAACGAATGTAGAAGGTATAAATACAAAATATGGAAATAAAACTTTTCTAGAACTTGATAGTGAATTTAAGGTTATATTGCCTGACAAATACAACAAGGTGCTAAGTTGTGGAAAGGAAAAAAAGAAAATGATAGGCCTGAAAATGATATATAAAGGCACAAAAGAAGTCTATGGTGGTTGCAAAGCGCACAATCTTGAATTCTTTTAAAAAATTTCTTAAATTTTCATAACACCCCGACAAATTTTAAGTAGAAAATTTATGGTTTTAATGGTTACTAACCATTAAAATCAAATACCAAAATTAACGTAAAATTAAGAATTCCTTCGTAGCTTTATGAAAATTGTAACAGCTATCTATGTCATCACCATTAAGTTCAAAAAGATAATCTATACTATCCTCAGACAACTGATTTATAAATACTTCTACATTTTCAGTAGGATGTAGTAAAAAACAGGAAGAAAGAAAGGGTTATTCGCTTTACTCGGGCGTCCATTTATTATATATAAAATATAAATATAAAAAGTTAATTTCCTCAACAAAGGGTAGACCCTTGTTTCTTGTAAGTTAGTTTGCGTTCTTTAATGTTGGGTGTCTGAGTAAACCAATGCTTATTTTATAATTAATTTTAATTAATTAATTAGTTAATAAATGAATAATCACATTTGGTGTTTAAAGTGCAAAACGTTTACTCAAACACTGCATCCTCACACCCTTTCGACAAAAAATGGTCGAACTAGAATCGAAGGTTTATGTTCCGAGTGTGGGAGTAAGAAAAGCCGGTTTGAAAAAAAAAGTTAATGAGAGTGTAAAAATAGGGGGTTCTACCCAAATTAGAGAGCCACCCGTTAGCATTCGGGAGGAAATTATAAACGAAATTCATAAGCCCATGAGGAAGAATTTTCCGAGAAGGAGGGTTACAACTCACGGCATTGATGACATTTGGCAAGCGGATTTGGTAGAAATGAACTCTGGAAAAATAAAGGGGATATCGAAGCTTAATAAAGGCTACAAGTATTTGTTAGCAGTCATTGATGTATTTTCAAAGTATGCCTGGGGTGTACCAGTCAAAGATAAAACGGGTAAAAGTGTTGCTGAAGCGTTTGATGATATTTTAAAAAACAGAAAACCCAAAAATCTTCAAACAGACAACGGTAAAGAATTTTACAATAAAGAATTTTCAAAATTAATGAAAACATTTAATATCAATCATTATTCGACTTTTACTGAAGTAAAAGCTTCAGTTGTAGAACGATTCAATAGGACCTTAAAAGAGAAAATGTGGAAGCAGTTTGATATTCAAGGAAACTACTGCTGGGTTGGCATTTTACCAAAGTTAATTAATGGCTACAATAATACGACGCACACAACTATAAATATGAAGCCAAAAAACGTAAACAAAGCTAATGAAGAACATTTGTTGAAAACTGTTTACACTGTAAGCGTAGGAGCGGAAGAAAAAGCGAAATTTAAAGTTGGCGATCAAGTCAGAATTAGTAAACTAAAAGGTATATTTGAAAAAGGATACTCAGGAAATTGGTCGACTGAAATATTTGAAATAAAAGATATCGTTTATTCCGACCCTATTACGTACAAATTGAAAGATGTAAATGCGGAAGAAATAAAGGGGAACTTTTATGAGCAAGAATTACAGAAAACAAAGTATCCAGAGGCATACCTTGTTGAAAAAGTTTTAAGAAAGAAAGGAAATCGGGCATATGTCAAATGGTTGGGTTTTGATAATTCTCACAATAGCTGGGTTAATAAAGAAAATGTTATATTATAATATTTCTGTATATATAAATGGAATCAATTACCGATATTCTGAACAGCAAACTTGTCTATAATAGCAAACAAGTGGTTATTGCTATTGATGAAAATAACGATTCATGGTTTAAAGCTAAAGATATTGCTTTAATATTGGAGTATAGAGATACAGTTAAAGCAATTCGAAAACACGTTGCAATTGAAGACAAAGGTACATTCGATACCTTAAATAACCCCGCCGTTTTGGCGGGGTTAAAAAATACACATCCTCAAACCATATTTATTAATGAATCTGGGTTGTATTCGCTTATTTTATCATCTAAAAAAGAGGAAGCTAAAAAATGTAAGAAATGGGTAACGAAAGAAGTCCTTCCATCAATTCGAAAGTACGGAGAATACAAAATTAAAGAAGAATATAAGAACCAACTAGTTGGGTTAATGCAGAAACTTCAAATAAAGGAAGCAGAAAACGAATCTCTTACCCCTTTAGCCACACCTCTTGCACTTAAATCTAGTAAGAATAATTGTCTGCTTATTATAGACAAGCATGAACCAAACGAAAAGTACAGGTACTATGCAATAAGGGCGCAGAGACAACAGGTGAATCTAACCTAACCCCGTGGCACTACAACCCTTGAAGGGCCTAGGCCTACCAAGCGACCGCTGCCCAGCCATTTGGCCTGCAGATTTTGGGGTGACGCGTGGTCAGCGCGTCGGGTCCCCTCGGCCGTTAATCTTGGTTTTCGTGACCGGGGCACTGTCTCACTGTCAGACAGCTACTCAATTGTCCTCACGAGGCTGAGTGCACCCTGTTCCAACCCTCACGTCAGTTTTAAAATCCCTGACGGAGCCGGGGATCGAACCCGGGGCCTCCGGGCGAGAGGCAGGCGCGCTACCCCTACACCACGGGGCCGGCACAACAGGTGAATCAAGAAATCAAAAAAAATATGCAGGCGGCACCCCGATTGTGAAATAGTTTATGAAAAATATAATGATCCTAATAGCGTAAGGTTGTATGTGCTTATGAAAGAACAAATAAAAATAAGCTATTCGGGAAACCATTTCAATATTCCATTTACTCCTGATCTTCTTAAAGGAACAATAGAGATGTTGTATAAAAACCTGTTACATTAGACTGTTTTTAATGGATATTTTCTCCCATTCCGCAAAAGCTTGAAGAACAACCCTGCTCCCGCCAGCATGTCTATGTGTCCAGGCTGATAAAATGTAGGATCTGCTAAATCAATATCATGGAGCAAGTTCCAATGTTTATGCTCAATGTAACAATGAGGCATGGTGCCTGTTATGCGTGGGAGAACTAAGCATTGAATTTCATCTTGAAAATTGCCGGTAACCGCTTGTATAAGTAGAGTGACACTGTGGCTTGCCTGAGCGGCTGCATTATTGATCCCCTGAATAGGTACCGCTTGCCTATGTCTTTTAAGCTTGAGCGTCTGAACCAGTTGTTCAGTGACAAAGTTAGCTTCACTTCCGCTATCTAGTAAGGCGCGACAGGTGTGCAGTCTGCCGACGACATCCTTGACCCGAACCATGACTGTAGACAAGAGTACTTGTGATCTTAATCTTCCCTTAACAGTGTGGTATGACAGTGTGACAGTTTCATCAGATCCACCCCGTGTAGTTTTTTGCTGTTCATTGGTAGTCGTGTAAGATTCCCTGTGAAGCAGTGAATGATGTTTCCCTCCACACTTCTTACAAAAACGTGATGTACAATTAGGAGCTAGATGTAAACCCTGTAAACAATTGCAACAGTGCTTGTTTGTTGTCACCAGCTGTTTCCGTTCTTCTACGCTTAGCCTTGCGAACTGTGGACATTTGAATAGGAAGTGATTTTCTTTACAGCATGTACAAGTGATCTTCTGGGTTGCAACATACGAATGATGTTTAGGTTTAGTCGCCTTATGTTGACTGTCCCTCCCCTCTGTAGAAAACGCTTGTTTGCTACCCGTTTGACCGACATATTTTATATTTTCCAATGCCTGACGTCTATGTTCCAAAAAATGAAGCAGTTCATCTAATGTTGGCAGTTCCTGGCTATTGAGCTTTAATTCCCATTCCTTTCTAGTGTTCACATCAAGACCATGTAAATACACATGCATCAATAATACCTCATGCAATGGGGTTGAAAGGTTCAATGCCTTTAATGCATTTAAATTACTGGAAAATGAATTGGAATATCTCACAAGTTCTGGTGCACATTCCCTTTGTACAGGCTTCAATGACATTAATTCCTGCACATGAGTAGACGCAATAAGGCGCTTATTCTCATATCTGTCTACTAATAGTTTCCATACTACAAGATAATTGCCTTCCGTTATTGGAATTAGTTGACTAGCGGCCGCCTTACAAGAAGATACTGCCCCCGTAAAATGAATTATAAGGGATGAAAATGGGAATAATACACTTTTTTTTTCGAAGCCCATAATAAAATTTAACCAAGGAATATGATGGCTGGAACTTGGCAGAAACCAGTCGTGAGGCGACGTCGAGCTAGGAAGGAAATTCCGTCACGTGATAGTATTGCGCAATGGAAGTTTCGAGAAGCTTGGAATCGACCTAGCAACAGTGAATATTCCCAGGATTTGTTTAGATATTGTTATAAATTATCCCATTGGATATGAGCTTACATCAAATAGGAAGAAGTTTTAGAGAAGACGGGAGTTCCAGCAACTAAATTTTTATAGATATTTAATTCATTTAAGCCCTTAAATAATGAATTTTCATATAGGAAAAGAGAAGAAATAAGCGATTTGCTAGAGCCCGCGCGAATTCGAGAGGGAACTCGAAAAGGCGGCTAAAATCGGTAGACTTGGAGGGGAGACGCCAAGCACCGCGGCTCTTGTGTATCTGAACGTCGAAGAGGTCATACGTGTGAAATTGGAGGAAAATGGAGTTCCGAGTGTTTCACCGGTCTAGTAGAAGGTGACCCGTGGAGACAAGGCTTGAGCGAGAGAGGAATCAGGAGACGACCGCGCCTTGAATCTAGGTGAAGTTGCGAGGTTTACATTTACCGCATTAACTTCGGTCTGATCGACTTCAGAGAATTCATTTCAACTACGTATTGTAGCTGACTAGCAGATACTGTATATTGCAAACTTACAGAAGTTTGGAAGAATTATTTCGGCAATTATAAGCAGTTTTGTGAAGCGCGAGAAAAGTGTTTTTCTCCAGCGCGATACGACACTTGGTCCGAGCGACTGCAGCTTAGGCAACAGCCACCCGTGAGTACGAGTGTGTATTACTATTGCTTGTGTGGAACTGTATTACATCACTTAGGATGGAGATGGTTGTATTCCATAGTGAAGAACAATATTCAGTATAACATTATGAAGATTATTATGTGCGCCAGGAGTATAGGCAGATAGAAGCAATATAGGCAGCGATGGAACTTCGTTAGAGGAGACTGTTCGTGAATGTCTACTTAGTGAGCAATCATGAGACTCAATGCACAACTCCATTCTAGTGCATTCTTGTCAAACGTGAGCTCAACATGAACATCAGAGACTACAGAACGATGTTCAGATTCCATCTACATGAATGTTCGTTATACGAGTGAGGTCCAAGACTTTCTCTTCATACGCATTTTGAAGTGGAAAGCAGAACTTTCGACGCTACTCACTGTTATAATGAGACTGTGCTGTGACGGAGATAGAAGAAGCATCAAGATTTTCAAGAGGTCCAGGGTTATCCCGGTCAAAATGAAGATGATGATTGGAGGCCTGCAGTTCGATTCCGGTCGGAGCTTGCTTTTTTTTAGTGGGGTTCTTTTCCTGAGGTCACGAGTTCGTGGAGACGAACTAGGATCCAGCCCAGATCTTTGGGAGATGTAACATCAGAGTATTTTGTTATACTCTATCTTGATCTTCTAGACTTCGAGACCAGGTAGCAGTGTTCACTAACCTTGTAGTTAGAGCTTGTAGTGACATTTACTGAGCAAATCCTTTATCCATTTTTCGATACAGTATTTATGTACTCCATGTATAGCATTTTTATTCTTCGAAATGTATTATAGTGATCGGCTAGCATTTGTTAGGAAACCAGTTTCTGAACTGAGATTATTTACTTGTTCGAGGAACAAGATTTTGTCATTTCCTTTAAGGAACAGTAATTTATTTTCGACGTTGTTGTATTCATTTTGAATACTGGTGATAGACATTTTCGTCTATGTTACCCATTAAATTAATTTTTATTATTTTAATTTGGGCATTTTATCCGTCGAGAAGAAACGTCAAGAAAGAAGATCTTGGTAGTGATATTTTGTGAAATATCATGTCACATTGTGGAAAAGAAACATTTAACGTGGACACGTTTATTATCGTCAGAACTCATAGACATTCGTTCTGAATGAAGAGAATATGAATATGACTAACTGTATGTTTTTAGTAAAGAAAGTTTTGAACTTTCAGTCATTTAATTTATTTGAAGCTAGAATCTTCTTGGAAGATTATTTATCATCCGACGTTAGGGAAGTTATTGTTTGATATCTTCGTCGTGATAGATTCTTGTTGGACAAACACATAGATATGATGTTGTGATTAATTACTTACGAGGAGTAATATCATGTCACGTTGTAGTCATAATATTCCTTCTTCGATTAAAGTCGAACCCAGATGTGTGAAGATGAGATGTAGTATTTTTATTAAATGTATGCACGACAGTTTATACTTATCAGAGTATCGTTTCAAGAGTATTAAGTGAGGAGGTTCAATATCGTGAATTCCAGAGGTCGTTGAGATGTATAAATTATTAATTTAACAATTTTTGTTATTGTTCATCAGACCAGCGATTGTGGTGACAATGCTGTGATATTATGCCCTTTTGAAGGAATGTCAGGTTGATAGAAGTGGAGTTGATAACCCGTTGATAGTGTTTTTTGTGTATTTCCGTATGTAGTTGGCATACGAGGTTATTGCGAAGGTGTGTTCCGCATTTTATAGTACAGTCATTGCGTGGGCATGACTAGTGTTGGCAAAGGCATTTAGACTGTGAGTAGAGAGTACTCCTTATTTTGTTATACACGACATGGAATTTAGATAGGACAGGAAGGTTCACGGTTGAAATTGGAACAGGAAATTGATGATGACAGCTGTTATGCTATACTTTTATCGAGATTATTAAACCAGACTTGTAACAGCATATGTGTCACCTTCAGTGGTCGAATGTATTAAACTTATTTTGACACCAGATCAGATAGGAGAGACTAGTGGTGGTTATTTCTGGTGATGTAGAAGATATTAAAGATCACAGTTCACTGTATTTGACATAACTGCTAGATCAGAGCGCAGGCTCGACTGTATTTAGACGCTATTACTTTGGAAGGACTATAGCTGGTGCTATAAGCGTCATTATAAATTCATTTAGTGTTAATCTTTATTATTTATCAATCGAGTGTATAACGTGTTGAGAATAGGAAGTTTTCGTTTGTTCAACGTAAGGATTAGAGTGTGAATGAGTATGTGATTGCATGTGGTTTGTTTCTTGTTCAGTGCGAATGAAATGAACTCCATTGGGACGTCACAATGCGAGAGTGTGAATGTTAGTGTGTATATAAGTTTTATGCCAGTAGCATGTAGGATTTGAGTGCAGTTCACGTATTTGTCTGACGTGAATCTGCCTTCAATTAACACAGTTTTCATTGTTATGAAGAGCTCGTTTGTGGACCAGGCTGGAACAGTGGGGACTTCTTTAAACCTCGTTTCCAACCAAGGCCATAGCACGGCCAGGCCAAGCAAATGGAGAGAGATGTGGCGAACTGCCCGGCTCGCTCTTTTTCTTTTTTTAAACCAGTCATACTGGGAATGTAGCGGTGAATGTTATGTCATCGGACACGTGGCAATGATCGCGTGCGCCGAGCGCCCATATGTGCTTGAGAGCGTGCCAGAAGAATGTTAATACACCGAGGTGTGTAATTGTTGTACAGCTTGTTGTATGGACCCAAGCTACACCAAATTTTGTCATTATGTTGATAGAACGCTGTTCTGTCAGTGGCGTGAGAGTGGAGATGAACGAATGGGAGTGTATATTTTATTTTGTAGTGTGAATGTTTAGCTTTAGTTTACATTTGTTATTAAATTGTTTAGTTTTATTAGAAGCCGTGTTGTCGTGAATTATTTTAGATATAAGGAGATGCAACTGTGAAACCCATTTTAGGTCCAGAGAAGCTGACCACGAGATTCCCGAGATTATGGTAGGTGTTTTACCGCGAGCTAAGTGTATTTTTCATGTAATTCACAGTTGTATTGTAATTTCCGCCACGTATATTCGCGAGGGTCTAGTTGGAGGTAGATCCTTGACTTGCATTTTGCGCCGGAGCAGTCAGGGTCTATGAATCCAGCCGTTGCTTCGGATATCCAACAGACCGCCTCTAGAATGTACGGGGACAATACTAAATACTGAAATTTTTGTATTGTTGGTACATCTTCTTTCTCATGCACCATCACTCTGAAGGAGTCTGAAAATGATGACCATTTCTCGTATTCACCATTAAAACTAGGCAGGGTAATTGGTGGAAGTTTTACGTGCCTACGCCTTGTTGAGTTACACGAGCCATGTGTACTGCCAACTTGCGAACCACCTGACTGATATTCCGAATTCTGTTCAACTAGTATTTTCATCATTTCGTACTTTAACTTATAATAGCTTGCTTCAAATTGTTCCCTATCTTCATCATGACTCTGATCCTCAGGTTCCTTTACTTCTAAATTCGACTGAATTTCATCGTAATTACTTCTAATATCTACCATGTCGTCAAATCGCAGTTGAATTACATTTAAACCTTGAGTTTCGTCGTCAAATTCACTAACAAATTTCGCCATTCTCGTCAGATGACCCTTTACTACTGCTCTTTCCGTATTAACTTTAGCCTTTCTGCGGGATCCATGATTTATGGGATCATGTTTAGGAAAGCCTGAGTAAAATAATACTTGTAATTACCTTCCCTGAGTAGTTGTGACGATAACGAAGCCGCCGTTTCACAGTTTCGACCAGGGACTCGCTAACTGGTGCAGTTAGTCCACCTTTGTAAATATCCACCTTATTGTGAATATTATTGCCGTAGCCGTTACTCTACCGTATACTGTATATCACTTGCTGAATGTTAATCGTGTATTCATAACCTTGTGATCTGTCCGCTGGATAACCATAGATCCGGCCCCATAGGACCAAAATGTTGGGCTTTTCGAATTGTTGGTTTTAATACACTTATATACCGTAGTATTTATAACAATATTGAACAACCTTTGTTTGGCTTAATTAAAATGTTGGGTTTAATCAACTTATGTACCGTAGTGGACTGTATTCCGTTGCGATCTTGTTACAACAATCAATCTTGTTGCCAACCCATCAACTCAAAAACTACCAACCAAAGCCGTAAGGGGTTCCGATCACAAACACCACTATTGCCGCAAAAGCCTTGTGAGCTTATTGCCATGGATGGATACGGTCCATTGCCTAAAGGCAGAAGAGGATGTAAATACATTTTGGTCAGCATAGACGTATTCTCCAAATACGTGGTCTTGTAGCCAGTTCAAAAGATGAACACCCGTCAGGTTCTAAACCGAATTAAGGCAAGAGTAATTCCCACGTTTGGAAAGATAGAGTTTTGCCTTACGGATCATGGAAGCTATTTCACCAGCGCCGAATTTTGACGGGAAATATCGAAGCTTGACATTCATCATGTCCTAAGCTCAGTACGTCATCCAGAAGGAAATCCTTCGGAAAGAATTATAAGAGAGATTGCTAAATTCTGTCGAATAAACTGTCCACGACAACATTGGAAGTGGGTGGATGTGTTACCGATAATTGAGTCCTGTATCAATAACACTGTGCACGAGAGCACTGGTCGTATTCCCACAGTCGTGCACTTCAACCGACTTCCTGATCGACCATGGAATAATGTTATACCATGTCCGGTAGATACCCGACCGAGTCATGAGTTAACGATCAGAGACACGGCGCTGTAATTGAAGAAGCAGTCCGAGCGTCGCTTGAGAAGAGTGAAGAATAAGAGGTTTCATCGACCACTTGAGTTATAAGAGCTGGTGCTAGTGAGGAAACCAGCAACATCCGATCCACAAGTACGAATATACGCAAAGTTTTGTGAGTTGTTCCATGGACCACACAAGATCACCAAGGTGATCGGGAATAATGCTTATAAAGTTAAACACCAGGAGACGGGAGTAGAAGCCATCTATAACGCCCAGAATCTGAAGGTTTACCATCCACCGGAAGAAGATGATGCTGATCAACGAGTCAACGTCGTCGGGGAAGAAATGGAAGAATTAGAAGACGGGGAGGGTCCGTAGGAAACAGCACCTTAAAACGGGAGAATGATGGAAGGTATGGATTCGAACTCAGACGACAGACCTTCTCCGAAAAGAGTATTTGCTTGTTCAAAGGCAGGACAACCCCAGAATATTTAAAGGGAGCAGATACATGCGCGTGACATTTAAACGCTGCAAGATGGAATGAATGTCAAAGGAGAAATGAATTTATAAATTCGGAAAAACCATCACATCCTGTAGATAATTTTTCGAAGACCAAGGAGGGGTAAGATGCGCCCTTACCCTACGGCCCATAAGCTAAGTTCGCATGGATTACAATCATGCAGATGAAGAGCGTTTAAATGTGCCTCGAATTACAGGGAAAAAGGAAGCCTAATTTCATATTATTTAATCATGCTAAATTCAAGCAGCAATATTACTAGATCCAGCAAGGCAGCCGGCCACTTGACGCACCATGGATACGTCGCAAGAAATTTGCCGGCAAAGGCGAGTCCAGAACATGCTTCCATAACACGCAGTAGCAAGAGCAAGTGCGCCTTCAAGGATTTCCGAGGGGCTTGCAACAGATTTGTTCCAGAATATTCGGTGGTACGTTGTATTTTGGCTAAACCACGCCCCCAAGTTGCTGAATTAATTTATTTTGGCGATACGACGGCACCCAGGATCGAACCATTAACTTCACTAAACGGGAAATATTCCTGAGAATTTTTGCAAATAAACAGGATAAATAAATTGTCGAGAGATTGATAAATCAAGATCATAGAAATGAGTTCCTCCCGCGAGCTGTCTGGGTTGGAGAGTTTTGCTAGGAAGGAAGGGATAGCGTCCATGTCATCATAGGTAGCTCGGAGGACGCAGGATTGATATCTTCTAAATTTACGATCGATTATCGGTGTTAATCCCGTGATTGATCAGGCCTTACTATCACCAATGATGTGTACATCGTGTATTAGCAGAGAGATTTTCGAAAGCAGAGCTCTCGTGTGGGTAGTAGTTTTGAGGTGCTGCCCCGCTATATTCAAGATATATTTCACCCTCGCGTGGTCACGCAGTTAGTTCGCAGTGGTCAGTCAGTATGCAGTTAGCTCTCCAGTTCGCAAACAGTCTTCACGCAGTTAGTTCGCAATCAGTATTCACCAGTCAGTGAGCACGCAGTTAGTAGTGCGACACGATACAGTGACACTCAGTCGTAGTCAGAAAGATAGGAGCAAGGCGAGGCACACCGTGCCCGGTGATATTGCACCACAGTTATTATTTAAGGCTGCGAATTAAGTATCTTAGAGAAACATTGGTATTCGCAGCAAACAGTGTTCATATGCAGGAAGAGACTGCAGTATCGCAAAGTAACGCGGTCTGCATAATTGTAATGGCAGTGTTTAATAATCACTGAAGTTGAAAAGCGCGTGGCGGAACATTCGAGACCCGAACCCTAGATACTCAAGTAGGAACGGCTTAGTGAGCGCGCATTTAGAAGAGAGGGCCGCATTGGAACTGCCAGCTGTACGCGTGGAGAGGGAATCTTCGCGAGGATACGCACGTAGTCAGACAAGTTGCTGCGCCATCATAGTCCGATTGTATATGGAAAGTGTACAGTGCTGTATGTGCGTGTGTTGAGTAGGGTACTAGTATATAGCAACCATACGCGAGTGATAGTGTTATTTTTCTAAGTGTAAAGGCAAGTGAAATTTTGTGATAACCATGGTTATTAATCACTCAATGGAGTAGTGTGTTATGGTGATCATGTGGTGTGTCTGTATGATGTAAAGGCACATGGTTAAGGGGCTGCCGACGTCTATGTTGGAGAAGGATAGCAGCCAGCGGTGGAAACATGATAAGTATTGAATTTTATTAGTTAACAATAAGTCATTGTTTTATGGGTCGTGTCTATTACAATTACGATATTGAATAGATTTTATAGTAGAGTAAAGTTAGATTTTGAATTTAGGTATTATTGTGTTAGATTAATTGCACTCGTGACGACGAGATGCTATTTTGTTTAGTTCTGACGATGCTTGGCGATGATAATTGTTCACGTATCCGCACCAAATTGAACACACTGATAGGATTATATGTGTATTTCCATTATGATGTGTGTATTTCAGCCCAGCAATGGGAGGAGCAGAGAGAGCAAAGTACGTAGATTTAGAAAAAGAGAGAGATTTAAATAATATAAATATTGGACACGATAATAACACAGGTTGTTAATAATAATATCGGGAATAATACAAATAATAATAATAACAAGTATGGATTTAAAAGGGAGGACTTTAATTTTATTACTGTTATTTCGACACATGTTGTGGTAATCATTCATCTAAATGTACTCTGGAATTACGTCAGGGACGATTTTATGCGTCTCTTATGGGTCATCTCAGGTAAGGACGGTATGAATGGAAGAATTTATTTGAATATCTATTTGGATATTTTGGGAGCAATGCGCGAACATCGTATTAATCGTGGTAAGTGGGTGATAAGATTCAGGTAAGTGGTATGCTGATATCATGTCGGGAGGTTCCTTGAGATTCCGAGTGTTCTACGATAAATAAAGAAAATGATAAAAGAGTTTCATGATAAAAGAGTATTAAAAAAAGGTATAAAAGTTGCATGGTGACACCGTCATATGTCATCCGTTTGCCAATTGAAAAGGAAGAGAGGTATGAAATGTGCATTAAGCATGCCCAGTGACAGGCAAGGCGAAGAGTGCTTACAGGTATTTGCATAACAAGTGTGACCACGATAATGATACTACTCCAAGGTGATGTCCCACTCGGTTCGAGCCAGAGACCATCTAAGGCGCGAGGTTTTTTATCTCTGCATTTCATTTCATCTGTGTATTTTTGTGGAGAGTGCAAGATGATAGCTCATACCACTAGGTGTATGTACTACGGTGGCTTGTGCCCAGGCCGTCCACCCCCTTCCCTTTCACTAACGGGATCTTTGTGTCACAATGAGGCTGGAGCTTACAGCCGTGTCCCGGGATAGACAGCTGGTTTCGCTGTCACAAGAAAACATGTGTAATATTTGAACCAATTTGCAATGTTAATTAATAATGAATTTACAGTAGGGTACTGTAATACACAAACCTTATATGATCCAATTCCTTCATGAAGGCACTCATCGTCATAATAATAATAATAATAATAATAATAATATTAATAATAATAATAATAATTTAGATGACAAGTCGGGGTAACATTTATGTAAGGGTACAGTTATACACAATCCTTTTGTATCCTAGCTCTATTATGGAGACTTTTATTGAAGAATAAGAAGGATCATAATAATAATAATAATAATAATACATTCACTGATTTCGGAAAGTAACTTTATTTTAGGGTACAGGTATTCACTAACCTTTTGGATAATAGAATAATAATAATAATGTTATTGGCTTTACGTCCCTTTTAACTACACTGGCTTTTAGAGACGCCGGGGTGCCGGAATTTTGCCCCGAAGGGAATCTTTAACGTGCCAGTAAATGTACTGACACGGCTCCCTCGCATTTGCGCACCCTCAAATGCCAGCTGACTGTGCCAGGTTTCGAACCTGCAACCTTGGGCTCAGCAAGCGAGAACGTTACCCCTGAGCCACGCAGCCAGTCGTTGGATAATAGATTCTATCATGGTGGTAGTAGTTGAATGTGGTGATGATAATAATAATAACAACAGTGATAGCAATAATAATAATAATAATAATAATAATAATAATGACGGACACTATTATTATTGAGGAATTTAATTTGGTGATCATTGTATTTTCTTCTTCTTTTTGAAGATGAATGCTCTCTCAGATATTAGTAGCTATTGTGGACGTACGCTCTAAGCAGGTAAGTTGGAGTCCAGGCTTCGGAACCTGCGAGTGTATATATTCTCTTGTTAGCATTTGTTTGTGTAAATACATTTTGAGTCGTGTTATTTTTAGAAGGGGCGGAGACATCGTTGACAGATACACACACCGTTGTCTTAAATATATTTTTGCTAAGGTACGGGATGTGAACGAAGGATGTTTTAAATATTGATATATGCAGATTTTTGCACGCATGTTTGTAGTCGCTTTGGTTTCCTTATTTTACCCTGCGGTAAGCCTGTATTTTGATCATGATTTTTTCCGCAAGCATCTCAGGTGTATTATAGCTGTATAGTTACGCACACCCATAAGACTTTGACAAACGGTCTAGAGTTCAGGGCCCGAATTTGTATCTCGAGTCCTGGGTTCAACCCTTGGATAATCATGTTTCTGATGTAATAGTGTGTAATGAATATCAGTGTAACGCATCTCAAACTCAAATTCTATTGTGGTCATATTAATGTGAATCTGCATGTTAATGGTAACAAGTACGCATCGACAAGTGCGTAAGAGCTCAGAGATGAAGTGTGCCAATGTTCATATACATTAAAAGGGCAAATTTTGTGTTCGAGACGAAGGATGCACAAGTGTTGTAATTCTGGTGAATGCATCATAACTCATTTAAGGCAATCGCATAGGCAATGTTGCCAGATCATGTAGTAATGTAATTCATCTTATGATTGTTATAATTAAGGAAGCCCTTTTTAAATTTGCACACACAAATAATTTAATGATTGTTAAACTAATTAAAAGGTACACTATGGCAAATGCCATGATATTTGGGATATTGAGCTCAAAGATCTGAAATATTTCAGTGAATATTAATTCCAGTCGGATCAGATTGTCATTTAGGCATCTGATCGTTGATTGATTGATTGATTGATGATAGTTAATTGAATAATCGATTGATGATAATTAATGGAACTAATTATTCAATCAATGTTTAATTAATTTGATTTAGACATTAATTGAGATGTAATTAATTTAATTGAGATGTAATTAATTTAATTAAGATGTAATATATTTAATCGAGCTGTAATTAATTTAATTGAGGTGCAATTAATTTAATTGAGATTAAATTATTCTTTTTTTTTGTGATTTTGTCAATTTTAATTTATTTTTCTGATCTTTTGGATTATTTTGATTTTTAAATGGATTTTGATTTATTTTTGGATTTAATTCCAAGGATTCTGATTCATATTTTATTTGGTGTTGGTTAAATTTAGGATATTTTTCTCTTTTCTAAATTTTGATTTCCTTGAGTAAATATTTTTTTTTCAATTTTTCTGTGTATTGTCCAGTGTTAATAAAGTAGTTTTCTCTGTTTTGAATTCTGTGGGTGATGATTTATTTAATCAGCCCTATTGATCTTCCAAATAATGTATACCAGGACAGTTGTTAGCTTCTAGTAGGAACGCACCACCCCCGAGAATAGAATCCTGTCCTGAAGGTCCTATGTTCACAAGGGTACAATATATATAACAGAGTTTGTACTTAAAAGGCATTTCAAAAAGTGCTCAGACAATAAAGGGCAGCAACATACAGTTTAAAAGGCGTTTTTCTATATTTTGACAATATCTAAATTTTTCATCCAGAAAAACTATTGTACTTGCGAATATTTAAAGTAGCTCGTCAATGGTAATGCTCTCGAAAATCATGCAGTTACACATTTATATACAAATACACAGCCTACACATGTAATTTGTGTGCTCTATCTTGCAAGAAATGAGAGCCTTCTGGTTTAACGTCAATACGAACATACATCTACAAAAATCATCATCAGAATACACTTTTCCCCCATCAAAATTTAAATGCTTAATTTCAAATTATTCAAGGCTGGACCTTGTAAATCTAAAATTCCCTGAGTTACATTAAAATACTCTGATGGTTCCCTGAGTATTCCAGGATTTAAGAATTCCCCGAGTATTCCCTGTTTTCCATGTTTTCCAAAGTAAAGAAATATAGAATAAAGAAAGTAGTTCTTAATACTATAGGAATTAGGATTTGTTTCTATATTAACTGAGGTATTGATATGCAGGTCTATACCCAAATGTCAATTTACTGTCAATGACAGGCAGCATCAGTATTCTGCTGAATCTGATGGCCTAAAAACATTTCTACTTCTTTAATCAGGGGATACTGGAAATTGATCAATGCAGCACAAACTTGCCAAACTTTACTTGCGTAGGGCACGAGATTGCGGGGAATAAATTCCAAAATGGAGAACCCTTTTATCCTTCCAATCTCACGCTCAACATGAAGGCGAGCTCGAGCTATTGCTCTTGTTTTGAGCACCTGCTCTTCCGTAAATTGTGTAGTGGTTAGAAAGGGCGGAATATTTATATGTACACCAGAAGGTACAACTCCTGAAAGCTGAAAGCCCTTGTCAGCTAAAATTAAATCTCCAGGCTTAAGAATGTCCAGCACTCCACATTCTAGAGCAATTTGCTTATCAGATGCCGAACCACCATACAGGGAACTAGCAAACGTTACGACTCAATTTGATGCAACAGCAACTAATCCCTTAAGCGTGTACCTCTGTTTATAGTGGCTAAATATCTTCTGCTTTCTGCTCATAGATTCCGGAACAGCAGTGTGCACTTCAGTGCAGTCCATTACCATGCGGCACGACGTAAAATTTGGAGAGCAATTTGGTAGACATCGCTTGTTTTTGGAGAGTGAAGGCACGTTTGACATCAGACCTTAAAAACTAATTCATGAAGGATATGCAACCAAGTCATTACAACATTAGTCTCGGTACCAATGCTAATATTAAATCGGTAAGCCAAGTCTGTGTGGGTCAAGTTCTGCCTCAGTTTCATGAGAGTCATGAGGATTTGTTCTTCTTTTGAGATGCAATACACTTTCCATCCACTGTAGTAGGACACCTCATACTTCGAGCTTAACTGTCACAGAAGATTAAAAACCTCGGCATTCGGAAATCCTGTGTACAGGATTACCAACGTATCACTACCTGCTATGGTGAAAAATGTCAACCTTTGCCTCTGAGTTTTAACCTGTAGCTTGAGGCGTTCAATTCCTTGCTTTTAAAAATTCGCAGCATCCAGTAATGCGGAGAAAGTGGTCTGGTGGGAGTTTGCTGGCAGTGTCTCCTTTAAAATAGCATCCACATTTGGGTCATCCGTCTCATTTGTATTAACAGGCTGGCCAATATTGGTCTCTATAGGTAGGCCTGCTGTTCGTTGGTTCACACTAGGCACTTCAAGTGAGGGCATCATATGGTGGTATGCAGCAGTCTCCTCGAATTTAGGTCTAGGTGACGGATTGATAGTTTCAAATATAGGCAGAGGAGCCTGTCTGAGGAAACAGGAGAGAACATAAATTATACAGGTGTTAAAACAGTGGTTAGGAAGGCAAATAGGCTAATGACCCTGAAAATAACAGGACTAATCTGCGATGAATAAGTATTCATGATTTATTATTATTATTACTGAGGCCCAGGCAGTACATGTGGAAATTGACAAAGGGGAAGCCAAGTTAGTGTGTTGCAATGATTACCACAGAGGCAGGCTTGGTAGTTATTCTTGAAGACGACCGGGTAAGCCGAGTTCAAGGACAAATTGTGTAACAACGCGCACCAAAATTGGAGTCATTAGGGGATGTTCACGAGTGAGTTTCAACCGACCTAAGATTTCCCGTAGGGAAATGAGCCGGGACGGAGGTTATATATTCTGCAAGCTGATACGGTGATGTACAAAAAATTGATTTACTCAATATGTAGTTAGATAAGGCGTGGGAACGTTGTAAATAGTTCATTTATTCTTTTTCTTGTGGAGATTTATTTGTGCACCGACACTATTGTTTTTAAATGTACGTTGGCGCGTGGCCAAAGTTGTTTGTTATATATTTTTCTTTTGAGTCATATTTAGTGTACACGGCGCGTGTACCTGATTTTATCCATGCGGATGCGAAACTCGTTACATTCGTTAAGTGGTGCTTTATGAAAGTTGATATGTTTGATAGGAAAGGGAGGTAATTTATGTAAGATGTTTGCTGAACAGGTTATTACTCATACTAGGGTTGCCGACCGCAACAAATTAAGATGTAATGGTAGAACACCTTAGTTCTAATTTTTTTAGATTTTTTGAGTCTTTTTCAGGTTCGTTAGTCACAGCCTAGAACGGAAGCGCAAGCTGGTGGAAAAATATTTATGTCATTTATTTCAGGTTTCTGTCAAACCCATACGTGTGATTCTGTGTGTGTTCTTGTGTCAGGTGTGTGTTTTGATTCTACGTGATGAGGGGTAGATGGTGCTACCGCCCTCATATTTTGATGTTGTTGTATATTTTTGATGGGGAAGCAGCGCGCTCCGAGGAGGTTACTGTACCTTGTCCAATGCTGATTCTTGGATTTCCTAGGGGAAATGCTGAGATATATTTTGTTCTGACACACACGTCTATATTGTGCTTTGGGGCACGCTTCTTCGAGACTCGATACCGTGCCTTGGGAGGTCGAGGTTATTGACACGTGGGTTGACAGATGTGCAGATTTCCAATTAGCGCCCGTCTAGCCTTGGTGACTTATTTGTTAGGCAGTCCTGTTGCCCGACTGACCCATATTAAGCTATCATTAGCAAACCTGTTCTTTTGTGATGGTTATTTGGACCATAATTAATTGAGGAGTTCGCCACGTTTGTTACGAATTATTGCATGTCGTATGGATTGTGTTAATTATGTAAATGTTGGCTTTGGGCCTAGTGATTTTTCTATGACTCAGTTCATGTTTGTTTTTCTGTGTGACACCCGTGTGGTGTAGTTGTATTTACTTGTAAAAATTACGGCGGTCATATGTGTGTTTCTTTTGTTGGTCACGTGTTAACTTACTTGTGTTGATATTGAGAAGTCCTAATTTTAGGCAGTGATGTTTTGCTACGGCAGTTCTTGATCCCAATTTCAAGCGGAAATTATTTGTTGTTTATTTAGTATAGGAAGTGTCGGTTTAGTTTTATGTTGTGTATAGTTGTTCCCCGCGTCTGTCTAGCTCTAAGCAATGCAGATTCGTCTTCTGAAAGTTTATCCGGATGATGACGAATCATGCATTCATTTGTACTCATCGTTAAGCATGTAGAACGGCACACACGTATACATTGTCATTACAGATTTTGGGACATTTGGTCCGATTAATAATCTCTCCTGAGATTAGGCCTAGTTTGTGGCAAATTATTTTATGCAGTGGGAGTCATTTTGGGAGTTTTGTTTGTTTATTTAATTTTGTAAATAGCTGATCTGTCATTAAATTCATTTGTTTTAACCCAGGCTTCACTTTTTCCTGCATGTTATTTTGTTATATGTTACCCTGCATGTCAATGAAGCGCTTTAACAACAACTTACGAAATGGACTGTTACACCCCCCGAAACTGAGTCTCATAAGCTTCTTTGCAAGGGTTCATAAAACAAAAATCGCTGCCCAAGTGGGGATTGTTGTTGTTGTTGTTGTTGTTGTTGCGTTGCTGATCTCATATTTATTTCGCTGAGACATGATGCCAGGTCAAGCGGGCAAAAGTAAATTCAGTGAATTGAGGTGATGTTGTACCGCCATGTGCATTAGTAAATTCACTGAGTTCCTAAAGTTAGAAATATTGACCAAGGTTAGAAGTTGATATTGTATTTGTTATTAACTTGTTCTGGCGCCCGGCATTAAAATTAGAAAATTTGCATATTATTGAACTCAGTCAAAGCAGGAAGGTGTTGCCTTATATTTTACATTTAATTAACTTCGGTTAATTGGTGTTGTTCGTAAATTCTGTTAGTTAGGAATTCAAAAGCAGATCACAAGGGAGTTATTTTGTTGTTTGGAAATAAGAGTCATTATTCAGTAAATTTTGATTACTGAAATTTTTATTCAATTAGAATAAGTAGTATTTAAATATCATGGCATGTGTACGTGTGTATGACTGAAATCCCGGTGCATGACCCTGTTTTTCTCTGATTATATTTGTGTATTGTGCGATGGCTAGCATCGAAGAAATCAAGGTATTGTTAGAGCATATGTATATGCAGATGTCCGCGAAAACGGAAGAACAGTTAGAGCAAATGTCCGCGAAAACGGAAGAACAGTTAGAAATTCAGCGTGGACACAGTGACAAACAATTATATGAATTACGGGAGCATTGTGATAAACAGTTAAATGACATTACGGTGCAATTACAAACACAGAAGATAGACAGTGAAAGACAGTCACAAGGCATGAGCGGTAACATAACTACGCAATTGCAGGTCCAGAAATTGGATACCGATAAACAATTAAACGAATTAAACCATAAACTAGCAGAACAGGCAATAACACAAACAGCACAAACAGAGCAGTTAGAAAAGATCACCCATGACATAAACCAAAATACTAGGGAAGTAGAGAAACTGGCAGATGAGGTAGCGGAAAATAACGCAAAACAATTAGGAGAAATTAAGAACTTGGAATCCAAATTCGACAATAAACTTATACGATTCGATGAAATGGTAGCCGATAAATTAAAACAAATTGAGGCAGCATGCGTAAACAACACGGCTGGAATAAAAAGCACACAGGATAAATTACAGGAACAGATTATTTCCGTCGATAGTAACGTACTTGAATTAATAAAGGAAATCGATAAACTCGAAATCAAAACAGAGAAAGAACGTATGCACTTGCTTGAAAACCTAGAAGACCAGCTAAATAAAAATCAGGAAAACTTGGAAGACCAATTAATTAAAACCCAGCAGGTAATACGAGAAGAGGTAGGAGAACAGCTAAATAAAAATCAAGAAAACTTGGAAGACCAATTATTTAAAACCCAGCAGGTAATACGAGAAGGGATACGAGAGGAGCTAGAGAAGAATAAGGAAAGGAGCGAAGAAAAAATTAACAGTTTGAAGAACAGGATCCGGAAAGATTGGGAGCAGCAGGTAAACGAAACTAAAGAAGATAGGCTGACGATTTTAAAGCGGCTAGGTGAATACAATTCTAGAGTGCAGGCTTTGGAGGAAAACATGAAGTCCAAACTCCAAGAACACACAGATCTCATAATTAAAAATGAGATAAGGTCATTAGAAAACGCAACTTTATTCTCTGCAGAAAACACAGTAGGCAAACAGGGAAGCATTGGAAGTCCGGTGGGCTTGAAGTTGGCTGAGGATACGAGCCGAGGTCAAAGTCCTAAGATAACGAGCGACACGTTCCAACATTACAGAGGGGAGACGTCAACACCACAACCCGGCTTGGCACCTGCCCAAGTGATACAGGTAATTAGGGGGAACGATTTCAAACCCGATAAATTCAGGGAGAACTCAGGATCCACTCCCAAAGCATTTTTACGTCAGCTGGATGACTACTTTAACGATCAACATGTCAGTCCCGCAAAACAGTTGCGACTTGTGGAAAAGTTTTTGGAGGGCCCAAGCTTAATCTGGTTCCAGAGTTTTAAATATACATTTACCGACATGGCACAGTTTAGAGAGGCGTTCTTGAGAAAGTTCTGGAGTCCTTCTTTGCAACAGGGGTTGAGAATGGATTTATACACTAGGAAATATCACAGCTCACATCCCACCAGATTTTCCGAATTCTTTAGCCAACAGCTGGTTAAATTCCGGGATTTTGACGACCCCCCTACTGAGGAAAACATGGTTTTAACCATTGGTAAGCAGCTTCCAATGAATATTCAGCAGTTGTTAGTGGCCGGTAATATTAAGACCGCAGTTCAGGCTGAAGAGTTACTCCGCCATCTAGATGAAACGAGTATGGTTAGTCCGCAGACAGGGAGAAGGAACATGGAGTGTGTAAACACAGCTGAAGTGGTTCAGGGACACCAAACCAATCACAACCAGAGTAACCAAACAAAAACACAATCTACCGGAACGCAATTTACACCAAGGCGGCAAGAGTATGATGGCCGAAATCAGTTCAATCAAAATAATAGGAACTACCAGAATCCCCGAGACAATTATAATCATAATAATCAGAACCAGCACAACCAGTGGACGTACCAGCGAGAGTATACCAACTGGAGGGGAAACCCAAGGCAGGGTAGACCTTACCAAAGGAACGGAGATGGCAGGTGGAACAATACGAGGAACTATCGCCAAGATAATCAGGGAGACTATAGCAATGATTGGAATGAGCGGTACGTCGAATCACAGAAGTATTTGGATGAGTTAAATGCCGAAGAGATGGAGAAAGAGAAGTGAGGGCGTGCGATGGCGAATAGGCAGAGCCCGGATAATCACCAAGGAGCGGGGGCGGAAAGCTTATTACGACAGCAGGAGAGGCGCGATGACAACCGGCGGAACTCAACGAATGGGTCCCAGGATTTAAAAAAACTCGAATGAACCAAAACCAGATAGCCTGAGAACGAAGGACACCAGGGAGCGGGAGGAGTTGATTGTTGCAAACATAGAAGAGTGGGTAGCGTTCCCGGACGATTGCCTGGAGGAAGTGGTGAAGGACCGAGGAAATGTCATCAGACAATTACCGATTATTTATGCACGTATTGGAGGTATTAGAGTGAGGTGCATAATTGACACAGGTAGCCAGTTGAGCTTAGTCATGGAAGTATTGTTGAAAGAAATAGGAAGTAAACAAACCGTTCCAATTATGCCTGTACCATTAATTAAAGTCAGAGGGGTCATTCCTGACAAGACCATAGTTTGCAAGCACCAAGCATATTTAGACCTGGAGATATTAAACCACACATTTTTGCAAACATTCATCGTGATACCGAAGATGAATTATAACGTCATTTTGGGAGCCAACTTTATCTGTGATTTTCATGCTGTAATCGACTTACATAATAATACTGTGAGTTTCAAACAAGTTGAGGGTTTGAGTCATGTGGGTTTGAACATGGAAGAGAGTCCACTAGAGAGAGAGGCGAATACTTGGGTCATTGAAGAATGCACTAATGAGGTGATCGGAGATAAGAACTTGACGGAGGAACGAGTAAGCCAGACAGCAGTGGTTGAAATTGACAGTCGAGATATTTCGCAGGAACTTTGGGTACATTTGGCGGAAGAAGAAATTAGCGGATCCAAATTTGAAATTCTACTTCAGGAGCGGCTTAAGGAGGCAATAGTAGGGGAACCTGATAGAAGAAAATTAGAAGAAATTTTGAGACACAATAAAGGAGCTTTCGACACCATCCCTGGAAAAGTTTTAAATTTCCAGTATGCCATGCAAGTTACCACCTGGACCCCATTTAAGAGTAAATTGTACCCGATCCCAGAGAAACATTTTGCTCAGGTGAAGGACATCATTATTAATTTAGTAGATTCCGGCATGATAAGAAAAGCAGCAACCCCGTACTTAAACGCAATATTGGCTGTGGCCAAGCCAAATGGATCAATTAGATTATGCCTAGACGCACGAGTTTTGGACAGTAAACTGCTAGTTGAGCATGACCAAGCACCAAGGATCAAAGATGTATTGAAGGGCTTCCGTGGGAAGAAGATTTATTCTAGCGTCGACTTAACAAATAGTTTCCACCATTTTGAACTTGAAGAAAAATCCCAACTATTGACGGGGTTTTTATTCGATAACCAAAGTTATATCTGGTCTCGCATGCCCTTTGGTGTAAAAACAGCTGGATGTGCATTGATAAGAGCCCTAGACAGGAATCTGACTGAGGAGGTCAAGAGCTTCACTACGAGATATGTTGATGACATACTTATTGCATCAGAAACAATGGAGGAACACTTGGTAAACCTAAACAAACTTCTGGATAACTTGAGAACCATGAATTTCAAAATTAATTTAAAGAAATCGCACTTTTGCCAGAGCGAGATTCTGTATTTGGGTCACATAATTGATGTTGAAGGGTTGAGGCCTAATCCGGCGAAAATTGATGCCATCAAGAAATTCCCCACACCAACTAAAGTAAAACATGTGAGAGCGTTTTTGGGAGTGACAGGTTTCTTCAAGGAGAATTGTCCTGGATACACGGAAACAGTAGCACCTATGCAAGAGATGCTAAAGAAAGCAAATCGATGGTCGTGGAATGAGGACTGCGACAGGTCCTTTAGAGCTACGAAAGACTTACTGGAGAACTGTGTGAAGTTAGGGTATCCAGACTTCGAGAAGAAATTTATAATTCAAGCAGACGCTTCATTGATTGGGATCGGTGCCATGCTGTACCAAGAGGACGCTGATGAACCCAAGAAAAGATCATATTTGGCATTTACGAGTCGAAAATTGAGGAAGCACGAGAGGAACTACACTGTGACAGAGCTTGAGTTGCTGGCGATCTTGTATTCACTTCAACCATGGCGTAAGAAGATTTTCGGTTATTCCATTGTTGTCAGAACTGACCACCATGCACTGACATTCCTATTTAAGACGACGATGGCAAGTGAGAGAGTTACGCGTTGGTCCATCTACATACAGCAATTCGACATTACAATAGAGCATTGCCCTGGAAGGATGAACATCATACCAGATGCTTTAAGCAGGAATCCTGAAGATGAGAACGAGATAGCAGCGGAAGTTCACCATATAACACTAACACCTAAGGCTCGTGAGTTTTTGGACATACTAAAAGAAATTCTGAAGGAACAAGAAGAGGACCCATGGATGATGATGATGATCAAGTATTACAGGAAGGAACTACAACCAGATTCACCTGAATATCGAGAAGCCCGTGCCAAGGAAGCGAAATTTCACTACTTGAATAACCTTTTGCATAAGTGTGTGGATGAGGATCACACCAAACTGCGAATTCTAGTTCCAGCATCATTACAGAGAGGATTGACGTGGCATGTCCACGAGAGCCTAGCACATATCGGCACGGACAAAACAGAAGCGACAATTGGGGAAACTTTTACTTGGCCTAAGATGCGATATACCATTGTGGATGTAATAAGAACTTGTGACGCGTGTCAGCGCACTAAACCAAATAACTTCATTTTGAAACAACCTCCAAAACCATTATTACCTCAAACACCATGCGAGCTGGTCGCTATCGACTGTTTTGGCCCTCTGGTTAAGGGAAAACGAGGATGCCGACACCTTCTTGTGTGTGTCGATATGTTTTCCAAGATGGTAGTGTTATGTCCAATCCAGAAGACGACATCAAAGCAAGTCCTCAGCAGAATTCAGAACAAAGTCATTCCGATGCTTGGGAAGCCGGAATTCATTTTATCGGACCATGGTACTTATTTTACGAGCAATGTTTTTAGGCAAGGTCTAGAGAGCCTAGGGATAAAACATGTTTTGTCGAGCATTCGCCATCCGTGTGGGAATCCGAGCGAGAGAACGATTCGCTGTGTTGCCAAGTATTACCGAGTAATGATTCCTAATGATCATAATAAGTGGGTTGACAAAGTAGGAGATATTGAGATGTGCATGAACACCACTAAGCACGAGTCGACGGGTCGAGTCCCACTAGTTGTACACCACAACAGGTTGCCTGAGAGATCTTGGGACAAGATTATTCCATGCCCAAGGGATCCATTATTAGCACATGAGTTGCGAATTCAGCGAAAAAGGGAGCACATGAGGAACCAAGCGGACCGAAGACTGAGGAGGTACAGAGGAAAGAAATTTCACCGTGAATTACAGGAACAGGAGCTAGTGCTTGTTAGAAGACCACCGATATCTGACCCTAAAAAAAAGTATTTGCAAAGTTCTGTCCAAAATTTATTGGACCGTTCCGCATCATTAAGAATCTGGGTAACAATGCTTACAGACTTGAAGAATTGAGCACTGGCGCTAAATCTGTCTTCAATAGCGCTAATTTCAAGCCGTATTACAGAAGAGAACCATTTGACGAATAATCAGGATTATGAGTGCAGAATCATTATTGCAGAATTTTATTTGAGAGCCAACACTCAAAAGTACGTGGCCGTGTAGCGCATGGGGAGAGCGTGCTTTGTTTGTAAACAAGACAGCTGATCCGGCAGGAGTGGTAATCATGTGAGAAAGAGGGGAGGTCTGACGAGACGTATGAATGACATTCCGGCATGGAGTGCGCACACTAATTGGGTCAGTGGAATGTACACTCAAGTAGTCGAGTGAGGTACTTAAGAGATGTTATTGTTACTACTCTGGATATTGTTTTTAAAATCCAAATCAATCACTTGCTTCGAATTTCAAAACCTTGCTGAGGATAAATGAACCCTTATTAATCTGCGATGATTAAGTATTCATGATTTATTATTATTATTATTACTGGTGCCCAGACAGTACATGTGGAAATTGACAAAGGGGAAGCCAAGTTAGTGTGTTGCAATGATTACCACAGAGGCAGGCTTGGTAGTTATTCTTGAAGACGACCGGGTAAGCCGAGTTCAAGGACAAATTGTGTAACAACGCACACCAAAATTGGAGTCATTAGGGGATGGTCACGAGTGAGTTTCAACCGACCTAGGATTGGATCACCCAATCAGATGAGACCACGCCAAAACCACGCGATGGGTGGCGTACCCTGTAAAAAAAGGCGCGGAAACGCTTATCTGAAGAACCGCTGATCCGAAATAATTCCACATAAGTGCGCTGAGACGTTTGAATAAAATGATGACGATTGATACTAGTCCCAAGTTTGTGAGATGAAAACTCTAGAATATTTTTCTTAATTCTCCCCACTCCACCTCATTCTGTCAGTTTCTAATAAATTGATCGAGGAGAAGCTGTTTCGAGGACAACTGTTTTGAGCTCTGGTGAGCAAGGGTCACGCCAGTCTGCGTCGCGATTGACCGCTCTTATTAATCATACTAGTGACAACTGTTTTGAGCTCTGTTGAGCAAGGGTCACGCCAGTCTGCGTCACTATTTTCAGCTCTTAATGGGCAAGACTTTACTAACATTCCAGCAGTGCTCAAACCGAGCAAGGTTCACGTAGAGCAGTGGAGATATCTAGCGAGATAAGGACTGCGAGACAGTCGTGTTTAAAACTTGTTTTTCAAGCCAGTGACGATGTGTTTGAAGTGTATAATTTATGTAAATTTTGTATTGTATTTTTCAAGTGATAATTGTACGTGTGTAAGCGAATGCTAAGCTAGGGAAAGTCTTCGATCATTAATCGCATAGGACATAACGTGAGTGAAAGTAGTAACTCACAGCGATTATAGCCAGGCAAATTTTCTTAACATTGAACATTTCTGTCCAAGAGACTACGCCAAGATGTCCGACGTTTGGTCAGGAGACGGAATGATGTGCATCGCTTCTTCGTCGACGTCGACGATGGAGGGCTAATTTCCCGTAGGGAAATGAGCCGGGACGGAAGTTATATGTTCTGCAGGCTGATACGGTGATGTACAAAAAATTGATTTACTCAATATGTAGTTAGATAAGGCGTGGGAACGTTGTAAATAGTTCATTTATTCTTTTTCTTGTGGAGATTTATTTGTGCACCGACACTATTGTTTTTAAATGTACGTTGGCGCGTGGCCAAAGTTGTTTGTTGTATATTTTTCTTTGGAGTCATATTTAGTGTACACGGCGCGTGTACCTGATTTTATCCATGCGGATGCGAAACTCGTTACATTCGATAAGTGGTGCTTTATTAAAATTCATATTTTTGATAGGAAAGGGAGGTAATTTATGTAAGATGTTTGCTGAACAGGTTATTACTCATACTAGGGTTGCCGAGCTCAACAAATTAAGATGTAATGGTAGAACACCTTAGTTCTAATTTCTTTAGATTGTTTTGAGTCCTTTACAGGTTCGTTAGTCACAGCCTAGAACGGAAGCGCAAGCTGGTGGAAAAATATGTATGTCATTTATTTCAGGTTTCTGTCAAACCCATACGTGTGATTCTGTGTGTGTTCTTGTGTCAGGTGTGTGTTTTGATTCTACGTGATGAGGGGTAGATGGTGCTACCGCCCTCATATTTTGATGTTGTTGTATTTTTTATGGAAAGGCAGTGCGCTCCGAGGAGGTTACTGTACCTTGTCCAATGCTGATTCTTGGATTTCCTAGGGGAAATGCTGAGATATATTTTGTTCTGACACACACACAGGTCTATATTGTGCTTTGGGGCACGCTTCTTCGAGACTCGATCCCGTGCCTTGGGAGGTCGAGGTTATTGACACGTGGGTTGACAGATGAGCAGATTTCCAATTAGCGCCCGTCTAGCCTTGGTGACTTATTTGTTAGGCAGTCCTGTTGCCCGACTGACCCATATTAAGCTATCATTAGCAAACCTGTTCTTTTGTGATGGTTATTCGGACCATAATTAATTGGGGAGTTCGCCACGTTTGTTACGAATTATTGCATGTCGTATGGATGGAATATTGTGTTAATGATGTAAATGTTGGCTTTGGGCCTAGTGATTTCTCTATGACTCAGTTCATGTTTGTTTTTCTGTGTGACACCCGTGTGGTGTAGTTGTATTTACTTGTAAAAATGACGGCGGTCATATGTGTGTTTCTTTTGTTGGCCACGTGTTAACTTACTTGTGTTGATTTTGAGAAGTCCTAATTTTAGGCAGTAATGTTTTGCTACGGCAGTTCTTGATCCCAATTTCAAGCGGAAATTATTTGTTGTTTATTTAGTATAGGAAGTGTTGGGTATAGTTGTTCCCCGCGTCTGTCTAGCTCTAAGCAATGCAGATTCGTCTTCTGAAAGTTTATCCGGATGATGACGAATCATGCATTCATTTGTACTCATCGTTAAGCATGTAGAACGGCACACACGTATACATTGTCATTGCAGATTTTGGGACATTTGGTCCGATTAATAATCTCTCCTGAGATTAGGGCTAGTTTGTGGCAAATTATTTTATGCAGTGGGAGTCATTTTGGGAGTTTTGTTTGTTTATTTAATTTTGTAAATAGCTGATCTGTCATTAAATTAATTTGTTTTAACCCTGGCTTCACTTTTTCCTGCATGTTATTTTGTTATATGTTACCCTGCATGTCAATGAAGCGCTTTAACAACAACTTACGAAATGGACTGTTACACCCCCCGAAACTGAGTCTCATAAGCTTCTTTGCAAGGGTTCAGTACATTATATGCAATTCAGCCTTTTATGATTAGCCTACTTAGTTACATAAATAATGCTCAACTAAACTTCACTCTAGGGGCAGATGACCTCGTAGTTCTGCCCCTTAAAACAACAATAACTAACTAACTAACTAACTAACTAAACTTCACTCTAGAATTAAATAAATGAAAACTGATTGAGAGTTGACCAAGTCTAACCTCATTGCTGGTGGCATGGTTTAACATCAGGAAAATCCATGAACTTCTGCTTGTTCCAGTCGAACAATGATGGAGTAATCTCCCTATTTCCATTCTTGAAATGACAGCTACAGACAATGGAATACGCAGAAGGTTTCGTATCAGCTCTCCTGCACATGAAAGTAAAATAGACACCTGAATGTTGACTGTAGTTCTTTGAACTAGACAGGTTAATATAACTCACAATCAACAATAATCACTTACAGAACATATAACGAATTGTTATTCTATCCGTTTTGTCGATAAAATAGTTTCATTAGCACCCTTAAACTATGTACACATAATTTTGTTCAACAGGCTGTCCCAGTGCGGTACTTACCGAATTGCTATTATCCAATTTGACCGCTTCTGCTCATCTTTCGGGAAATTAAAGTACTTGCAAGGATGCTTTTCGCTATAATGTTTACATTTAGGCACAAAGCACATTACCATTTTGATAAATGGAGCGATAAATAATTAATTTTCTATACGCCCTATCTCTTTAACATGCACTCGCCGCAATGTTTGGAATCCTTCAGGTCGATGATGCGCAAATCGCCATGTTGTGACGTACGATTACAATAGTCTATTTAGGGTGTGTTTCTATCTCCCAAAATTTTAATAATGGCACCCCGTCGTGTTCGTTAAGCCGCCATTTTGTTCGCTGTCATGGAGTAGGGTGGGGGCTTAACGAAGAGGAGTAAATCAAAACTTTCTAAAATTTTTCCGAGCATGGTCTCCAAATCAAAACGTCCCTGATTGGCTGACGACTTATGGGGTCCTTCCCGCCACACAGCCGCAATCAATTCCGCCATTAAGCTCAATTTAACATAACCTAAGTTACTTAAATTACAAATATTAATGTTGGTGAAGGGTGGGTGACTTGTGGATTAGATAAGCCATTTTTAGTGTTGCCATCTATAGATTTGTTGGTGGCATTGTGGTTTTTTGGCAATCTCGTTATCCTGTAGACATTAAGATAAATTGTTCTATTTCAGGGGCCTATCACTCAGTAGCGGTTTATCACAACAGTAGCCTACTATTACGAATAGCTGTACTTTATTAAGATTTTTCTGCACTTTCGCGAAATAGTGGTGGTGTTTTGAGATTATTTTTGACTACCATTATGGGGTTTTAATAGTTTTTCATAGAGCATTTTTGTTGTCTTGTAGGTATGATTGATTTGACATGTTAGGCCTGCATGAACAGGTTTTTTTCTGGTTTTGGGAATAATGCTCATTACCATTAAGTGCAACCGTGTTGACCGACTGAAAGACATTGCATATTTCGTTTTCTAAGGCAACACTGAAATATGGGTTCCAACACGATATGGACCTGGAACTTTTGTTCGCTTAACAAAATAATGATACATTAACAAGTCATCCTTGTAATCTCTGCAAATAATAAAAATATTCCCCATCCAATATAGGCCTATTCATGTTGAACAGTAGAAAGTTATCAACCTTTATTAAGGCAACACTGAAAAATTTTCATTTTGATCTAGCCTACTTACTCGGAGTCATCTGCATTAATGTCCCTAGAGGTTCAGGTTTTATAAATTCTCCCTTTCCTGTGGTCAAATAACACATGGATGTTCCCTATTTTTCTTAAGGGGATTCAATGATCTTATTCTGAACTAATTAAGAATAGGGCATGTACCCCAACCCCTTAAAATATGAAGTTGTCAAGATAAAAACATGTCCATAACCATCAGAAACTTGAGAACACTGAGATCAGGAGAATGTTGATCGACCACGGATGCAAGACCAGGAAGTCTTAAAGAGGAGTGTTTCATTTAGAGGCTTGGAACATCATGGTCAAGACCCCTGTACTTGGGTGTGTGCTCAATCTGTTTGAAAACCCGTTGACAGATCATGAGTTAATCTGTGGCTGAAATCCACTCCGTCCTATGCTAAGCTGTGAGTACTGGGCACCATTAGTGTTCTGTGACTACTGTATCAATTTCTGAAAATTGTGTCATAGGCCTATGCATATACAAGTCGCTGAGAATGTTCTCTGAATGGTGAATACCAGTAGGCTAGCCTACTTAGCTTCCTCCTTCACTAGCATTTCCAGGCACCTGGTTAGTTGGTAAAATGAAATAGAAAAATCACTTGAATTGTTCAAGTTGTCCATGATTGTCCTCGTGGGACAGTGTACCCCATTCCAGATCTTAGTTCAGAATTAGTTTCCTTTACGGAGTTGGAGAAACAGTCACAATACCTATGGTACTACTAGACCTAGTACGGTACATGTAGATGGAAGCAAAGTGAGACCAAACACTAGGTAGCTTATGTCCCATTAGTAGGGAGTGTTAGGGAATGGGAGATTGGTTCAACATGTCAGCCTATGTTGTTGTATATTTCATTAATGTATGGGATCTAAAAGTGTATCATAGGAATATTAAAGCAAGCCATAATATATTACCAGTTGGTCAATTGGATACAACAATTCAATGAAACATTCTTTTAATAATTAGGAAGTGTCGTAGGCAACCAGAGAAGCGACACAAGAAAAAACACCTGAATCTTCCAGGCAGTTGTCATCAACTGTATTTCACATAGAGCAGAATGACTAGAATAGTTCCTCATGAAAAAAATAACTGGTCAATGGTTTGAAAGACAGTAGTAAGGACTTACATGCTGTCAGTAAAAGTGGAGTTAAGAAAGATGTCTGGAATATTTAAATCAGTAGTTAATTGCCAGGATTTTTAAAATTACCGTAGGTAATTGCACCTTAATTTGATTAGTTGCCTATGTGCAAGATTTTAAATGGTAGGTTCTTCTGTGAACCATAAACAGTTCTTAACATGGATTATGTTCAGGTAAGGCCTACAAGTTATTGGGAGGGAGGTTTATTCTACATACATGTTGCACATATAATGAGCTTCTGATTAGCTTTCTGTGGGAATGTTTAAATGGATTGATGATACAGCCACTTTCTATGCATCTTTTAAAAACATTTTAGCAATTCGTAAGTTACTGTCAACATTGCTAATGCTGTAATCTGTCATGTTTATTTATGCAGCATGAGGAACTAGGAAACATTGGTAGGATTGGTATATTGAGTGGAGATATTGTAGGATAAAATGCAACTGTATCATGGAAACCTAAGATGTATTTTTATTTCTTAACTTTATTTTCTGTAGACTTTAAAACAGCCTACCACCAGGGGAAAAAACTTGTTGGTGATGTTTAATGAGAGCAAATCTTGAAACACTGTGATATAAGTGGTTGGTATCAAAAGCTGTATGGGAAAAATGAAAATGTGAATTCGCGCCCAAGTTTACGAAGCCTTGCCAGACTCAGCTGAAATTATCTTCGATGCAAATCAGGTCTCAATATTTAAAACTTTAGGACGACCTTTGACATGAGCACTATAATAGGCCTACATTTAGGATCGACATAGCCTGCGGTAGGTCTTATGCTACTGTATGCACCTGGGCATGTTTAAAAAAAAATAGCCTGCAGGTTAATAAGGTAGTATATTACTATAAATCTATCTCAAGCAAATCCAAGAAGTTACCAGACTGAGAAACAACATATTAATATTTAAGAAAAAGGGTGGCGGTGCATACTGCACTTTCAATCCTTGCTTCATTAGTTAAACCATAATATTTGTACATAAATACAGTAAGGACTTTACATTAAAACGGCCACTTAAATTATATGCCTTAGGTATAACCTACAAATTACATGTCATGAAATTGGTAAATATATTCAGATAGCAACATCAATACGCAATGGTCAATAATGTAGTTTATAGTGCACAAAAGGTTATTGTACTGAATGTATTTTGAACTGATGAATAAAACTGGTGGAAACGACAGCCAATTGATGGCAAGATGGCGTCACAGTGAAGTGTAGTGAAATAGCAGCTAGTGTAAATATTTGATATTTGATAGAAATGGTAAAATATTATAACAGAGGTTTAAAATTCTATAAAGTTACTTTCTTTAGGTCAAGTGAAATACGGAATATTGATAGTATTTAGAAATTCTTATTGATAAATTAATAAACGTAAACTAAGTTGTGGGGACGTGTATCCAAAGATTCGGTGACTTCTTCAATCACTGTTTGAACCAAGTAGAGCAGTGGTGCTTTTAAGAGATTTCACCGATTGGAAGATATACATATTTCACATGCTTCTTTATTGGTAGGTAATTAGATTAATTCATTTAGGTAGTAATAATTAAAATAAATGTAGTGTAATTTGGTGTAAACATCTAGGCTAACTTATATCTCTAGTATGACGACAGTAAACAGTGTTAGTGTCTCGTCAGGTAGTGTAACCGTTACAGATTTATGCTCGTCGTGCAAAATAAAAGTAAAAAATGCAAATAAAATCATCACAAGATCTCAGGTAAAATTGAGTGAGGAGAAAATTGAAACCAATTGTCGTATTGTAGGCCTACCGGTACCGTCATGCGAATGTCATAACCTGAGAAACGAACTGTCCTCAAAAGATGAAATTATAAAGCTGCTAAAGGAAGATAATGCTAAGTTAATGGAAGAGTTGAATAAATTAAAAGGAAACAGAGATGAAAGCAAAGAAACTTGGTCGACAGTGGTTGCTGATAAGGTAAGATTGAATAAGCCTAGGCCTATCAATGGAGTACATGTAACTGAAATTCCCGTCTCAAATTCATTTGGAGCGCTCGTCGAAGAAAATGATGACTTTCCTCAAGAAGAAAACAAGAAACTGATAAAGAGAAAATCCAGGCAGATGCGGATATTTGCGGATAGTCATGGGCAAGATGTAGCAGCAAGCGTATTGGAGAGTAGCGGAGAAATGGAGGTCACTTCGACAGTAAAGCCAGGAGCTCAAATTGCAGTGGTCACGAACGGGATGGTAGGAGAGTGTGCGTCCCTAACTTCAAAGGACTATGCAGTATTCATCGCTGGAGCAAACGACGTCTATAGAAACGAGAGTAAAAAGGCAATCAAAGATTTTAAAGGGTACATTGCCATCCATGCCTAACACAAATGTCATTATTGTAAACATTCCGCAGAGATACGACATAATTTCTAAATCATGTGTAAATGTAGAAATAGAGACTACTAATGGAGAAATTCATAAAATTTGTAGGAGTTTTCCAAATGTCCACATTATAGATGTAAGTAAATTAGACAGGAAGTTCCACACTCGGCATGGCCTACACTTAAATAGGTAAGGAAAAGAGTATCTTAGTGATGAAATCTGCAAAATTGTAAATCCAAATGGTAAGAATAGTTCAACAGTAATATCTTTAGAGTGGAAGCAGGGAAACTGGTAAAAGAAGCCAAACGTAAGGTTTGGCATTCAGAACTTTTGAAGTCAAATTTAACGGAGTGCAACAATGGTATTTCGGATTTGTCTACCAACAATAATAATAACAAATATGATAATAATAATGTAAATAAATCACCAACACAAGCTTGCAAAAGTAACAAATTTAAAATTTACCACTAGAATGTTCAATCTCTCTATAATAAAATTGATTACATAAATCTAACACTCGTAAAAAAGGGTGAAACTAAACAGGTCATACAGCATTCTGCTGACTCCGTTACAGGAGAGTTAACCAAATGGTCACAAGATAATCGCCTCATAATAAACTATAAACAAACAGTATGTCTAATTATACACACTATACAGAATAGGAATCCTGCGAAACCCAATATAACATTAAATGATCATCAAATAAAAATAAATCAGAAACAAAGTTTTAGGACTATGGATACAACGTGACTTGAAATGGAATAAACATATACAATATCTAAATACTAAACTGAACTCTATGTGCTTTGCGTTACGTATTTTGAAAACCTGCACTAGCATGCACACATTAAGAAATACTTATTTTGCTTATTTCCATTCATATTTAAGATATGGGGTCATAATTTGGGGTATGTCGCCAGATGTACTAAGCACGTTTAGGATAAAAAAAAGAGGGCGATTAGAATTATGGCAAATGTAAACACTAGAGAAACATGTCGACCTATGTTTAAAGATTTAAACATTCTCCCACTGCCCTGCATATATATCTTTGAAAGCATTAAGTTTTTTAAAAAGAATTTAATGAATAAGGATGTTTTTCTTAAAACAAACAATGATGTTCATAGGCATAACACAAGACAAAATCAAATCATTCATATTTCACACACACACACACACAAGCATATATCACAAAGGAACTTTTCACACAGGAGTTAAATTATACAATAAACTACCCCAGTATATAAAACTTGCCCCAAAAATAAAAACCTTTGATAGAATGTTGAAAGCTTATCTGCAGTGCCATTGTTTTTACTCTGTAGTTGAATATCTTAGCGTATAGGAGCGACCAAATCTATAATAATATTTTACTTTTCTATTTTAATTGTAATATCTAGCTGTAAGTTGTTGTATTTATAGAATTAAGTTTTCATATTACGATAATAGAGTAAGGTGTAAATAGTTGTCCAATAAGATTGTATCTCGTAAGATCTGTTATTATAATAAGTTATAAATAGTTATAGTATTAGTATTATATACCTATTACTTAGTACTTTTATTTCATAGATGTAAATTCTGACGTGTCCTATATCATAAATATATTGTATACATGTATTTGATCAAATGGAATTAATAAAAATCTATATATCTATCTATCTAAAAATGAACTTAAAGACATCTCAGCACTATGTATTTCAGAACATTGGCTGAAAGAGGAACAACTCGAATTAGTTAAATTCCCATGGTTTATACTCTGCCCGTTTCCCCGACGTCACGTTTGCCCAGCGATTTCAACGAGAAACCGAAGAAGGGACACAGGCGATACAAAAATTTTAGTCCTGGAAATATTTGTCCAATAAAAAAAATCAAACAACTAGCTCGGGCAGGCAAGAGATCGAATATCTCGTGTCGATTAAAGGGAGAGGCATGCAAGGTTCAACAGGACAAATACTTCACAAACAAGAAAAAGAAAAAAAAAGTATCACTCACTCGGGAGAAGTTCCAAACTACAAGAATAACCAGAACTTGAAAAATCGAGATCCTAAATTTATTTTTGAGCAGACGGACAAAAAAATATGAACACTCCTATTACTCAATGAATATTATTAGTTTGGGATCATAAAAATCCATAATGTCCATCAATGTCATTGAGCTACCCTGTTTGACTTAATCAGGGAAGTACTCGCAAAAGAAATTATTAGAGTTCAAGTGTTCGATGATTAGCTGAATAATAATGATTAAAAAAAACACTTCACTTTCACTTTCAACTTCTAAAAGAAGAAAAATTAGAATAAAATTCACTATACATTTTTCCTTCCCATGAATGTTAACTGAATTAATAATTTACACATAAATTTCACACATTTCTAATATTTACAGACTTACGATTGTCAATGATGACTGTCAATCATTTAATTTGACTAAATGAACTTGTGGAATGAAATTATTATTATTAATTTTTATCAACATAATTTAAATTTTCCTTATGGAAATTACATCAGCTATAAATAACAATAACTTGTTATAGCCGCACAATAACTGGCTTCAAATGACATCCTAATCCCTCATATCATTTTCAAATCATTAGCTGAGTTTATCATATCCTTATGGGATCAATTTAATTATTCAGATTGCGATATTATAACTTTTAGCATATATTAAATTAAGATAAAAATGATTCACCTGTGATCTGCAGGAATTATTAATTTTAAATTGACCAGCACATGTAACTCAGATAACATTGCATTTATTATGACGATTAATTGAACAGTAATGCAGTAACTGCCATTGCACTGTTTTCCATCGTTGGAACTACTTAATATAATTACAAATATAAAGCACATTCTAAGTCCATTGAACCTAGGACTGCATAAGCCCCTATACATCCTGGCATGATCATAATCATTTACTATATCCTCGAAGAAATTTATTAATTGATTTATTAATCGTATTAATAAGTTGGAATGGTATTTCTCATGTCCAACAGTTGCCACCATAAGACCACTATAAAGTGTCTACAACTCATAATTCATTGTGCTTATACTCAAAGTGCAGTTCCAAATCCATTTGACATAATGACAAATAATCCTCAAATTATTATAAACTCTCGTAATCTGCATTCCTAAATCTGGTCAAAATTTACCTAATGTGACTGAGCATCATAGGCTTTGTATTCTTGTGCAATCTGAATTAAATTACTGTAAAGTCTAGGATCATAGATCATGAACCATAATTATAATCTCAATGCCATAAATTAATGAATACGCTACAATCATTACCGCTGCAAAAAAGTCAAACGTTCCGTTCGCAATCGCCTTCATGGTAAAAATCGACATGAGAAAAAAAATCCTAAGTTTAGAATTATTAAATATTATAAAACAAAATAATTATTAAATATCGGAATTTATGTGTGTGAAAGATCTCAATATCTTGAAAATAATTTGCTCTCCAAGTTTGGAAATTCATTCGAAATATATTTTAGCCACCTGGAAGAAAGAACATAATTAAATCAAGGTGTTGGTTTGCCCTAAATGTTCAGAAGGGTGTGAATATATGCCCAAGTTGACGATGAATGTGTTTCCCATATTTTCCCACGACGAATTAATCTTGATTCTGTTCTTTAATTTGCAAGATCGGCGTTTAAGAAAATCGTTTAACGCCAACATCATCGTGATGCCTGGTCTACAGTGTATTCAGCCTCTCCGAATCCCGGATTCGTCCTCACCATCACGTTTCCCTATTAAATGCTTAAGCCATTATCTTGAAGTATATGAAAAGTTCCATAAATGTTCCCATATTCTTATTCTTGAGTGAAAGTATCATAGTGGATGACATCAGACACCCCCTAAAAAGAATTAGGTGTACGCCACTGCTGAAGAAATGTTCCATGTATTTCACTGATATGGAATGGACGGTGTTGTTCCGATACTGTTAATAATTTATTAATGCTCTTGCTGGCAATCCGGTTATTTGTTGAATGTATTATGTTGAATAAGATGCAATTACTATTGTAGAAATGTTCAACATTGACTGACTATATGCCGGGTTCCGTAGCACGACAAGGTCTGCTATTATATCGTGTGCTTTAACATGTTGCATATTAATGTCTCCGTATTCTGGCGTTCCACGGTGAATTTGTCAAGTCCGATTTGTAGCTGTGTTAATGTGTTCACTTGATAAAAATTACAGTTTCTACTTACATCAGCCTCTTGGAGAAATCACTAATTTTAATTTTACCTGTCACTCGTAAATAAGTTATAACAAGTACCGGTATTTCACAAGTAAATTGTAATGCTAATATCATAGTGTGGACACACGCTTCCCGAAGGTAGAATGATCGTCTCCGCGCACATGTGCTTTAAATCAGCAATAGAACAGACTAGAATGGAATGACCTCTCCGCACGTGTTACACATAGCACACACCGGTTGCCCTGGTCACCTGATCCGTAGGAGTGTGGGGAATTTCCACCCCTCATCTATTGCGACATGACTTGTCAAAGCCGATAGGAGTTGAAGATGTTCGACACTCGCTTGTGCTAAATTTTAGCTCAATGCCATAAGGATGGGTCCATTTAGCAGCTAGAATAATTATGAAGAATGTTTCTTTAGCTCTAGGTCTGCTACAAACACATGCTGGAATACATTACAATATGTTACATTCATCAACCACTTCCAAGGTTGCTTTACGAATCTCGGCAATTAAAGATCACCAACATGGTGGATTTCGGTCACAATACTAGCTAGTAAATACTCTAGATCTAATATTAGCCATGGTGGTACTTGTATCTTCTTAAGAAATAATTTAGATCATGAACAGATAACAGCTTATGATTATCTAATTATGGAACAGGATTTTGAATTCTCTGCCTTAAAAATACAGCAGTTTAAGTTAATAATTGTATGCGTATACCGTTCTCCGTCAGGAAAGTTTCGTTTATTTATAGATAGATTAGAATTTTTACTCAATAACATGAGCAAAGTAAATTTCGATATAATAATTAGTGGGGATGTAAATGTGGATTTCTTAAAATGTGATAGAAATTGTGAATTATTAACACAGTTACTAATTTCCTATTGACTGAAACCTATAGTAAATACCCCAACAAGAATAACAGAATTTAGTAAAACCACTCCTGATCAAATTTTTATAAATACAGATAAATATCACCATTTAATAGAAGTCTATTGTCCGGGGTTTAGTGACCACCATGGACAAATACTGAGTTTTGAAGTACCCGAAACAATCAATAATAATGATAATGGAGTAAAATCAATGTGCAGGTCATTCACTGAAGCAAATGTTGCATATTTCAATGACTTATTAAATAAGGAAACATGGTCAGAAATTTGTAAACTAGAAAATGTAAATGATAAATTTAATGCATTTAACAGTACCCTAAAACACTATTTTGAACAGCATTCCCCTTTAAACAAAGAACTGTTCAAAATAACAAAACTATCAATTGGATAACAATAGGGATTATAAATTTATTTCAAAGAAAGACATTTCTACACAAATTATATAAACAATACCACACAACACCTGAATTCAATTTATACTACAAAAATACACTAGCATATTAAATAAGGTAATAAGACTAGCAAAGAAAATGCATAATGATAATTCTATTTTCCAATCATCTAATAAAAACAGGGCTATGTGGTCCGTGATAAAGAAAGAAACTGGAAAATCCGCTAAAATACAAAGGAACATTACACTGACCAGAAATTTTAAAAAAGATGCGAGCCTTATAGTAGTCGCATATGATGTGTAACATCTGACATGTTATCCTACTCGTATACTACACAGCTTGGACATTCTTAAATGTTAATTTACACTCCATTTTCATACTGGAACTATGATGAATGTATAGATTGAATTGGAGATATGCTACTGTCACATTTGTGGCGCAGCGGTCAAGCTGTTAGTCTCTCACCAAGGTAGACCGGGTTTTATTCCCGGTCGATTCATGTGAGATTTTCGAATTGAAATGTCATGTCCTGTGGTTCGCATTCCACGTAAAAGGAGGTACCGTGGATCATGATCGTGAGATTAACGGACACGCAAAATTACAAGTTTCCTTCCTTCCTTTTACATTAATAATTCATAATAACAAAGTGACACACAACGTCGACAGTACTCTCAAATACATTCCTCAGTAACTATAACATTCATTATTCACAAGGCTCTCATACAGTTCGTCGTAAACAATCAAAACATAGCTTCCTACAATCATGAAATGACCTAGTCTCACATATGATGAAAATACAGCTTTTATTCCTCTCATATAACAACATTCAGTTATGCATTTAATATTTGACTACTCACCAACAGCTTGGCAATAATGCCGCTTTCATAAATGTAATTTGACGTCTTTTTCCTACCCCATGTGATATTCAACCTTGAACGTGAAGCTTCATAAACTACTTAATGACAAATAAAAGTCGGTGAAACATTTACCTCTGTGCTCGTCAAATCAGTGCCTGCTAAATGCACTGCGTACTGTATTGCCATAACATTCTCGCGCTACAGAGCACACACTGCCTTGTTTCCAATACACACATTTTCAATTGTACATTCAGCTGGCAGTGCGTCTTCACTTCCGTCCGATTCACTTCCGTTCAATCCACTTCCGCCCGATTCACTTCCGTCCCATTTTTCTGGCAGTGCGTCTTCACTTCCGTCCGATCCACTTCCGCCCGATTCACATCCGTCCCCAATTTTCAAAATCACTCCCACAAAACTATCCAGCAACCGAGCGGAAAGATGTTACACATCAATAAAGTGATTAATAATCCAGAGGAAATAGCAAACACTTTTAATGACTACTTTCTGGAAATTCCACAAACATTATTAAATAAATCACAGGTAAATACACTATAAATAGTTCAATTCTCTCAGGAACTTACCCGGATATTTTGAAGTTATCAAAAGTAATTCCAGTGCACACAGACGGTTCAAAAGATGAATTAGATAACTTACGTCCTATTACCTTACAAACTGGTATTGCAAAAATTGTGAAAAAAAATCATGTATAAGAGGCTGATAAGTTTTATAGAAAAAAATAAAATATTATCAAACTCACAACATGGATTCAGAACGGAAAAATCTACACAGACAGCAATTTACGAATGTAGTAATAGTATACTGAAATTAATTGACAATAAGGAACATGTAACTGGCCAATTCTTGGATTTATCGAAAGCATTTGATGTTGTTGACCATAAAATCCTCCTTATAAAACTAAATCAATATGGTATCAGAGGTCTAGCTAATGAATGGATAGAATCTTACTTAACAAGGCGTAAACAAATAGTAAGCTTAAGACACAAGGATGATGGAAACAAATTACTTAATGAAACATTGTCCAATGAGGGAATTATTAAATTTGGAGTACCCCAGGGATCGGTTTTGGGCCCACTACTCTTTCTTCTATATATCAATGATATAACACAGAACGTTCATTCACATAAGGAAATTTTGTTTGCGGACGATGCAACACTCGTAATAAAAGGTGAAACTAAACAGGTCATGCAGCAGTCAGCTGACTTCGTTACAGGAGAGTTAACCAAATGGTCACAAGATAATCACCTCACAATAAACTATAAAAAAAACAGTATGTCTAAATTTCCACACTATACAGAATAGGAATCCTGCGAAGCCCAATATAACATTAAATGGTCATCAAATATAAAATAAATCAGAAACAAAGTTTTTAGGACTATGGATACAACAAGACTTGAAATGGAATGAACATATACAATATCTGAATACTAAACTGAACTCGATGTGCTTTGCGTTACGTATTTTGAAAACCTGCACTAGCATGCACACATTAAGAAATACTTATTTTGCTTATTTCCATTCATGCTTAAGATATGGGGTCATTTTTTGGGGTATGTCGCCAGATGTACTGAACACGTTTAGGATACAAAAGAGGGCGATTAGAATTATGGCAAATGTAAACACTAGAGAATCATGTAGACCTCGGTTTAAAGATTTAAACATTCTGCCACTTCCCTGCATATATATCTTTGAAAGTATTATGTTTTTTTTAAGAATTTAATGAATAAAGACGTTTTTCTTAAAACAAACAATGATGTTCATAGGCATAACACAAGACAAAATCAAAACATTCATATTTCACACACGCACACAAGCATATATCAAAAAGGAACTTTTCACACTGGAGTTAAATTATACAATAAACTACCCCAGTAAATAAAACTTGCCCCAAAAATAAAAACCTTTGATAGAATGTTGAAAGCTTATCTGCAGTGCCATTGTTTTTACTCTGTAGTTGAATATCTTAGCGTATAGGAGCGATGAAATCTATAATTCCATTTTACTGTTCAATTTTCATTGTAATACCTAGCTGTATGTTGTTGTATTTATAGAATTAAGTTTTCATATTATGATAATAGAGTAAGGTGCAAATAGTTGTGCAATAAGATTTTATCTATTAAGATCTGTTACTGTAATAAGTTATAAATAGTTTTAATATTAGTAATATATACCTGTTAGTTCTTTTATTTTATAGATGTAAATACTGACGTGTCATATATCAAAAATGTATTGCATACATGTATTTGATCAAATGGAATTAATAAAAATCTATCTATCTATTACATCCAAAGTAGAAGAAACTTTCAGTTGATCAGCAAGAGTGTTGATTTGTACTTTTATTTTCACAAATTTTGATGAACAGTGTCACGCTGCAATTTAAATATAAACGTACATACAGTTCCTCATCAATAAGTGATTTTCACTTCATACTGTCATGAACTGGAATAGATTTCTAGCAATTTAATTGATGTAGAAATCTATTCCTCTCGCCGCCATGTTGGTGATAATTGTAAACAAACCAGCGGGCAGCCAATGGCTGGTAATAATTGCCAGCCAATAACAAGGCAGGATGACGCGGATCATGATTCGCGTTTCACTCTCATTGCCTTTTAACTTGAGGTGACGAATCAGCTGTTCGTTAACGCCACGGGGTGCCATTATTAAAATTTTGGGAAATAGAAACACACCCTTAATTGACGTAGAAATCTATTCCTCTCGCCACCATGTTGGCTATAATTGTAAACAAACCAGCGGGCAGCTAACGGCTGGTAATAATTGCCAGCCAATAACAAGCCAGGCTGACGCGGTGACCGACGGTTGATAATTCGAGTTTCACTCTCATAAGAGCAGGGGGTGTAACTTGTATGGATCCGTCGCTTCCGAGAGCGGGCTTGGAATGACGAGCTTCCTGTCGTGGCCTTAACGAGGCGCTGTTAGCCATGGTTCGCCCACGTGAAGTCAGGCTGCTATTGGCTATCAGTCCATATTCTCTACTATTGGTTAGATACTCCAACATGGCGTTACTCTGTTTGATTTGAACTCAGTTCTGTGTGTATGTGTATATTTAGACATCAGCTGGTTTATAATGCATTTTATTAATCCCTTAACGAGTCAAGGACTCATATACAAAGGAATTGTACAGTTTTATCTTGTTGGCGACAAATTACAATACAATGTTTAGTTTACAAAGTTTTCAGTATGAAAATATATACAACATTTTATAGCATTCATAAGTTTTTGTACACAATGTGTTCTTCTTTTGTCTTCTCTTATTATGAAATTCCTTCAAACTGATATTTTATAATCATTCCACATAAACTGTTTTAGCCTCCTTTTAAAGATTGGTATGCTAGGTGCAATTTTAATATTTTCTGGTAATCTATTGAATTTTACAAAGGCACTATACTTAATGCTATTACTGCCATATTGTTTGGAATTGATATGGAAAAGTGTTATGTCATCTGCATGTCTAGCTTTGTAAGCATGTAAATCAGATTGTTTAGTGAAGTTTAAATTTGTATGGATTCTGTTGTGTAGGATTTGGTACATTAGGACATTTGATTTGATTTCTGCATTTAGGGCTACTGGTTGAATTTTACTCGTAATATAAAGGTGTTTGGTTGGTGTTAAAAAAGGGTAGTTATAAATATTTCTTATGGCTCTATTCTGAATTACCTCAATTTCCTTTTTTATGTAATTTGAGCATTTTATCCAAATTGTATTCAAATATCGTAAGTGGCTATGGATTAAGGAAAATACACTTTCCTGAATAGACATTTTGGGATATAGTAGCTCAATTTTTTATCATCCCAGCGGCAGGTGATATTTTTTTTACTAATGCATCAATGTGCTTTTGCCAGGAGAGTTTTTCATCTATTATTAAGCCTAGGTATTTGACAGATGAGACCCTTTTAACTGCTTTTCCATTCAGCATTATATTCTGAGTGATGTCAAACTTTGTTCTACGCTTAGATATTATTAAATAATTTGTTTTATCTTCATTTATTGTTAATTTATTTGACTGGGTCCAGCCAAGTATGGTATTCATGTCCTCCTGCATGTGTGTAATCAGCGTGTTGGTGGTGTACGCATTGTAAAAGACGCTTAAGTCATCTGCAAACAACGTTATATTACCATGAAAACGGAGTGTTGCTATGTCATTAATATATACTAAGAAGAGGGAAGGACCCAGTATTGATCCTTGGGGCACACCGTGGGTAATATTAACTTCCTCACTTCTGTAGCCATTTATTTCAATATACTGCTTACGATTAGATAGGTAATTTTTAAACCATGTCCAAGCTACTCCTCGGATACCTGCTTTATCAAGTTTCCCTAAAAGAATTTCATGTTCAACAGTATCAAACGCCTTTCTCAGGACTATGAAAAGGCCACTCGCTGTCATCTTATTGTCTAAGACATCCTGCAAGTTAGAGATAATATCAATTGTGGCTATTTCTGTGCTTGAGTTTTCTCGGAATCCATATTGCCCTTTGTAGAAGTAATCATTTTTATTTAAGAAATTAACAATTCTGTTTTTACTACTGTTTCGAGTACCTTGGATATGGGTGGGAGGATGGAAATGGGCCTGTAATTGTCCGGATTGCTTTTGTCACCTCCTTTATAGACTGGTATGACTCGTGCTATTTTTAGATCATCAGGCACCAGACCAGTCTCTAACGATAAATTTATTAAAGTAGTTAGTGGGCTACTTAGCATGTCAATGGAGTTTTTTAACAATTTCACTGACATACCATCTTTGTCTTGGCTACTTTCCATTTTAAGGCTTAATATAATATTGCGAATTTCCATCTCATTATTCGGGGTCATAAATATGAAATCTGTGTTGACATTAATTTCATTAACTTTCTTCCCTGCGGGGATGTTTATGGCTAATTTGTGTGCTATGTTTATAAAGTGGGTGTTTAGAGCATTGCAAATATTTTCTTTTCCTATGAAAGATTTACCGTCAGTTATTATCTCACTGGGACCATCTTTGTTTTCAGTTGTGCAGTTGTCGATCATTTCATTGATTACTTTCCAAGTATCTTTTATGCTATTGGCATTCAATGTTAATTTATGTTCATAGTATGAGGATTTCAGATTCCGTTTTAAAGCTGTCACTTTGTTCCTACATATTATGTGCTCTTCCTTTAAGAGGTTATTGTTTCTGTGAATGCTAGTTTTAAGTTTAGCATGTAGTACGTCCCTTTGTTTTATTAGTTGAATTAATTCTGTTGTTATCCATGGGTTTTTGTGGTTCTGGTGTATTTCCTTCAAAGGTGAGTCAGTGTTTTCTTTGTTGGGTGTCTGTGTCAAGATTTTGTGTTTCATGGCGATGTAAGTTTCGTTTAGATCATCTAAGCAGTCTATTTGATTGTGATCGTTAGAGAATTTGTTTTTGTTCATGTACCGGTAATTTTTGTTCACGTTTTTGAACTAGACCTTTGCTTGTTGGGGGCGTATTTAAATGTCATGTTCGGGATTGGACTTTTGCCAGGATAGTAGTTTGACCAGAAAATCTCAGTTACAAAAATATTATGATCACTAATATCACTATTTATATTGCTTATTCTATAGGCATATTTACAGTTATTAGTGGCCACCTGATCAAGGAGTGAACTTGTTGATTCACTTATTCTTGTTGGATAGCGAGTATTGCCTTGTGTGAAACCATAGCTTAATAGTAGATTGAGGTATGGTTTGGTTACATTATTTTTGTTTAATAAGCTAATATTTGTATCACCAATGCATAAGGAAAGTTTGGCATCGTTTTTCGAGAGAATGTGCTCTAGAGATTGCATGAATTTTGTTGCGTTATTTATGTTAGGATTATATACTGCAATTATATTAATAGTATGCAGGTTATTGAAACGAACAGGATCATTTCTTATAAGCTCTAACTGGATCAAGCTATGGTTACCCTCAACTAGGTTAAGAACTTTTGTATTCCATTTTTTTTGGACATAAACTCCCACACCTCCACCATCCTGATTGTCTCTGTGTACAAATGCAACAGAATAGTTGTTTAGGTTGAAGTATTTAGCTTCATTACTTTTTACCCAAGTCTCGGTTACCACTAAGACATCTAGATTTTCCACAATATATATTAGTATCTCGATATCTTCTAGTTTATTTTTTAGGCTTCTGCTATTTAGGTAAAGACACTTGATTTGGCTAACCTCATTTTTAATGTCTGCTATGTAGTCGTGGATACAGTCATATTCACGCTCATCAATTGATGTGTGTAAGTCAACATTAACTAGTTGATCCATGTCTTGATTCATTATTATTACTGTAAATGGGATGGCTGAGCCTTGTTGATGGAAGAGTCTTTTACTAGCGTTTCAATGTCTTCTGGTGAGGTACAAAGGTGATATTTCGTAGGATTGTTCTCTAATACGGTAAGAATTCCTTCAAATATATAGTATTTGAGTAGTAAAACCTGCTTGTACCTCAATGTGATTTAAATATGCAAGTAATATGGCTGTATTTATTCACCAGGGCTCTGCCCTGACATATTGTAGTTTTGCCAGCATATTATGAGGGTAGGAAAACACAATAGATAACAGTGGCCTGTTTATTTTTGTTTCACAGGTAAAGAGGATTATAAACAATGCTCAACTGCAGCACATCGAACCCACTCTGATTGAAGGTAAGTTATCTTACATAATTTTTAAAGCTATGTAAGAGCCCTGGGGGCTTATAGCATGCAAGGCGTTTTTTTATTTATTTATTTATTTACATAGGTCCCAATGAGCCTGAGATCGTGTTAGGGACAATCAAGTAACATAGTTACAGCATGGCATATATATAATTTTTGTAACATTATTGTTTAATTTAATAGTAACTTATATTAGATTGCTAGTGACTAACTTTACAGAGATAATTCGGTATGATACATTGCATTGCTTAAGGCTATTGTACATGGGCTATTCATTCCTTAATAGGAAGTCTTTTGTTTTCCTCTTAAATGTTTTTTATAGAGAAACTTTCCCTTATGCCTAATGGTAGCGAGTTGTATTCTTTTATTATAGAGGACATAATTCCTTTAGTTCCAAATTTAATGGATTGGGAATGGCTGGTGAATATTTGATTTACTCCTCTTGTTGCATAATGATGAATGTCATTTGCATGGGTAAAATGGATGTGTGTGTGTATCAATTTGTTTTCTAATTTGTATACAAATACTGTTGCTGACATAGCTATTTGTTTTTGCAGTGGCATAATTTTAGTTCTTGAGTATAATTCATTTGAGGGTGTGAGCCAAGGAAGTCCAAAGATAGATTTTATAGCACGTTTCTGGAGTATCTCAAGTTCTTTTATCAGCTCCTTCTTACAATATCCCCATATGAAATTCATGTACATTAGATGTGAATGTATCAGAGCAAAGTATATAGTTTTCAATTGTTGGCTAGTAAGACAGCTATATCTTAATCTGAAAATAATACCAATTAAAGGGCTGATTTTATGTTTTACATTTTCTACATGATTTTCCCAGGTTAGTGTACTATCTAGTGTGATACCTAAGTATGTTGCCGATTTAACCCTTTCTATTTCTTTGTTGGCTATGTTGACTATGTTTGTGGTCTCAATCTTGTATGATGGTTTATGGAAGAATAAATATTTTGTTTTAGTGATATTGATAACCATTTTGTGTGCTCTCAACCAATCCACCAGCTTATTGAGATCATAATTAATATTTAGCATAATTTCCTGTTCAGATGTTCCCAGATAGAGTATAAAAATATCATCTGCAAATAGTTTAAGCTTGCCTTTCAATTCTAATAATACTATATCATTAATATAGGCCAAGAAAAGAATTGGTCCTAAGACAGAACCTTGAGGTACTCCTGTGTCAATTCTCATTTGAGATCCTTTTACATTATCGATTGCAACATATTGTTTTCTGTTAGTGAGGTAGTTCTTGAACCAATCATGTGCCACTCCTCTGATGCCTGCAAATTCTAGTTTATTAAGGAGAATCTTATGGTTAACCAGATCGAATGCTTTTTGAAGGTCAATTAGTACACCAGCAGCTAGTTTGTTTTCATCTAATGCCTTTTCTACATCAGTTACTACTTCAAATATAGCACTATCAGCTCCTCTATTTGGAATAAACCCATATTGGCAGTTTGCAAAGTAATCATTTTTCATGAAGAAATTCATAAGTCTTCGTTTAACAACGCTTTCTAGAACCTTGCTGATGGCAGATATAATATTAATGGGTCTGTAATTTGATGGGTGGGTTTTGTCTCCTTTTTTGTAGATCGGGACCACCCTAGAGACTTTACAGGCATCGGGGAATATACCAGTCATCAGTGAAAGATTTATTATTTTGACAAGATATGGTGTAAGGCCCTCAAGACACAATTGTAGCATGACATTAGTAGTGTTGTCCTCACTTATATTGTTTTTGTGTTTTAGGGAGTTTATAATTGATTGTATTTCATTAGCATCAGTAGGTAACATAAAGATTGTCTTAGTGCTAGTAGTATTTTTATAGCTTGCAATGTCCGAGGTAGAACCGTTTCCTTGATTTTCCCATATACTGTTAGCAATATTGACATAATATTTATTAATTTCATCACATATATTTTCCTTTTTTTCGACATTTGTGCCATCGACTATAAGTTTGACAATTTCATTTTTCCCCTTCTTTGGCCTATTTAACATCTCATTAACAACACTCCACACTTCCCTCTGATTATTTGCATTTTGAATTTTTTGGTCAAAGTAGTTTCTTTGTAGGTTTCTCTTAAGTTTTGTAACTTGGTTGCTAATAATTTTATATTCTTCTAAAATTTCTGCAGATGGATTTTTAACTTTGGTTTTTGTATATATCTTATCTTTCCTGTGTATTAGTGCTAAAAGATCTTGTGTGATCCAGGGTTTTATTGGTGGGGCACTTGGCTCCTTATTCGTATATTTCATAGTACAGGCTTCTATTCCTGTATTAATAAAATCACAGAATTTATTGTAGTAGTCATTGATGTTAGTTTCATTGCATACAAATTCTTGAGTTATTAAATATTTATTAAGTTTTTTGTAGTTTATTTTATCCTTTTTTATTGGCCTATCATCACATATTGAGTTCCTGTTTATCTTTTTGTTTCTCATTTCACAGATGAGTAAATGGTGATCACTCAAATCATTATCAATATTATAGACATTACATATTTTGTCACAGTCGTTCACCAATACATGATCAATTAGAGTAGAGCTAGTTTGTGTTACACGAGTTGGATATGTTGTATTACATAAGACTAGACCGTATGATTTGACTAGGTTAATATAACTACTAGTATATCTGTCCCGAAATAATAGATCGATATTCATATCACCTAGTATTATAACAGGATTCGTTGAGTAAGAACTAATAATTACTTCGAGATCAGTTAGAAAGTGTGGAATGTTGCTTTTATGAGGGTTATAAGCAGTGATTATATTGTATTCTTGATGGCCTTTTCTCACAGTAATGTGCAGTATGCTGTGGGTGGAATTTATTTCCTTTACAAGGGTACTGCTACATTTGTTTGAAATATACAAAGATACTCCCCCTCCAGTTTGCTTTCTAACTATGTGATATGCAACATATTTCTTAATATTGAAAAACATTTTTGTTTGTTCTGTTAACCAATTTTCTGAGATTGCTAGGACATCTACACCTTTGATTCTGTCTAACATTATTTGGATATCATCGAACTTGTTTTTTATGCTATGTGCATTTATGTGTACGCATTTTAGTGTACTGGTATCGGTTATTATCTGTTTACTGTCCTTAATTTTATAATAATCGCTAAGTGTATTACAGTTGCACTCGGTTAATTCTAGTGTATTATTATTTGCATTACCTAAAAAAATTAATTTCTGTAATTCTAGTTCCATATGGGATAATACTTAGTAGATATCTTACTATTACATAGATTTTAGTTTGAGAGGGCGAGTTCATCCAGTATTTCAGCACTTGATATAAGCTTTGAGGGTCCATTTTGATTTTTCCGAATGTATATTTTGCAGTCTCTGACCCAAGTTGCAAAGATTTTTCCCTGTTGTCTCAATTCACGGCACTTTTTGGCGATGGTTTCGTTTCTTGGGGTCAGGTGTTCATTGATATATATATATATTACCACCATCACTGTAACCAATTTCACTCGTCTTCAGGGTCTTCTTTTGTCTTCTGCTACTGAGAATCTCTTCCACCTATTATTATATTTCACAATTATCGGTTGAGGCCCAGGCTTTGTTGACGGGAGGCGGTGAGCTGCGTCTATGTTTGCCCTGGTGATTTCAACTCCTAACGTCTTGCCAATGTCCGAGATTTTGTGAAATACATCCTCCTCTCTTTCAGTGGGTATTCCATACACTATCAAGTTGTTCTTGCGCTGGTACTGTTTTAGTTCCTCCAATTCATTGATAGCTCTAGATGCTGCCATTTCTGCGTCCTTGACGGTTTTTCTCTCTTTCTTCAGAGTTTCAATTTCCCGGTGGAGTTCATCATACTTTTCTGATAAGAAAGTTGCTAGTTTTCTTACCTCGTGGTTTTCTTCTCTCATCGCCGAAAGGGATTCCTCAAGTTTCTGGGAGAAAGATGCCATAACCTCTTTGAGGTTAGGTTGCGGGAGGCAGTCTTCACGATTGCATGACCATTTGAAAGTATCATCTTTCCGGAATTGTTGGTACGTGTCTTTACTCATTTTCATGCATGTTACATGAAACCAGCGTCCACACTCACCATCACATCCTACAGCCTGCTGATTGTTCTTGATCTTTTTGCCGCATGGAGCACAGTTGACCGTCATGATATTAAATGTTATATGTCTTCTCTTTTAACAAGTTATGTATTGTATTTCTCCTACGTATTTTATCTACACTGTTCACACAATATTTAACACTTTAGTCACTCGCGTAATCCTCGGTAAACCTGCGTAATTTCTTAATTTTGCTTACGTTTAGAATATAAATCTTTTACATATCCGCCATTTTGTACAGTTTCACAGTTCCATTCACAAATGGAAGATTGATGCATTAGTGTGTGTAGGCTATTTGTAATTCAGGTGAAGATTGGGAAGGAGGCTGACATGGTCTTTAGTTCCCAGCATTCACCTGGAGTAGAATTGGGAAACCACGGAAAACCACTTCCAGGATGGCAGAGCTGGGGGTCAAACCCACCTCTTCTCAGTTTTGCAACACGAAGCTGAGTTGACCCCGTTCCAGCTTCCTTGGCTGAGCCGGGAATCTAACCCGGACCTCTGGTGTGACAGCCAAAAATGTTAGCTTCTAGACAATGAGGTGTAGGCCCTAATACCTGGTCAACTTGGCCGACTGTAAAATATTAGTACCTAAAGGATTTCCTCTGGGAGCAATGGCTGATTGAGGCCCCGTGCTCACACAGAGTTTTGTTTAGTTCCCTAGTTACTTATTGGTTTAAGGGGTGGAACAGTGAGGTCATCTTCCCCTAGGGTTGTGTATATTCATATTCATACCACAGGTCAAAGAAAAGTGAGAAGCAGTACCTTTCTCATTGTTTGTAGACTGTTATGCCTTTTAGTACCGGTATCCAGTTAAGTATGCAAGACTTTGTAAATAGACATAGGCTTACGAATAAATAACTTTTGCGAGCCAAAAGGGGTGGGGTGGCCCATGGCCACTAAGCCGAGAGGGGGGGAGTTGTTTTAAGTGGCAGAGAATTTCTGTCATCTGGCCCTAGCAGTAGGAGGAGAACAGAAATCTTGTCTGTAACTTAAATGTCAACTACCATTTTCTAGTCTTATGTGATACTGGTATTAAATTTTTAATCATGTAGCTTCATCAACCTTGTGCAAATGGGAGGCTAAAACTATTTTACAACTAAATTGGGAAGAGAAGGACTACCCCGGAGCCACATGGATGAATACCCAAATGTCATTTAATCATATGGAAGTTTATTTGTGTGTTTATTTATAAAGTCTTGCTTACTAAACTGGCTACTAAGGTATAATAGTCCACAAGCAATGAATTTCTTTTATTTACTTCAATGTAGAATGGCTGCATGATAATTACAAATAACTACACAATTTGTCAGGCTACTTGAATCATTTAATTATAATGTTCTAATCAACATTCCCCTGGTGTCTTAACACTTGTAAATACTGGGAACTATGTGAAAATTGTGTTTTGTCTTGAGTGCATGAATTACATTTAGGCTGGATTGACTAATATCAGAGCGAAAATGGGGATTCAATACTACCTATGGCTGTCACTGTAAATCCTGTGTTAGATGCATAGGTGAGTGACCTATTAGAATGTAATGGCCAAAGACCAAATAGAATTCAGTTTGAGGTACAAAATAGATGCTCTGAATACGAGTGAACAATATTCATGTTACTGCAATAATTGTGTCTCATTTATTTTTCCTTTAGGAATGCTGTACTTTGTTGTTGAGACTGACATGTTTGGTTATACTACCCTTTTTTACTTGCAGGTTTGTAATGTACGGAGGCAGTGCGTTGAAATGAAAAATGAAATTGAAGCAATAATTTGATGAAATTACATAGAGTATTCTGTAATGTGGGTTATATTTGTAAAAATGAGAAAAGTATAATATATACTACTGTAAATGGACTTATTTTTGTACTTATTTTATTACTTCTAAGTTCCTTATTTGCATCCTGATTTCCTTTGAGTATTTCATTTAGCAGGCTAAGGGCAAAATTTGGGTGTATATTAAATTGGTGATGGTTTATTTCATATTCATTTATTTGCAGTGATTTTTCTCAATCTGTTTATAACAGTGTATATTAACTTGTATTCTTCAGAGGCAAGGGCCAACCTTCAGGTTGATTATGCAAGTTTACTCTATGAAGCCAAAAGAAATAAATGAGAATAATGTAAACCAACGTAAAAACAAAACAAATTCCGGGAAGTAGGAAGAGGAGTGGGCGGGAAGGGGGAAGGGGGGGGGGGGGGGTTCAAATTACCCGCGCGTAAATTTTAGTTCCTGTCATGGCCTTAAGTAGCGCTGCTGTGCAGCGTGCGCCGCAGCGTGTGGGCGGTTGGCGTAATCGGAATTGAATTCAAACCCGGAGTAACCGTTCTTACCCATATTCTTTGCATAAGAGTTTTAACTTGATGTTCAGAATCAGCTGTTTGTTAACGCCACGGGGAGCCATTATTAAAAATTTGGGAGATAGAAACACACCCAGGAGGAGGAAGAAGGCGAAGAAGAGGAAGAATTCATTTGCATTACTTATAGGTGTTCTGTGATTGAATTCAAACCCTAGCCACTCTCATATTCCTGGCAATTAATTGGTTGATACCATTGCTAAAAACGCTGCCCAAGGACACGGTGATACGTATGATTTAGCAATACCATACGCTGATCTGCTCCATGAAATTCAAACTCACTTACGTCAAGAGTGGCGACAATGGTGGAATTCCTATTCGCACTCCAAAGCAACTTTTTATCATCGATTACAGCCCATGCCTCCCTTCAAGCCGTGGTTTTCTACCGGACAATATACTCGCCCTCATATCACAACCGTTATTCGCCTCCGTTTTAATCATGCTTTATCCCCTATTCATTTAGCCCGCCTCCGTTTCTGCCCTTCCCCTATGTGCGATTGTGGGCAGTTTGTAGGAACTATCAATCACATATTCTTTCAATGTTCCCTTTACGATTCTCACAGTCCTTAATTTTTCATTCCTTATTCCATCAAGGCTTTCAACTTCCCTTAACTACGGTATCGAAACCCTTCTCACCAATCCAACCGACCTAGTCATTACCTCGCTTTTAACCTTTATTGATGCTTGTAACCTTACATATTTATTTTCGGAACTTTATGTGCGACCCGGTTGTGTTTACGTTTTAGGGAGTCATCATTGTGGTTCAATTGACGTGAACAATAGTTTCCCTGTCTCCTTGGTTTCACTTCCTTTTATTATCTTTATTGTTAGCCACATTCCTTCATTTGGTGGATAGCACTTAAAAACCTTAGTTACATTCCGAACCTCGTTATTGGGTAAACTGCTTTACGCTATGCCCAACTAGCTCCCTTAAAAGAGGAAGAAGAATTCAAACACGGAGTAATAACCGTTCATACACATATTCTTTGCTTTTCCTAGTGCATGTTGCATCTTTTTTAACGCTCTTGCATTCTGTGTATCAAATTAGAAATGTCAGTTTTGGAAGCTTTAGGCTCTAGCAGTTCTCCATGGAATTTCTCATGGATCGATGAAAAAAAACTTGCAGGAATGGCTTGGCCAGAAACCCCAGCAAATCTTCGCTTCCTTATTGAGCAAGGCATTCATTGTCTGGTAACTCTATCTCCGGAGAAGAATCCACCTATACATGCCTTTCCCGAATTAAGTTGGATTGAGATTCCCATCGAGGAGTTTGGCCCTCCGTCGATTTCCCAAATAAATCATTTTATAGATGTTTGCAAAAGATGTTTTGTAGATAACAAGGTGAGTTTTTCTTTTCTAGATTGTGTCTGGGTCTCATGGGTTACAATAATGACCTGACACTCCCTCGTATTATGCCTGTCATTTTTTAAACTACTTTTGTTTCAAACTTTTCAGTTGTGTTCTTAATGTTGACATGCATCATTCATACATACATACTGTACATACATATATTTATTTGCAAATTTGGATGCTGTCCATGGTGGCAAATTACAATAACTGAGCAAAATAAATCATTCATAAAACTGCAAAAATACATTTGGTATAAGAAAATAATAATTATAATAACAGGAGATAATTATAAAATAAGGATAATTTACACTTTTCTTCATCTATCAAGTCATGTCTCCTGATCTGGTGATATCTTACAAACTCCTTGAATTTTCCAACATCAGAAGACAAAGGGCTGAAAATGTCCCCTAGCAAACTGTTCCATTCTACTTCCCCCCTCCCAATGAAAGAATATTTGTCCCAGTTAATTCTACTGACTTAATTTTAATTTACAAGAATCACTGTATTTGCCCATATATCTACATTCCTTTCCCAATCTCTCATGAATGTCTTCCCATGCAATTTCCCCCTTGTAAGCCAAGAATATACCCCCTAGTACGTCGACAAGCCAGACTTTCCCATCCCAAATCCTGAATCATTCTACTCACACTACTCGTCGATCTGTGGTCCTCCATTACATACCTGGCGGCCTTCCTTTGTACTCCTTCCAATTCCTTTATTAGGTACATTTGGTATGGATCCCACACTCCCCCAATATATTCCAGCAGAGGACGGACTAGGGACATGGATGCCCTTTCCCTCATCTGCCAGCCCCTTTAAACACTCGCATAATAATATTTAGTGACTTGTGTGCTTTCTTCACTATTTCTCCTCTGTGCTTACCCCAGTGAAAAGTCCCCCCCCCCCCCACAGTTACACCTTAATACCTACAGTCGTCCCCAAATATAACTTTTTTCCCCCTACTGAATATTAAAAACAATTTGATTCATTTTGTTGAATAATCTCACTGCCTGACATTTCTTTGAATTTATCATTAAGCTATATCACTTTCATCTGCCCAGCTTTGTATGACAGTCAGGTCCCTCTGCAATATGCTTCAGTCGTCCAGATGATTTATCCTCCTGTATACCACTATATCATCAGCAAATATTCTTATCTGGGATGATATTTCAACTCCCATGTTCAACATAAATCTATAGGTTGTAATAAAAATCAATCGCTAAACGTGTTGCTAAGTGCAAAACTCGAGAATGGCTGGACCAATTCGGCTAATATTTTTCTTCAAATATTCGTGTAAGTCTGAAGAAAATGTTTATGGAAAGGAAAATTGGAAAAAATTCCCGGAAAACATAAAAATCCCATTGTTCAGTGTCTACCAATGCGTTGCTATTGTTACTGGTATGGCGGCAGTAGCACAGTTTGCCAACAAATACCTCCACGAGTCCAAGTTGCGATTGCTATTAGTGAATGTTCCAGGACCACTCATCATTCCAACATTTACGAAGTTAATGGCGAATTGTGTGCCTCCTACAGAGAAGCCTGTCTACGTTTGCAACTGTTAGAAAATGACGCTCATTGGGATCAAACTTTCAGTGATGCTGTAATCTCTTCACAATCTCATCAAATACGAACATTGTTTTCTATAATTATATCAACATGCCTCCCATCAAAACCAATTGATTTATGGATGAAATACAAAGATATGTGTGACGATATCTTGCATCAAATACGCATTACAACAGGAAGTTCACATTTAAAAATCAGTGAAGATATGTACAACGAGGCATTGATAGCAATTGAGAACATGTGCTTGATGGTGTCAAACAAAGTAGTCTAAATCTCAATTAGGCATGGCCGCACCCAATCGCCCTATGTACAACGCTTTTAATTAAGAGTTGCAACGCGAAAATATGTACGATCTCGATGCCTTAAGAGAAACATCAGTTCAAAAAAATCTTCCGCTGTTGAACCAACAACAAAAGTATGTATTTGATACTCTTATGAAAGTTGTAAATGATGGAACTGGAGGGATTTACTTCTTGGTCGCTCTCAGGGGTACAGGATAAACTTTTTAAATTTCATTGATTTTAGCCAACATTCGCTCACACAGTGAAATTGCACTTGCACTTGCTTCATCAGGCATTGCAGCTACATTGTTGGAAGGCAGACTAACAGCTCATTCGGCGCTAAAATTGCCGTTGAATATGCAAAGCAACGAAACTCTGCCTGCAACATTTCGAAGAATTCTGCAATGGCATAGGTTTTGCAGCAATGTAAATTGATAGTGTGAGATGAATGCACGATCGCACATGAAAAGTCTTTGGGGGCATTACACCGATAAAAATCAAAACCGATTGGTGGTGAGATGATTACAAGCAGGTGATTTTCGTCAAACATTGCCAGTGATTCCACAGTCAATGCCAGCTGATTAACTCAATGCATGATTAAAGTCCCCCATTTTGTGGAATCAGATCAAGATACTAAATTTAATAAAGAATATGCGTGTATTTTCAAAACAACTTATTGACATTGGATATGGCAAATTCCCTTCAGACGTTTTGACGGGCTGCATTACATTTCCTGACAATTTTTGTCGGTTTACTGATTCAAAAAACATTATGGTGTTTGAAGCCATTTTTCAGTGTTGCCTTAGTAAACAAAAGCTTGATGCTTTTCAGTCAGTCAACACGATTGTACCCACATGAGATGGGTTATTCCCTAATCCTGGAAAAAATTACTTGAGATTAATAAATACACTTGGATGACTAGTTTCGATTTTCAAGCAATCATCATCAGATCCATTACACTTAGGCTATAAAACCTTTGTCTGAGAATATTGGTGAACATATTTATAATATATACACTTATTTACTTTCAGTATTAGTTGAGATAATGCAACTCTTCAATATTTGTTAGTTGTGGTCAATGTGATGTTTTGTTGAGATACTGGAAGTGGTGATTGACCTCCGGAGTTTGCTTGTTTGGAGTGAATATGAGGTTGTTGTAAATGGTCAATTCAGATTGTATTGTACAGGCTACTCATCTGGTTGAATCTTGAGCGGTCACAATGAACAAGTTAACTGCTCTCAACAGGACCGCTATTATCCAAGGCCTCACTGATGTCTTGCTGAAATCCTGGTAGTTGTGATTCACAGGAAAATCACTCTCTGAAACCATGCTGTTTATTTGCCGACCACTTACTATTCCCTAAGCATTCCCTTATGTAATCATTCATAATTCCTTCAAAACGTTTGCATATAATACAATACATGTTAGGCTGACATGTCTGTAACTATCACTATCCCCCCTTTCCCCTCTCCTTTTATATACCGGAACTACCAGTGCCTGTTTCCAACCCTCAGACACTACCCCATTAATTATACCAAAATCAAACAGAAACCTTAAATAAGGCACAATGTTCCATCCCATGATCTTAAACAATTTACCATTTATCCCATCTACCCCAGCTGCTTTTCTTGATCCTAATTCCCATATTGTATTATAGGTATCCTTATTTACATAACTAGCGCTTCCCTCGATAACTTGAAAAAAGCCCCCCTCCCATATTATTTTGTTGGCCAGCAATTGATTATGTTCTTGAAAATCTGCCGTACCTTCCCAGTCTACTCTTGGCATATTAAAATCCCCCCCTACAACTCAATTTCAGTCATTCTGCACGCCGTGAGAACATGCCATAACGTAACTTTTAACGAGGTATATTATTGAAAATATAGGATTTATGATTTACATACCTTTCTCGGAGTTGTTGGGAGTCGTTTCACAAGCTCAACTACAACTGCCGCACCTCAATAATGTTTTTTTTTTTTTACGAAAATAAAGAATTTTTATCGTGTTCGTTTCACTACGGACGCCATCTTGGACACTCGACATACAGACATGTGACTACGTTACCAACATGTCGCACACAAAATTCACCATTCACCATTTCACACGTAAAGACGTAAAGTACTGCCTGGCCGAAAATTACTGCTAGTACCACAAACAAGGGGGTCTGGGGCGTAAGCCCCAGGTTAGGTTTGTTTTTGTATGTAAAACATTAATAAGATAGAATGTATGTCCGCTACTATGCTGGTACTGCCTGGCCGAAAATTACTGCTAGTACCACAAGCAAGGGGGTCTGGGGCTTACGCCCCAGGTTAGGTTTGTTTTTGTATGTAAAACAATGATAAGATAGAATTTATGAAGTAATTTCACATGTCACACAATCCATGGTTAAAGTACGACTGACGAGTTGGATTTGGCGCAATAGTATATTACATTATCGACGCTCTTTTGTTTCTTTGTATACCCGGTGCGAGATAGTACCAAATGCGTGGGGTTGGCATTCCTGACTTAGTGAGAAAGATGTCTCCTAGAGACTTCATTTCAACTAAATAAGTAGTGTTGCTATTTGGGATGGCTGGGTGGGTCTATGACAGCGGACGAGTCAACATCTATTAATTTATCATCTCCAGATACCATTACTACAGGTAGCCTACTTTGGCTAATTTCATTACTCAATTTTTTTATACACATGTTCTCACGGTGTGCAGCGCTACCTCTATTTCTTCCTGACCGGTCAGCCTCCGTAGCATAATTTTACTAACGTTGTTCCTAGATTCACATCCATTTCACCCCTCCCTGTTCTATATATACCCAAAATGTCTACCATATCTTTGAAACCAACCCTAACCCCCAGAATCTCATTCTCTTCATCTGTAAGCACTAGATGACTCCTAAATATATCCTTAACTAGTATAAATACCCCACCTCCCATGCTTCCCCTGTCCCTCCTGTAAACCTCTAACCCATAGGAAATACCTCTCCTTCCACAACATTTTCAACTAACCATGACTCAGTCCTGATTACAACATCTGGACCATGGTTCCAAATGTTATGCCCTTTCTAACTACACTGCGACAGTTTACAAGAAGACACCTGAAGCTCTGATGATGCCCTTTGTACCCAAGACTAGCAGCCATCTTGCTCTGTTTGCTGTCCCCTTCACTGGATTGGGATGAATCATCTCCTAAACACATGCTGGGTTTTTTGACAAACTTTTAATGACCCTTCCATAGAGTTGTCCTAGTTTAGCCGAACTTCGCCCATTTAAGTGGAGACCATCCCACCCCAAATCATAGTCCAGAGTTAATATAAAGAACTTCCTCTTCACCACAAATCCAGTCAAGTACACCATTTACTGCATCCACGTAACAACGATATAAAATATATAAAAAGACCCCATAAATATGCCTTTCAAGTTCTTTATTGCAGTGATTAAATTGAGATAACAGTTACCGGCACGTAGCTCTGCACTTCCCCATCCCACTCCCCCGGTATACTACTGCAGCGTAAAACATTTGCCACGCTGAGTGTGTGTGTGTGAGAATGTACTGTCACACGCGTCAATGTTCTCGGATAGGGAAGTAAGTTCTCAAGGTCAAGTTCACAGCTGAACTCCAGTATCTGTCCATTCTTATAAGCTTTTTTTGAGAAAGAGCAGAACCTGGCTCTTACACTTGCACATGGATAACATATGATTTTCATATTTTGGGGGACATTACCAATTGAAATTACTAACCATGATTACTGTCTCCCACAAATCCAACCCCTCGTCCTCGTCGTGGGAGATGGGCAACGTAATTAAGTAGGGGATTGCCTGTAGGGGTGAAGTACAGTGGGGACTTCGTGTGTCCCAAAACCGCTACGGTAGCTGTGAAGGCCCTACAGGAACCCTGAAGAAATTACGGCTAACGGGGCTCTGGTAAAACAACTGCTGCCTTGTAGTTTGGAGTTGGTTCTTCAAAGGCTAAGGGAAGAAACCCTGACAGAAAATCAGCCTGGTGCCTCAGGCTTAAGGTGGCAGCCCCTCCAAGGCACTCGGAGGCAGTGGGTTAATCACTCGCTCCTCTTAAATAAACTGAAGCGAAATTACAAAACCGGACGGATAACCTGATGACGACTTTTGGCATGAAGAGGACTACGAAAATCGGTTTCTGGAATGTGAGGACCTTGATGGAGAAAACCAGACTGAAACAAGTGACACGGGAGATGAAGAACTATGGGCTGGATATCCTAGGATTGAGTGAAGTGAGGTGGCCAGGATTTGGTGAAATACAGACAACAGATGAAATTACATTTCTCTATTCTGGGGGTGATGATGAAGAACACAGGGATGGAGTGGGGTTGCTGCTCAACAGAAATGCAAAGAGAAGCCTTATGGAGTGGAAGCCAATTTCTAGTAGGCTCATGTTTGCTAGGTTCAAGACAAAGATCAGGAATGTGATCATCATCCAATGCTATGCGCCTACAGAACAATCGGAGCCAGAGAAGAAGGAAGAATTCTACCAAATGCTGCGAGACATCACAAGACAAACAAGTAAGAAGGACATTCTCATTGTTATGGGAGACTTCAATGCGAAGGTGGGCTCAAACAATGAGGGGTTGGAGCAGATCATGGGTAAACATGGCCTTGGTGAGATGAATGACAATGGGGAGAAATTTACGGAATATTGCGCCAGTCAGGATTTGGTGATGGGTGGCACGGTATTTCCTCATAGGCGGTGCCACAAGGTCACCTGGGTGTCTCCTGATCAAGTCACAGAAAATCAAATTGATCACATCGCGGTGAGCAGGAGGTTCAGAAGAAGCTTGGAAGATGTTAGGAACAAGAGAGGAGCGGACGTTGGTAGTGACCATCATCTTGTGGTTGCCAACTTCCGCATGAAGATCGTCGCAGTCCGCCGAAAGTTTAACACTCGGCACAACAAGTTTGATGTGGGCAAGCTTAAGAACCAGCAGAGATTGGACCAATTTAAACTGGAGCTCAGAAATAAATTCCAGGTGTTGGACTCCGAGACAGAGAAGGACGTGGAGACTGTGTGGAGCGGGGTAAAGAATATCTTCGTGGAAACCAGTGAGATGCAGCTCGGGTACAAGAACTACCTGCGGAAAGAATGGATATCCGATCAGACCTGGTACAAGATAAATTATAGGAAGGAGATTAAGGCCAAGCTCAACACCTGCAAGACAAGGCAGCAGAAGGCTCTCACACAAGCAAAGTATTCAACAGCAAACAGGGAGGTAAAGAGGAGTGTACGGAAGGATCATAGGAGGTGGATTGATGAGCAGGCGGAGAAAGCAGAAGAAGCGGCAAGAAGGGGGGACGTTAAGGAGCTCTATGGCATCACAAAGATGCTTTCGAAGAAAGGTTTTAATAAAACTAGGCCTGTGAAGAGCAAGACGGGCGAGATCCTCACGACGTGTGAACAGCAGCTGACAAGATGGAGAGAACACTTTGTGGAGGTTCTTAATAGAGATAGAGGACCAGAAAGTAAGCAGCGAGGAGAAGATGAAGAGGAAGCAGAAAGTGACCCAAGCATCAGTCTCGACTCCCCAACTCGGGGCGAAATACGGACAGCGTTGAAGCAGATGAAATGCGGGAAGGCACCAGGTCTGGATAATATCCCAGCGGAAGTACTGAAAGCAGACCTGGATATTACGATCGATCTGCTGCACCCGCTGTTGGAGAAGATCTGGAAGGAGGAGAAAATACCAACCGACTGGAAGAAGGGATTGATAGTCAAGTTGCCGAAGAAAGGGGACACCACAAACTGTAACAACTGGAGGGGTATCACCTTGCTGTCCATTCCAAGCAAAGTGCTGGCGAGAGTCATCCTGAATCGTATAAAAGACTGCGTAGAAAAAAGGCTTCGGAAGGAACAGGCTGGATTTCGACAACATCGCAGCTGTGTGGATCTCATCAACACCCTCCGAATCATCCTGGAGCAGAGTGTGGAGTGGCGGAATACCCTTTACCTCACATTTGTTGACTTCGAGAAAGCCTTCGACTCCGTAAATCAAAGAATCATGTGGAAGACCCTCGAGGAATATAAAATTCCAACAAAGATCATCAGAATCATGGAAGAGATGTACGAAGGGTATGAGTGCAAGGTTCTTCACGAAGGCAAATTAACAGAAAAGATAAAGGTCAGTTCCGGAGTGAGACAGGGGTGTGTCCTTTCCCCACTCTGTTCCTGTTGGTCCTGGATAGTGTGATGAAGAAGGTAATGGGAGGCCGGAAGAGGGGTATTCAATGGGGTATAAATGACAGGCTTGAAGATCTGGATTTCGCAGACGACATTTGTCTTATGGCACAACGGTACCGAGACATAGAAGATAAGCTGGGGAGGTTGCAGAGAGAAGCAGAACGTGCAGGACTGATGATCAACACTAACAAGACCAAAGAGATGAGGATAGATTCTGACATCACGACTAGTTTGACAGTCAACGGAAAGGACATTGAGCGAGTTGAGTCCTTCCTCTACCTTGGAAGTATAGTCACAAATGATGGGGGAGCAGAGGAAGATGTTCGAAGCCGTATCAGGAAGGCAAATGGTGCCTTTGTCCAGCTCTACCCCATCTGGAGAAATAGAAACATTTCCAGGAAGACCAAGCTCCGCCTTTTCAATAGCAACGTAAAGTCGATTCTTCTCTACGGCTGTGAAACGTGGAAAGTCACAAAACCGATCAACAACCAGCTACAGGTGTTCATTAACAGATGTCTGCGTCGCATCATGAATGTGAGGTGGCCGGACATAATCTCAAATGAAGATCTTCGGACCATCACCAATCAACAACCGATTAGCATCCAGATCAAGGAGAGGAAATGGCGCTGGATTGGTCACACACTAAGGTAGCCGGACGGAGCTATTGAGAGAGCGGCGCTAGACTGGAATCCTCAAGGCGCCAGGAAGCGAGGTCGACCTAAGAAGACCTGGAAGAGGACGATCGAAAATGAAATTGCAGAGGTGGACAAGAACTGGAGTCAAGTGAAGAGAATGGCCAGGAACCGTACTGCATGGAGAAATTTCGCCAAGGCCCTATGCTCCGGAAGGAGCACCAGGAATTAAGTAAAGTAACCATGATTACTACTGCACCGGAAATATGTGCTAAATTTTGTGAATATGCTCATTTCAACGACGTCAGCTATGCTTGTGTGGCGCATGAGGTCTCTTCTACTGTTACCAAGGCGCACACATTGATGTCACATTACTGTTACCAACATGTGGAACACAAAATACACCTTGTAATTATGAGGAAAAGCATTAATTGGCAAAATGATTGGTATGCATGAAGATTATTGATATATTTTACACCCACTGTGCGTGACAAAAAACTGTGATGCATATAAGTTATATTTGCTACCCAGTAATTATTGGTCTAGACCCCAATGATCTGGATAAGGATTATTGATGACTAGTACCATATGCACGAGATTGACAATGTTCTATTTATCCTATAATATATTATTTTATGGACATAAAGAAATGAAGTTACTGTTATTTGCAGATGATATTGTGGTCTGGGGAAGGAACACCGAAGAAGTGCAAAAACAACTAGATGCACTGAACGAAAATATTCAGAAGTACGGCCTGAAAATCAGTATAGAGAAAAGCAAGACCATGGTGATGACAAGAGGGGAAAGACTAGGAAAGGGCACTGTGAAAATTGGAAGTCAGAGTTTGGAAATTGTGGACACGTTCAAATACCTAGGAAGTGAATTGATGCAAACTGGTAGGTTGGACATGGAGATTGGCAGGAGGGTACAGCAGAGCAATGCATTCTATCAAAGTGTAAGAAAACTTGTTTGGGATAAGGAAGTACCAAGGAAAAGCAAGGAGGTAATGTATAAAGTGTACTATGTTCCCATATTAACTTATGCAGCTGAGACTTGGACCCTGACAAGCAGGCAAGAGAGTAGAATCCAAGCCAGTGAAATGAAATTCCTAAGAAGTATGATAGGAAAGACAAGGAAAGACAGAGTGAGGAATGAAGATGTTAGGAAGGAAGTTGGGATGGGAAAACTAAATGAGAGAATTGAGAAGAATAAACTAAGGTGGTTTGGACATGTAAAGAGGATGGAGGAAAATAGAATACCAAGACAGATGCTGGAGGCGAAGTGCAAGGGTAAGAGAGCAAGAGGAAGACCTAGAACAAGGTGGATTGATTCAGTGAAGAACAGCGTAAGAAAAAGAAATCTGGACTGGGACAAGATTGTGGAAGAAGAATGGTGGAAGGAAAGAGGAAAGTGGAGAAGTGCCATAAATACCCCGACCCGGCAGGAGCTGGATAAGGGGAAATGATGATGATGATATTATTTTCCTGTATGGCCATTGGCTGTAATAAAAAATAAAATCCTATAATTCATGCGTATAATGGTTGCCCTCTGCGATTTGTAGATCTAATCAAGGCTCTCCATGATGGCATGACAGGTCAGGTTTGCCTTCAGAATAAGATGTCCGATGAATTTCCTATTACCCATGGACTGAAACAAGGATGTGTACTGGCTCCAATGCTTTTCGCGCTGTACTTGGCTGCAATGCTGAATGATTCACCCACAAACATCCCAGGTGTGGAGGTCAAGTATCGTTTTGATGGAGGGCTTTTCAACCTAACTCGTCTCCACTCCTTGAGGAAAACTCAGGTTACTAACATGTTGTTTGCAGTTGATGCTGCGTCGCCAACTCTCACACCAGAAGAGCTGCAAGAGTCAGTTAATTGTTACAAAAGTGCATATGATCGCTTTGGTCTTACCATAAATGTCAATAAGACTAAAGTCTTGGCACAACCTTCACCAGGCACACCTCTTCCTCAGTTCAATATCTCCATCTCAAGTTTGCCATTAGAACAGGTAGACCACTTCTCGTACCTGGGCAGTACCATTTCTGTGAGCTGTACCTGTGAGCAGGATGTGGATATGAGAATTGGCGCAGCCCATGCAGCATATGGACGATTAGTGCACCGGGTCTTCATGAATAAAGATCTGTCCATGAGTACAAAGCAGTAGTCATTTCTACATTGTTGTATGGCTGTGAAACGTGGACCCTTTACCGACGTGATCTTAAGAAACTTGAGCGTTTCCACCAACAAAAACTTTGATCAATCCTGAGGATTAAATGGGAAGACCGCATTACCAATATTGCTGTTCAGGAAAAGGCTCAAATCAACAGCATAGAATCATCCATAATAGGTTACCAATTTAGATGGATTGGTCATGTCCATTGGATGGATGATGTGAGATGATGTGGATGGTGAGTTATGCTATGGCACCAGACCTCATGGTGGTCCTATGAGGCGCTACATGGACCAATTTAAGCAGACCCTGAAATTGACAGGTCTTGATTCACAAACCTGGGACATGCTAGCTGAAGACCGCTCAACTTGGCGCCGTACCATCTCGGATGCTGTAAAGACGTTTGAAAGGGATCGACGCACGCATGAAGAGGCCAAGCGTCAAGCTAGGAAACTTCGAGCAGCCCAACCACGTCCTCCTCCAGCAATACTATGTGACTTGTGTGGTCGCTTGTTCCATGCCAGGATTGGACTCTTTAGTCACCGTAAACACATCCACAAACTGGACTGATGGAAGAAGATTTATACTCGGATTCGAGTTAAAGCTGATGATGATGGTGGTGGACACAACTGAAATTTTTCATAAGTCGTGATATAAGGAAGGGTTTGGGGGCAGATTCTAGGAAACGGAAACATCATTTTCAGATTTATTTTTCACCATCCCAAAATGTATTTTGGCTAATTTCAGTACCGGTAGTTGAGCAAGTTTTATTGTAGGTTTCTACGCTCTTGCAGTGATACGGTATCTAGTGAATGAAAATCCACAGCATGCTTCCAGTCTCCGACCGGGTCAGGAATGGAATGAATGATGCCCCTATCTAGCGGCGAGGATATGAACTGTGCCGGCTGCCGAGGCCTGACGCACTCTTCTGGGGCAATGATTAAATGAATGACAGATGAAATGAAATGATAGTGGAGAGTGTTGCTGGAATGAAATTTTGACAGGGAAAACCGGAGTACCCGGAGAAAAACCTGTCTGCCTCCGTTTTGTCCAGCACAGATCTCACATGGAGTGACCGGGATTTGAACCACGGACCCAGCGGTGAGAGGCCAGTGTGCTGCCGCCTAAGCCACGGAGGTTTTTTGGTATCTAATGATTTAAGTTAAATATTCTCTTCAGTGGTGCTCATGATGAGCACTCGTATGGTGCTCATTTTAACCACATATTGAATTGATTTGAAGGTGATATTTATGTGTTATTAATTCAAATGATATGGGTTATTTGTTGAAGTAAAGTCTTAAACTCATCACCTTTTTGTCACGAGGACAGTTGCCAAAAACAAGTTCATTCATAGTGTGGAACTGTTCTGGCAAATTGTCTTTTTCATATTGCATACCTGTTCTTGAATTTGGATGTTTGGTAAGGTATATGCTTTGTGAACGTTTTGCCGCTTAGTTTGAAAATGGTGAACGTGGAATAAGGCATTACATACAAACACAAACCTAACCTGGGGCTTATGTCTTATTCAAATTGATAATCAAGCTTCTCAACCTTCATGACTAAAATAAGTGAATGATTTAATCGTTCCTTGGGAGCACTGAATGAGATACGATTGTACAATAAAATTTTCTATAGTACATGAATTAGCCAAAATACCTTATCACATGATGAGAAATAAATCAGGAAATGATGTAGGAATAGATGTTGACTCCTCCGCTGACCGTAACCCACCCGCCATCCCCTTTTTAGATCACTACTTATATAGGTAAAGTCCAGCTGTGTTCACCATTATGCGAATGAATTATCGTCAAAGACAGTATTGCCCACACCGCGCATTCGGCACTATTTCACAACCAGTATCTTAAAACAAACGAGCGCCATCAAATTAATGTGAAAGTGCGCCAATTTTCAGTCATAAGTTAGACGTGGATTGTGCGAGTTGCAAGTTAACAATCTCCAATTTCAATCAATATCATAAGGCATCAATAATGTTCATCCAAACTTATCGTTTCTTGCCTAGCCCAATACTTTAATACAGACCAATGGTTTTGGGTGGTGTATTTTGTATCCCACATGTTGGCAACAATGTGTGTGCCTCTGAGTGCACCTTGTTGACAGTTCAACGAGATTCAAGCGCTGTCGGAACATGGCTTCCATTGTTAAAAGAGCAATAAATAAAAACACATATTTATGTAATTTAGCACATATTTCAGGTGCAGTAGTGGCCAGGGTTACTAATTTCAATAGGTAATGTCACCCAGAAGATGAAACAAGGGAACAAGGTATGTAAAAGCCACGATGATTTCTGATGCAAGTGTACAAGCCAAGTTCTGGTCTCGTGTTGTCGTTTGAGCCTTCAGTCTTTCGACTGGTTTGATGCAGCACTCCATGCTTCCCTGTCATGGGCTAATCATTTCATCTCTACATAGCTACCACACCCTAAATCCGATGCAATCTGTTTTAACATATTCTAACCTTGGTCTACCCCTACAGTTCTTATCCTTGACACTTCCTTCTATAACTAAGTTTGCTATTCCTGGGTGTCTTAGTACGTGTCCTACCAACTTATCTCTTCTCTTCATTAGCAGTCGCCAGAAACATCTCTCCTCTCCCACTCGTCATAATACCTCTTCATTCGTAACCCTATCTACCCATCTGATCTTCATCATTCTCCTGTAACACCACATTTCAAAAGCTTCAATTCTCCTCATTTCTGCTGCTCCAACAGTCCAAGTTTCACTTTCATAGAGTGCCACGCTCCAGAAAAAGGCCTTCAAAAATTACTTCCTAATACCTAAATCTATATTCGATGTCAACATATTTCTTTTCTGTAGAAATGCTTTCCTTGCCTGTCCTAACCTACTTTTTATATCCTCTTTTCTTCGTCCATCCCTGGTTATTTTGCTTCCTAATTAACAGAAGTCACCTACTTCCTTTAGCTTTTCACCTGCCAATTCGACATCCATAGGGGTTTCTGATTTCTATCGACTGCATTCCAATATCTTTGTTTTACATTTATTAATTTTCATCATGAATTCTTTCCTCAAGACAGAATCCATACCATTTAAAAACTTATTTAACTTCTTTGGATGCAAATCAAATGGTTGTCGTTTCCACCAGTTTTATTCATCAGTTCGAAATACATTCAGTACAATAACCCTTTGGGCACTATAAAACTACATTATTGAACATAGCGTATTGATGTTTCTGTTTGAATATATTTACCAATTTCATGACATGTAGTTTGTAGGTTAGGCCTAAGGCATATAATTTAAGTGGCCGGTTGTAATGTGAAGTCTTACTGTACATATAGGTACAAATATTATGGTTTAACTAATGAAGCAAGGCACCCACAGTACATATATTTCCTAGATTAATCGATTAATGATTTTTTTTGTTTTATGATTGCAAAATGTCCAGATGAGGATGTCATTCTGTTTTATGTGATTATTGTAAATATTGTTTTCTTTTCTTAAATTCTTATTTATTGTATTATTCATTTTGAATACTATTATTCAGCTGACGAGCCATCAATGTAGTGAAACATATCAGTTTTCTTTGTATATACATGTTATGTGGCAATAAAGAAATGAAATGAAATGAAAAGTATTCAGTCCATAGACTGGTCTGTTGTCACAAAATAATACCAAGCAGTAGTCTTCCTATATTTTTGGTTGCTGCTCTTTTTTTTAAATATTGATATGTAGTTTCTCAGTCCGGTAACTTCTTGGATTTGCTTGAGGTAGATTTATAGTAATATTCTACTGTACCGTACCTTATTAACCTGCAGAGTGAGTTTTTTTTTAAACATGCCCAGGCTCAAGTGCATAGCCTAAGACCTACTGCAGGCTATGTCGATCCTAAATGTAGGCCTATTATAGTGCTCATGTCGAAGGTCGTCCTAAAGTTTTAACTATTGTGACTTGATTTGCATCCAAGATACTTTCCGCTGAGTCTGGCAATGCTTCGTAAACTTGGACTCTACTTCACATTTTCATTTTTCCTATACAGCTTTTGATATCAACCACTTAAATCAGTGTTTCAAGATTTTGCTCTCATTAAACATCACCAACAAGTTTTTTCCCCTAGTGGTAGGCGGTGTCGAAGTCGACAGAAAATAAAGTTGAGAAATAAAAATACATCTTAGGTTTCCATTGCACAGTTGCATTTTATCCTACAGTATCTCCACTCAATATACCAATGTTTACTAATTCCTCATGCATAAATAAACATGACCGATTACAGCATTAGCAATGATGACAGTAACTTATGAATTGCTAAAATGTTTTTAAAAGATGCAGAGAAAGTGGCTTGATAAACCCTGTATCATCAATCCATTTAAACATTCTCACAGAGCTCTAATCAGAAGCTCATTTTATGTGCAACAGGTAAGTAGAATAAACCTCCCTCCCAATAACTTGTAGGCCTAACCTGAACATAATCCATGTTAATAGCTGTTTTTTGGTTCACAGAAAAACCTACCATTTAAAAACTTGCACATAGGCTATGGTACTAATCATGTTATGGTGCAAGAGGTTTCTCAGTCACTCTCTGGTTGCTAATCCTTAACATACAGTAATTTAAAAAATTCTGGCTATCAACTACTGATTTAAATATTCCTGACATCTTTCGTAACTCCACTTTTACTGACAGCATGTATGTTCCTACTACTGTCTTTCAAGCCATTGACCAGTTATTTTTTTCATGACGAACTATTTTAGTCATTCTTCTCTATGTGAAATACAGTTGATGACAACTGTCTGTCATCTGCATGGTATGTGGCTGTTTGTGTCGCTTCTCTGGTTGCCTACGACACTTCCTAATTATTAACAGAATGTTTCATCGAATTGTTGTATCCAAGTGACCAACTGGTAATAGATTATGGCTTGCTTTAATATTCCTATGATACAGTTTTAGATTCCATACATTAATGATATATACAACGTAGGCTGACATGTTAACCAATCTCTCATTCCCTAACAACCCCAACTAAAGGGACATAAGCTACCTAGTGGTTAGTCTCACATTGCTTTCATCTAGATGTAATAATAATAATAATGTTATTGGTTTTACGTCCCTTTTAACTACACTGGCTTTTAGAGACGCCGGGGTGCCGGAATTTTGCCCCGAAGGGGATCTTTAACGTGCCAGTAAATCTACTGACACGGCTCCCTCGCATTTGCGCACCCTCAAATGCCAGCTGACTGCGCCAGGTTTCAAACCTGCAACCTTGGGCTCAGCAAGCGTCATCTAGATGTACTAGGTCTAGTAGTACCATAGGTATTGTGACTGTTTCTCCAACTCCGTCAAGGAAACTAATTCTGAACTAAGATCTGGAGTGGGGTACACTGTCCCACGAGAACAATCAAGGACAACTTTAATAATTCAAGTGATTTTTCTATTTCATTTTACCAACTAATCAGGTGCCTGGAAATGCTAGTGATGGAGGCAGCTAAGTAGGCTAGCCTACTGGTATTCACCATTCAGAGAACATTCTCAGCGACTTGTCAATGCATATGACACAACTTTCAGAAATTGATACAGAACACTAATGGTGGCCAGTACTCACAGCTTAGCATAGCACGGAGTTCGATTCCAGCCTCGGATTAACTCGTGATCTGTCAACAGGTTTTCAATCAGATTGAGCACACACCCAAGTATAGGGGTCTTGATCATAATGTTCCAAGCCTCTAAATGAAACACTCCTCTTTAAGACTTTCTGGTCTTGCATCCATGATCGATCAATATTCTCCTGATCTCAGTGTTCTCAAGTTTATGATGGCTATGGACATATTTTAAGGGGTTGGGGTACATGCCCTATTCTTAATTAGTTCAGCATAAGATCATTAAATCCCCTTAAGAAAAATAGGGAACATCCATGTGTTATTTGACCATAGGAAAGGGAGAATCTGACCCTCTCCGGAGGTTTATTTAGTAGATCCGCTAATTGATTGGTCCCGTCGATGTGCTTCAGCTCAACGTCTCCGTCCAAATATCTTTCCCTCACATAGAAATGACGTACCTCAATGTGCGTGGATTTTCGATGGTACTCCTGATTTTTAGCCAATTTAACTGCGCCAGCATTGTCGATGTAAAGCGTAGGAGGTTTTTCAGCAGTTCCCAGTAATTCAGAAAACAGTCTCTTCAGCCTAATCAACTCCTTTGCTCCTTCACTTGCAGACACAATTTCAGCTTCAGTTGTCGACGTTGACACAGACTTCTGTAACTGACTTCTCCATGATACAGCTCCATGATTGTAGGTCGAAATGACACCCGTCGTTGAACGTCTCGTCCTCTTGTTACCGGCGTAGTCAGCATCACTGTAGACCTTCAAAACGTCCTCTTTCCTGTACACGATTCCATGGTTCACTGTGCTCTTTAAATATCGAAATATCCGTTTCGCTTGACTCCAGTCTTGAACAGTAGGATTCTCCATGGCTCGAGCAGCTTTGTTGACCGCGAATGCGATATCTGGACGTATAGCTGTAGTCAGGTACATCAAGGATCCCACCGCTTCACGATAAGGAACCCTGGCCGAAACCTTTTCTCCGTCTTCACTTTCTTCGCGTCCAACTGGGGTAGACACTCCATTTGACTCGGCCATCCCAAATTTTTCTAGGATTTTCCTCGTATAATCCTCTTGACTGATTGCAATTGATCCATCATGGTTTTGTTGTATCTTTATGCCCAGGAAATTTTTGAGGGATCCTCTGATCGTGTGAAATTCCTGCTGAAGTTTTACCATGAACTGCTCGATGTGTTCTTCGTTGCCAATTACCAGACCATCATCCACAAAGATTACAACAGCCAACCACTTTCCATTTTTGTTGCTGTAAAAGAGACAAGGATCAGCTTTGCTGTTTTTGAATCCAGCTTTCTCCATGAATTTCTTGAAACGCTTGTTCCAGCAGCGTGGAGCCTGTTTGAAACCATATAAGCTTCTTTTTAGATGACACACTCGGCCAGTACCGTCCTGATGACCGTCTGGCTATTCCATGAACACATCTTCTTCAAGCTCGCCGTTCAAGAAGGTCGTCTTGACATCAAATTGACCAAGTTTCATCTCCTTTTCAACAGCTACTGCCAACAGAGCTCGAATGGTGTCATACCGTGCAACAGGGCTGAATGTTTCTTCATAATCGATTCCTTGCTGTTGCACATAGCCTTTCGCTACCAATCGTGCCTTGAAGTGAACTTCTCCACTGTCCGTAGTCTTCTGTCGTAGAACCCACCGATTTTTCAGGAACCGTGCACCATTTGGACGCTCAACCAATTTCCAGGTATCATTTTACTTTAAGGACTCCAATTCTTCATTAATTGCTTTCAGCCACTGATTTTTATCACTAGACTGCAGTGCTTCAGGGTATGAATCAGGATTCTTTTCAATGATAGATGTTCCAGCCATATACATGTAATTTCCACTGATCATCCACGATGGCTTCTTACTTTCACGTTTGCTTTTCCTTCTTTCTTCAGTCTCTCCTTCTTCCTCATCTTCGCTTCCTCCGGAACTGGACGCCGAAGCAAAGTCTTCAATTTCGCTTAAGTTCTCATCTGGCTCTGACCTCCTCTGTACATCAGATGATGAATCAGACTGATTCCTCTCCTCATGTTTTTCAAGCGTGACTTCAAACTTCCCGGCGTTGGCGCGCAGATTGCAGACAACTTCAGGTTTGAATTTCACATCATGGCTTAAAACAACCTTTCCCTGAGTTGGAATCCAGACTCTAAATCCATCCCTGTCGTTCACGTACCCAACCAGATGACCAAAAACAGATTTGTCGTCGAACTTTGAGCGAAAATTCTTGTCGATATGCACGTAGCATTCTGTTCCGAAGATCTTCAGATGACTGAGACTTCCCACTGGACATCCATACCACAATTCATAGGGAGATTTGTTTTCAATGGATGACTTCCCAGTGCGATTCAGGAGGTACACTGCAGTGTTGCAGGCTTCAGCCCAAAGTTGTTTCTTTAACTTGCTGGGATTCAGCATAGATTTTGCGCACTCCACAATCGTCCGATTTTCACGTTCCGCAACTCCGTTTTGTTGTGGTGTGTACGGCGTAGTAATGCTGTGTTCTATGCCTCTGCTTGCGAGTAGTTCAGAAACCTTCTTGTTATCAAATTCTTTTCCTCCATCACACCTGAACAGCTTCACGACGAGTCCATTTGTTTTGGCTTCATTCAGGAACTGTTCCAGAACGGTGTACACTTCACTTTTGTGCTTTAAAAAGAAAACTCTTCGAAACTTGCTGAAATCATCCTTGAAACATACGTAGTAGCGTGCCTTTCCAAGAGATTCAGTAGACATTGGTCCATTCACATCGACGTGGATTTGTTCACCGGTGGCTGTTGTTCGATTCATTCGTGTCTTGAATGACAGTCGATGCATTTTTCCCAGTGCACATCCATCGCAGAAATCCTCTTTACACCTGTCTACATTGATATCCATCTGCTTCAGTACATTCTTGACATGCGCTTTGTGTTGATGACCAAATCGTTCATGGTAGATCTGCAGTTTGTCCGATGATGTAGCTAAATTCACTTGAATGGGTTGAGCCGGTTTCACGACGCGCATGCCCAGTACGTACAGACCATGACTCACACGTCCAGCGATCATCGCCTTTCCACTAACCTTGTCTTCAATTCTAACAGTTTGGTCGTCAAGTCTTGCACAGAAACCTTTCCTTGCAGCAGCTTTCACAGAAAATAGATGAGCCATGGCATCGGGAATATACAAAACTTCAGTCATCACAGCACTCAACCAAGCGTTGTTCAGCCGCACTTGAATGTTAACTGTTCCTTTGCTGTGAGCTAGCATGCTCACACCTCGTTTTCCTAGCAAAATCTTCTCTGGAGCAGCAAACTTGACGTATGTCGTAAAATACTGTTTGTTCGCGGTGATGTGATTGGCGCCACTGTCGCAGTATCACTCGTCGGCTTGAACAAAGTCGCCGTCTAACGCACTCATAGCATGTGTCAGAAACGAAGCATTGTTCTCCTTATTTTTGTTTCTAGTGTCACCCTCTTTCTTCTTCGCTGGACATTCACTTGCCCAATAACCCAATTCCTTACATTTGAAACATGGAAACTTCTGCTTTACTCGTTGAACATTTTTCTTCGACTTGTCATCAGCGCTGCCTTTGCCACTGCCATACTGGGAATGCTTCTTGGTAGCACTACGTACCACAAACGCAGTCGATTCCACGTTTCCTTGGTCACGCAGTTCAATCGTGCACAATTTTTCAATTAACAAGTTCACAGTTTGATTTTCCGTCGGAATCGTGTCCCAAACATCCTTGAAATTATCATATCATTTTCCCAGCGTGGATAAAATTCGACCGTTCAAAATCCTTTCAGATACGGTAACGTGTTTTCGTTGTGCTTTTGGACGTTGTTCAGATCCTGATAAAGCTTCTGTAACTTCGCGACATGGGTGCTGATGTCCTCCTTGTCGTCACGTGTCACTCGGAAGAATGACTTGATCAACATGTTCAGTCGCTGCGTACTGCTTCGTTCGAATCGTGCGCTCAATTTTGTCCAAATTTCACTGGCATTGGTGAACGTCAACATGAGCTCGGCAACAGATTTTCCTAGCGCACCTGCTAGCAAACAGGCCGCTTTCGCGTCTTCAATACAATACAAAACTCTTTATTTCCAGAACCTGCATCATACAGAATTGGATACGTCACAAACATACTCACAGTTAAATTGACATATTTACAACTTCTTTTTACATAGTTAAACAGTTACATGTTTCATTAAAATTCACTTAAAGAATACAACGCTTTCTGGGCTAGGTATATCTTGAGAGACTTTCTGAACCCAGTTCCAGTCAAAGTTTTTAAGTGATTTGGTAGCTTATTGTGGTATATAGCTCCTTTTTTGAAAGGATCCTTTTCTGCATATTGTTGATTTACCCTCTTTTGAAAATAGTCATTCTGCCCTCTGGTTTCATGATTGTGGACATTGTTGATTGTAACACCTTTATGTTGATTTTCCCTTACAAGCAAGATAACTTTGAAAATATACAATGAAAATATTGTTAAAATATTATGCTTCTTAAATGCAACTCTGCATGACTCTCGATTTCAACCCAAACAAGTATCGTATTACTCGTTTCTGCAGTTTAAATATTCTCTCCATATTCCTATTTGCTGCCCCACCCCATATCTCAATACCGTATGATATCTGTGAATGTATTAATCCATAGTAGACTGTATTCGCTGCTTAAGTTTATTGAAATTCTCTTTAAGACGAAGGAGTTTTTTTTTTAACAGATTTCATGTATATGCTCTTCCCATGATAATTTATGATCTATTGTAATACCCAAAAATTTTGCTAAGGCTACCTGTTGAATATCATCAGATCCACAGTAAAGATTTCGATCTACTTCTAAATTAGTTCCTTTATGCTTGTTAAATATTTCAATGTTTGTTTTTGAAGGGTTTACACTTAACATTATCTCATTAAAATATTAAGTGGCAAGTAGGGGGAGTGGTGGTGCTTCTACTTCACTCTAGAACCTTCCTTGCCCCACTACTAAGCCTCAGCCATGTAATATTTGCGAAAGCTCGTGAACCCAAGGTCGAATGTTGACAAATGAGGTGTCGTTTGACTCGGGCTGACGCCCTCTTTTCAATGGACCACTCATTTCAACCCCTAAATAAAACCTACCCCTATTAGTGGGTGAAATTGTAATTTTTTAGTGAAAGTCGCTTTTCAAATGCGACATGTATATGGTGCGCTGCTAAAATGAACATAAACGTTGTTGGTATATTGGCTTTCACGGCCGGTGAATTAAAACTCAGCAATTCTTCTAGGTTTGTGCCGTGTCTTGTGTGGGGTTTCGCCTAGGACACCAAGCTAGGCTCATCGGCGGGCTCTTGGTGTCCCCGCCCGGACCCCCACAGGAGTGACGAACTGCGCGCCACCTCCCTTTATATAAGGTGCAACTGCACCACTTGACTACGAGAACTAAAAGTTCAAGCAGCCTTAACCTCCCTATGAAGGCTTCCAAAAAGATGGTATATTGGCTTTCACGGCCGGTGAATTAAAACTCAGCAATTCTTCTAGGTTTGTGCCGTGTCTTGTGTGGGGTTTCGCCTAGGACACCAAGCTAGGCTCATCGGCGGGCTCTTGGTGTCCCCGCCCGGACCCCCACAGGAGTGACGAACTGCGCGCCACCTCCCTTTATATAAGGTGCAACTGCACCACTTGACTACGAGAACTAAAAGTTCAAGCAGCCTTAACCTCCCTATGAAGGCTTCCAAAAATATGGTATATTGGCTTTCACGGCCGGTGAATTAAAACTCAGCAATTCTTCTAGGTTTGTGCCGTGTCTTGTGTGGGGTTTCGCCTAGGACACCAAGCTAGGCTCATCGGCGGGCTCTTGGTGTCCCCGCCCGGACCCCCACAGGAGTGACGAACTGCGCGCCACCTCCCTTTATATAAGGTGCAACTGCACCACTTGACTACGAGAACTAAAAGTTCAAGCAGCCTTAACCTCCCTATGAAGGCTTCCAAAAAGATGGTATATTGGCTTTCACGGCCGGTGAATTAAAACTCAGCAATTCTTCTAGGTTTGTGCCGTGTCTTGTGTGGGGTTTCGCCTAGGACACCAAGCTAGGCTCATCGGCGGGCTCTTGGTGTCCCCGCCCGGACCCCCACAGGAGTGACGAACTGCGCGCCACCTCCCTTTATATAAGGTGCAACTGCACCACTTGACTACGAGAACTAAAAGTTCAAGCAGCCTTAACCTCCCTATGAAGGCTTCCAAAAAGATGGTATATTGGCTTTCACGGCCGGTGAATTAAAACTCAGCAATTCTTCTAGGTTTGTGCCGTGTCTTGTGTGGGGTTTCGCCTAGGACACCAAGCTAGGCTCATCGGCGGGCTCTTGGTGTCCCCGCCCGGACCCCCACAGGAGTGACGAACTGCGCGCCACCTCCCTTTATATAAGGTGCAACTGCACCACTTGACTACGAGAACTAAAAGTTCAAGCAGCCTTAACCTCCCTATGAAGGCTTCCAAAAAGATGGTATATTGGCTTTCACGGCCGGTGAATTAAAACTCAGCAATTCTTCTAGGTTTGTGCCGTGTCTTGTGTGGGGTTTCGCCTAGGACACCAAGCTAGGCTCATCGGCGGGCTCTTGGTGTCCCCGCCCGGACCCCCACAGGAGTGACGAACTGCGCGCCACCTCCCTTTATATAAGGTGCAACTGCACCACTTGACTACGAGAACTAAAAGTTCAAGCAGCCTTAACCTCCCTATGAAGGCTTCCAAAAAGATGGTATATTGGCTTTCACGGCCGGTGAATTAAAACTCAGCAATTCTTCTAGGTTTGTGCCGTGTCTTGTGTGGGGTTTCGCCTAGGACACCAAGCTAGGCTCATCGGCGGGCTCTTGGTGTCCCCGCCCGGACCCCCACAGGAGTGACGAACTGCGCGCCACCTCCCTTTATATAAGGTGCAACTGCACCACTTGACTACGAGAACTAAAAGTTCAAGCAGCCTTAACCTCCCTATGAAGGCTTCCAAAAAGATGGTATATTGGCTTTCACGGCCGGTGAATTAAAACTCAGCAATTCTTCTAGGTTTGTGCCGTGTCTTGTGTGGGGTTTCGCCTAGGACACCAAGCTAGGCTCATCGGCGGGCTCTTGGTGTCCCCGCCCGGAACCCCACAGGAGTGACGAACTGCGCGCCACCTCCCTTTATATAAGGTGCAACTGCACCACTTGACTACGAGAACTAAAAGTTCAAGCAGCCTTAACCTCCCTATGAAGGCTTCCAAAAAGATGGTATATTGGCTTTCACGGCCGGTGAATTAAAACTCAGCAATTCTTCTAGGTTTGTGCCGTGTCTTGTGTGGGGTTTCGCCTAGGACACCAAGCTAGGCTCATCGGCGGGCTCTTGGTGTCCCCGCCCGGACCCCCACAGGAGTGACGAACTGCGCGCCACCTCCCTTTATATAAGGTGCAACTGCACCACTTGACTACGAGAACTAAAAGTTCAAGCAGCCTTAACCTCCCTATGAAGCCTTCCAAAAAGATGGTATATTGGCTTTCACGGCCGGTGAATTAAAACTCAGCAATTCTTCTAGGTTTGTGCCGTGTCTTGTGTGGGGTTTCGCCTAGGACACCAAGCTAGGCTCATCGGCGGGCTCTTGGTGTCCCCGCCCGGACCCCCACAGGAGTGACGAACTGCGCGCCACCTCCCTTTATATAAGGTGCAACTGCACCCCACACAAGACACGGCACAAACCTAGAAGAATTGCTGAGTTTTAATTCACCGGCCGTGAAAGCCAATATACCATCTTTTTGGAAGCCTTCATAGGGAGGTTAAGGCTGCTTGAACTTTTAGTTCTCGTAGTCAAGTGGTGCAGTTGCACCTTATATAAAGGGAGGTGGCGCGCAGTTCGTCACTCCTGTGGGGGTCCGGGCGGGGACACCAAGAGCCCGCCGATGAGCCTAGCTTGGTGTCCTAGGCGAAACCCCACACAAGACACGGCACAAACCTAGAAGAATTGCTGAGTTTTAATTCACCGGCCGTGAAAGCCAATATACCATCTTTTTGGAAGCCTTCATAGGGAGGTTAAGGCTGCTTGAACTTTTAGTTCTCGTAGTCAAGTGGTGCAGTTGCACCTTATATAAAGGGAGGTGGCGCGCAGTTCGTCACTCCTGTGGGGGTCCGGGCGGGGACACCAAGAGCCCGCCGATGAGCCTAGCTTGGTGTCCTAGGCGAAACCCCACACAAGACACGGCACAAACCTAGAAGAATTGCTGAGTTTTAATTCACCGGCCGTGAAAGCCAATATACCATCTTTTTGGAAGCCTTCATAGGGAGGTTAAGGCTGCTTGAACTTTTAGTTCTCGTAGTCAAGTGGTGCAGTTGCACCTTATATAAAGGGAGGTGGCGCGCAGTTCGTCACTCCTGTGGGGGTCCGGGCGGGGACACCAAGAGCCCGCCGATGAGCCTAGCTTGGTGTCCTAGGCGAAACCCCACACAAGACACGGCACAAACCTAGAAGAATTGCTGAGTTTTAATTCACCGGCCGTGAAAGCCAATATACCATCTTTTTGGAAGCCTTCATAGGGAGGTTAAGGCTGCTTGAACTTTTAGTTCTCGTAGTCAAGTGGTGCAGTTGCACCTTATATAAAGGGAGGTGGCGCGCAGTTCGTCACTCCTGTGGGGGTCCGGGCGGGGACACCAAGAGCCCGCCGATGAGCCTAGCTTGGTGTCCTAGGCGAAACCCCACACAAGACACGGCACAAACCTAGAAGAATTGCTGAGTTTTAATTCACCGGCCGTGAAAGCCAATATACCATATTTTTGGAAGCCTTCATAGGGAGGTTAAGGCTGCTTGAACTTTTAGTTCTCGTAGTCAAGTGGTGCAGTTGCACCTTATATAAAGGGAGGTGGCGCGCAGTTCGTCACTCCTGTGGGGGTCCGGGCGGGGACACCAAGAGCCCGCCGATGAGCCTAGCTTGGTGTCCTAGGCGAAACCCCACACATGACACGGCACAAACCTAGAAGAATTGCTGAGTTTTAATAAACGTTGTTGCTCATAAAGCGCATGCGTTTTGCTGGATGCCGCTATGAATCAACATTTTTGTTTTTTACGCATGCGCACTTGAGCATTTTGTAAATAATTATTTATGGATGAGTTTTTTTTTTAAATTTAACCAAAAGATTGAAAACTAATAGGTCATGTGCTTTTTAATATCTTGCGAACTAAGAAGGCTATGGACTTGTATGAGGGGTCATTGGATTTGGGATGACGCCCCGTTTTTTGAATGTAGTTTTTTTTTGTCAAAAGGGCCTAAGTACACTGTTGTTAATATTTTGAGAACTAAGAAGGCTACGGACTTGTATGAGGGGTCGTTGGATTTGGGATAACGCCCTGTTTTTGAATGTAGTTTTGATTTTTGTCAAAAGGGCCTAAGTGCACTTTTGTTAATATTTTGCGAACCAATAAGGCTGCGGACTTGTATGAGGGGTCGTTGGACTCGGGAACGTAGTTTTGATTTTTGTCAAAAGGGCCTAAGTGCACTTTTGTTAATATTTTGTGAACTAAGAAGGCTACGGACTTGTATGAGGGGTCCTAGCACTTGGGATGACGCCCTGTTTTTAAATTTATTTATTTTTTTGATTTCTGTCAAAAGGGCCTAACGCCATACTATATGTTGAAATTTTTTTTTTTTAACCTGTTTAAATTTTAATTAAGAGTGGTCGTTGAGAGAGACGGTACTGTTGTTATGTGTCTCAACGAGCCTGTTGTCGAGCACAGTGACCATGCCTGGAAGAAATGAATTGCTATTTTGGTGGGACAGTGGGGCGGGTTATGACGGATGTTTTTTTTTGTGATATTTCACATGACGAATGGAGGTGAATATTTGAAAACTTGTCACGTGTGCTAAGATTTTGTTTACCCGGAAGGGGATCTTTAACGTTTTAGTCAACGTTAATGAGCGAGACCACTGTCTGGCACAGCAAATGCTTGTAGAATATAAAAACCAATAACATTCGGTCGACCAAGTGATGCGCATGAACCCAAAGAGCCAAAACGGTAAACCCTGAGGTGTTATAAACTAATCATTGGACCTGGTGAAAGTGTATGATTAATGTGTACATGTATTGAGGATGACCGCTTGCTAGTAATTATTATTACAGTAAAATGTTTAATAATAATAATAAGACACATGTTTTCAATGCTACAGAACTGTGTTGCTTGCTCGCATTCAATACGCGACCTGGCCAGGCCTTGTCAGAGCGACTGCTGATAACACAAGAATGTCTACGTGGGCAGGAAGTACAGGGTCAGGTTACTTGGCTGGTAGATGCTAGCAGGTCTGTCGTTTAAACAGACCTGGTAGAGGCTAGGAGGTCTGGCGTTTAAACAGAGAGACCGCCATTGTGGTTCCTAGACAGCCGTACTTCCGATGTACAAGAGGCAGCCATTTTGGTTTCTTATTAAAAACATGAAACTAGTATAAGGTACACGAATCTTATTCGGATTGAGGAATGTGAAGAGGCGTGGGAACACGTGTGAGAGAGACAACATTTCAAGGTCAAAACGCTGAGAAAATGCAACTCTCTCTGTTGCTAGGCTAACTGATAACGATTGCGTTAGTGATGCACTTGCCATTTTAGCAAACGGATGTGTACAGTAGAGCTGTGGAATAAAATCCTTTTATTTTTTGGTAAGTACCTATGAATGATTATTTTAATAATGTCATGCTAATGAACCTTAAATTTGTAGTTATTGATCAGGTAATTAATTATTTTTTTTAATGTATTTGTTTGCAGATAACCGGTATACCTTACATGTCTGAGAGAGAAGAAACCATTGCGCTTTTGGGCCCACTAGAAGGAAACAGCAACAAGCCAGTGCAAGTGAAGGTGAGATTTTGTTTACTAACTTGTTTCATTTTGTTTGTTTGATATTTTATTTTATGAAATTCATGTATTAACCTGAATTTAGGTATTTATAGCGGTTTATTTTATTTATTTTTAGAAACTTGGAAAGAAAAGCCTTACCGCCGTAGCAGTTGCTGAAAACCCGAGACGCGGTCTAGTGCAACCATTGCCAAAGAGTGAACTATTTAAAACTCAGTTAAGCCTGACATAAAATGCGATTCCATTTTACCACTACTGAAAATCCCCTAGACAAAAAATTCATTACCTGTACATGACTAGGACGATGATTGCTTTCTTGAATAATGGCCATGTATTGACAAACGGTACAACACTATATTGGTTGTTGACTGGGAAAAGTACAAGGCTATGTTGGATTTTCTAAAAACAAAACAAAATAATTTATGGGTGGTTCCCTATGGACTCAACAAATATCCACAGGTTTGAACAAAATGATATGATATTTATTTTTTGTTTATAAATTGGTTAAAGGGAAATGTAAATAACTGCAGCTTTATAAAAAAAAGTAGATGGGTTACTGTTAGTGCAGATATACAGTTTATTTTTTTAAATATTTTGTGACGGTGTTTTGATATATTAATGCCAATTAACGTTAAAGGTTAATTACAAGGGTTGATTGATTGAGTGATGGATTATTTTGTTTGGTTTTAGGTGTGGTCATGCGCCATTAACGTAGTGAACAGACAGTGAACAAGCATACATTGTGCTTTAAAGTACTCTGTGCAACGTTAATAACTTGCAATAAGAAAAAGTTTTATTATAGCACATGGCGTCAGTACCAAATACAACAAGTGAGCAAGTTAGTTTACCGCGTGGGTTAAATTTAAAATGAGAACATGATCGTTGGTTAACATTTGAATCCTGGCCTGTAGGCTTTTTGTCAACAGATAAACTTGCAAAAGCCGTTTTTTTTTTACTTGAACCGAGAAGATGTGGTGCGCTGTGTGTTTTGGCGTATTGAACTTTCACACTGGGAAGTAGGGGATGATCCCTTTCGAGACCATTTGCGATGGTCTCCTTTTTGTCCTTACATGCTTGGAAAACAAGTGGGTAACATACCCATGTATCCATTTTACTGAACCACAAGGCCATTGGCTGCTACTTACGTTGCTGAATCACAAATAATAATAATAATAATGTATTACCAGCCAACGGTAGTGTCGATATATGTGGTCCATATGCCATAGACAGTGTTGAATTGGCATGTGCTTTTGAAAAATTGGGAGTTTGCAAGACTAAAGCACTAGCACACCCAGAGTACAGCTCAGTTGGAAACCGTTTAGAATCTTATAAAAATGTTTGGCCATTAATATTAAAACACCTTACCAAACACCTAAGTGAAGCTGGATGTTTTATACTGGTGATGGGGATAAAACTATATGTTTTTATTGTGGATTTGCTTTAAAGGATTGGCAAATGACTGATTACCCTTTTGTGCAACACACTCGTTGGTTACCTAACTGTAAATACATGGTGTTGCTTAAAGGTCAGGAATTTGTGAACACTATTCGTAAAGAAAACGTGATTGCAGCACAAGACATAAAAGTGCCTTTAGAGTTAGAACACGCGGAGCAAATACATGAGGCTGAAAGAAAAGACTTGTCTCACGAACAGATACAAAAGTGTGACCAACAATTATGTAAAATTTGTTATCAAGACGAACTAGGTGTTGTATTTTTGCCTTGTGGACACATGATAGCCTGTGTCAAGTGTGCATTAGAACTTAACACTTGTGCTATATGCAGAAAAGTAGTATCTGCTACAGTTAGGGCATTTCTTGCATAAATAGTATAATATATTAGCAATGCATAGTGCAAAATACCTAATTGCACAATATTATTATAGCTGTTTTAGATTGTAATAGATATGATTTTCTTTTGTTTATGGACTACTACAACGAATGTTTTGAATGCTGTTGGACAAGCATGTGGCTTAGAGACAAAGAAGCTCAGCGAATTGCCAACACACATTCCATTCCGGATTATCAAGATTCGGAAATTGAAAACAGCATATGGTGATCGTGTACTTTGTGTATGTGAAAATTTTGAGATATTTCTGCCTACACGGTTTAATGATATGTCGGAGAGTGTTTTTGATGAAGTCAATAATGCTGTGCAACCTGTACACTTAATTTATGAAGGTGTTTAAAACAATAGGTGTATGGTTCGTTTTAATTTTAAAAAAACAATTGTGAAATAATAATGGAGAATATAAGTGATGACAATGGACTGAAAGAAAAATATGTCTATAGAATAATAATGTTTTAGTTTTTAGTATTGTCTTAAAATATTATCATGAAACCAAAAAAATGCATATAAAGTTTGTAAATAAATACAAAATGATGTTACAATGTTGTTTTATTTTATACAAAGTTAGAATATTTAACATTGCAGAGTATACATGATAATGACAATAGATGCACACTGAATACAAGCCTTTCTCTCTTTACAATAGTATGTTATAGTTTTAAATACAAGGCTTGTTGTAGATCTTTTTATAGCAATGTCCATTCACTGTTGTTTTCGAAAACTGGTGAAGCGGCAATGGTTGTATAGGCATAAAAACCTTATTGTGATCACTATTTAGTCATTTTGATCCTCTTGCAATACTACTGTTTTGCACATCAAGAGCAGATGACATAGTTGTTTCACTCCTTAAAACGACAATAACAACACTACCTCTTGCATAGTTGGTGATGTTGATGGCTCTTGCGACGTGGAAGATGGATTAAACATAACTTTTAGAACAGGGGTTAAACGTTGCTCATTAAGCAATCCACTATTTTGACTAGCAGTATGGTTTTCTTGATTTCTTGTCGACGGCAACTGTGTTTCATGCAGTACACTACATTGATGATCTGACACTTAAAACCTCACTATTTTTACTTCTTAGGTCACCACGACAATGTTTGGAACATTGTTTTGTACAACGCCAAATAACAGTTCCATTTTTATTGGTTCGTTTCACAATATATGAATATCCTTTATAGTATGCATAAGGCTTACCATACCTAGTCACTGATACTTCCATGTCAACTGTCAAGCATAGACTAAGCTCTAGTAAAGTCAACTTGGTAATAACTTTAATGTGAGAGCAAATATGGATCCAAAGAGTTGGGGTAAAAGTGGAAGCAAGTATAAGAACCAAGAGTGGGGATAAAAGTGGTCGCAAAGTGGTAGACCCATTACACAATAATTTCAGCACGACGAAGCTCTTGTTCAATTTCTTTGATTTCCCAATCGTGACCGGTATGCCCAGCTTGTTGTAAAGCATGCAACAACTGTAGCTGCTGGACGAGCTTATTGGGATTGTGCCAGTATACAAATTTAACAAATGCATTTTTAGGTGTAAACAAAGCATTACCATTATCATCATCATGATCATCATTATCATCATGACCATCATCACTATTACTATATAGTCCTTTTTGATCCTCTTGCAATACCACTTTATTTATAGTCTGCGTTGATTTTGATAGTGTTGAAGGTTTCTTGGACGTTGATAAGTGTCTTAACATGACTTTTTGAGGACATGCTAAGTCCTTTTGAACAAGCACTGCACTATCTTTAGCCGCAATATCGTTTTCTTGAACTTGCTTTTGAGCATTTTGATAATCGTATGTAAACAGCATCCGTGGTTCGTTTGGAGGACTACATTGATGAACACTCACACTTAAAACCTTTCCATTTTTACTTCTCAGATTGCCTCGACAGTTTGTTGACCTCTCTTTTGAGCATTGCCAGAATATTATTCCATTCGCATTCTGACGATTATTGTTATAAGAGTAGCCTTGAGAGTGCACGTTGCCTACCTTTGTTGGTTGTAGTAAGTTCCATAGTAGTAACTGACCTGTCAGTACGATGTTCACACTACAAAGGTTACAACTGTTTTGCTGATGGAGTGACCTACCATAAGCTTATATATTGTTTTTTTTTGTTGGCTTTTGTGTTGGCTATTTTTTATTGGCTTATTTCACAAGTTATTTTTGTCAATGTATTTAGTGGATTTTTTCTTGTTGTTGGAATGTATTTCAAGGAGAGGGAATATTTAAAGACTTAACCCAACCTAACCTAACTTCACCTAACCTAACCTAACCTAACCTTTCAACTCTCAGATGATAATTAAATTCTGGGCATAGTCGAGTTGGAACCCAAGACCTCAAGGGTAGAAACCAATTATTTTTGGTAGCTTATTTTGGTAGCTTATTTCCATGGCTAACCTAACTTTACCTAACCTAACCTCAGCTCACTTTGGATATCACTAGTAAGTGTTCATATCATCCGCTAGGTGGCATGCTAGTTGTTAAGATAGTGCTCATATTTACCGCTAGGTAGCGGAAACATACATTGCGTGTTGCATCTGACTCTTGTGAAGTTTGACCGCGTGCAAGACGTGCTTGTATAAGTTCTCTATATAATATCAATATACAATAAACCACCAAATGTTCAGAACTAACATGTATAGCCAGGTTTAGGGTATATAGGAGACCCTTAGCAAGAAAGGCTGTCTAACCCACTAGTCTACAGCCTTGTCATACGCAGTAAGCACCAGTTGGCAGTAAATCCTATACCACGCTGTTCATTACATGGCACTTAAACAGGCTCTAGATCATGGACAAAAATTGGTAAAAAAATCAACGTATGCCTTTAGCCAAGGTCTTTGTTTAAACTTTAACACAAAAGCCAACACATGAAATCATCGTGTGTTAAAGTTTAAACAAAGACCTTGACTATACCCTAAACCTGGCTATATACGTTAGTTCTGAACATTTAGTGGTTTATTGTATATTGAGTTTATATACAGAACGTATACAAGCACGTCTTGCACGCGGTCAAACTTCACAAGAGTCGGATGCAACACCCAAAGTATGTTTCCGCTACCTAGCGGTAAATATGAGCACTATCTTAACAACTAGCATGCCACCTAGCGGAGGATAGGAACACTTACTAGTGATATCCAAAGTGAGCTGGGGTTAGGTTAGGTAAAGTTAGGTTAGCCATGAAAATAAGCTACCAAAATAAGCTACCAAAAATAATTTGTTTTACCCTTGAGGTCTTGGGTTCCAACTCGACTATGCCCAGAATTTAATTATCATCTGAGAGTTGAAAGGTTAGGTTAGGTTAGGTTGGGTTAAGTCTTTAAATATTCCCTCTCTTTGAAATACTTTCCAACACCAAGAAAAAATCCACTAAATACATTGACAAAAATAACTTGTGAAATAAGCCAATACAAAAGCCAACACAAAAAGCCAACAAAAAATAGCCAACACAAAAAGCCAACACAAAAGCCAACACAAAAAAGCCAATATATAAGCTTATGATAGGTCACTCCATCAGCATAACAGTTGTAACCTTTGTAGTGTGAACATCGTACTGACAGGTCAGTTACTACTATGGAACTTACTACAACCAACAAAGGTAGGCAACGTGCACTCTATCAAGGCTACTCGTATAACTATAATCGTCAGAATGCGAATGGAATAATATTCTGGCAATGCTCAAAAGAGAGGTCAAAAAAATGTCGAGGCAATTTGAAAAGTAAAAATGGAAAGGTTTGAAGTGTGAGTGTTCATCAATGTAGTCCTCCAAACGAACCACGGTTGCTGTTTAAAAACAATTATCAAAATGCTAAAAAGCAAGTTCAAGAAAACGACATTTCGGCTAAAGATAGTGCAGGGTTTGTTCAAAAAGACTTAGCATGTCCTCAAAAAGTCATGTTAAGACAGTTGTCAACGTCCAAGAAACCTTCAACACTATCAAAATCAACGCAGACTATAAATAAAGTGGTATTGCAAGAGGATCAAAAAGGACTATATAGTAATAGTGATGATGGTCATGATGATAATGCTGATCATGATGATGATAATGATGATCATGATGATGATAATGGTAATGCTTTGTTTACACCTAAAAATGCATTTGTTAAATTTGTATACTGGCACAATCCCAATAAGCTCGTCCAGCGGCTACAGTTGTTGCATGCTTTCCAACAAGCTGGGCATACCGGTCACGATTGCGAAATCAAAGAAATTGAACAAGAGCTTCGTCGTGCTGAAATTATTGTGTAATGGGTCTACCACTTTGCGACCACTTTTACCCCCACTCTTGGTTCTTATATTTGCTTCCACTTCTACCCCAACTCTTTGGATCCATATTTGCTCTCACATTAAACTATTATTCTTATTACCTAGTTGACTTTACTAGAGCTTAGTCTATGCTTGACAGTTGACATGGAAGTATCAGTGACTAGGTATGGTAAGCCTTATGCATACTATAAAGGATATTCATATATTGTGAAACGAACCAATAAAAATGGAACTGTTATTTGGCGTTGTTCAAAACAACGTTCCAAACATTGTCGTGGTGACCTAAGAAATAAAAATGGTGAGGTTTTAAGTGTCAGTGATCATCAATGTAGTGTACTGCATGAAACACAGTTGCCGTCGACAAAAAATCAAGAAAACCATATTGCTACTCAAAATAGTGGATTGTTTAATGAGCAACGTTTAACCCCTGTTCTAAAAGTTATGTTTAATCCATCTTCCACGTTGCAAGAGCCATCAACATCACAAACTATGCAAAAGGTAGTGTTGTTGTTGTCTTTTTAAGGAGTGGAACAACTATGTCATCTGCTCTTGATGTGCAAAAAGTAGTATTGCAAGAGGATCAAAATGACTAAATAGTAATAACAATAAGGTGTTTATGCCTATACAACCATTGCGGCTTCACCAGTTTTCGAAAACAACAGTGAATGGACATTGCTATAAAAAGATCTACAACAAGCCTTGTGTTTAAAACTATAACATACTATTGTAAAGAGAGAAAGGCTTGTATTCAGTGTGCATCTATTGTCATAATCATGTATACTCTGCAATGTTAAATATTCTAACTTTGTATAAAATAAAACAACGTTGTAACATCATTTTGTATTTATTTACAAACTTTATATACATTTTTTTTGGTTTCATGATAATATTTTTTAAGACAATACTAAAAACTAAAACATTATTATTCTATAGACATATTTTTCATTCAGTCCATTGTCATCACTTATATTTTCCATTATTATTTCACATTTGTTTTTTTTTTAAATTAAAACGAACCATGCACCTATTGTTTTAAAAACCTTTATAAATTAAGTGTACAGGTTGCACAGCATTATTGACTTCATCAAAAACACTCTCCGACCTATCATTAAACCGTGTAGGCAGAAATATCTCAAAATTTTCTCATACACAAAGTACACGATCACCATATGCTGTTTTCAATTTCCGAATCTTGATCATCCGGAATGGAATATGTGTTGGCAATTCGCTGAGCTTCTTTGTCTCTAAGCCACATGCTTGTCCAACAGCATTCAAAACATTCATTGTAGTAGTCTATAAACAAAATAAATTCATATCTATTACAATCTAAAACAGCTATAATAGTATTATGCAATTAGGTATTTTGCACTATGCATTGCTAATATATTATACTATTTATGCAAGAAATGCCCTAACTGTAGCAGATACTACTTTTCTGCATATAGCACAAGTATTAAGTTCTAATGCACACTTGACACAGGCTATCATGTGTCCACAAGGCAAAAATACAACACCTAGTTCATCTTGATAACAAATTTTACATAATTGTTGGTCACACTTTTGTATCTGTTCGTGAGACAAGTCTTTTCTTTCAGCCTCATGTATTTGCTCCGCGTGTTCTAACTCTAAAGGCACTTTTATGTCTTGTGCTGCAATCACGTTTTCTTTACGAATAGTGTTCACAAATTCCTGACCTTTAAGCAGCACCATGTATTTACAGTTAGGTAACCAACGAGTGTGTTGCACAAAAGGGTCTTCAGTCATTTGCCAATCCTTTAAAGCAAATCCACAATAAAAAACATATTGTTTTATCCCCTTCAGCAGTATAAAAAAATCCAGCTTCACTGAGGTGTTTGGTAAGGTGTTTTAATATTAATGGCCAAACATTTTTATAAGATTCTAAACGTTTTCCAACTGAGCTGTACTCTGGGCGTGCTAGTGCTTTAGTCTTGCAAACTCCCAATTTTTCAGAAGCACACGCCAATTCAACACTGTCTATGGCATATGGACCACATATATCGACACTACCGTTGGCTGGTAATACATTATTATTATTTATTTGTGATTCAGCAACGTAAGTAGCGGCCAATTGCCTTGTGGTTCAGTAAAATGGATACATGGGTATGTTACCCACTAGTTTTCCAAGCATGTAAGGGCAACAAGGAGACCATCGGAAATGGTCTCGAAAGGGATCATCCCCTTCTTCCCAGTGTGAAAATTCAATACGCCAAAACACACAGCGCACCACATCTTCTCGGTTCAAGTAAAAAAAACGGCTTTTGCAAGTTTATCTGTTGACAAAAAGCCTACAGGCCAGGATTCAAATGTTAACCAACGATCATGTTCTCATTTTAAATTTAACCCACGCGGTAAACCAACTTGCTCACTTGTTGTATTTGGTACTGACGCCATGTGCTATAATAACACTTTTTCTTATTGCAAGTTATTAACGTTGCACAGAGTACTTTAAAGCACATTGTATGCTTGTTCACTGTCTGTTCACTACGTTAATGGCGCATGACCACACCTAAAACCAAACAAAATAACCCATCACTCAATCAATCAATCAATACTTGTAATTAACCTTTACGTTAATTGGTATTAATATATCAAAACACCATCAAAAAATATTTAAAACAATAAACTGTATATCTGCACTAACAGTAACCCATCTACTTTTTTATAAAGCTGCAGTTATTTACTTTTCCTTTTAACCAATATATAAACAAAAAATAAATATATCATTTTGTTCAGATTATCTTGTTCAAACCTGTGGATATTTGTTGAGTCCATAGGAAACCACCCATAATTTTTTTTTTTTTTTTTTTTTTAGAAAATCCAACATAGCCTTGTACGTTTCCCAGTCAACAACCAATATAGTGTTGTACCGTTTGTCAATACATGGCCATTATTCAAGAAAGCAATCATCGTCCTAGTCATGTACAGGTAATGAATTTTTTGTCTAGGGGTTTTCAGTAGTGGTAAAATGGAATCGCATTTTATGTCAGGCTTACCTGAGTTTTAAATAGTTCACTCTTTGGCAATGGTTGCACTAGACCGCGTCTCGGGTTTTCAGCAACTGCTACGGCGGTAAGGCTCTTCTTTCCAAGTTTCTAAAAATAAATAAAATAAACCGCTATAAATACCTAAATTCAGGTTAATACATGAATTTCATAAAATAAAATAAAATATCAAACAAACAAAATGAAACAAGTTAGTATACAAAATCTCACCTTCACTTGCACTGGCTTGTTGCTGTTTCCTTCTAGTGGGCCCAAAAGCGCAATGGTTTCTTCTCTCTGACATGTAAGGTATACCGGTTATCTGCAAACAGATAAATTTAAAAACATAATTAATTACCTGATCAATAACTACAAATTTAAGGTTCATTAGCATGACATTATTAAAATAATCATTCATAGGTACTTACCAAAAAATAAAAGGATTTTATTCCATAGCTCTACTGTACACATCCGTTTGCTAAAATGGCAAGTGCATCACTAACGCAATCGTTATCAGTTAGCCTAGCAACAGAGAGAGTTGCATTTTCTCAGCGTTTTGACCTTGAAATGTTGTCTCTCTCACACGTGTTCCCACGCCTCTTCACATTCCTCAGTCCGAATAAGATTCGTGTACCTTATACTATTTTCATGTTTTTAATAAGAAACCAAAATGGCTGCCTCTTGTACATCGGTAGTACAGCTGTCTAGGAACCACAATGGCGGTCTCTCTGTTTAAACGCCAGACCTCCTAGCCTCTACCAGGTCTGTTTAAACGACAGACCTTCTAGCCTCTACCAGCCAAGTAACCTGACCCTGTACTTCCTGCCCACGTAGACATTCTTGTGTTATCAGCAGTCGCTCTGACAAGGCCTGGCCAGGTCGTGTATTGAATGCGAGCAAGCAACACAGTTCTGTAGCATTCAAAACGTGTGTCTTATTATTATTATTAAACATTTTACTGTAATAATAATTATTAGCAAGCGGTCATCCGCAATACATGTACACATTAATCATACACTTTCACCAGGTCCAATGATTAGTTTATAACATCTCAGGGCTTACCGTTTTGGCTCTTTGGGTTCATGCGCATCACTTGGTCGACCGAATGTTATAGGTTTTCATATTCTACAAGCATTTGCTGTGCCAGACAGCGGTCTCGCTCATTACCGTTGACTAAAACGTTAAAGATCCCCTTCCGGGTAAACAAAATCTTAGCACACGTGACAAGTTTTCAAATATTCACCTCCATCCGTCATGTGAAATATCACCACAAAAAAAAACGTCATAACCCGCCCCACTGTCCCACCAAAATAGCAATTCATTTCTTCCAGGCATGGTCACTGTGCTCGACAACAGGCTCGTTGAGACACATAACAACAGTACCGTCTCTCTCAACGACCACTCTTAATTAACATTTAAACAGGTTAAAAAAATATTTTTTTTTTCAATATATAGTATGGCGTTAGGCCCTTTTGACAGAAATCAAAAAAATACATTCAAAAACAGGGCGTCATCCCAAGTGCTAGGACCCCTCATACAAGTCCGTAGCCTTCTTAGTTCTCAAAATATTAACAACAGTGTACTTAGGCTCTTTTGACAAAAATCAAAACTACATTAAAAAAAACAGGGCGTCATCCCTAATCCAACGACCCCTCATACAAGTCCATAGCCTTAGTTCGCAAGATATTAAAAAGCACATGATCTATTAGTTTTCAATCTTTTGGTTAAATTAAAAAAACTCGTCCATAAATAATTATTTACAAAATTCTCAAGTGCGCATGCGTAAAAAACAAAAACAAAAATGTTGATTCATAGCGGCATCCAGCAAAACGCATGCGCTTTATGAGCAACAACGTTTAAGTTCATTTTAGCAGCGCACCATATTCATGTCGCATTTAAAAGGCGACTTCCACTAAAAAATTACAATTTCACCCCCTAGTAGGGGTAAGTTTTATTTAGGGATTGAAATGAGTGGTCCATTGAAAAGAGGGTGTCAGTCCGAGTCAAACGACACCTCATTTGTCAACTTTCGACCTTGGGTTCACGAGCTTTCGCAAATAATTCATGGTTGAGGCTTAGTAGTTAGGCAAGGAGGGTTCTAGAGTGAAGTAGAAGCACCACCTCCCCCCTACAATGACAACATCGATACGATTTTGAGTTTCTTGAAGAGTAGTTGTTTTATTGCAGTTCCAATTCAAAATTGAGGTATCGTCTGCATACGAAACAATCAAACTATTTTTTGACTGTGGTACATTATTTACATAGAGAATAAAAAGGAGGGGACCAAGGATTGAACCTTGAGGTACACCTTTTTTAACTAAACCAAGAGTGGATTGGAACTTGGATATATTTTCAGCATTCTTAAAAGGAATTTCTGTAAATTGCCATCTATTATTAAAATATGATTTTAATAGTTCTAATGCTACTCCCCTTATACCATAAGCCTCTACCTTCTCCAATTCTTCTTCTTTCAACCACTGCAACACAGGACACTTTTTCGAACCATCAACAATATTTTCCAGTTCATACGACCGCAAAACCATCAACACATGCCATTTCCACTTTGTTCAGTCTTCCGGTCCTTCAAGTTTATCCACTTGAATTTTGTAGTCACTGCCGGTTGCCATTTTGTGGTTATCCTTAACTCACAAAAAATACAGCACGTGTTCCACAAGCGCTCAGCTTCGGATCAACTCACGAGATAATACCATTTCCACGTGGCCTGGGCCCATAACATGTTAGTTTTAATGTATAAGGTACGTTCAAAAAGTAACGAGCCGGAGGCATAATCACAGAAACCAGTACCTGTATGTTAGAAGTATTGGCCCTGGCTGTTGAGGCATTTGTCCCACTGTGACACGAGGCAGTGAATGGCTGTCGCGTAAAATTCCCTGGGCTGCGATGTGAACCAGTTTCGTAGGTACAGCTGGATGTCGGCGTCCGAGGTGAATCGTTGGCCCCGCAGAACCCTTTTCAGGGGACCAAACATGGCGTAATCACAGGGAGAGAGGTCTGGACTTTATGGAGGGTGGCCGAGAACCTCCCATTTGAATTTCTGCGGGAGTGCCGCGACTGTGTTGGCCGTATGATGTCGTGCATTGTCGTGGAGCGACCACGGTGGCTATGGCGTTCACTGTCACTCGGCGGTCCTGGGTATTGAGTGCATCAACCAGCTGGACGTTGTCATTGGTAATGCAGGGGGGGACCCCAGACCGGGCATCATCGGCTAACGACACCCGTCCTTCCCTGAAGGCTTGTGCCACGCCTTGACCCTTGCAAGGGACATGCAGTGTTCGCCGTACACTTGTGACATCCGGCGATGAATGTCCGTTCCCCCCTACTCCATCCGCTGTCAGAAACCGAACAACACCTCTTTGCTCTTCGGTTGACGCCTCCATATCACTGTTTGCAATGCGACTGGGAGCGTTGGACGATTGATGCATGCTGCTGCTCGCCTTTGTATCGTCACGTGACGTGCACGCATGCCCTCTAGCGACGGGCTGTGACCTTCCACGCTCTGTCGGAAGCACACCTCGTTATACACGCCACGATTAGCCGATGTAATCACCGGTTTGCGCATTCCAGCCTCCGGCTCATTACTTTTTGAACGCACCTTACAAATTTTTATTTATCAAGTGAGAAATAACATACAAAATATAATCATCTTTTGAGATGCTTGTCACATGTCACGCGATCACGCACATACTTTGCACTGACTCGTCTTTTTTTTCTTTTTTCTTTATTGTTCATATCTATTTCGCTAGGTGGCGCTACTGTTCTACTGTGCTGAACCTTCTTCAGTGTTTCCTTAATAACGGTTGATGACTTTCTACCGTTCAACATGAATAGGCCTATATTGGTTGGGATATATTTTTATTATTTGCTGAGATTACAAGGATGACTTGTTGATGTGTCATTCGTTAAGCGAACATAAGATCCAAGTCGGTATCGTGTTGGAAGCCATATTTCAGTGTTGCCTTTGTAAACGAAATATCAAATGTCTTTCAGTCGGTCAACACCATTGCACCTAATGGTAATGAGTATTATTCCCAAAACCAGAAAAAAAATTACTGTAAATGTAGGTCTAATCTGTCAAATCAATCATACCTACAAGACGACAAAAATGCTCTATAAAAGACTATTTACGTAAACCCCCTTATAGTAGTCAAAAATAGTCTTTGATCACAGGCAGTAATTCGCGAAGGTGCAGAAAATTCATAACAAAGTACAGCTATTCGTAATAGTAGGCTACTGTTGTGATATACCGCTACTGAGTGATAGTCCCCCGAAGTAGAAATGATGATGATGATAATTGTTGTTTTAAGGGGCCAAACAACTAGGTTATCGGCCCCTCGAAATGGAACTATTTATCTTAATGTCTGCAAGATAACGAGATTGCCAAAAACACAATGCCACCCACAAATCTATAGAAGCAACACTAAAAATGGCTTATGCAATTTCTAATCCACAAGTCACCCACCCTTCTCCAACATTAATATTTGTAATTTAAGTAGGTTATGTTAAATTGAGGTTAATGGCGGAATTGATTGCGGCTGTGTGGCGGGAAGGATCCAATAAGTGCTCAGCCAATCAGGGACGTTTTGATTTGGATACCATGCTCGGAAGACGTTTAGACTTTAGTGACTTGTGGGTTAGAAAGTATATAAGCCATTTTTAATGTTGCCTTCTATCGATTTGTGGGTGGCATTGTGTTTTTTTGGCAATCTCGTTATCTTGTAGACATTAAGATAAATAGTTCTATTTCGGGGGCCTATCACTCAGTAGCGGTATATCACAACAGTAGCCTACTATTACGAATAGCTGTACTTTATTAAGATTTTTCTGCACCTTCGCGAATTGGTGCCGGTGGTCTGAGATTATTTTTGACTACCATTATGGTGTTTTAATAGTTTTGCATAGAGCATTTTTGTTGTTATGTAGGTATGATTGATTTGACAGGTTAGGCCTGCATGTACAGTATTATTTTTTATGGTTTTGGGACTAATGCTCATTACCATTAGGTGCAATCGTGTTGACCGACTGAAAGACATTTAATATTTCGTTTACCAAGGCAACACTGAAATATGGCTTCCAACACGATATGGACTTGGATCTTATGTTCGCTCAACGAATGATACATCAACAAGTCATCCTTGTAATCTCTGCAAATAATAAAAATATTTCCCATCCAATATAGGCCTATTCATGTTTAACGGTAGAAAGTTATCAACCGTTATTAAGGCAACACTGAAAAATGTTCAGTTTGATCTAGCCTAGGCCTATTTACCTGGAGTCTTTTGCATAAATGTCCCTAGAGGTTCTGTTTGAAATTCTCCCTTTCCTATGGTCAAATAACACATGTTCCCTATTTTTCTTAAGGGGATTTTATGATCTTATGCTGAGCTAATTAAGAATAGGGCATGCACCCCAACCCCTTAAAATATGAAAATGTCAGTATAAAAACACGTATTGTATTGTATTGTCCATAGCCATCAGAAACTTGAGAACACTGAGATCAGGAGAATATTGATCGACCATGGATGCAAGACCAGAAAGTCTTAAAGAGGAGTGTTTCATTTAGAGGCTTGGAACATCATGGTCAAGACCCCTGTACTTGGGTGTGTACTCAATCTGTTTGAAAACCTGTTGACAGATCATGAGTTAATCTGAGGCTGGAATCCACTCCGCGGTAAGCTAAGCGGTGAGTGCTGGCCACCGTCAGTGTTCTGTAGCAATTTCTGAAAGTTGTGTCATATGCATAGACAATTCGCTGATAATGTTCTCTGAATGGTGAATATCAGTAGGCTAGCCTACTTAGCTGTCTCCGTCATTTCCAGGCACCTGGTTAGTTGGTAAAATGAAATAGGAAAATCATTTGAATGGTTAAAGTTGTCCTTGATTGTCCTCGTGGGACAGTGTACCCCAATCCAGATCTTAGTTCAGAATTAGTTTACTTGACGGTGTTGGAGAAACAGTTATATGGTCACGGGAAATTTGGGATGGCAAATAAATTTCCAGAAGGGATTGTAGGCCTAATTAAAGCCCGACGTTAGATGTAGCTAACTTAAATACAGTAATTGATCATTGTTATAAAATCCAACCTAATCGCATCACACCTGTGAGAAACAAAATCTTTTTTGATAAAAGCAACTTGGGGTTTTCTTTACACGTAAGTTAATACTCTTATCATCAGCCCCAGAAAAAAAAGGAGAACATTGTGAGTAAATGTTTGAAAGGCCATGGAACGATTGATTACGGTAATATATTCTCGCAGGTTATGAGACACTACTTCCAAACAAATTTCATCCAACATTACAAGTACTGTTCCCTGTTAAAAAACAATCACCACTATTGTAAAAGATAAATATAATTAAACATAAGTATCCCTTCCTGTATCGTCAGAAATACACATTTGATCATGTCAAGTGAGAACATCGTAGCTCTGTTAAAATGGCGACATTACAGAGCCTAGTGAACGAACCGAGTCTGCATCTAAAAAACCTCGCGATTCACACTCGCACTCAGGCCGGAACACATGCACTCTATGCCATTTGGAACGACACTCTCTGACCTCACTTCCGAGTGCAGGAGTGTACACTTTGGCTATTTGAGAAAGGGCCTTACTATTCAAAACAAGTGCTTCTTGTAAAGTCAGACTCGGTGGCGAAGATAATTGCATAATTCAGGGTATCCTCATTCATTGAAGACCTTAGTTAGTTCTTAACATGCTTTAGTACAGTATTAAGAAAGAGAAAGTGAGCATTACTACCAGCTTTGTTTAGAGACATGTGCAGAGCAACATCCACACTGGGATATACAATTTGGAGACCTACCTGTCCAATAAGCCAACCACATTCCACTTATTTTAATCAGTTTGATGAAGATGAGCACGTAAGACTAGGCTGATTTGCCGCCTAGCAATGAATGCTCGGCGGAGCCTGTTAACCCCTAGAGAGCGCGTCCCCAAGTGGTGGATTTGGGGCCCATAGAAATATGGGCTGGCTCAGACATCCTGGAAATGAACCCGTAGACCCACAGGCAACCCAACTCTTGGGGTTTTTTATAATGGTGAGACACACTCTCTCCAGGAGTTAAACATATGGAGGGCACATGCTCAGGGTGATAGTGAAGACTTCAACGACAGCTGCAGTGGAGAAGATGGACTCTGATACAGTGTGACTGGCGGACGAGACAGCCCTGCGCTTGGTATTAATGGAGTAATAGGTATATGTTCCAAGACTGGAACAGGTGTGTGATGGTCCCGCAGTTGGAAGAAACACAATTGAAACCCCATCTTGATGGAGGACAGCAGTTTCAATACCGGACTGAGGCCTAAGAGGAGTTCGTGCACCAAAAGGGTTCAGAAACGGATAGGATCACACACAGCTAGAACCGCGGTAAGGTTGGTAATTGCGATACGGAAGGCAACGGGAAACCACCATATTATTATTCCTAGTATAATCATAATGGATGAGAATCAATTAACTTCAGCCCTCAGTCTCCAACAAACCTTCAGTGGTCGACCATCAAGATTGCAACATGGAATATGAAGGTTTTTTGAGGCATCTTAACTCGATAATCTTTTAAAGAAGATGCAGAGAATGAACATGGACTTACTTGGCATAAGTGAGACATGGTGGCCAGGATCAGGGCGTTATAAGTTTGTTTGACACAATTTATTACGGAGGTAATAATGGTCCTGATCACAGGCAAGAAGTTGCCTTTATGTTGTCAAAATATATCAGTCGTTTGTGCCACCGCCAGACAGAGTTGTCATGTTACAGCTGCAGGGTACATCAGTGAATCGTAATATCATCCATGTATATGCACTAACTGTAGACAGATATGATGCGTTATTTGAAAAATTCTATACAGATGTTACTACTTTGAAAGAGAAAAAAAAACTCACCAGTAGACATTATGTAAACGTTATAATGGGGGACTTCAAAGCAAGAATCGGTCAACGCAGATCTTGCGATAAGGTGGACAGCTGAGGGTTGGGAGTATTGAACTCAAGAGTTGACAGTCTGTTTCAGTGTTAATACCTTCTTTCAGTTACCTCCGAGACGACTGTTTACGTGGACGTCTCCTCAATATAGTCCGGAACCAAATGGATTAAATTCTTATTAACAAAAGGTTCAGGAATAGTATTCATTTTTCGAAGACATATCAGGGCGCTAATGTGGCTTCTGACCACAATCCAGTGGTAGCAAATTTTAATATACTGTATGTGTAAAGCAAATCTTTAAAAAATCACCAAAACATGATTTTGAAAAATTGAAGCTTCCGGATATAAAGGATAAAATTAACGAATATTTAAGTTATCGTTTCCAGACACTTAATGGGATGATAAGACTTGGAGAAATTATGGATTGGAATGAAGAATGTAATATGTACAGCCTGAAAGGAGACAAGAGAAACAAATGGATGACAGAAGGGACAACTTATGAAAGTGAGAATAAGGTTCAAAATCAGATCCACGAATGTACACAAAGAAATTCGTCGTAATACTTCGTTTAGACGGTAAAGTCGGTCTGGACTTCATCTGATCTGGATAATTACCAATCTGGATCGACTTCATTTGTAACTAAAACTTCGTACGTGTTTAGAGGTCTCATCATGAAACATGATAATCGACTAAAACAGCACAATATCGCTATGTTTTGCTAACTTTTGAGTTAATAATTTTATTGATGCAGCCAATGGTTATTTATTTTATTTCCTGGAAGAGTCAGGGAAGTGATTTTGTTTGAATTCCAAGTGTGCTGTAGGAGGAATTCATAATAGTTTTGTTCCTCCATTTTTGGAGTATTTCAGTTATTCTTTTTACAGAATTCAACCTGCTAATGTATATTCTTAATTTTTTAAAGCATATGCTGGTAAGGCCTACTCGTGGCGTGAAATTAAAATATTTTAAATATCTTTATGCAGAAGATCTTTTTTAAATAAATCTCTACTTAGTATAAAACAAAGTCCCCGATTCTTGGATGTTACGGGTAAACTCGAGAACCACTGGATGGATTTTGATGCGGTTTTCACCATCCTGTAGAGGATATCTCGAGGATGATTTCTATAGAAAATAATTTATTTATGATCAAAGGAAGCCGAGCAGTAACGATTTCAGTGGAAAAGTCGAAAAAAACCTGGCGTCCGAGCGCTTTGTAAGCTTACGCTGAGCAAACCGTTAAAAATAACTAAATACCATGAGTATAAGAATTGTTCAGCCTGAAAGGTTCTACAAAAAAAGTCCGCGAGAGCAAATGTCTATCTTCAATACATCGCCCACTATAAGTGTTTTTACGTTTTCATTTCTTCCAACCATGTCCATTCAACTACTGAGACGACAGTTTACGAGCTAGCTAAGGGCGAGTGTATCATTCCTGTTACAGCCTAGCTACCGGGCGAACCTATTGCCCCAGATACGGCCAGCAGCAAACCGCTGAGTCGTGTTGAGTTAAGACTTCTGAGAAGGGTGGTTGTGTTTGGAGTTTCCCTGGAAGTGCAACTCGGGTTTTCTTCATTTCACCTGTGAAACACAGTCGAGTTAAGATTGGACGGAAGGGGGATTTGAATTCCGCAAAATACACAGTCAATCTAAGATTGGGCGGAAGGGGGATTATATTATATTAAATTATACTGATTGGCGTATAATCTCTACTTAGTATAAAACAAAGTCCCCAATTGTTGGATGTCACGGGTAATCTCGAGATCCACTGAATGGATTTTGATACGGTTTTCACCATTCTGTAAAGGATATCTCGAGGAATATTTCTGTAGAAAATAATTTATTTATTACCAGAGGAAGTCAGGCACTAACGATTTCAGTGAGAAGGTCGAAAAAAACTGGCGTCCGTACGCTTTTAAGCTTACGCTGGGCAAACCGTTAAAAATATCTATATACTATGACTGTTAGAATTGTTCAGCATGAAAAGTTCTACAAAAAAAGCCCGGGAGAGCATATCTCTATCCTCAATACATCGCCTGCTATAAGTGTTTTTACGTTTTCATTTCTTCCAACAATCTCCATTCAGTTACTGAGGCGACAGTTTACGAGCTAGCTAGGGGCGAGTCTATCACCCCAGTTACAGCTTAGCTAGCGGACGAGCTTATTGCACCAGATACAGCCAGCAGCAAACTGTCGAGTCGTGTTGAGTTACAAATTTTAGAGAAGACTGGTTGTGTTTGGAGTTTCCCTGGAAGTGCAACTCGGCTTTTCTTCATTCCGCCTGTGAACTTTTCGTTCCGCAAAATTCACAGTCAAGTTAAGATTGGACGGAAGGGGGATTTGTGTTTCATGCACCTCGCCATTCTTAAATTACGTCTGACAAGAATTTGTTGCACATGCATCTCCATGATAATATAATAAATAGTCCAGTCAGTGATTTTAACCCATCATGCCGAGACGTAAAACGGATATTGGTCGTTGTTCATTGGCATTGAGAAAAAAAAAGCGCTTATCACGTAATGCATTCATAACTGTTCCCGGGCGAAGCCGGGTCGGGTTGCTAGTATATAATAAACAAATAAATGCGTATTTTATCCGTCTAGGGTCACTTGGTCCTGTCGGAATCCCGTCTATAACTGTGATGCCTTCATTATTCGTTTTCAACGACTTTACCCGACGCTGAAAATGTGTCCGTGTTTAAATGCTTGCATGTGTGTTCTTCCTTCATGTTATGTATTTCAATCTTCATATATGTGATATCGACCAACAAATACAACTATCATGGCCAACATTGCATACTTCTCGCTTCCAAAACACAAGAATTTTCAAAATGGCCGTCATTTCCACTCCATACTTCACTCATACAATGCAGAAGGATAGAACGCACCGACGATCGCAATGGCCACGAACGATATTATCTAGTTGTGGATACAGGACCGGGCTGATCTTGTTTGAAGAACAGTTGATCTAGACAATGAAATCCCGTTGCGTTTACACGTACAGCTCAATCGGGATCGCGAACGTGCCATCTAAACGACGTATTAGATTCGTATGGCAAAGGAATAGTGTCTACATACTCAGTGTTAAAAAATAGAAGAGTTTCAACAATAAAAATGACACTTATAATGTCTATTAAAGAAAGCTTTCCAGTCGGTCAACACAAATTGTGCCCAATTACATTAGGCGGGAAACAAGTATGTACATTATTGTCATTTGTATAGGCAACACTGAAATAAGTATGTAAGTATGTACATGCCCTAACTTGAATGAAACAAGATATTATTACAAAATAACACGCTTTTATGTACAAATGGGGTTCTTAATTGGATGACATGTTTCGAACATTAGTGCATAAAAGCGTATTATTTTCGAACGTTCGAAACATAGGCTATCTTCCAATTTGGTACCCGATTCGTTCATAACAGCGTGTTATTTTGTAATAATATCTTGTTTCTTTCAGGTTAGGGCATGTAAATACTTGTTTCCCATCTAATGTAATTGGGCAAAATTTGTGTTGACCTACTAGAAAGCTATCTTCAATAGAACACTGAATAAATGGCTTCTATCACTTTAACTTTTAATGTTCATAAGACGATGAAAGATACTACAGGAATGTACTGTATCACTAATGGATGACGATAACATCATTGTCAACGTCTTAGACAGGTTGGATCTTCGGAAAACAAATACTGAAAGGTTAATTGAAAATGATAGATCTCCTCATTATAATATTGTTTTGGATGAAAGTGTACCAAACATCTTACAAGAAGTGTTAAAAGTCGAAGTATAGGAAGCCGTTGGTCCGGGTGATGTTCATGTGATATTATTAAAGGAACCAAACGATTAAGTTCTCAAGATCCTAACGCAACTTCAATTTAATGTATCAAACTGGTCCGATTGGCTTAAATATATCTTCATCGCTTTGCCAAACCAGTTCAATGCTGGGCAATGTGATGATTACCGTAGTATTAGTCATATTCTGAAAGTGTCACTGAAGATTATTCATGCGCGTTTATATCGGAAGTACGAAGAGATGATCTAACCCAATTTGGTTTCAGGAGTGGACTTGGAAAAAGAGGTGCTGTATTTTACATGCAAGTTCCTGTGCAACGTGCTATTGACGTCAATAAGAACGTATACCTTTGTTTCATAGATTACGGAAAGGCCTTCGACAAAGAATAGCATGAGAAGTTACTGGAGATACTGCAGACCCTAGGTCTAGATGGAGGAGACATCTGAAAGCTGCAGTAAGAGTGGAAGCAACATTATCAGAAGAAGTAGATATCTGTAGAGGTGTTAGACAAGGATGTGTTCTGTTCCCGCTATTATTCAACATTTATTCTGTGATGATTTTGGTGGAAGCAGTGGATCAAACTGATGATATTGAAATCTGTGAATGCAGAATGTATAAATAACTTCAGATATGCATATGGCACAGTACTTGTAGCTGATGGCTAGCATTCTTGGCTGTCACCGCGAAGGCCCGGATTCGATTCCCGGCTCTGTCAAGAAATTACACTGCTTGACAATTGCTAAGGAACAAGTGACTATTGCCCAGGAATGACGGACAATTGTGAAGAGGGCGGGGCGTGTTATCTGCAGCGAAAAGGAACAGACATCTTACTCCTCGTCAGACAGCTGCAGACCTTGCAACCGCTAATGGTACACGTGTATCTTCCAGAACCATTTCGCGGTGACTACATCAGGCTGGTTTGTATGCTCGGAAGCCTGTTAAATGCCTCCCACTTCAACCACGCCATCGTCGAACAACAGTTAGTTAGTTGGTGCAAGGGACATGTTGGTTGGGGTCAGCAACAGTGGTCTAGAGCGATGATCTCCGACGAAACCCGCTTCACCGTAACAAGTGATTCTGGCCACTAGTTAGTGTGGAGAGAGTGAGAGAGGAACACGTTACGCACCACAGAATGTACATGAGCGTCATCGGTATGGCCTCGGCGTTATGGTGTGGGCAGGCATTACGTAGGGTAGCCCTAGTTAATACTGGACGCGACCTTAAGTGCACGTGCCACTTGTTAAACCACTTACGTGTCTTTTTTGTCGTTCTGTCCGCTCAGTGTGAGGTTGAGAAGCGCTGCCTATAGTCAGATCTTAACATTGTTGCCTCATGGCCTGCCGAATCGCAGATACATGGCAAGGCCACATTGTTGGGATTTCCGATGCTAATTTCTCATTGTCGAGGATTGTAAAACCGAGTAAAATGAAAGGTCTCAACATTAGTAAGTCGTCTGTAGACAATGTGATACAATTACATCAGAATGACTTCCCGCCAGAAACAACAACTTTGAAAAAACTGCCGCGGTAGAGAGTTATGCCCTCCAGTTCTCCGGACATCATTAAGAAGGTAAATACTACTGTCATGAAGGAAAATCCACCAACTCAAAGACACCTTGCCAGCCTAACAAGCACATCAAAAGGTACAGTCCACTGTATGAAGATTTGATTCTGGTAAAGAGGTATAAGGCTCATGGACATGCTTTGAAAGCATGGCATGTTGAAGAACGGTTCACTAACGCAAGAAAATTATACGAAAAGTACCTAGCAGGGGATAAATGGCAGTCGATTGTCACCCTGTATGAAGCTGGTTTATTTGGGTGACACCAACAAGTCCCGAGCAATTTACTATCGCCCGAAAGGCCAACAGGGGCACTCAAACTTCATCAAGGAAAATAAAAGTTTTCTAGAGGTTCATGGTAGTGGCAGGTTATTGTGCCCGGGGTAAACTCAGAATCCTCAGAGTTCCAAAAAAATGTGAAGATCAATGCTACCTACTTCCAGAAGAATGTCATGGACCTCTATATTTCGACGAAGATATTCCTCGGCTGTAAGGTGAGGATGCTTCAAATGTATGGATCCACAAGGATAAAGCATCCAGTCATACTGCAAGGTTTTTATAATAGAATACTGGTACCCTCTGTTCCAAATCTCGGATAGCCAGAGATTGGGACGAGAGTATTATTTATTACAACTATCACCTGACACATGTGATTATTACAGTGGTTACAGCGATTCCCCAATAGCCTAATACAAAAATCCTTCTCAGTAAGATTAATAAATCGCAACATAAATTTAAACATAAGTCACAAACCTACAACTAATTTACATTGTATTAAATGTTATAAACAATTATCAAAACACTAATAATGGCTATTAATTATGTACTAATTTAATCTTATCCTAATTGATGCAGAGAGGCTATCCTGGCCTTTTAACTAAGTTTTAAAGTTTAGGATACCAACTCCTGTACCCGTATATTTGTTTCACATGGATCTTTGTTGTGTTTCTCATCTGTCGCTTTCCTATCCCACATTCCCCTGATAATATAAAAAATGTCTCTAATTTACCTGGCTTCCTCCATTCCCTTTTAGTAATTTTATTAAAGTGTGATATTCATTTTCACTTTCTCTTCTGTTTATATCTGGCTTGTCTACAAACTTTGCTCCTATCATTTTAGTCTCACTGCATTCCCTGATCGGGTGTGCTGCACCCATAACCTTCCCACAAAAAATGCAAAGGTCCTCTTTTCCTACTTCTCTCAATGCTTTGTTCTTATACGCCCGCATTACCCACCAAATTAGCCCCCTGATTTCTCTTTTCGTTAGACATTCAGACTTTATACTCATACATTTCCTTATTTCTCAGAACTCCGTTAAGGTTCTTCTGTTGGCACACTCTTTTCTCAGTACCTCCAACTCTATGTCATTTACCCTTCTGCACACTATTTTACACACCCTACCCTCCTCCCTTCGTAAGTCCCTATCTCATAAGTAAGCCATTCCTAGTCTTTCCAGTATATTTCTTACCCTGTCCACCCACTACCCTTTTTGCTGATGCTTTATTTGGTGCAGGTAGGCTAACTTTAAAATTTCATCCCCTCCACCTACTTTCAGACGTATCCAAGTTTTTATGATTCTTCTTATAATATGTTTTCGAATACTTACATCCTCACACATCATTCTTGCTCCGCAATTCGCGGTGCAACTAGGGAGCCCCAAAATTATCTTAGCCAACTTACAATAGTGTCCAGGGTTGCAGTTCCTTCTTCTACACCTCATACTTCCACTCCATACGGCAAGTGCATTGAATATATGTTTGTGAACTTAGTAGTCAATATTCAGTAACTTACGTTCTAAAACTTTAACACTCGCTAATGCCGCTAGCCCTTTCGATTTTGCTATTTTAATTTGTTCAGTCCATTTTCCATTACTCGCCAGTATCGTCCTTAATTACCCACATTTTTTCACAATCTCTAGTTTTGACCAATACATGAACCACTCCTCATTCTTAGCCAGTTGAGTTCCCTCTTTGCACACCATAACTTTAGTCTTGCGCGGATTAATTTTTAAATGCCAGTCCTCACAGTGTTTTACAATCTCATCAATACTATGCTGCATATTAGGATGCGTTAGAGCGAGCAGAAAGATGTCGTCTGCAAACACTAGGCCCGGGATATCATGATTGTCCAAACAAGGGTTGAACAGTTGCTCAAAGCCCTTAGATTCGAAAATGTCGTTAATGAAAGCAACAAGAGCACAGGTGATAATTTACAGCCTTGTTTTAATCCTAAATTTGACTTTATCTCTCCCACAATTACATTAGCTTTAATTTTAATTGCACATTTCACTTCCGAATACACATTCTCAATTGCTCTTATCATCTTATGTGACACCCTGATCTTTCCCATTTTAGCAATGACAGCTCCTCTGCTCACTGAATCGAACGCCTTCTCTAAATCAATACCTGTGATGTACAGTTCACCTCTTTTCCTCCTTATGTATTTGTCCATCAACGTTTTCTCCACCATTATATTGTCACTGGTTCTCATCTCTTTTCTAAACCCTGTTTGGAGTCTCGAGAACACCGAACATCTCTCTGCCCACGCCATTAAACGCTTGGTTAAGACCCCGGTGTACATTTTGTTCAGATCATCAAGCAAAGTTATGCCTCTGCAATTGTCTGGGTCTGATTTATCTCCTCGTCTCTTATATATTGGGCAAATTATCCCCTCCTGCCACGCCCTCGGAAATCTCCCTCCTTCAAAACAAGCTTTCCAACATAAAACGTTTTTTAATCAGCTCTTTCCAAAACTCGTTTGTTATCCCCGAAATAGCACCTGACTTTCCTACTTTACTTCTTGACAACACTTTCCTGACTTCGTCTATTGATTTGTCTTGGTCCAGCATAGGCAGAGTGACATATAATCCTCTCGGGACGCCAATATAATCTCGATTTCTCCAATAATCTTTAGTATTTAACTGATTTTTATAATATGTAATCCAGTCTTCATCACTAATCGTTCTCCTGCCACCACTCCTGCGTCCCCTACAGTATGAATTTATCCTGTTCCACACTTTCCTACAATCGTTGGATTTGGAATCTTTGTTTAGTGCTGCTTCTTTCCCCTGCCACTCATTTTTTGTTTTGCTGAGCAGTTCCCTATAGTTTTCCTTAGACGACAAAATTCGACTCACCGTTTTATCCCCTTCTTTCTTGTATTATTTCAGTGCCCTGATAACTTCAGTTTTCTTCCTTCTACAAGATTCATCGTACCACCCTTCAATTCTTTCTACCTTCCTCTTAGTTTTCACGCACATTTTCCGCCCGGCAATCATAATTGTTTTCTCGGTCATTTTTATTCCCTCTTCGAGTTGATCATCACTGATCATTAAACTTATCCCTACCTTTATTACCGGTAGTACAAAATTTTATCCCTGAAAGTAGTTCCGGAACTCTCTGCAGTTTTCCTCCATCCATCTGAATCTTTTTACTTTTCTCTCCTTAGATTCAACTTGTGGTTTTCCCTCTGATTTTGTCACCGCTCCCTGCATGTTAATAATAATTGGTAGGTGGCGTGATTCCGCCCTTTCTTCAACTGTAACTCACTAAATTATAGCAAGTGTTACTCTGGAATATATGGCTAGATCTACCACGCTCCCTCCATTTTCTGTTATATATGTAAATTTGCCGCTTTCCTCCCGCACACAGACACCATTTAGTATATATAAGGTGCGTTCAAAAAGTAACGAGCCGGAGGCATAATTACAGAAACCAGTACCTGTATGTTAGAAGTATTGGCCCTGGCTGTTGAGGCACTTGTCCCACTGTGACATGAGGCGGTGAATGGCTGTCTCATAAAATTCCCTGGGCTGCGAGGTGAACCAGTTCCGCACGTACAGCTGGACGTCGGCGTCCGAAGTGAATCGTTGGCCCCGCAGAGCCCTTTTCAGGGGACCAAACATGGCGTAATCAAAGGGAGCGAGGTCTGGACTTTATGGAGGGTGGCCGAGAACCTCCCATTTGAATTTCTGCAGGAGTGCCGCGACTGTGTTGGCCGTATGAGGTCGTGCATTGCCGTAGAACGACCACGGCGGCTATGGCGTTCACTGACACTTGGCGGTCCTGGGTAATGAGTGCATCAACCAGCTGGACGTTGTCATCGGTAATACAGGGGGGTGCCCCTGACCGGGCATCATCGGCTAACGACACCCGTCCTTCCCTGAAGCGCTTGTGCCACGCCTTGACCCTTGCAAGGGACATGCAGTGTTCGCCGTACACTTGTGACATTCGACGATGAATGTCCGTTCCCCTTATCCTTCCGCTGTCAGAAATCGAACAACACCTCTTTGCTCTTCGGTTGACGCCTCCATGTCACTGTTTGCAATGCGACTGGGAGCGTTGGACGATTGATGCAAGCTGCTGCTCGCTTTGTATCGTCACGTGGCGTGCACGCGTGCCCTCTAGCGACGAGCTGTGACCTTCCACGCTCTGGTCGGAACCACACCTCGTTACACACGCCACGATTAGCCGCTGTAGTCACCGGTTTGCGCATTCCAGCCTCCGGCTCGTTACGTTTTGAACGCACCTTATATATGTAGCTCCTCTGCACCACATACTGTAGTTCCAAAATCTTTTCTCCGTTTTTAATGCATTCTCTGTCTTTGCTATGTCTATCCCCAAATGGTACCTCAACAACCTCTTGACTATAAAGGGGCTTTCTCTCTGCAACCCTCGCATTCAAGTCCCCCATAAGCACAATCTCTGCCTCCCCATATATATTTTGAACTCTATTTATTTCAATTGTTAATTCATCGAAAACGTTTTCTTTTGCATACGAGGAACTCTTACAAAACGTAAACACACCATTCCTTCCCCCTGCCCCCTAATTTCTGATTTTACCCACACTACTTCTTCCAGCTCTGAATCAATAAATCCCGATAATTCACTCACTTCCTCTTTAATTAGAACAACAATCCCACCCGGGAACCTACCGGTCCGAGTTTTCCTAATTTTAGGTTTTGTATATATATGATAGCCATCTATCTTTACCTCAAAACCTGCAGGGAGCCAACTTTCCACAAATCCTAAAATCTGCATATTTTCTATTAAAGTCTTAACTACATCATTTATAAAACCCTCTATATTTACACATGCAATATTCCAATTCAATTACTTTTCCTCCTACCCTCTGCGCTAGTGGTGGCTTTGCTTCTAGTAATTCTATATTTCTCCAGCTCTAGAATACTACCAGCTGGAGAAGATATGATTTCCTTCTCCACGCCCAAAGACTTTCCAGAGGCTTTCATGCCCCAGAGTTCCTTTAAACTCGTTACTCGCCGTTTGATACTCTCACCTTGCTGTATATCACACACTTCTCCAATGTTGCTGATCTGAGTTGCTTCCGATCGTGTAGCTTGCTTCCGTACTAGACTTTAAGGTCGATAGTCCCTGATGTATCAATACCACACCTTGCGCTGATTTGTCTTATCTTACTTCCACCTGCTTGCTCCGTTTAGCTGACTCCTGTTGCTGCGTCTCCATATCCTGAAGCTGTGTCACTATCCATATCCGCTCCCAGTTGTTACCGCTTACCGCCAGTCTATTCCCCTTGACGTAAGCCTTTAGACCAGAGTTCCTTGCCTTCATCAAATGAAACTGCAAGGTCCTCTGATCGCTTACCTCTTCTTTGCTCATGTCCGTTCTTATCCATATCCTCTCCCCTTTCAGATTCTTGGTGTTGGCCAGAATTTTCTGTGGCATCAGTGAGGAAACTAATGACACTTTTAACGGGCCTCTTGACCTTGACTCGGCCTATCCTGAACACATTGTCATTATGTATTGTTTGAGTCTTCAATCTTTTGACTGGTTTGATGCAGATCTCCACGCCTCCCTGTCTTGAGCTAATCGTTTCATATCTACATAGCTACCACACCCTACATCCGAGGCAATCTGTTTAACATATTCTAACCTTGGTGTACCCCTACAGTTCTTGTCCTCAACCCTTCCTTCCATAACTAAGCTTGCTATTCCTGGGTGTCTTAGTATATGTCCTACTAACCTATCTCTTCTCTTCATTAGCAGTCGCCAGAAACATCTCCCCCCCCCCAATCGTCTTAATACCTCTTCGTTTGTCACCCTATCTACCCTTCTGATCTTCATCATTCTCCTGTAACACCACATTTCAAATGTTTCAATTCTCCTCTTTTCTGCTGCACCAATAATCCAAGTTTCACTTCCATAGAGCGCCACGCTCCAGACAAAGGCTTTCAAAAATGACTTCCTAATACCTAAATCTATATTCGATGTCAACAGATTCCTTTTTTGTAGAAAGGCTTTCCTTGCCTGAGCCAACCTACTTTTTATATCCTCTTTGCTTCGTCCATCACTGGTTATTCTGCTTACTAAGTAACAGAAGTCTCCTACTTCTTTCAGCTTTTCACCTGCCAATTTGATCTCCATAGAGGTTTCTGATTTATTTCGGCTGCATTCCAGTATTTTTGTTTTACATTTATTAATTTTCATCATGTATTCATTCCGTAAGACGGAGTCCGTACCATTCAAAAACTCATTCAAATCCTCAGGCGTGTCGGCCAAGATGACGATGTCATCAGCAAATCTCAGAGTTGAAATTATTTCTCCTTGAATCTTCACTCCCACTTTAAATTTTTCTCCAATTTCCTTCACTGTTTGTTCAATGTAAAGATTGAAAAGTATGGGTGATAAGTTGCAGCCTTGACTTACACCTTTCTGAATACCAGCTTCTCTCGCATGTCCTTCGGCTCGAATGACTGCTGTCTTGTTTCTGTATAGATTGTAGATCACTCTCCTATCCCTGTACTTTATTCCAATAGATTTCAAAATGTCAAACTATTTAGTCCAATCAACGTTATCAAAAGCCTTTTCTAAGTCTACAAATGCCATGAACGTTTTCTTATTTTTCCTTATTCTACCTTCCAAAATCAGCCTAAGACTTAGTACAGCTTCCCTTGTTCCTACATTTCTCCTGAAACCAAACTGGTCTTCACCCAACTCCGTTTCTATCTGGCTTTCCATCATCTTGTAAATTATTCTAGACAGGATTTTCACATCTGTCAGCTCCCACTTTCTTTGGTATAGGGATAATAACATTCTTCTTGAAATCAGGGGTTACCTCACCTGTCTCATAAATCCTACACACCAAGTGAAATAACCTGATCAGGCCTTCATCTCCTATGCAGCGTAGCAACTCGATCGGTATATCATCTATGCACGGTGCTTTGTTCCTGCTTAAGTCCTCCAATGCTCTGTCAAATTCTGATCTCAATATTAGATCTCCTTTTGCATCCTCATCAATTTCCTCCTCCCTTTCCATTACATGATTCTCAATCTCCATTCCCTTATACGAACACTCTATGTAAGCTTTCCATCTCTCAACCTTTTCTTCCCTATCTGTTACAGGCTTTCCATTTGTATCCTTAATATTAAAGCACTTAGTCTTCTTTTCCCCAAAAGTATTCTTAATCCTTCGATAAGTTGTGTCTACTTTTCCTAATTTCAGACAATTTTCTATTCCTGCACATTTCTCTTTCAACCACTCTTCTTTCGCTTTCTTGCACTTCTTGTTAACCTCATTTCTCAGACGTCTGTATTCTGCTTTCCCCTTTTCATCTCTTACATTCTTGTGTTTCCGCCTTTCATCCATCAATTCTAGTATATCCTGAGTGATCCACGGTTTTCTACCTATTCTTTCTTTCCTACCAATGTTTTCTTCTGCGGATTTTGTTATTTCATTCTTCAAAAGTGCCCATTCGTCTGCAATTGAAGTTGGTTTAGGGTTTTTCATTAGTCCTTCCTTTATACTCTTCTTGAATCTTTCGTTTACATCCTTTACTTTCAGTCTGTCTATTGCCCACCTTTTTGGCTTTTGACATTTCTTCAGTTTCTTCAACTTTAATCTGCATTTGATAACAACCAGATTGTGGTCAGAGTTTATGTCAGCACCAGGATATGTTTTGCAATCCAAGATCTGGTTTCGAAACCTCTGCTTGACCATAATGAAGTCGATTTGGTAACGCCCTGTATCTCCTGGTCTCATCCATGTGTATATTCTTCTATTGTGGTTATTGAATAAGGTGTTAACTATGACCAACTAATGCTCGGTGCAAAATTCCATCAGCCTGCTTCCTCGATCATTCCTTTCACCTAATCCGAAATCTCCTACTATCTTCCCTTCTCTGCCTTTTCCTACCACAGCGTTCCAATCTCCCATTACTATAACATTTTCATCACCCTTGATATACCTCAGAATTTCATCTGATCAGGCCTTCATCTCCTATGCAGCGTAGCAGCTCAATCGGTATATCATCTATGCCCGGTGCTTTGTTCCTGCTTAAGTCCTTTCACCTAATCCGAAATCTCGTACTATCTTCCCTTCTCTGCCTTTTCCTACCACAGCGTTCCAATCTCCCATTACTTCGTAAACCTTTTCATCATCTGCATCATCAGCTTGACTGGTAGGCATATAGACTTGTACCACTGTGGTGCACGTAGGTTTAGTATTGATTTTTGCTACAATAATCCGTTCACTATATTGCTCATAATATTCCACCCGCTGTCAGGTTCCCTACTCAATATGAGACCAACCCCTGCTTGGCCATTGTTTGATTTAGTGCTTATGACCCTATTGTCACCTGACCAAAAGTCCTGTTCTTCCTGCCAGCGCATTTCACTAATCCCAACCAAATCCAACCTCAACCTATCCATTTCCATTTCTAAGTTTTCTAACCTTCCATCTCCTAGCAGACTTCTAACATTCCACGCTCCGATCCGTAGAATATCAGATTTCCTCTTTGTCACTTCTGTGATGTTAACCCCCTCTCGAGTAGTCCCCACCCGGAGATCCGAACGGGGGACTAGTTTACCTCCGGATTGAAATTTTACAAGGGAGGAGGCCATCATCACATGTAATTATGCATAGAGAGGTGCATATCCTCGGGAATAGCATTACGGCTGTAGTTTCCCGTTGCTTTCATCCGTGCAGCAGAAATATCCGAGTCCCCAAAGTTTATTTGCATACCGTCCCTAATCTTTACGAGAACAGTAGAACAGTAGATCCTTGGTGCTTTCATTGACATCTTCCGTTAATCCATCAATGAAGACTTTATTTCCTCTCATCCTGCTTGGTCTTCCTTAATTCCTTCACCTTCTCTTCTAATATCCTCACCTATTCTCTTAGATCCTTTATCACTCTCTACTGTTTTGAGCCAGCCTTTCTGTCACTGTTCCCATCTCTCCCTTTGTACATGTCTTCATCTCTTTAAATTCATTGCATTGCTCTCGTAGAATTCGTGGATTTGGTCAGTTTGGGACGCTTCCTTTACAATTTCCCGTAATATTTCAATTTCTTGCCATCCTAACTTTCCAGGCCCTGGGTTTGACTCCACTCCTCCAATTATCAGCAGCGTCGCCACAACCACCGATGCCATCCCCATCACCAAAACCCCTATCTGTTCAGTGACATTGCCCACTATCACTTTCCCGACACCGATATCGCACACTCTAGCCTGCCAGCGGCCGATGATCGCCCGGTACTGCTGAATAGCGAATCCCATTATTTCCTTACGCTTCACTGTACGTCCGTTCACCTTCCTTGCTTGGTTGCAACTCCATACTGCAAGATCATCAGATACCTGCTACGAGAGAAAAGAAGCAGAGACGGCTGTCCGTGTCATACCCTTTAGTGACATCCCTGTCAAATCCCCGGATGCCTCGCCGATGGATTTCTGTGCCTTTGGTCTCGTGAAAAGACGACTTTCCTCCAGGCGTCCCCTCCCCCCCCCCCACACACTATTGAGGGTCTCTGGAATGTGTGCAAGGAGGTATGGGACAATATTCCTCTTCCTGTACTCCGTCGAAATGTTCTACAGTGGAAACTGAGATGTAGGGCAATAGTCCGTGCCCGTGGCTATTACATCGAGCACAACCGCGCCTGGAGAAAAGGAATCGCCTAGGACAAAAGGTACGTCAAAAACGTCCAAGCTTAACTGGGGCAACCCTCTGTATGCACAATGGCCAAACCGCTGCATATCCTCGAACGAGGTACCGTTACAGCACAGCGGTATTTCAGTGAGATTATTCTGGAGCACGTTCGTATTTTTAGAGGTGCGGTAGGTCCCGACTTTCTGCTTATAGATGATAATGCCCGCCCACACAGGACCACTGCAGTGGAGTACACACTGGAAAGTGAAAATATTGAACTATGGAGTGGCCTGCGTACTCCTCGGACTTGAATCCTATCGAGCATGCCTTGGATGCTCTTGGCAGACGTGTTTCTCAATGAACACCCCCTCCCCGAACCGTGCCTTGAGAGAGGAGTGGGAAAATATCCCCCAAGGACTCCTTAACAGTTAAGTAGACAGCATGAATAACAGGTGCACTATGTGCATTCGTGCCCGAGAAGGGCATATTCCTTACTGAGAGATTGCTATCAACCTTAATTTTGTGAGTATGAACTGTTTCAAATAAGAACGTCATGTACTGATTTCTTTATATCGGTTATCCTGCTTTCCCTTGAGGTTAAATATGTACTAATTTTCGTTATAAATATACCACTTCACCTCTATTTCGTATGTACTGTGTTGTAAGTTTTCCATCCCTGCCTGTGAATATTTTTTTCTACCAATGTCTGTTCCTTAGCAATTGTCGGGCAGTGTGTATTCTGGTCTGAGGGCTGGAACGGGGTACACTCAGCCTCGTGAGGCAAAATTGAGAAGAGGAGGGTACGATTCCTACCTAAGTCATCCTGGAAGTGGTTTCCCACTTCTACTCCAGACAAATGCCGGGATAGTACCTAACGTAAGGCCACTGCCGCTTCCTACCCAAATCCTACCTCAAATACACCAGTACAGACATCACAATGACACCGATTATCAGACGAATTCTACACTCCCGTGTACGCAGGGCTACATGATCACGATGTCGCAAAGCCCCTAAATAATCAACAACAATTTATAGCTGAATGTGAAGATGATCTACAAGAAGTAGAACACATTAGTGTTGTATTAGATAGGTCTAAAATTACTAACTGGTATTCATGAAATGTCAATATAATCAAGCGCAATTACAACTGGCTAGTAAAAATATCGAACGTGTTAGATCCTATTGATACCTTCTCAATATTCTCTATATTATCAATGGGAGTTCTCACAAGAAGTCCGTGTTTGGATTGAACAAATATACCACTTCACCTCTATTTCGTATGTACTGTGTTGTAAGTTTTCCATCCCTGCCTGTGAATATTTTTTTCTACCAATGTCTGTTCCTTAGCAATTGTCGGGCAGTGTGTATTCTGGTCTGAGGGCTGGAACGGGGGACTTCGTTAACCAATAAACACCTCAACATTGGCCTCAAGCTTCGCATGTTGCGATGTTATGTATTTTCAACACATTCTTACGACTCGCTTCTTACTTGTGCAAACAATTAGAGGCATTTGAAATTTCAATCTACCGTCGTATGCTTCGTATATCATAGATGGATACGATTACAAGTGCCGGCGTTTTGAATAGTATGAATGCGCAGGTTCTGATGACGATAAAGAAACTAAACTTGGAGTACTTTGGACACATCATGCGTGGGGAAAAAGTACAGAACTTTGCAACTAGTTCTGCAAGGGAAAATGTTTGACACAGATAGACCTGGCCAAATAAGGATGTCGTGGTTGAGTAACATGCGTGATTGGTTCCAACAGGATACATGCCTATCGTGTGCATGCGGAAAACGATGAATCTCTCTTTGCCAGAATGATCGCCAACCTTCGTTGAACTTAGACGGCACCAAAAGAAAAAGAATGCATGCTAAGTTCCCAGATGCGCAAAATGCAATGAACGCACCTTCGCTAATAACCAGTGGTGTACTAAGCCTCTTTTACCCTCTCCCTATCCCCCTTTGAAAGACTGCCAACGCTAAACAGGAATATCATGGTTGGAATGTAGGTAAAGCAATCACAAAATCCACCGGGATTTTTTAAATGACAATGGGAAACTGATGCCTTAGACCTATTGTGGCCTGGAAAAATAGTTCCAACCCACGTTCTTTTGGGACAATACTTCAAACCTGAGTCTAATTTGGGCATACATTTGTCAAAGACTTCAGAAATCTTACTATAATTAATAAATTATTTCTGCCAATCAACTTATCTTAATTTGCATCTCACATTTTAATGTTATCTTCCTTTAATATTCAAATTTTTGTAACTTGTCTGTATCTTCACTCTCACTTGTAATTGGAAGTTTAATCCGGAGACCACTTTGGTCAGACAGTGTAGGATCTCTAACACCATGTGAAATTATGTTATGCACTTGTGAGATATTACATATTTCTATCCCATAACCCACAAGGTTTATCAGCCGGTATTGTATTCTCCAGTATACCCATCCAAACAAACTCACTAAAGATGAAAAGACAAATGATGTTCTTGTCTTTTCCAGCAGCCTAGAAGAACAAACTACTTCATCCAGACATGCAGCAGATGCAGTACTTACAAGGCTAAAATGAAAATACCCCAACTAAAGCAATGTTTCTGCAAATTACTAAAATCACCATTACCGGTACCAAAACATAAACTAAATTAATTATCTACTGTGCACGTGCTGAAAAAATATGTGGTAATAAAAGCCAGTTAATGTCTGTATATTTTCTTCCAATCTTATACACTGTATGGAAAAGTGCCGTGGGGAAATTCTTCGTGGGCTCAAAATGCATTTAAAGAAAAATAAAACAACCGGTCTATATACAGTATATACTGGGTGGTCCAGCTGCCCCTTGCGATCCAGTTTTATGTATCCCGTCACATGTACTACAATTCTGAAAGACATCGGTCCCTCTCCCTAAACTGGGGTAATATAACGAGATGTGTGTTCACGGGCTAGAAGACAGCAGGAATCGTGAGCGCCACTATTAATTCAGTATGGGTACCTCGAATGAACCCGTAAAACGAGCACAGATACACAGAATACGTACTTGAAAACAGGAGGTGCAGGCGCAGACCGAGAGCAGGTATTGTATAGACTGGGAAGTGCGCGCTGCATGTCAAGTGTCGCAGTAGCTCACATGCCAAGCGCGCGGTAGGATGTGTGAGGGTTCGAAGGATCAACTCCCATGCATTTTTTTACATGCAGTTGCCTGGGATGTAGCAAGGTGGTATACTTAATAGTTTTCACATACTGATTTGTACATATTTTTTTCGTTACGTTTTACCCTCCAGGGTTGGCTTTTCCCACGGACTAAGCGAAAGATCCCTCCTTTACCGCCACTGAGTGGCAGTGTCCTGGAGTTTGAGACTGAGTCGAGGGATACAACTGGGGAGTGAAACTAGCACTTCCCCCAGGCAGCCTCACCTGCAAAGCGAACAGGAGCCTCATGAGGGGATGGGAAGAGTGGGAGCGATAGACAAAGAAGAGGGAAGGAGGCGGTCGTGGCCCTACGTTAGGTACTGTACCCGTATTCTCGTGGTCTTACCTGTTGAAATCCGAAGGCACAGCTGGATCGTAGAATCTGGAAGTACCCGGCTAGAAAAGAAAAAAAATTCTACTAACATGATCAACCAGGAATAAGAATGCGTTAAGAGAAACCAATGGAGGCTGAAAAATGAACTAGCTCAGAACGAAGAACTCGAGAATTAAAAAGAAAATCTCGTGGGGGAAGACATACGTTGGAAATATATCAAACACTGGTCTTCCTAACACTTCCTTTGTATTAATATAAATCACCACACCCGCAAGAATTTAAAATGTAGAATAAATTTATTCATCGAAGACGAACGAAGCAAGTATCTTATCACACAAAATATTTCAGCGAAAATGTTACGTCTATAATTAATAATCACGATACAAACCCTGCATTTGACTTTGCTGCTTGAGATTGTATGAAAATCACACTAAACTATTCATGAGCACAAATTTACCCTAATTTATACAAGAGATTATTCATCAAATTATTTACAATTATTTACATTATTATTCGCATCAGAATTCATGTATGGATCATGTCATCCAGATATGATCATTTCATTAGCATTAATTTCAAGTATATTGTTTTGTCAAATCCAGTCCTATTCGACAAGCGATTAAGCTCAGCGAAAGAAATCGTAATATTCGTGCTTAATATTTACTGATTATATTCCAAAAATATCTTTGTAAGTTTCACTTACGGTTCAGAACATTTTTTTTAAACATGATCCGTATATTAATTAATAAACTCCTTTTATTTCAAATTTCCAATTTTAAAATTCATTTGTGGTGCATAATATTTTTACATACGGTTTCTAATATTCCTCGTGCTCAATCACAATTTTGAAAAAAATTACCTCATAACTGATTCATCAACACTCATTGGACTTGCATTATAACTCATTATTCAATAATATTACCTTTTTTTTTACTATATTTCACTTCATATATCACTCCAACATTTTTCAAAATACACGATGAAGTTATACAAGCTCATTATCATTCCATTGTGAAGCCTCCGTGGCTTAGGCGGCAGCACGCCGGCCTCTCACCGCTGGATCCGTGGTTCAAATCCCGGTCACTCCATGTGAGATCTGTGCTGGACAAAACGGAGGCAGACAGGTTTTTCTCCGAGTACTCCGGTTTTCCCTGTCAAAATTTCATTCCAGCAACACTCTCCACTATCATTTCATTTCATCTGTCATTCATTTAATCATTGCCCCAGAGGAGTGCGTCAGGCCTCGGCAGCCGGCACATTTCATATCCTCGCCGCTAGATTGGGGCTTCATTCATTCCATTCCTGACCCGGTCGGAGACTGGAAGCAGGCTGTGGATTTTCATTTTCATTTTCATCATTCCATTCAACCATTCGTTGAATCACCTTAATACAATAATTACTTAATATCAGGATGCTGCAAATTGATTCACTACTTCAAAATTCCTTAAATGTCAATTCTTCATTACGAATTGTTATAAATAATAGTCGTGATCATATTGATTTCAAAATTATTTGAAATATTCATTAGTGAAATTCTTGAGCCTCTCGTAAGAGTAATACAGTTATTATTATTATCATCAAAATTGACCATCAAAACCATAAGTATAAATATTGGTGAGAGTCAAAATAATTCAATCTAAAAAAAACGAAACTTGCCAGACTTTTCACTCCTACACCATGGAATTTATTTCAAAAATTAATTGAATTCAATAAGAAACCATTAGAAATGACCGACTCAAGAAATAGCTAACAATCTCTGATGAATGAAAATCAGAAATTGAAATGATTCTTAACCTTGAAAATATGACCTTATATGTCATACAAAAAATCTAAGTCCTCTCAAAAAGGTAGTGAAAATATTAATATGCAATTCAAAATCTTATCATGTTCAAAACTGAGCTTTAAATCGATCTGTTATTTCAATCATCATAGATTTCTTCAATTGCAACGTAAATGTTTGTGGGGTTTGAAGCCATTTTTCAGTGTTGCCTAAGTAAACAAAAGTTGGGTGCTTTTCAGTCGGTCAACACGAATGTACACATGGCTTCAAACCCCACAATGTTCACGGCCAGTCAGGCAAATCGTGAAGCCAAGAGGTTCAAAACACTGAGGCTTAAACACATGAACTTAGACAAGTCAATTTGGTTCAACAAAAAATGTATAGAACTAAATCTCACCCCTAAATACGTACCAATTAAAACCATACCGATTACACCAGCCTCGATCATTTCAACTAAACAAGCCAAAGCGCTTTGGATAAAAAACGAACTAAGATTTGCATAACTAAGAAAGCAAAAAATCAACCTACTATACGATATTCAATTGCAACTAAGTAACTTCTGGCACGCATCCCAATGGGACAGTTTTACCGAGCACCTACATGACACCATCAAAATCAGAGCAACGAGGAAGCACGAAACGCTAGAATATAAACTAAGAAAACTAGGAGAAACACCGAACTAAACACACGAATAACAATGAATTCAATTTCCACAGCAGGGTAAACAACAGAACGAACGTAACCTTTTCTCAAGATGAAATGAATATGTTAGACAAAGGTTTGAAATACAACTGCACAGACGCACTCACAAACCATAATATAAAACAGTTCATCACAAATATCGAGATAGCCAGTCACAAGCTCCCAGCAGAAGACAGGGAATTAACCAAAAATCTTGCCAACAACGAAGCCAAAAAAAATCCTCAAACGAGAGGGCGAAATTAAAAACAACAAACAACTAAAAGAAATAAAGTCATTGAAACAAAAAATAAAAGAACATGACTTAATCATTACAAAAGCAGATAAGGGGAATACCACAGTAATTTTGAACAAAACAGAATACATTGAAAAACAGTCGAATTCCTTAACAACGAAATCAAGGAATTAGCAAAAGATCCCACCAACAAATTCCAAAAACAAATAAAAAGTGCATTAAAAGAAACAGAATACATATTGACCAAAGCTGAAAAATCAAAACTATTAAAAATGAACCCGAAATTTCCGTCATTGAGGGGACAACCTAAAATACACAAAAAGGAGTGCCCAATGAGACCAATAGTCAATTGTAGGAATGCTCCTAATTACAAAATCAGCTAAGAGTTGCCAAAAATCTTAAAACACCGCCTTTTCAACGACAAAAACAACTCTGTAAAGAAAACAACGGAATTAGTAACAGCATTGAACACCCTACAAATGAAACCTAGCTTGAGGCTTGTATCTTTCGATGTAACTAACATGTACACCAATATTCCTATTATTGATGCAATTAACACTATCGAAAACAACTTAAAATCCAACAATTCGGCAAAAGAAACTGAAGAAATTGTGAGATTACTGAGGGTCGTCCTCAGCCAAAACGTGTTTCAATTCGACAATAAAATGTACACACAAACAGAAGGCCTAGCGATGGGATCACCACTAAGCGGACTAATCGCTGATATCTTCATTAATGCACTAGAAAATGAGTTCTTAGAAAAGACTTCAACAAAGGGAATAGTAATATGGAAAAGATACGTAGATGATGTAATTTGTATCTACGATACTGAACTAACAAGCGAAGACACAATTCTCCAATCCATTAATAGCCTACACCACTCTATCAAATTCACTAAGGAATCCGAAACAGATCGAAAAATAAATTATCTCGACATAACCATTGAACGTAAAGATAACGAACTTTCATATTCCATATTCCGGAAAGCCACACAAACCTCGCATACAATCGATAATCAGTTTAATCACTCCAGTACGCACAAATTAGCGGGGTTCAACTAAATGGTGCACAGGGCTTTAAACATACCCATGTCAAAAAACAACTATAATAAGGAAATAAGAACCATTAAGCAAATAGCGAAGGAAAACAATTTCCCGCCAAGAAAAATAGACCAAATTATAGCCAAACATAAAAATAAAGATAAAACGATTCCCAAACCGGACAGTAATGAGAAAAAATTTGCGCGCTTCAACTGTGTGAATACGAACACACATGAAAATGAAAATCCACAGCCTGCTTCCAGTCTCCGACCGGGTCAGGAATGGAATGAATGAAGCCCCCAACTAGCGGCGAGGATATGAACTGTGCCGGCTGCCGAGGCCTGACGCACTCCTCTGGGGCAATGATTAAATGAATGACAGATGAAATGATAGTGGAGAGTGTTGCTGGAATGAAATGTTGACAGGGAAAACCGGAGTACCCGGAGAAAAACCTGTCTGCCTCCGTTTTGTCCAGCACAGATCTCACATGGAGTGACCGGGATTTGAACCACGGACCCAGCGGTGAGAGGCCGGCGTGCTGCCGCCAAAGCCACGGAGGCTTCTACGAACACACATAAATTCACTAATCTTTTCAAAAAGCAAGGTATACAAATAGCATTCACAACGAACAATACAACCGGTAGGCACCTGCAAAATAGTAATCTAAATAAACAAGACCCGTATTCAGAGTAAGGGGTATATTCTATTACATGCCAAGACAATGGTTGTCAAGCTAATTACATTGGACAGAGTGGAAGAAGAGTAGACACACGTTATAATGAACATAGGAATGCGATAAGATACGGAACACATTCAGCCGTATGCGAACATATGTGTGACACGGGGCACAGCTTTACTAAAATCGAGACTGGCCTAAAAATAATTCATCACGAAACGAAAGGCAGAACTCTCGACATAAAGGAAGCAATCGAGATTCACCTAGCCAAACGAAACAATCCCAACAATCTAAATGAACACACTTTTATGGAGAGTTCACCCCTTTTTACTCTACTAAAAAACACACCCTGTCGGAAACAAGACACAACTCAGCGATAGAGCCAAGCTAGATAAAAAAAAGGGGAGAAATAGCGGTGGTTAATAGGTAAATGTTATCTGGATCAGGTGTACTATGTACTTTTTTCTGCAATAAACCTAGGCTGGTATGCGCGGTAGTATTAAAGGTGCCGGGACGTCTTCAATAGACCGGGCAGCGCTTAGTTCGAATTTTTTTAGTCCACGCGTGGCGAAGACAGTTCCACGGTCTTTAATAGTTGTAGATCTTCCTGTATTCAATAACATACATACATTAGTGAAATGCGCTGGCAGGAAGAACAGGACTTTTGGTCAGGAGACTATAGGGTCATTAGCACTAAATCAAACAATGGCCAAGCAGGGGTTGGCCTCATATTGAGTAGGAAACTTGGACAGCGGGTGGAATATTATGAGCAATATAGTGAACGGATTATTGTAGCAAAAATCAATACTAAACCTACCTGCACCGCAGTGGTACAAGTCTATATGCCTACCAGTCAAGCTGATGATGAGGATGTTGAAAAGGTCTACGAAGAAATAGACGAAATTCTGAGGTATATCAAGGGTGATGAAAATGTTATAGTAATGCGAGATTGGAATGCTGTGGTAGGAAAAGGGAGAGAAGGGAAGCTAGTAGGAGATTTCGGATTAGGTGAAAGGAATGATCGAGGAAGCAGGCTGGTAGAATTCTGCACGGAGCATGAGTTGGTCATAGCTAACACCTTATTCAATAAACACAATAGAAGAATATACACATGGATGAGACAAGGAGGTACGGGGCGTTACCAAATCGACTTCATTATGGTCAAGCAGAGGTTTCGAAACCAGATTTTGGATTGTAAAACATATCCTGGTGCTGACATAAACTCTGACCACAATCTGGTTGTAATGAAATGCAGATTAAAGTTGAAGAAACTGAAGAAAGGTCAAAAGCTAAAAAAGGTGGGCAATAGACAGACTGAAAGAGAAGGATGTAAACGAAAGATTCAAGAAGAGTATAAAGGAAGGACTAATGAAAAACCCTAAACAAACTTCAATTGCAGACGAATGGGCACTTTTGAAGAATGAAATAACAAAATCCGCAGAAGAAAACATTGGTAGGAAAGAAAGAATAGGTAGAAAACCGTGGATCACTCAGGATATACTAGAATTGATGGATGAAAGGCGGAAACACAAGAATGTAAGAGATGAAAAGGGGAAAGCAGAATACAGACGTCTGAGAAATGAGGTTAACAAGAAGTGCAAGGAAGCGAAAGAAGAATGGTTGAAAGAGAAATGTGCGGGTTTAGAAAATTGTCTGAAATTAGGAAAAGTAGACACAGCTTATCGAAGGATTAAGAATACTTTTGGGGAAAAGAAGACTAGGTGCTGTAATATTAAGGACACAGATGGAAAGCCTCTAACAGAGAGGGAAGAAAAGGTTGAGAGATGGAAAGCTTACATAGAGAGTTTGTATAAGGGAAAAGAGATTGAGAATCATGTAATGGAAAGGGAGGAGGAAATTGACGAGGATGCGAAAGGAGATTTAATATTGAGATCAGAATTTGATAGAGCTTTGGAAGACTTAAGCAGGAACAAAGCACCAGGCATAGATGATATACCGATTGAGTTGCTACGCTGCATAGGAGATGAAGGTCTGATCAGGTTATTTCACTTGGTGTGTAGGATTTATGAGACAGGTGAGGTACCCCCTAATTTCAAGAAGAAGGTAATCATCCCTATACCAAAGAAAGTGGGAGCTGACAGTTGTGAAGATTACCGTACAATCAGCTTGATTACTCATGCTTCAAAAATCCTGTCTAGAATAATTTACAAGAGGATTGAAAGCCAGATAGAAACGGATTTGGGTGAAGACCAGTTTGGTTTCAGGAGAAATGTAGGAGCAAGGGAAGCTCTACTAAGTCTTAGGCTGATTTTGGAAGGTAGAATAAGGAAAGATAAGAGAACGTTCATGGCTTTTGTAGACTTAGAAAAGGCTTTTGATAACGTTGATTGGACTAAATTGTTTGACATTTTGAAATCGATTGGAATAAAGTACTGGGATAGGAGGGTGATATACAATCTATACAGAAACCAGACAGCAGTCATTCGAGTTGAGGGACATGAGAGAGAAGCTGGAATTCAGAAAGGTGTAAGGCAAGGCTGCAACTTATCACCCATACTTTTCAATCTTTACATTGAACAAGCAATGCAGGAAATTAGAGAAAAATTTAAAGTGGGTGTGATGATTCAAGGAGAAATAATTTCAACTCTGAGATTTGCTGATGACATCGTCATCTTGGCCGACAAGCCTGAGGATTTGAATGAGTTTTTGATGAAAATTAATAAATGTAAAACAAAAATACTGGAATGCAGCCGAAATAAATCAGAAACCTCTATGGAGATCAAATTGGCAGGTGAAAAGCTGAAGGAAGTAGGAGACTTCTGTTACTTAGGAAGCAGAGTAACCAGTGATAGACGAAGCAAAGAGGATATAAAAAGTAGGTTGGCTCAGGCAAAGAAAGCATTTCTTCAAAAAAGGAATCTGCTGACATCGAATATAGATTTAGGTATTAGGAAGTCATCTTTGAAAGCCTTTGTCTGGAGCGTGGGGCTCTATGGAAGTGAAACTTGGACAATTGGTGCAGCAGAAAAGGGGAGAATTGAAGCATTTGAAATGTGGTGTTACAGGAGAATGATGAAGATTAGATGGGTAGATAAGGTTACAAACAAAGAGGTATTAAGACGAGTGGGAGAGGGGAGATGTTTCTGGCGACTGCTAATGAAGAGAAGAGATAGGTTGGTAGGACACATACTAAGACACCCAGGAAGAGCAAGCTTAGTTATGGAAGGAAGGGTCGAGGACAAGAACTGTAGGGGTAGACCAAGGTTAGAATATGTTAAACAGATTGCCTCGGATGTAGGGTGGGGTAACTATGTAGAGATGAAACGATTAGCTCAGGACAGGGAGGAATGGAGAGCTGCATCAAACCATTCAGAGGACTGAAGACTCAAACAACAACATTCTTATCTATATTTGGCAACGTCATACGAATAAACATTGCACTGTCCTCAGAAAGCACATAGGGACAAAGGGGGAAGTAAGGAAAAACCAGTTTCGTCCAGTTAACACCCGGGTTCAGTCGACAACAACTGGTGCTAGAGTGAACACGAAACTGCTTGAAGTTCCAGCCAGGGAGACAACCGGATAAGTATCAGCCTGTATTATTACAGTATTGTCATAGTTGATTTTTTACAACCATATAATCACCCCAAACAGACAAACTCCGGATTTCTATCACCATTTTAGCATTTCACCTAACAATAGATATGGGGCCGATAACCTAGATGTTAGGCCCCTTAAAACAACAATTATCATCTTCATCATAACATTATATATACTACATTAAGCATACACCGACAGTGCATTACCAATACTGCAACTAAATAATTGTACATATTGTAAATATTTTTCACCTGTATTCTCAAACATAGTTGTTATAGCCTAAGTGTAATGGATCTGATGATGATCGCTTGACAATCGAAACTGGTCATCCTAGTATATTTATTAATCTCATGTAATTTATTTCAGGATTAGGGCATAACCCAGCTCATTTTGGGTACATACGTGTTGACCGACTGAAAAGCACCAAACTTTTGTTTGATTGCAACGTAGCTCATTCTTAACAAAATTGTACGAGAATGATTTCAGTAGAATGTTCATAAATATCATACCAATATACATTCTTCTCTTATATGCAATCTTCTTATATCGCATAATCTTCCCTCTAACGCATAATCTTCGTAACTATCAGAAATCTTCATAATTAAATGCCAAATGAAAATAGTCGAAATTCTAAGTTATGGATTCAAAAATACCTAAAGTATAGCACAAGATGCATTCGCAGTCGAATCAAAATCTTTGGTAAACGAATACTAAAAATGACAGGCGTCATAATTATACTATTGTTCACTTCAACATACTATAACAAGAAGTTCAATGACGAACTAAAGAGCCTACTTTTCTTAAAATTTAAGATTCATGCCAATGATTAATCTACTGTATATGGATCTATCTAGAATAATGACGAAATTAAGTTGGTAATATCGAAATTTCTAATAAGTTCGAAATACTTTATACCTGGCATAATGTAGCCTAATAGAGAACTACAGTTGGCAGCCCTGGTGACTGAATATATTCTTAGTTCCATCTCTTAAGGTACAGAATACAAAATTTGGTTGAAGTCCAATGGATAGCATGGACGTTACATGCAGTTAAACATTGGATCTAACAGCGCGCGTAAAATCATGTTGGCAACAATGACATACATGTATTGGTCAGAAATAATCTGAAATAATATGATCTATTGTTGTGTCAATTTTGAATGAAATCCATTAGTTAGTATAGAAGTTACATGCATTTTAAAATTGGACCTATCAACAGGCTTAGAATCATGTTGGCAGCACTGGCGTAGGCCTATATTAGTTACTCCAAATTAATCTAGAATGCCAGGTACTATACGTGTGCAAAGTTTAGAGCTATTGGCTTGCATACTTTATGATATATTGATATTAGGGTAACAATAATAGAGACAGTATTTATTAACAGTTGGCAGCCCTGGTTACTCTTAAGAATCGACAGAGACATATCTGTTATGGTACACATAGCACACACGAAATTTGGTTGAAATCCAAATGATAGTATAGAAGTTACATGTATTTAAAGTTGGACCTCTCAGCAGGCTTAGAATCATGTTGGTAGCACTGACGTATATAAGTTACTCCACATTAATATAGAATGTCAGGTACTATACGTGTGCATAGTTTAAAGCTGTCGGCTTGCATACTTTCTGATATATTGGTATTTGGATAAAATAAATTGAGAGCATTTATTAACAGTTGGCAGCCCTGGTTGATCTTAAGAATACGTTCAGTCATATCTGTTTATATACACATAGCACATACGAAATTTGGTTGAAATCCAATTGATAGTATAGAAGTTATATGCATTTTAAATTTGGACCTATCAGCAGCCTTATAATCATTTTGGCAACACTGCGATGTATGGCCTCCTGGAAATTAAACTGCAATATTATTATCTATACGTGTGCCAATTTTGAAATAGCTCGCATTCATACCTTCCTAGATATCCAACATGGAGCTCAAATTTCAATTGTGATTTCTCAGCAGTTGGTAGCACTGACATCATTTTCAAATATGGTCGTGAGATATTCAGGTATAGATCTTTACTCCTACCAAATTTTGTTACGATTGCTGCAGCCGTTTAGGAGTTGATTAGGGGGGGGGGACGCACACACAGACAGACAGACAGACAGACATACATTTGCCCGATCTCATAAGTCTACTTTTTCCTCATTTTTGCAAAATGTGAAAAGTAGGCTAAAAATATGATGAAAAATTTTACTCCACAAACATCTACGTTCTACTGTCTTAACGTCACAGAAATATTCCCAGCTACCTTGTGATGGCTTCATGTTGAATGCGTATATAAGAATACACGACCATTCCTCCTCCAAACGTCACCTTGGTTCCGAAATGCTATCGACCCACCTAGCATCGAACTGGGAAAGCCGACTCCGACCTCCCTGCTCGTCATTCCTCGAACCGTCAATGGCATCTCTCCTGGACATCCCTCGGCTCTTGTTTGACACGATAATGGACAGCTGCTCTCTTGTTGATCGAAGATCCCCATTCGTAACAGTATTCGTTTCATAGTACAGTTTGTAGAACTTCCTTCGCTTACTTCATGGTAGAACACCGTTATATTTCTCATACTGGTTCTTACTGCGTAGATACTCATGATATTCACTCTGTTCCGTCTGTTACGTTCCTTTCATAATTTAGCACATCATAATGGCAGGTTCGTAAAACTGATTAATAATTCCTCCCGACTCCGGATTGTATAACATGTTGCTCATAATGTAAAATACTTTCTGTATCAGAATGTTTCTTGATTGCGATGTATGATAAATGAGGTTCCAGTTTCAATAGTAGTTGAATACAGAATAAGTTTTCTGTGTTATAATCACAGAACAATGACAAAGTCCCAACTGCTTCTCGCGACTTCACTTGACGTGTATAAAAACTTCGCGAATCGCACCTTTCGTTCACCGAATCACTCCCGGTCAAGTAATGTGTATCTGTCGAACGCATAAATCCATCTGTCTTCTCTTCACTCGCCACAAACTTTCCTGTCAAAGCATACCCCCACTCCTCAGCGTAATGGTATCGATGTAAATCGAAATCTTTACTCAATAATGCAATTCTTACTACACGGCGCCTTCTAAGGAGTGAAAACTGAATATAATTTGTTTCATAATATCATATGTTAATATCCGTAACATGTGCAAGTTGTCGATCCTCTCTGTATTCTCAGTAATAAGTTATTAATCGCTTTCTGCGTGAACAATTCGACATATATCACCCCCTACACTCTGTGGAATATTGACCTTGGCTCATTCTCTCGCCAGCGCGTTGCATAACCGTAACAGGTCTGATGACGTGGCTTTTATGCGGGACGGTATCAGCTCCCCTAGACCAGCTGACAACTCGTTTGCGTTTGTAATCTCGCGCGTCTAAAAGGTCGCAACTCTTCGTAAACATATCCAACTCGTAATGCTTAAATCTCACCAGGAAAATACTGGTACAGTACCATCCCGGCATTTACCCGAAAACGAACTGGGAAACCACGGAAAACCAGGCTGAGGTGGGAATCGAACCCCCTCTTCTCTTCTCCCCTAGGCTGAGTAGACCCCGTTCCAGTCCTCATACCACTTGTCATTATTCTTGGTAGAGCCGGGAATTGACCCTCGGATCTCCGGGGTGGCAGCTAAGCACGCTGACCACTACACCACGGAGGCGACACGATTTGTTTGTCACCGCGGAGGCCCGGGTTCCATTCCCGGCTCTGCCACGAAATTTAATTCTGGTCTGAGGGCTGAAACGGGGTTCACTCAGCCTCGTGGGGCACATAAACTTAGTTGAGGCAGGTTCGCTTCTTGCCTCGGCCATCCTGGAAGTTGTTTTCCGTGGTTTCCCACTTCTCTTCCAGGCGATTGCTGGGATGGTTTTCAACAGAACCACGGCCGTATTTCTTCCCACTCCCTTTGCTGCCCTTGCCTTCATTAGACCCAAGTTCGTGGTCGCCTGGACGATTGGATTGTTACCATCCCCAGTTGCTTCTCCTGGTTAGGTGTGTTCAGCTCCGAGACACCGTCCTGGAATTCGACGGTAGAGGACTGATACCTCACAGAGTCCGAGGGTGAAGCCGAGCTTGGAGGGTAAGCGATCAAATGAAAAGAAAGATAAAAAATTACCGTACGTATCGTTGCATAAGCTATGGTGCTGTACTGGGTTGGACGAGGATGAAGAGGTGATTGTCTGAGGCTAGGGTAGAGGAGTCCAGTTAGCTACGTTGTACATGTTCCAAACTTTGTAGACCACAGGTAGGACAAAGTGTGCCCCATTGGAACGATAACAACATGCGATGGCTTCTCAATCATAGCATTATAAAACGAGTCTTTGTCCTTCATTTTGTGAACTAACTCCTTTTCGATTGATAACCAACTTAAGTTACTCAGTCTTTCTTGTGTTTGACTACCGGTACTTCGTAAGTAAGTCTTGATTCTTCTTAATGCAGGAAAGGAAAGTTCCACAGAGCTTGTAGTACAAGGAATGGTCAGTATTAATTTAGCAAGTTTATAAACTTCACCAAATCCAGAAGCGAGGTTATTTTCATGCATAAAACTAACAAGTTCGTGAACATCTTTTCCATGAAATTCAGCTGATGTGTAGAGAACGCTTAATTCATTATTCAATCCAATGCGGTCAAATACATTTCCGTATTGAGCCAAAAGTTTTTGTAGCAGTGGTTCGGGAAATGTTTTCCTATATTCAATATACCTATGGTGATGTAGCAAATGAAAATATTCCAATATCTCAAGTTGAGAGAACCTACATTCTATCTGATGAATTAAACAATCGACAATTTCCACGTATAGGCGACGATAAAGATTTTCTTGTTCATTGTTATCTAGACAGTGCCGCTTTGGTTTGATCTGAGAATGTTCGTCCTTCATTGAAATTGTATTGTTCCAAACTGATGAATAAGAATGTTCTCTATCATACTGAAGTTTATCCTTGATGTCATTTACCATCTTGCTACAGTAAAGAATATCGAAATCCTTTGTTTGTAGAAGATTGTACAATATGTCTGTGTAAGCAAGCTACATAGAAAATACTTCCAGTAGAAATATAGTTTCAACACCATGAAGAAAAGCCAAAAAAAAAACTCCCGATTTTATGACTGTCTCACTATGCCAGTCACCAGAATGTTCTAAGATATTTTCGAAGAACTCACAAAGTTCGGACCTGTATTCTTTTGCAGTGTGGCAAAGTCATGATGTAAAATTCCACCGTTGGTGCTACTTTGGGTAATTTCTTTTGCACAAGTTCTTACAACGCATGTGTCCTTTTAGATGATTTCGAAGACAAAGCGGAGAGTCCAGTCAATGTTTGGAAAAATATTCTGCGTTCTTTGATCACCGATACACTCTGTTGGAGAACAAGATTTGGATCATGGGCATAACAGTGGGTGAATATTGCGTTTGGATAGGCCGATAAGGCTAGATTGTAAGCCATTCACATGACCGCTCATTACAGAAGCCCCATCATACGTCTGACCTACCGGTACTAGTTTAATGGAAATTCTAAATTCACTTACTACTTGTTCTACATGATCAAATAAACCATTTGATGTTCTATCAGCACTAACATCTACGAAGCCCAAGAATCTTTCATAGACATCGCTGCCCTTTGCATAGCGGAGAACTGTAGATAGTTGAGATTTATTCTTAATATCAGACGTTTCATCCAGCATTATAGCTACAAATGCAACGGAGTTAATGTAATTTTTTATTTCTTCTTTTACAACGTCAGAAATAGCTGTTATGATATCATTTTGAATAACGGGAGAAGTTCCTCGAAGTACTGTGGAAGAATTTGGACGACTTTCTAGAAGTGAGTCATTTTTTTTTAAGATTTAAAATTCTTAAAAATTGCCTTTGTTGAAAGAGCCATCTGATTCGTCATGTACCCGTAGAGGGAGATCCTGGTTATCTAGGAGGCAAATTGCTTCAATAATTCGTATTAATATGGCTCTATTTTTTCTTTACCTCTTCGTTATGTTTGCTGGTATCCATTCTACGTTGATCAAGTTAAGTATCAATTCGCTGTCTGCCGAAAAGTCTTGATTTCAGAAAACATTGAACATGGGTGTGAGATTTTTAATGTTTCTGTTGTGCACCAGACAAGTGATTTAAGTCAGCAAACCCATGCTTACTCCAAACATCAGTTTTGTTAGAAAACAATAAGCATGGCCATCAAAATAATCTGTTAGAAATTTCACAACCCGCTAACCAGTCTACATTTTCATACTGTGAAATAGAAAAATGTCTTATGTATTGTTCACTTGTTGTTTTATATTGTTGCACTAAATTCGAAAGTGGCGGTGTAGGCCTACCCTTATTCACAATATCTAATTTCTCTTCTAATGTAGGAAGAGGAAATGGTTTTTGCAAGAGATCTACAACAGTATACATTTCCAAGCACAGGTGTCAACTCGGAAGATCCGTACTAGGCCTATGTATGTAAGTTGTTTACTAGCACTGACACACAACGTAAAACTCCAATCAAACCTAAAAACAGTACCTACCATACTCATGTTATAAAATTGTATACGAGCATGAGCTGATCTGTTGGCGTCCCGGACGACCTGGCCGCTTGTGAGGCGCGAGTTGCCCCTCCCCACCAGTTGCGCGCGCAGGCAAGAACAGCGGTATTTTGAAGAAAAGATGTGCGGAGGCAGGTTCAGCACAACCGAGTAGAGCCATGCAGAACACAGGCCGGGAGCAGATGGTCGCAGCAGCCAATTGACTAGCTTCCTCGTCATTCTGGCGGTGATGTGCTCATCCAGCCAGCAGGCATTTGAGATTTAAATGGTAATATATTAAATATATTATTGTATCATATACAGTTAACTTATAATGAGGGAGAGTTAAAAAAACAAAAATCACCCGCAATATACGCCTCTGCAGAATCTCATTCTGCGAATAATGTTGAAGAAAGATTATATCCGACTAAGAGACTGTATGCCGAGACAAGGGTCTTCAACATTAGACAATTGTATGCTTTTGAAATATATAAATACATTAATTTTAAGGATAGAAATAGAATTCAAGTTGTAAGTCAGGGTATCAAACCAGAAATATTACAGAGAATCAATCTATTTTATATCAACCTAAGTTAAGTATAGCTAAACGTGACTTTCTGTATTTCTCGCCAAAATTATATAACAATATCCCAATTAAATTAAAAGAATTGAAAAGAAATCATGCAAACCTGAAGATGCATATTAAACATTTTCTCAGAGAAAACAAAATTAAAATTGAAAATATAATCTGTTGAGCCTACAAGTTTATACAAACGCAAAATCTATTTTCCTTCTTATTCATTATTTTTTTGTGCATAAAGCATTTACATAGAACGTGTTATTCGACTAAGCCATTATACAATTTTAAGAAATAGTAATCAATGATATGCATGCCACACACAAGGTTGCACCTTTTAGTGGCATATGTGATTGCTCTTCCTGCTCTGTATGAATTTGATACCCTATTTCGACCAGTCTTTATCACATTGTAACAATATAATTTAATACTTGTAAACTTACAGGTTAAACCAATGAGTAGGAATTGTAAGGAAATTCATAAAATGTGGACAGAATTTTGTAAAATGTGTACGGTATATTTGTAACGATTTAATTAAAAATAATAATTGTCACATCCAGAAGTCACGGTCAAGGCCAGCTCAATGCAAGTATGTAACATACGAGTGCCATTAGATAACATATCACCAGTACTATTCAGGCAGAAAAGATTCTTTTGGAACAACCACCCTAGAATATGCAGTAATAGTAATAGGGTTGGTTCTACAAGACTCTGAAGAAAGGTGATCATCAGCTATATAAGATGGAAATTTCACAAAATACTACTCCAGTGCCAGGTCAGATGTCAATACCATATGTCTGTGTATTCGGGAATTCGTTAGCCTTGTACTGACAAGAATCTTTGCACCTGTGTGTAAATACTGAATGTATCAATTTTAGCAGTATTTCATCAGTTTTATTCGATAGAGATTTCCCACATGTGGCAATATTCCGTGATTATTACTGATGTATTTTTCTCGAGTGCGCTTAACACCCCGCCGCTTGAATTATTATTATATTAAGGAAGTTTTTATAAATGTTATTAATAAGAAGGAAATTAGAAGTAAAATCAAGTCACGAAGTTACAGCATGTCCCACAACAAACAAGGATGCCTCAAAATAAAATGAAGAAACTTATTTTCCGAATCGCCCTTGCAATATTTTGAATAACGCTGCTGAAATAACTGCTTAAATATTCCCGATATGCTTGGATTATATGTTTATTTCTGTGAATACACTTTCTAGGCATAAAGATACCCCATTGTCGTTGGGATTGAAAATAATACTTCTTAACTCAGCATGGACACCACAAGGTGCACTGTGCCTTTCACTTGCTTGTATAATTGAATATCAGGTAGCCTATTTACTTAATATTTGTATGTTCTTTGTTTTGCAGGCTGTTGGCATTCACTGTCGTATGGGCAGAGGAAGAACTGGTGTGATGGCGGCTTGTTATCTGGTTCACTTCTACAATCAAACTCCGGAAAGGGCTATTATCAATATAAGACTCATGAGACCCGGGTCTGTGGAAACGTATGATCAAGAGAGAGCAGTTATTGCTTATCATGATAGTTTACTATCCACTATATTCCAAACATATCTTGTATGCTAATGGAAATTGCAATTAAATTAATAACGAATGAAGTATGACATGTTAGTAAAATTACCTTAGGTTTTATAAATATTTTCTCTCTTTGAGAAGTCCATATAATAGTGCAGAGAGTAATTTCAGAATTCTCGGTACAGGCCTGCAAAGGAAATAAAGTTTGCGAGATCAGCATTATTTCACGCTAAGGCCAATGGCAAATGCGCAGGCATGGACTTCTGTTATAGAAACTTTCAGTATTGCATACTATCGACTGGTGTCAAAAAGAGATGTTCCAAAATTAAGGAAAATAGAAGTCAAAATAAAAGGAAAGCATCTTCTGTTCATATCAATTACAAATATCTCAACATTATTTCTGCAGTATTGTAAAAACAAAAGTGAGGCAGTAGAGAGCGCACACTAAATTCTAAGGTGGTGACTGAAATCCATCTGAAAACTGACGGCAAAACCATAGGGGAAAAACCAGTCACGGTGGCCGGGAGCGCTAACTCGTGCCACGGGAGAGCGTGGGTTCGAATCCCACCTCGGCCGTCTTGAAAATGGTTTCCATGGTTTCCCATTTTCACCACCAGGCAAATGCCGGGACGGTCCACGGCAGATTGCCTTCCAAAATCCCTTCCCTGACCCGTCCTGAAAAGAAGAAAAGTGACCATTGGCTGTAATAACAAAACTATTTAGATATAGACACATAGTAGATGGATAGTTGGGAAATATAATCGTCGCCTATAATTATCAAGGCGTGCTGTTGGTAGAATTGGCAATACTGTGTATGGGCCGTAAGGTGTGAAAATACGCTAACCTCACTTGCTAACTTTTATTGATGAGTAGCCTACAGTTTGAATATTCTGGATCTCCTGATTACATCACCTCTTTTACAAGCCGATTATAAATTTACCATATTGAATACATCTGTTCGTCCATGTTTGGTGTTTCCATTGCAGACGGTTCCACTGTTAAAATTACGAAAACATTCCTGATTGATGCGGATGTAATGATTAGAGGAGCACTGAAAGAACTACTTCAACTGCCAATGGACGTCCCAAATGATATGATCAATTCGGATCAACACCTGAAAGGCTTATGGTTCGCTACATGGGAAGTGCACTTACAGTGGATAAATAGTTGTAAGATATTACAGTCATCAGTGGTGTAGCCGGGGGGGGGGGGGGGGGGTTACTGGGAGTTAGTACCAACCCCACCCACCCATGGGAAAATCGGCATGGTTGTGATTTGTGTCAGTTTCACCACCGCGCCGGCTACGTGGTGATAAACTGGTGTCGCATTTTGACCCGGGTCCCCATTTGAGGCTACACACGTCTTCGTGACAACGTACAACCACATTCTACCTACACAGTTGCGAAGTTTGGCTCATATTTTTCTACCACGCTAGCAAGTACACACATCAAAAAAAGTTTTGCATCACCTCGGTTCCAAGAGTTCCGGAACCGTTAAATACAAAGGGAATAGAGATCAACACAAACAACATTTCAGCTCGTTTTATTGCTCATGAGACCCACACATTGCATGTTGTACCATCATACAGCTAGACTTTCAGCATTTGTGGTCCAGATTGCAGTACACACCACTACCTCTAATACCCAGTAGCACGTCCTCTTGCATTGATGCATGCCTGTATTCGCCGTGGCATACTATCCACAAGTTCATCAAGACACTGTTGGTCCAAATTGTCCCACTCCTCAACGACAATTCGGCGTAAATCTCTCAGAGTGGTTGGTGGGTCAAGACGTCCATAAACAGCCCTTTTCAACATATCCCAGGCATGTTCGACAGGGTTCATGTCTGGCGAACATGCTGGCCACTGTAGTCGAGCGATGTCGTTATCTTGAAGGAACGCATTCACAAGATGTGCACGATGAGGTCGAGAATTGTCGTCCATGAAGACAAATGCCTCTCCAATATTCTGCCGATATGGTTGCACTATGGGTCGGAGGATGTCATTCAGGTATCGTAAAGCCGTTTCGGAGCCTTCCATGACCACCAGTGGCGTACGTCGGCCCCACATAATGCCACCCCAAAACATCAGGGAACCACCACCTTGCTGCACTCGCTGGACAGTGTGTCTAAGACGTTCAGCCTGACCAGGGTGCCTCCAAACACGTCTCCGACGATTGTCTGGTTGAAGGCATATGCGACACTCATCGGTGAAGAGAACGTGATGCCAATTCCGTGGGGTCCATTCAGCATGTTGTTGGGCCCATCTGTACCGCGCTGCATGGTGTCGGGGTTGCAAAGCTGGACCTCGCCATGGACGTCGGGAGTGAAGTTGCGCATCATGCAGCCTATTGCGCACAGTTTGAGTTGAAACACGACGTCCTGTGGCTGAACGAAACGCATTATTCAACATGGTGGCATTGCTGTCAGGGTTCCTCCGAGCGGCAATCCGTAAGTAGCGGTCATCCACTACAGTAGTAGCCCTTGGGCGGCCTGAGCGAGGCCTGTCATCGACAGTTCCTGTATCTCTGTACCTCCTCCATGTCCGAACAACATCGCTTTGGTTCACTCTGAGACGCCTGGAAACTTCCCTTGTTGAGAGCCCTTCTTGACACAAAGTAACAATGCGGACGCGATCGAACTGCGGTATTGACCTTCTAGGCATGGTAGAACTACAGACAACATGAGCAGCGTACCTTCGTCCTGGTGGAATGACTGGAACTGATCGGCTGTCGTACCCCCTCCGTCTAATAGGCCCTGCTCATGCATGGTTGTTTACATCTTTGAGCCGTTTTAGTGACATCTATGAACAGTCAAAGGGACTGTATCTTGGATACAATATACACAGTCAACGTCTATATGCCGGAGATCTGGGAACCGAGGTGATGCAAAACTTTTTTTGATGTGTGTATGTGCCGACTGCGTTGTGCTGGTGTATGTTATTATTGCTGGATTTACTGTATGTTAGCATTGTGTAACTGTTGTATCTTTAACCATGTGTTTTACGAGAGGAGGTGTGCAGTGCAATAAACAAATCAAATATTAGAAGCCATATTTCAGTGATGCTAAGTAACCTATATGATCGCTTTTCAGTTGGTCAAATCGACTGTACGGTACCCGATTAGGTTGGGAGTGACAATTTATCTCCAAGTGCCTGAAATAAAGGTACATGGATTGTTTATATGTCGTAGTCAGATAGTGAAATCCGTCATTTCATGAAAATCCTAGGCACTTCATGAAGAGCCGGCATATGATGTAAAAAGGTACAGTTGCACTATCTGACGCGTGGTTTCATGAAATGACTAAATTTCGCCGTCACATAGTGTAATTCATTTTGTACATCATCTGACGGGAAGTCCAGCCCGTCACTTCATGAAGTACCGTAGCGGCAGCGGTGATCACGTGTGAGGGAAGTGAGATTTCCAAGAATTAATCGGATAAAAATGTGGACGTCGCCTCCGTAGCGTAGCGGTCAGCATGGTTAGCTGCTGCCCCGGAGGTCCTGGGTTCGATTCCCGGCTCTGCCACGAAATTTGAAAAGTGGTACTGTACCCTTTTACCTACCAATACCTGTTGAATCCCTGGATAGCAGCTGGATCGTAGAACCTGAAAATGCCCCGGCTCTAAAGACCCCCCAAGTTCTACCAACAGACACAGGGATAATAGGGCCACTCGAATACCTAACAGGATGTATTAAGACTGACCAAGGCTCAGAAAAAGAAAAGACTAGCTCAAAACACAAGAATTCTTCAATACGAAGAAAGAATCTCAAAGGTGTGGTAAACACTAAAATACCTAGCGATGGCCCCCTTAATACACCCTTCCATCACCTCTATAAAGCATCACGCAATAATTAAAACCAAGTAATAAAGTAGTTTATTGTAAGAATAAACAAGACAGAGAAATATCAATTTCGTCGATACCACGACCAATCAAAAAAAAAACAATCTCATTGATAATATTGGATTATCTTTCAAAAAATATATTACCCATTGTCACAACTAACTTTTAGCTGATTAAAATATAAGGCATATTAATAATAATAATAATCAATCCCATAGGGTAATCATTTACAAAAAGAGAAATATTATAAGACTTGAATACATTAAATTAATTTCGGTTCCTTAACGGAAATAACATCTTATACAAAAATATCCTGATTATAATTAATAATCCTACACGACATCTTCAGTAACATTATATGTTCTTGTTATTGAACGAAGAAATTCATATGGTCTATTTACAGAATATAATTTGCACAAAAATCCAGAATAATTTCAATTATTCTCTTCCCACTGACTTGATGTCACGACATTCCTTTCTGTTTAATATTATCTCATTTCTTGTTTAGGGTAATTCTGCCGAACAGTTAAGCTAAGCAAAAATTAATCATAAAGTCAGTCTTAAATAGTTATCGGTTTCCTTTTTAAACATACATCTTATGGCAAAATTGTTATATTAGTTTTACTGGAAATATTTAACCGGATATCCACTCAAGATTCCCAATAATACTGCTCAGAAAAATATTAATCTTCACACAGGCATTTTCACGATAACAGCGATAAAGTTAACTATGACCAATCTATTAACCATACTAGGTTAAAACAACACCTCTCTGGGTTAAAACCCCAATCAATCTAATCCTGATTGGCACACCTGGCTCAATCCTCAACAAGAAAAATATGCTTTACAAAGCATTGCATCAATATACTTAAACACAAAGACATTACTCATAGTACATGCCTCTCTAAAGACCAATATGCACCTATAATAGGAGCCTTACTGTTATAAATCCACAATTATGCAAATCAGCTGTTTATGGTAAAAATCCTGAACTCGAAAAATATGATCCCGTAACAGATTACCAACAAAGCCCAGTGGATTTCAGAAATATTCCACCTAACTTTAAAAACTTGCCTTACATTGATTTATTACATGATCCATAATTCTTAAACGTATGACTTATAGTAAGTCGTCCCTGGGATTATCCTCGCAAATTTGGATGTCGTTCAAATACCCTCTTAATAGAGAAAAACTATTGCACTAAAGGCAATGATATCAATTTAATCCAGTGTTAACATCAAAAAAAAAAGCTGTATATAACGCTGCCCAACCACACAAACTGAGGTTGTAAAGTGATCTATAAAGATAAATTCAATCTCAAAATAAGATCCTCCCTGAATTTCCCGAACGCGAAAATGTCGATGGATTAGACCTACAGCATGGATCTAGGTTAGCAACAAAGGCTAAGCGACTAATGACCCATTAGGCAATCCATTTCGAAAATCACGCTCAGAAAACACAAGTTAAATCTGTTATTAAAAAAACTGAAGAAAATATAGTCCAAGGACTCGAAGTAACATTTAGAATAACTGGGTCCGAAAACTTCCTAATATCTTAATCAAAATACGAAAAGGAAAATTCCCCTCAAAGAATACGATAATCCAAGCGAAAGTGCTTAAAGAACAATGCACTAGAATATGAAAACTCAACCAAAGTTCTCAAAAGAAAGTTGTGTTACTAAAAATGTTCTTACACAAGAAAAACTGTAAATCTTCTTCCTACTTTTGCTTCTCGACAAATAAGAATGAGCATATTAGTTTAAATACTGTAAAATACTACTGAAATTATTAATTTATTCATCAAAATTACACAAAGGATGCACTCATTTTTATGAGTCAAAATCCTGGCATCATAGAAGGTCAGTTTCGAAATGAACATCGAACCTGCACTTTATACTCAACCATTTAAACTACAAAATCAAATATGGCAAAGTGGTATTTATAAATGTCCACGCTACACTACTGTAACAAGTTGAAGTGATCAGTACCTTTGGCGAATCTAGATGAGGAAAAAAGGATATCGTTGGCCATAATCAGCTCCAAACCTACAGAAAATATGCTGGACTTCAACTGGGTTTCCATAGAACGAACCAAAGTCCTCCCAGGCTCGAACCACACCCGGTCGGTCGAAATAGTTCCAACATATCCTGTCGATATCTTCCCATACATATTCGAACACCAACGGATGGACCGCACACAGTTTATCAACTCGTCACGACGCGAAGGTGAACTCGAACAGTCACTAACAAGTTCCAATATGTGAACGCGCGTATGAACAAGTTCACGAGGGTCGACGCGGTCCCTTACAACACGAGAGTCGCGTGCACACTTCATGCTAAATGAAAGTTGCCTTCAACAAGTCCCCGCTGCACCCTGCTAATGCAGTATTCTTAAATCAATTTAGCCTACCATCGTAGTGGATATAAGCTTCATATTGTCCCTTCCCCCTGACACCTTGCTTGAGAATGTACTCTTTTCAAAAAGTATAATCACTGTGAAGAGTGAATCAAATCTAGGCTGCATTTCCACGACGGATTATATGCAGAGTTTCGTGACACCTCACGGCTGAGCTCGCGGTCGGGATTATAAAAGTATCCATCCGCATGGCCCGTTAGTTGCTGTAGACACACAGTCGCAGAGATAAACTATTACATGTTTAAGACCATGTCTGAGCCCTATTAAACACGTTTCTACTTCACGTAGAATGCTAAACAAACTAGCATACACTTCAGCACGGTCACACGTTTTTTAAAACTCCCGTTAGCTGGCGATTTTACTTTCACTGATTTCCAGCTCAAACCTCTACGCTGTCAAGTTCTAAAACTCATTGCACTCTCCACGAGGTCGTCTGAGTCTCACATCTGCTTCCCCCACTTCCTCACACGTCATGACTCGATACGAAATATATCGCAGTCGAAACGTAATCAGCAGTGAGTTAACATATCATCTTCTGTTCTTCATACTTTCTTAATAATAGCTTTCTGCCATGGAAATAAACACACAGACGTATGTAGCTGCTTACATATAGCGCTAAATATGCATTAATTTGTATTAATCACTCTCAGGTGAATCGATCGATATAGTGTTAGACACAGTCAACATGGTTATTATCGATGACCTTCGGGTTTCTCGTCGGAAACACGAGCTCTGCCGATCTCTTTCTTGATAGCATGACTTTTCTTGCTGCAGACCAGCTGTTATGATCGACTTCAGAGGCTAGTTAGAAAGTTACAGGGCGTTCCCAAAATACTGTAACCATGTCTGTACTTAAGCCCTTTATGAATAATGGTGCATTTTCCCTTTGATACCTTAAATAAAAGTCTCCTCAGCTTTTATTTACACCATTCCAGGTAATCTCAGCATATGTAGCATTATTCAGTCAACACTCAGTCTATCTTCTTCACATATCTTTTCAGGTTTTTTGCATTGAAACGACCTATCATTTCTCTTCCATTTAGGCTTACTACCTCATAACAATTATCTCATTTTATTATAGTGACTTCTCTGTCATGGTAATCTCTTTCTTGTAGTCGTGAACAGATAGAATGCGTGACATCTCAGTGCTCAATTTCTTTTCGAAAATGTTTTTCCTTTGTCCCGGTCAGGCGTTCTTTCTGAACTCCGACCTTCTCTGCTAGTACTGGGTTGTGACTTATCTAGATTTTCATCCTTTCTTTCCTTCGATTTTCTTCGTCCAACCTCCGTGGACTTATCTCGCCCTCTCTTGAGCCTCTCCTGTTGCACTTTTTTATCGGACGCCTCCGTTCGATAATTGTTGTATCTTGAGTACCCTTGATTTTGTCTGTTATCTCCGTTGTCACGGGTATCTCTATCATTCCTATTATATCTGTTATCTCTATTGTCTCGGGTATCTCTATCATTCCTATTATATCTGTTATCTCTATTGTCTCGGGTATCTCTATCATTCCTATTATATCTGTTATCTCTATTGTCTCGGGTATCTCTATCATTCCTATTATATCTGTTATCTCTATTGTCTCGGGTATCTCTATCATTCCTATTATAAGGCGTTTCTCGATGATCATTCCGGTCTCGATCATTATCTCTTCGATAAAAAATTCTCTCCTCGTAGCGACGTTGCCAAGGCCTCTCCTGGGCGTCCCTACGTTGGTTTTCCCATCTCCTCTCTTCCTGATGGGTATTTCTAATAGGACCTATTCTATCATCTCTTCTTTGTTCGAAACGATCCGTCTGCTGTGTACGGTTCATCATTACCGCGTTTACAACTCTCGATTCCTGCCTGGCATTTTTGACTATAGTAGGTTGCGTCATCATACTCATATGATCTAATCGACGTAACAGGTCATCTAACGACGTTAAAGACGATACTCCGGAAGAAATAATTGATCTCCTTACTTCCGCAGGCAATTGACGTGAGATAGCTTCAAGGAGTTCTTCCTGGGTTAACGGCGGCTGAAGAAAACGGAGTTTTGCTAACTGACACGCAAAGTATTCAGCGTAGCTGGTTGGTCCTGTACTGGAGTACTTGCGTGAATAGACTTCTGATCTCACATTCTGTTGGACCTCGATCGACCAAAATCTTTGTATGAAGGCTTCCGAAAACTGATCAAAGTTGTCAAATGTGTAACGAAAAGCCCTGAACCATTGTAACGGAGCATCGGTGAGAAACCTTTCCACCATACGTAGCTCACGCTCACGTGGCACATGTGACTCCAAAAAGTAATCTCTTAATGTTTTGACAAATTCGATTGGTGTCATTCCATCCAAATTGCTAAACTTCCTAGGTTTGTCATCAAAATTTCGTATTATGGTTACATTCGGTGTCCTTTCCGATGATTTCGAAGTATAATCACCCACGCCTACGTTGGGGTTCGGAGAACTAAAAGTTTCCCTGCTTGTTCGAATGGGACTCGAATGTTCCATTTGACTGAGCCGAACGTTGGGTTCGTTGTTGGAAGATTCCTGTATCATCCTTTCCCTACCATCAGGTACTATCACTTCAGGTTGTTCAACTACAACTCGAAAATCGGACTGTAAAAGTGATCGCAATTGATCTCTTAGAGTATCTAAATTGATATGCCCCTCTAGATTAATTTGCTCGAGACCCTTTCTAATTTCATTAATCTCGGAAGTTTTCTTCTCCCTGACCTCATTTAACTCTATCTTACTTTGGTCGACTTTAGTTTCAACACTGTTAATACGTTTCTCTAAATCGGATATGTTATTAACCTGAGTATTTTGAATTCCATCCATTCTTTTGCTTAGATCTTCCCTAACATTTATTATGTCCTTGCTATTAGTTGCAAGACCAGTGGCAAGTTTAGATTCTAGCTTAGATTTCTCAACTTTAAAACATTCCTCATTAATTTTCATAATATCTTGACGAAATGTTACAATATTATCATTTATGACCCCTTTCAAATCGATGTCAAAATCATCCCTGAGAAGTTTCGTATGATCAGTGACTTGAGCTCGGAGTGTCCCCATTTCACATTTCAACTGCTCCAGGCTATTCTGGGTCTGATTAGTGTCATGGGAAAACTGCAGCTGAAGTGCTTCTAAATTTTTTTTACTGAGCTTCACACTCTTTTCAAAGTCTAGTCTAATCTCAACTTGAAATTCTTTATTAGATTTTTCTAGCTCCATTAACTTAACCTCTGTCTGATTTTGACTAGATTCGATTTTTCGGACCTCTAGCTCCATTTTATTTTGACTGGATTCTATTAATCCCACATCTGTTCTTAAATCATTGATTTGGGATTGCATAATCCTTACATTAGAGTTTACATCCTTTACAGTTTCCTCAATTCCCCTTTGACTAGTCTGAACATTGTTAAGATCTGTTTGCATTGAAGTTTGACTAGTTTGGATATTGTTAAGGTCTGTTTGGATTGATGTTTGACTAGTTTGGATTCTTTCTTGGGCAACCTGTACCAAGCCAACATTAGCCCGTAGTGTACTCATATCTAGTTGAGTTTTTCTATTATCGTCCTGGATATCTTCGATATTAGATTCTACACTTGTAACCTTCTTTTCTACCCTTTTAGAACTGTCATTGATAGCCTTCAAGGAGGATTGCATAGTATCAATTTCCCCCCTGATGCCTTCAGCAACTGCACCCTGCACAGTTTCAGACATATGGTCTAATGCAGATCAAGTTTGGACCTTAATATTTTCAATGTCCTGATTCAAATTGTCCATTTTATGTTGAAGAATTTCAAACATCTTCTTAACGTCACCAACAGTCACCATATTACCTTCAGACATGCTTCACTACACTTCACAAGAAATAAGAATACCACACCAACAAAGCACAGCGAGAACATCTACAAACAACCACCATTTACCATACATGCTCATTCTTATTGTCTGGCGTTACCTTAAAATAAGCTTATGTCTAAACACAAAGTGCCCCATTTCATTTGGGATCGACCATATACAAGTGCGTGTTGGTTTATATCGGTGAAGGTCTATGATTCTACCATTACTTACATTTTAAATTTACTACAAATACTTCTATTTTTAATAATGTCAGCAATGATCATCAGCCGGAAACAAGTAGAACAAATTATTAACAAAGCGTGTGGCACCACTCCAATACATAAAATAAAATAAAAATTAATAATGGTTGCAATACCACTTGTAAGTCAAGTAGCTCGAGTATCCTCGTAATTGCTTTGTTCCATAGGAATTCCAATAGTTCGTGCCAAAATATTGGTTCACCATTATTTTATCGCCTTGATTCATAGTCACACAAGAAACACGGTGTTCCAATTCGCGATCTGTGTTACATGATCATAAACTAATTTCCACTTTGTACTTTCAGTTTCAATTTTGGCAGAATTATGGCATTCAACTCCCTGGTATTCGCTCTGGTATTCCAGTTTTTCGAAGCCCCTGAGCTGGGCGCCACCTAATGTACCCTTTTACCTACCAATACCTGTTGAATCCCTGGATAGCAGCTGGATCGTAGAACCTGAAAATGCCCCGGCTCTAAAGACCCCCCAAGTTCTACCAACAGACACAGGGATAATAGGGCCACTCGAATACCTAACAGGATGTATTAAGACTGACCAAGGCTCAGAAAAAGAAAAGACTAGCTCAAAACACAAGAATTCTTCAATAGGAAGAAAGAATCTCAAAGGTGTGGTAAACACTAAAATACCTAGCGATGGCCCCCTTAATACACCCTTCCATCACCTCTATAAAGCATCACGCAATAATTAAAACCAAGTAATAAAGTAGTTTATTGTAAGAATAAACAAGACAGAGAAATATCAATTTCGTCGATACCACGACCAATCAAAAAAAAAACAATCTCATTGATAATATTGGATTATCTTTCAAAAAAAATATATTACCCATTGTCACAACTAACTTTTAGCTGATTAAAATATAAGGCATATTAATAATAATAATAATCAATCCCATAGGGTAATCATTTACAAAAAGAGAAATATTATAAGACTTGAATACATTAAATTAATTTCGGTTCCTTAACGGAAATAACATCTTATACAAAAATATCCTGATTATAATTAATAATCCTACACGACATCTTCAGTAACATTATATGTTCTTGTTATTGAACGAAGAAATTCATATGGTCTATTTACAGAATATAATTTGCACAAAAATCCAGAATAATTTCAATTATTCTCTTCCCACTGACTTGATGTCACGACATTCCTTTCTGTTTAATATTATCTCATTTCTTGTTTAGGGTAATTCTGCCGAACAGTTAAGCTAAGCAAAAATTAATCATAAAGTCAGTCTTAAATAGTTATCGGTTTCCTTTTTAAACATACATCTTATGGCAAAATTGTTATATTAGTTTTACTGGAAATATTTAACCGGATATCCACTCAAGATTCCCAATAATACTGCTCAGAAAAATATTAATCTTCACACAGGCATTTTCACGATAACAGCGATAAAGTTAACTATGACCAATCTATTAACCATACTAGGTTAAAACAACACCTCTCTGGGTTAAAACCCCAATCAATCTAATCCTGATTGGCACACCTGGCTCAATCCTCAACAAGAAAAGTATGCTTTACAAAGCATTGCATCAATATACTTAAACACAAAGACATTACTCATAGTACATGCCTCTCTAAAGACCAATATGCACCTATAATTGGAGCCTTGCTGTTATAAATCCACAATTATGCAAATCAGCTGTTTATGGTAAAAATCCTGAACTCGAAAAATATGATCCCGTAACAGATTACCAACAAAGCCCAGTGGATTTCAGAAATATTCCACCTAACTTTAAAAACTTGCCTTACATTGATTTATTACATGATCCATAATTCTTAAACGTATGACTTATAGTAAGTCGTCCCTGGGATTATCCTCGCAAATTTGGATGTCGTTCAAATACCCTCTTAATAGAGAAAAACTATTGCACTAAAGGCAATGATATCAATTTAATCCAGTGTTAACATCATAAGAAAAAAAACTGTATATAACGCTGCCCAACCACACAAACTGAGGTTGTAAAGTGATCTATAAAGATAAATTCAATCTCAAAATAAGATCCTCCCTGAATTTCCCGAACGCGAAAATGTCGATGGATTAGACCTACAGCATGGATCTAGGTTAGCAACAAAGGCTAAGCGACTAATGACCCATTAGGCAATCCATTTCGAAAATCACGCTCAGAAAACACAAGTTAAATCTGTTATTAAAAAAACTGAAGAAAATATAGTCCAAGGACTCGAAGTAACATTTAGAATAACTGGGTCCGAAAACTTCCTAATATCTTAATCAAAATACGAAAAGGAAAATTCCCCTCAAAGAATACGATAATCCAAGCGAAAGTGCTTAAAGAACAATGCACTAGAATATGAAAACTCAACCAAAGTTCTCAAAAGAAAGTTGTGTTACTAAAAATGTTCTTACACAAGAAAAACTGTAAATCTTCTTCCTACTTTTGCTTCTCGACAAATAAGAATGAGCATATTAGTTTAAATACTGTAAAATACTACTGAAATTATTAATTTATTCATCAAAATTACACAAAGGATGCACTCATTTTTATGAGTCAAAATCCTGGCATCATAGAAGGTCAGTTTCGAAATGAACATCGAACCTGCACTTTATACTCAACCATTTAAACTACAAAATCAAATATGGCAAAGTGGTATTTATAAATGTCCACGCTACACTACTGTAACAAGTTGAAGTGATCAGTACCTTTGGCGAATCTAGATGAGGAAAAAAGGATATCGTTGGCCATAATCAGCTCCAAACCAACAGAAAATATGCTGGACTTCAACTGGGTTTCCATAGAACGAACCAAAGTCCTCCCAGGCTCGAACCACACCCGGTCGGTCGAAATAGTTCCAACATATCCTGTCGATATCTTCCCATACATATTCGAACACCAACGGATGGACCGCACACAGTTTATCAACTCGTCACGACGCGAAGGTGAACTCGAACAGTCACTAACAAGTTCCAATATGTGAACGCGCGTATGAACAAGTTCACGAGGGTCGACGCGGTCCCTTACAACACGAGAGTCGCGTGCACACTTCATGCTAAATGAAAGTTGCCTTCAACAAGTCCCCGCTGCACCCTGCTAATGCAGTATTCTTAAATCAATTTAGCCTACCATCGTAGTGGATATAAGCTTCATATTGTCCCTTCCCCCTGACACCTTGCTTGAGAATGTACTCTTTTCAAAAAGTATAATCACTGTGAAGAGTGAATCAAATCTAGGCTGCATTTCCACGACGGATTATATGCAGAGTTTCGTGACACCTCACGGCTGAGCTCGCGGTCGGGATTATAAAAGTATCCATCCGCATGGCCCGTTAGTTGCTGTAGACACACAGTCGCAGAGATAAACTATTACATGTTTAAGACCATGTCTGAGCCCTATTAAACACGTTTCTACTTCACGTAGAATGCTAAACAAACTAGCATACACTTCAGCACGGTCACACGTTTTTTAAAACTCCCGTTAGCTGGCGATTTTACTTTCACTGATTTCCAGCTCAAACCTCTACGCTGTCAAGTTCTAAAACTCATTGCACTCTCCACGAGGTCGTCTGAGTCTCACATCTGCTTCCCCCACTTCCTCACACGTCATGACTCGATACGAAATATATCGCAGTCGAAACGTAATCAGCAGTGAGTTAACATATCATCTTCTGTTCTTCATACTTTCTTAATAATAGCTTTCTGCCATGGAAATAAACACACAGACGTATGTAGCTGCTTACATATAGCGCTAAATATGCATTAATTTGTATTAATCACTCTCAGGTGAATCGATCGATATAGTGTTAGACACAGTCAACATGGTTATTATCGATGACCTTCGGGTTTCTCGTCGGAAACACGAGCTCTGCCGATCTCTTTCTTGATAGCATGACTTTTCTTGCTGCAGACCAGCTGTTATGATCGACTTCAGAGGCTAGTTAGAAAGTTACAGGGCGTTCCCAAAATACTGTAACCATGTCTGTACTTAAGCCCTTTATGAATAATGGTGCAGTACGAGGACTGGAACGGAGTCTACTCAGCCTCGGGTGGCCCAAATGAGTAGAGGGTGTTCGATTCCCCCTCAGCCATCCTCGAAGTGGTTTTCCGTGGTTCCCCACTTCGTCTTCAGGCAAATGCCGGGATGGTACTGCCCCCGTAATTGAATTATATAGAGACCACGGTGGCTATTTTGGAAATTATAGCGAAAGTTATGGCTGTCATAGTTATGACGTGGGTAGTCATGACGTAAGCACGGATGACGCAGACGGTATGCCAGCAGGCTACTTGAGCTGAGATTCTCAGTGACGTCAGCATTTATTCGAGAAGGATCCGAGATCTACGACGCAGTCGCGAGAAACGTGGAATTCTGCTGAGGAAGAGATTATGCTATTGGAGGGGAGGCTCGGACCAATGAACGATAGTCTAAAGGAAGACGGAGATTGCTGAAACTATGGTATTTTTATTACTTTTTGGAATGCAGAATTGTGGAAATCCATTTGCAGTAGAGGCATTGTTCTGGAATTTTGGTGAAATTTATTTTCAGTTTTTGAATTATGAAAATCCGTCATGGATTGACGAAGTTGGAACTTCTAGCGATGACGTAGTAACACGCGATGGAAGGGATAGATACGCCCCTCATGAAGTTCATAAAAGGCCTTGCGCAGAAGAGAGGAGCCTCATTCGCTCATTCCTCATTCACAGATTATAAATCAATCGTCAGATTTCAAATAAGCATTTCAGTGAAACGTCGAGTGAATCAGTAGTGAAAAAGTCGTCTTTGTAACGCGTGGCGAAGCCACTAGTCGAACATACAAGCAGTGCAGGTTTACTGTGAAGTAAATCTAGGTGAAGTTGAAACGACACTTATAACGCTTCTACAAGATTAGCTGTGAACAGTTAGCGGTCGCGTATAAGCTAATTCTCTTGTGCATTACTACAGTAAGGACTGTAGAAAAGCTGAACAATTTCGAAGAAGTATTTTGGAAGTTATTGACAAAATTAGACGACTGACAAAAGTGATTTTCTCGCCACAGAAGAAACACTTTGTATAGCCAGACTCAACGCTACGGCTGACAGGGCTAGTGAAATAGGGAGACTTCAGATTGCTTTTGTGACACAACACTGCAGTATAATGGAGCAATTTAATATGGCAGTTTGTTCTTCTAATACTATTACCGAGGAGAAAATGGAAGGCTAAAGGACTTAATGCAATTGGGACATATTTCAACGGAGTAAAATAGCAACATGGAACTTCGCTAATTGCTATTCCATACAAGCGAACATGTGGTAAATAACCATCTACACCCATGTTTCGTGAGTAAAGGCTGAATACTATCAAACAGCAATAGAAATTGATTTCATACTTTCTGAATATGAATATTTCTTCGGAAATTTATACAAAAACTTCATGGCGATTTTCAACTGGAACTTCAGGGATTTTTCAAGAGAGGTCAGGGTTGTCCCGACTCACAAAGAAGATTATTGCCGGAAGGATGTCGTTCGTCTTCGTGAAGCAGTTCGATTCTCCGATGGTGCTGTTTCTGGTTTCGAGGATGGAGCTCAGCTTTAACTTGGTGAAATGGATCCATCAACAGTCTTCTTTGGGGAATTTTCCTCTGGAACGTCAATCGGCAGATAAGGTAGTCGTGAACGTTTATTGTATTTGAGTTTCTTAGCAATATTTGAGCAACCATTTTTCCTATATTTTTGTCCTCATGTATTTTTGCCCGATATTCTTGTTTGAGATTCCTATTCTCAGTACACCTTGTTGAGTTATACCTTTTTCGATGTTTTATTAAGACATTGTTATGTCATGGGCATAGTTAAATGATTTTGAATCAGTTGAGACTGATATTTAGATTTTTCAGTAATTTGCTTATTTTTGTAGTCACGATTTGACTATAAGTTAATGATTTTTATGGCAGATTTAAATTCAGACAGCGTGTCACTTTATTAAAATAATTCTACCCCAGTTTAATTACTTTGACCAATTTTCTGTCATCATCAAGAAGGAAGAACATTTAAATGATTTTAGAGCGTTAAAATCCAGTACGTTGTCGACGATCTTGGAAATACTAGTCGTTATTTGAATTGATTGCAACACAGACATTTATCGTCAGTCATGAACGACCATTGCATCTTAGGCAATTTTGTGAAAGATGAACATTAATTATGAATTATTGAATGCATTAAATTCGTGAAACTTGTGTTAGGTTTTTTCTCATATAGAGATTTATATAATGATGTTTGCATTCCCCAGTCTAATTGGATTCTATTCGACTATTTTGCAGTTAGTCGCACTTTGTTTGATGATAGTATTTTTATACTACAATTCTTTGAAGATGTTAATCTAAAATTTTGATAGACCAGACAGGCGTATATAAGCGTATTCACTATTAAATTTGTTTGTGATTGGCAAATTTTTATTTCATTTCGATTCATGAATGAAATCCACGAAGTTTAAATGACAACAGTTTTGAAACAATTATTGATATATGAATTTTGAAGTGGAACTATGAATGTATAATCGATAGTGCAGCGGACATGTTGAAAGTCGCTGACGTATAATGCCCTTAAATAAATGAAGGAGATTCCCACAGTAGTTAATAATGATAAAGAATTATTTGTGGAAGTTTTGTAAGTTCGGTGGAAGTTTTAATGCCATATAGATTAATATATGATGAATTTTGGGCTATTTTGAATGCAGTTTGTGCATTATTTTGTAAGCGAAGTATTTTCCGCTAGAGTGTATTGTCATAGTTCGTTGAAAATTAATCAAGTGAATTTACTGTTATAATTAACAAGAGTTTGAAAGAATTTGAGATAAGATTTTGAATGAAGATTGCCGTCACAAATAATTAAATTTATTACAACCTTTATTAAACCAGATTGTGACATTTACATGTATAACTAACCTTCATTGGTCGATTATATTAAACACGATTATGAATTTACCAACCGAATAAAACATGTGGTTCAATGTATTTCTTAAATTATTAATTTAAATAATTTAAATGTTGATATTGTAAATAATAAATGTAAATATCTTTGACAATAATGTGGAACGAAAGTAATGTTAAAGGCGTGTTTAAAAATTTTGTAATTATTTTCGACAATATTATAAACAATTTCTAATTGTTATAAATAATTTATGTGTTTTTGTTATAAACATTTAAGAGTGTGTTTGATACTCTAAACTATGCTGATTAAACATTTGGATGATAACTTAACAAGTTTAAGTAATGTTAAAATAATCCAGTGGGATATGAGTTAAGCATTTGAAAGAGTTGCGTCAATATGTATGAGTTGTCTTGTAGACATTTAAAGCTTTAAAAGGAGCTGAATTCTTACGCAAGTGTGGGGAGAGTAGGGAGCCCCATTTGACGGGCATGCGCCAAGTTGAGGAGTAGACCAGCTGGCTCGACATCTGGTTACAAGCGGGTGAGGTCGATACTCCGGCCTTGTGCCTATTAATAAAGGTGTTATGTTTATTAAAAGGAAACCAAATGCTCTATATATGTCGTACCCTGACTTCCTCATCCAATCCAAATGTGTTTTAAAATGTTACGTTATTTTGAGCTCAAGGGAGCTAACATACTGTTTGATAATTTGCAAGTCCTTTAGGAGGACGTAGTCAGATTGACTTAGGCTACTGATAGCCACGTTTATTTTGTTGAGTTGTGAAAATCATACTCTTTATTTGAAAATAAAGCTCTTGTACAGTTCAAAGTTCTCGTCTTCGGTCTGGTTCATTTTTAAATGTCATGGTGAAGGTTATTGTGAGAGCATACTTTAAGGATCCTGTTGTCAACCCAATCCCCGAGATATTTATAAGAGGTAAGTAAAAGTAAGTATGTAACCCCGTCTATTTTGGTGTGTTCCACAATAATTTTTCTTGGTAACTTCTGTGTTCAAACCTCGGTAGTATCTGTCAGTGCCATTTTCATTGATGTAGCTGAGCTGGTGCGATTGATTCTTGGCAATCCGATTGAGGGGGCGGATATCTGACAGCCTACTATCCGGGTAAACGGGGACAGTACCTTCTTCCAGGCCACGGCCGCCTCCTTCCCTCTTCCTTGCCTATCCATCCTACCCATCCCTTACCTTCCCTCATGAGGTCCCTGTTCGCTTTGCAGGTGAGGCCGCCTGGGCGAGGTGCCAATCCCACCTCACCAGTTGTATCCCTTCCGGTTCGATGTTCCCAGCTCTAGGACACTGCCCGTAGAGGCGGTAGTGGTGAGTTCCCTCGCTGAGTCCGTGGGTTCCACCAACCTGGAGGGTAAACAAAAAAATAAAATAAATAAATGTGGACACTAAAGGGCTGTTATTTCCTCAGAAAGTGAACACTGTGACATATGGTACAAATGTCTAATGGTCTGGACCTCATTTATCCCCTAATTCCCTCCTCCAGCATCTTGCTTGGCCTTGCGCCTAGGAGGAATATGCTGCCGTACTGTGAACGGAAGAATAACGTCGTTCAGATCCATTTTGTTTTTAAAACATGAGAGATAGATAACCGATAGTATAATATGACTTGGTTTCGCTGTGTCACCCTTTAAAACAACAAGAACTAACTCGGTTACGGACGCGCTATTAACAGACCTTGTAGAACTCTTAGCAGCCGAATCTCCTATTGAACTTGTGGTCTCGGGGTATGGTGTTAGCTTCCGAAACACTACCGTTACGTGGTGAGTTCGAACCCCACTGAAGGATGTTATTTTCGCCAAGTAACTATTTCAGTATTTTTTGTTCAATCTGCACATTTTAATATAGTTCAGATGTTGCCTTGTTTTATAGTTGTTTTCTTATATATTTATTTTAAGGGCTAGGGACATCTTAGTCATCAGCCCAGTGTGTTTGTATGATGACTGAAGTAGTGTGTGGGTAAAGAATTTGGGAAGGTGTCTCGAGACTTGAAATGAAGTACCATCCCGGTATTTGCCGAGAGGGTGTGTGGAATGACCTGTAGGAAAACGCCACAGTCAGCGACGGGATTCGAACCAGCATATTGGCCTACTCGTTAGGTAGACTTATGAAATCAATTATGGTTACCACGGATAGGAACATAGTTATGGTCTGAGGGTTGAATTGGGGTACACTCAACCTCGGGAGGCAAAACTGAGAAGAGTTCCATTCCTACCTTAGCCATTCTGGAATTGGTTTTCCGTGGTTTCCCCCTTCTCATCTAGGCTAATGCCGGGTTGGTTCCTAACTTAAACCATGGCCGCCTCCTTCCCAATCTTAACCTGAACTACAAACACACAGATTACTACAAATACCACAGATTATCAGACAGATTCTACATACTCCCGAGTACACTGGGCTGAATGACTACGATGTCGAAGTACCTCAAATGAAACAACAGCGTCATTTTTCGTCTATTGTCTCTCAGCGCGACATTATCGCGAGAAGTAAGAGGGGCATACACAAAAGTTTTCCATTTGGTTCATTTAGTGGAGGGTTCATCTTCGAGAAAATCTCGAATTTCAGCCTATTTATTATGGACAGAAATATTTGAAAGAATGATTCTGCATTTTTATTCATTGTGTGTATCTTACCTGTTATCGTTACAGTTTTGTTGTTAATTAATTTGGGGGACTAGGGTCACCTCAATCATCAGCCCCGTGTGATTGGGTGTGAATTGAACTTTTATTTATATGGGTGGAACTGCATTAGGGAAAGGGATGGGGTAGGCGCCCCGGGACTTGAAGTGGTACTATCCCGGCATTTGGGTGAAGGGAGTGTGGAAAATCCACGGGGAGAAACCACACTCTGGATAGCCACTGTCATCGCCGGGCTTAGCACCTAAGATCTCCCGACTTGCTGTAGCTACCTTCGTGGCCGAGGTGCAAGATTTGTACGTGGAAGGCTACGTCGCGGGACTCATTCCAGTTTCAATGGGCTTGGGGATGATGTTTGATCAATTTCTAAGTGGCAGAGATGGAAGGAAGCGGTCTGTGGCATATTAGAAGGTACCGTCCCAGCATTTGCCTGAGTTTAAAATGGGAAACATCATTTTATTGACCGCTGTAAGTGGGGTTTTAACCACTCGACAAGTCCGTATATAGCTTGGTTTCATAGCCTACAGCGGCGTTCTCAATTTTTTTTGAGACTGTGACCACCACCATCATGCCACACCAAGTCCCCAAGCACCATTAAGCCCAAAATAATCATAATAATAGTAATAATAATAATAACAATAATGATAATAATAATGTAACAAGCATGCGCCTCTCTTTTCTTTTCCTCTCTCTCTCTCCTATTGAAGTGCTGAAATATCTAGTGATTCACCGCTCACCAGGCATGCTGCAACTGCTTGCGTGACTCATGCAGATAAGATCATTTACGCATGTACAGTCGAGTCAAATCAGCATCTTTTGCGTTACTCATAAAGCAGGGATGTCCAATTATGATTACTGATGATTAATAAATACTATTTCACAAGATAAAATTTTTCACTGTCAAACCTCCTAGTGAATGAATACCCTATTATTCTTGTCCATGCAACAGAATTTGAATTAAAGAATGGATCTCAGGGGAGGTTGTGCTCGCGAGCACTTTTTTTTCTCGTATGACGGGAGTACCAAATGTCATTTAAGGAACTCTGTGGAGCTGTTGGTGATAGATGATGACAAACACACACAATTAATATTATTACCAAAACATTCAAACTCTCCTTCACTTGTCTCTCACAATAAATATTAGTCGTTAGGAATATAGCCTATAGGCCACAACTATTTCCTCTTTGGTTGATTGAGATTCCAGGGCTAATTCAATCGTTATAATCCAAAGAACTTACTATTTATTTAATTTGGGGAAGTTCTAAATAATACAGTGCAGCCTCAAGCAACGTCACCCTGCAGGTTGTTCAACTTTTCTTGTGTGACAGCGTATACTAGCTTGCTAACGCCTCCCCAGCCTCACACCCTCCTTCAGACACAGAAATGAAGCTGTTGCCATTTTTAACCCAGCAGAAATCCCTCGATTAATATTTTACAGTATACGATGCAATTGAAGTATTCTAATGTATGTGTGAATTCATTTATTTATTTAGGCTGTTCATTTATTTAACAATATTAAGGTACATATCAAGCATATCACGTTCAAAGATACAAATTGCATGAGTGTAGGAAAGAGAGAAAAAAGATACACAATTGAAGAACAAAGGCAAAAACTACAAATGAAATTATGAAAGTATGCATTACAGATTAGAAAAAATACTGTACAAATAAAAAATGTAAAAATAAAAAAACATACTTCTACAAAAAAAAAAAAAAAAAGATAGCGAGTAAAGAGCAACCGGTATTTGACGATTAGATTTAGGTTGTTATGTGAAAATTAATTTCGAAAACCTTAATAAACAAGCATTAATTTATTTCTTGGAACAGAACAATTAAATGAATTAATGTACGGCTTCATTGCGTCAGTCATTTCATGAAGTGCCGAATCAACAAACACCGGATCTTCATGAAGTGCCTCGGCTGATAATGTCAAATCATTTCTTACACTATCTGCCTAAATCGGTCCGTCACTTCATGAAGAAACGCGTCAGATGGTGTAACTATCTCTTTTTACATCATAAGCCGGCTTTTCATGAATTGCCTAGGATCTTCATGAAATGACGGATTTCACTATCTGACTACGACATATACACTTAATAAAACACTTCTCACATAAGGAGGGGGAGGGTTGCCTGTTGGGTAGTCAGCCCGGAGTTTGGTTGGATCCACAAAAAGTACCACCGTAGGCTTTGTGGGTAGATACCCACAGAAACCCTAGGAAGCGATATATTGAGGCGTACTAGGCTAGGTGAGGAGTGAGGTAGTTTGCCATTGTATGAGAAGCGTTTTATTGAGTGTAAAAATAATTACTGTATTATGAATTCCACAGGAAAATTAATTGTTACTCCTCGTCCAATCTAATTGGATGTATTCGTGTTGATCGACTGAGAAGTCATTCTATCAACGTAGACTTTTCAAATAACAAGACGACACCAGAGTTTTCAAAGGACCCTAAAAGGTAAGACTTGAGCTATGGATTTTAGGCTAGTATTATAAAGCTTTTCAAGCAAACAACGGAACTAGATCTTTAAATGGTTATAAATCAATAATAATGTTAATGGTTTTACGTCCCTCTGGCTTTTAGAAACGCCGGGGTGTTTTGCCCCGAAGGGGATATTTAACGTGCCAGTAAATCTGCAGACAGGGCTCCCTCGTTATTACGCACCCTCAAATGCCAGCTGACTGCGCCAGGATTAGATCCCGCAACCTTGGGAACAGCAGGTGAGAACGTTACCGCTGAACCAAGCAGCCAGTCGGATAAAAATCAGAAGCATATCTCGGTAGAATATCTATGCATGGCTTCGGTGGCGTATTCGATAGCATGCTGAACTGCTAATCCCAAGATAACGGGTTCAAACCCGGCCGAAGTAATCGGAGTTTTAAGAGCGTTAAAATCCTTCAGTATGCCTTCCTTCGGAGGGGAAGTAAAGCCGGTGGGCCCATGTCATAGATTTATGGCATGTAAAAGAACCTACCTCTACAATTGGTAGTGTGTAGCCAAGATTTGTAGGCTATTTGGTTAGAAACGCTCTATCAAGTTCCAACGTTTGCCGCTGGGTGACGGTGACAGTGGCATCTGGTAGCCAAACTTGGTACTAATTGAAATTGGGGAGCCTACGGGCGTTCAATTGAAATGCCCTGCAATGGCGATTGACTGTAATTCAAATATAAATATCTATGCATTTTGAAAATGAACGTAAATGATGTCATCTCAAACTCGTGCCGATATTTTAATTTTCAGGTGTAGAAAATGGCTTTTAAATAGCCAGAGAGCTCATTTCATGAATAAAGATGTAGACTATTTTGTACAATGATATAAACTTATTCTCGAATCATTTTGAAACAAGCCATTTTATATAGTCAGGATAATGCTCACAAGCTTAGATGTGGAACATTGTTTGTTAATTCTCTTATGAAATACCTGGTCTCCCACATGACTGCTGTGTAGGTACGGTACACAATAAATTGTTATTGCTGAAATTATTTGTAAAATTGGCATTGTGTTACTGTATATTGTCAAATTCATGAAGAAAAGGTTTCAAACCCTCTGAAAAATTGCGAAATATCTACAATTGAGCCATTTAAGACCTTAAGATATTTTTATAATTTTCGTTTCAAAAATCACACTAGTATTTTTACTAATTAACTATAATGTTACTCAATTTTACGGAATAACTAGCGTTTGATAAGGCTAAGAATTTCATATAGCATAGCTATTTACAATTATACCCATACTAGCTTCACCCGGTATCATTAACGGTTTACCCAGCTGTACAGTCCCCCAGGGGTATGCACCCCCTGGAGGCCATCCCCCCATCATCTATTTAAATCACCCCTAACTGGCAAATCTTGTAAGTCCAGACCAACATCTATTAACACCGCAAGGGCAGCTAACCAGTCTGGGAAGCTTACCCAATACTTGCATCACTACCACAAACAGCGACACACAATTAACTGGGGCATCTATGCCATCGGAATGTCGACGAAGCAACGCCGAAGACTATAAGAGGGAACCTTAAGGAGTACAAGCTCTCTCTCAATTACCAGTCTTACAGTGCGTCGGCCGGAGGCTATCGCTGTTATCATCAGGTGAGTCAGCAGTGTTCAGAATCCTGTACTTTGTATCCTTTACCCACAAATTGTATACACAAGTTTGTACACTTACATTGTAACATTTACTACATCCCTTAAAAGGGACTCATAATTCCATATTACTGACCAATAAATACTTGGTCAGTACACTACACCTGTATTACCGTTTTACACGCTTCTTTACGTCCTACAGTCCATCCTGAATCCTCCGTCACGATTAGACGTGACGTACAGTAGCCAGACACTTGCTAGCGCAAGTATCATTGTATTCCCGTATAGGCCCGACTGCTAGAAGCAGCGCGCGCCATAAAGCTGACGCGTGCACATCGGTTATATAACCAGCCAGCCAGCTGGAAGACCAGCGCGTTGACCTGTACGCTAAGTTCCATCCCCTAAAATACACCTACATCTTTTATAGGAGCGCCCCCTAGTTCCTAACACTAAACAACACTCTACACTGGTCAGCTTGCCCGACTACGGGAAGCTACCCCCTTTTAGGCACTTCCTTATAAATTAACACAATAACTCTTCCGTTTTAGATCCAACTACCCCCCAATAAGGGATCTAAAACAGATGGTGGAGGCCGGGTACCACGCACAGTAAAATAGGACTCATACAACGAGTTCTCGTGGTCAAAACGGTCCGTACCGCATATAGCCAAGCGAAATTGTGATTTTTTTTCTCTCAGACAGAAAGCAGTTTTTTCCTTTGCGCTAGCTACACAGGGAATTTTTTTCTCCCAAACCAACCCCCCAGCCCCGGAAAGAATCAGAGAGACACAGGATACACTGACAAACACGCACAGTCTTTTTTTCTCTTTTTCTTAGAAGACGCATACATTTCATTTAGAATGGCACCTCATGCAGAAACAACAGAGATTGTAAGCCATAGAGGCAGTAGGGGTACGCCAACACTATTAGCATTATTAATAAGCTGCCAAAGACATATACAAGGGCGAAAGACACAAATACGGGCACTCTAAACAAAAATCGGGGCAATACAGGGCAAACAGCCATACACTCCGCCAGAGGGTAGGACAGCGCGATTAAGATGCGCACATACGCACTTGAGGCACATACATGAACACCTCAATAGGATCCATATCCAAAGACACAGAATACACGACCAATTGATCACCACACATGGTCCCGTAATAAATAATGCAACCCTCGTCAGGTTGAGGGTGCACTACACGATTTTACACACTCAGCACAGGGAGTTAATTCGCGAACAGGCGTTTCTCCAACTGGCGGCCACAGAACTATACAAAACACAACCACACTGATACAGCAATTTGCCAGCAGGCCATGAGCCTCAACGGTCAGTACACCCAAATTTGGGACGAGTACCGCGAACTCCAGAACAACAAGGCCATTTTCGAGTACATGGCAGGGCCACCAGCCCAGCCGAGAGAGGACATAAGCGTAGATACGCTAACTCGGCAATTTGCGAGGATGTCCCTCTCGCCATGTACTGCCACACATGGGAAGGAGTTCACCGTGGCCACAGTCCAGGAGACGGCCAGATTAGACTCCAATACACTGCGGGGACAAGCTTACACCATTACACATCCCTTAGCTCCAGTTCGGAAGGCAATTTTGCCAAACCGGGCAGCAGAACCTAGGCCAACCCCCTCGCAACGGACGAACGAGAGGGAGGTGAAGCCAGGACCCTCAGACACACATGACATGACAGGGAGACAACGGGACGTAACCACGTCATGGGCTGAGGACGTAGAACCCGCCCTACAGTACATAAAGCCTACATACACCTACACAAGGGGGCAAATACAATGGCAGGAGTCTACCGTGGCCACAGGCCAGAAAGCGATCAGGCTACACGCCACCACATTGCCAGGGCAGAGACAGGCAATTAAGCGGCCTTTACCGCCAGTTCAAAGGGCAAGTTTGCCAGAACGGAGGCGAGCACCGGCATTCGTACCCCAGGTGCGAATGCATAAGAGGGTGTTGCACTCAGGCCCTCAGAATGCACGATACACGCCCGCACATTGTGACCACGCACTAACACACGGTACACGGGGTATAGGAAAGGTGTTATTACCTACCCCACAAAACCACGCAGTCAAAAATACACACACTCCCGTAAACTCTACTAGGGTAGCGCAGAGTGCAATTAGGCCCTCGACTACAGGCACACTCAGACCAGCAGACAGATGTTTCGGTGGAAGTAGGCCCAGGCTTACTTTACTAGAAATTCCGCCGGAAAATAGCAAAGGAGCACCTCAGTGGATTTCAGGGGCCTATAATCTCGTAACAGGGCGGAAGTCTTCACCTTTCCGAGCAAGGACGCTCGGACGGGAGTAACGACTTCCACCAGGGACACAGAAATAAACTAATAACACGTGCACCTATATTAGGGACACACATAAGCTCGTTTACACGGGAGAAATACGGCAATAAACACATAAAGAATCACTAACGTAAACGGCACATTTTTTTTCCATGTATATGCAGTGCAACATGGCTAAACCAACAGTATAGAATTCAATATTCTTCTTGGTTGTTTTTTTTTTGGGCCCCTAGCATTTTTTCTCAGGCCATCAATGGTCATTGATCATAGTTGGGCCACATTATAACTTGGATAACGTAAAGTTTCTAATATGCAAAGCCAAGCGGAAGCCCATCAGGTGAGCCACGCGGCTTAAGGCCGGAAAGAGATATTCCGAACACAGCTTAAGCATCAAATCACAGCATAGAGCTTAAGCGGGTCTTTCTAAGTAGAAATGACTAAATGTTCTATGTTCCGGTCCCACAGTTTGATAGATTCTCTTGTGGCGGGCGAGAGCCCTGATTGTAGCAAGAATTAAGAATCTCAAACTACTTTTCAACAGTGGTAGATTCCCCTGAGACGTAACTAGATTACTGTAGTACTAACGTCACCAAATAGGTGGATAGTACGCTCAGGTCCTACTTACCATTTTTAAACATTTTTCATATTGCTTACGACACAATTTTTACAGACTATCGCGACCTGCCAACCCACTTTAATAAGCATACAGCAGTGGGCAGGCGACATACAATATATCTTCTATACCATTCCAAAGTGCTCTCTTAATTCGGAGCGGGGCATAACTCATTTTTTTTGCCTCACGCACTAATCCCGAGAAAATAAGGCGGCCAAGCTGAACTGTATGTATTTAATCCATAGGCATACGTGACACATTACACTGCCTATAACACGACTTTTTCTCACCTCCATAACAACAAGGGCAAGTTCAGGGTCACGTTCGCAGACACACCTTCCCGAGAGGAAGGAAACAACAACAACACAACTACACGAAGGCTGGGAACGATTAATACATTAAGCGTTCGCCAGCAGACTTCTATTCTAACAGCGAGGCCGATTAAGAGAGCTGGCAACGTACTTGGGGAGCGCACTTTGCTGACTGAGGCAAAGCACTCGGGACAGGAAGCAGGCTTAGAGGCTAAGCGGGCCCGATACGATAAGCGGCCCGCTCCATGCCTTCCCAGTACACATGTCATTCCGGTAACAACAACAACAACAACAACAACTACATACATCCTACATAACACATCGGTGCAGGGCAGTGGATTTCAGGTATCGGCCCTCACGATACACGCCACCATAAATGGCCACAGAGTGCAGGCCCTAATTGACACCGGGGCAGCCGTCAGTTGTGTTAATAGGAGACACGTTACCGAAGCCCAAATACACGATGTCACGGGTGACATCCGGCTGGTAGCGGCCAATGCTCAGACGCTAGAAAACGCGGGGGTGGCAAACATACATCTTAGGATAGACCATTTTGCCACAACACACCCCATGTTCGTTATAGAACATCTTTCTGCGTCAGCCATAATTGGCATGGATTTCCTCGCTAAATACGAGGCTAGCATAAATTTCGCTAGCGGTCAGATGCTTTTAAAGCATGACCAGAGGCTCACCACACATCCCATGATATACACCAGGAACACAGAGGGGATTCGAGCGGAGCGAGAAAATCACGAGCACCAAGCCTCTGCACTACATACTATCAGCCAGCACACAGACACACAAACTCTTCACAGGAATGCGTATTCCCATCTGCACATTTCAAATACACGGTACATGTGCCATAATATATACGGCACAGATAGCGTCGTAACAAGTCTTTACAGTAAGCCGGGTCCGAACCCATGATCACACACCACACTCGTACCAAAAACTAACTAACCAACGGTATTTTTGGTACGAGAGACGCAAGCAAAAACCACACTGAGGACACCTCAATCCCTGAAACACAACGCAGACACAGAACACAGAGAATGACATGAGATCGCGGGTCCAAATCCCAGCAAAAAATTGGACACCAGGGAAAACAACTATCCAGGCTTTCAATCACACCGAAATTGGCCCATACAACTACAGAACCAGATAATACCACATTTCCTTCGGCCAAAAGCCAGGCATAAAATTTCAATTACACCTGACATAGAAAATACATTTCGCAGACACAGGTATAGAAATTTCGTAAGACAAAGGTCTTATGGAATAGTGGCCACACAACAGTACTAGCTAAATAGGACGAATTGCTACACTGGTCCGCCCGGTATCTAGAACAATGACAACACTCGCATACGTGCAAGAAAGCACGTGCCGGCAGCTGACATGCATAACGTCCGAGCCTGCCATCACACATACAAACCGCTGACTTGCAGATTTCGTCACATTGCAATACTGCTGGTGACAGACACTATTGTTGTATCGGCATTGACCATGAAATTACAAGCACAAAGCAATCATAATGCCACACATTTTTTTAACACTGCAAAAACAATTGTGACATTTAACAATGGACAGACGTGACAGACCTGAACTTATCTTGGGCCCATAGGAGCACGTTCTCAAAGACGTTGACAGGCCACGGGCACCTCCTGCCCACACACGCGATACACATTAGGACTTAGCCTATAACAGACCAACCGTCCGCATGGTGTAGCGGAACATAGTCACACACACACGCGCTCACTAATCAGGAGCGAACACAGACAGGGGCTCTGAGGAAACAAGACCTCCCCCCTAATAACTTCCTTTCGCGATTTTATTTCTAAAAGAAATCATTCCAGGCGATTAGGACATGGCCAGTCGCACTACGACCACTGGCCACATTCACACTACAGATGGCAGACCAGATTAAGTCGTGACGTCACAGCGTCACGACGCTTTACTATCCCAAGAAGCGGATAGAGAGCAGACATGGACCAAGGGAGAATGACTGAAGCATAGGTAGATAATCCCAGCGGGATTACCGACATACCACCCAAAGTCTACCATTTTGAATACCTTACTCCCCTCCAATAACCTTCCCACGTCCAACATGACCAACGCAGACACATGAACACGATCAAAACAGCTACACTACATTACTAAGTATACATAGGGGTTGATAGACTTCATGCGTTTAAAAAGAGGGCTTACTACGCCTTGGATCTCGATGCTACCACCTGAGTATTAGGGGTGGGTCGGCAAACATCAATTAAGCATAATGCGCATCTCCAAATGAGAGATGAGGCCACAATCATATATTAACCATTTTTTGTTAATTAAATACTCCCGCATGACAGGGACATATTATTATTACGCCTCACCCTACACCTATCCTTACATGAGGGTGGATGCCTCATATCCACATACATGCATGGAATATCCCACGGCGCACGGACGGCAGGTCCCAGATGCAATTCAGAAAAACCGAGGTGAACAACGAAACCCCTAACACATATACTCTCCTCTGAAGTCTTAACTCGACAGTTGATGCTGGCTGAAGCTGGGATTATAGGCTCCCTCACTACCTCGTAAACTCGCTCCTAAATAATTTAAATTTCCACTGAATGGAGATTGTTGGAAGAAATGGAAACGTAGAATCACTTATAGTGGGCGATGTATTAAAGGTAGAGATATACTGTCGTGGACTTTTTTGTAGAAATTTTCAAGCTGAACATTTCTTACACTCATGGTATATATGCCGTAGGCAGATAGTGAAATCCGTCATTTCATGAAGATCCTAGGCACTTCATGAAAAGCCGGCATATGATGTAAAATGCGATAGTTACACTATATGACGCGTGGTTTCATGAAATGACTAAATTTAGCCGTCACATAGTGTAATTCATTTTTACACTATCTGACGGAAAGTCAAGCCCGTCACTTCATGAAGAAGCGGTAGCGTTGTCCTCGTGGTGAGATAAGTGTGCTTTCCAAGAATAAATAGTGGCAATATACGATATGGAAGATACCGTGGAAGTACAGAGGCAGTTTTTTCTTCAGAAATTTAATGAGTATAATGAAGAAATGCCTCATAAAATACCTTGGTCTCAAGAAGAAATGGATAAGGTAAGAAAGACTTGTTTGGTATATTTTAGGTTATGTCACTTGTAGCCTGCCTGTTTTAATCATTTACAAGTGTTCTATTCGTCTCATTTGCATGAATATGATACTGGTGGCTGATTAACAGAGGATGAATGGGTGTTTACGCAAATACCAGTATCATCACAAGTCTGAGAATGAACGGCATATGTCCAGACGAAATATTACACTTTCTATTACATGGGGTTAGTTAAAAGGCGGGATGTCAATAGAACAATGCGATGTTTATATTAATGCCATTATTAGTACATTTTAGGACATAGCATACACAATAGTCAGCTTATTTCGTGTTTCTGAAGTCTTACCGCAATGAAGAAATCAGGGCCGTACCCAGAAAGTAATTTCGGGAGGGTTTCTGTATTTTTATTTTTTCAGTCTGCACTTTTTAATATAGTTGTAGTTGTTTTATTATTGTAAAAACGGGCTAGGTACACCTTGGTCACCAGTATATGTATGTTGTCTGATAACGTCATCAGCCCAGTACATTAGGGTGTACAGTATGTTGTATGATAAGGTCATCAGCCCAGTATATTAGGGTGCACAGTATGTTGTCCGATAAGGTCATCAGACATATTAAGTTCAAAAATACAAAATACAGCAATGAGGAAGAGATAGAGAGAGATAAAGAAATAAAAAGAAAGGGTACACATTTTAGGAAATAAAGCCAAACCACAAAATATATTATGAAAATATACATAAAGAAAAAGTATATTGCACAAATTGGGTAAAATATAAGCTTCTACAAAAAGAAGACAGAGGGAGAAAAGTGTACCTAGTATTCCACGATTAGGTTTTCAGTCTTACGAGGAAATTAATTATGAACACCATAATAAACGAGCATTTCTCGCATTTCTCGGAATAATTCATGTTTTACACAGAAAAATTAATGTACGACTCCACTGCGGCAGTCATTTAATTCTGATTAGAAAAGGATTAATGCAGGTCTACAAATGGAAAAAATATATAAACTTACACAGAAGAAAAAAACAGGAGAAAAACTTACACAGTGTTCCAGGATTAGATTTTAGGTTGTACGTGGAAATTGAATTCGAATTCCATAGTAAATAAGCATTAATTTATTTCTTGGAATAGAACAATTAAAGGAATTAATGTACGACTTCGTCGCGTCAGTCATTTCATGAAGAGCCGAATCAAAAATGCCGGATCTTCATGAAGTGCCTCGGCAGATAATGAAAAATGATTTCTTACACCATCTGCCTAAGGCAGTCCGTCACTTCATGAAGAAACGCGTCAGATTGTGTAACTATCCCATTTTACATCATATGCCGGCTTTTCATGATGTGACCGAGCAGGGGGCTAGGGATCGATAGCATGCCGAGTTATCGGAGACCTCAGGATCGATCGCATACCGAGCACGCATAATTTGCGGTGTTCTCAGTGGCGAAATTTGTGGGGGAGCCATATACAAGGAACAAGATAGTGCTTGGACCGAAATGAATACGACATCTGAGTTGCCAGTCCAATATGATGTTAAGAACAATAATTACTCTACTGCCCATAGCATTAAGAAAAACACGGAGGTTTGGAATACGAGCAGGACAACAACGTAGCCTGACTGGGTGAGGCCCGCATTTCCAAGAATCTTGTGGACAAGAGCTCCTATTGTTTAGCCAACACGCTTATTGTGCAGCCGAAGTGCTGGATTTACGACACCCAAGCCTCGATAATCCTCCAGCACTAGAGCCCGCGGAATTAGACAATGTAAAGTAGCGCCGAGATGCTAATTTGAGATCCGCCTATGGAATAATTGTTTCAAAAGGCCCAATCAGAGAAGAGGCTGAGAAATGCATTTCGGAATTTTAATCACGGCCCAAGCCCAAAAACTACCAGAGTTACGGGGATATTACTGAGTCAGCCGCGGAGGAATATTTCCCCCCTCCACGACACTCAAGACATGGCGCCAAACGAGGATCTACCCTGTAGCGTCATGATGCAATTTGATTTGAAGAGGTTCCTGCCGATCGATTTCGAATTTAATCCTATGAATATTGCCGTCCTCATCTTGACCTACAAGTTGAACCAAAAATTATTGCGGTGTGACGTTTGCCATGGGAGCGCACTTGACAGAGGTGACAAGTCCATTGTCCCAAAGTTGAGGGTGGATATAGGCACTGAGCGCGGACACTAGTCAGTCAGTTTTGCAGCCACACCGGGCATAGTCCACGCTGCTCGCGACTTTGATACCGAGTAGCCGAGTGAGAAAACACTTTCTAAGTGATAAACTTTTACCGCCAATCATTCAAACTTGCGGCTAAAGACCCACAGAGGGCATGATAGTTATCGAAGGCGAACACTATTTATACAAATCTACACAGACGAGGTTTGCCACCCACGTCCATTAAAAACTTAACGCCACGCCGTGCGGAGCCGAGAGCGCGGAGCGGCGACCAGCAGCCCATTCGAGACCCGAGCAGGGAACTTTGTGTTGAGCTAACGAGTTGCAAGCGAGATAGCTGAACCTATAGGCTTGTACTCATCTGTTTCGACGGTCTAGGAAATCGTAGGAAATACCAATCTAGGACTGAACGGGTTAGGTGTATGTCGGCCTACTGAGGACCTGCAAGCCCGATTCGCAGTAACGGTACCGCCAGTCACATATCATAACTTTTCGCAGCGAATGAAGCCCGTGGATATAAGTGTAGAAAGTGTCTTATGTGATAGGGTGTGCAAAATAAGTGCATCGATTAGTGTTAACAGTGTATTTATGTGTATGTCATCGCCTTGTAAGATGACCCAGTGGAACGACACCGGATTGATGATGGGCTAAGGGCTTTACGTCCGGGTGTCGAAGTGGTGACCCAGCAGCCGTCATGGGCCTGTCTACTCCAGGGACGCGTGATGAGTATTAAACTTTCTATATTTGGGGACGTAATGTAGAAAAGGGGACGAGATATTTGTACAGTAGTATTAGCTTTGTTTTGACTTTTGATGTCAATATTTTCGTTTTAGGCAGGGGCTATTAGTTTTTTTGTCAGCATGCCAGTCCTTTTTATTTTTTTGTCCGTCAGTCCTTAACAATAATGCATGTTTGTTGGCGGATGACGGAGGTGTCTGTAATTTTTTATTTGCCAAAGACATTATAAGCTAAATTGCCGTGTGTTTTAGGATGGATTTGTTGTGGCTATATATTCATGTAAGACTAGCTGTAAGTTAAGTGTACGACCTGACAAGTAGATAGGGTAAGAATTTGTTTTTTTGTGACATTTAGTAACGCCCAGCTAGGTTAGACTAGTTTTGCCACTTTAGGAAAAAAAGGTCAGATGGTTAGCGACCCATGACCCACTTTTCTTTTTCCCAGACCGGTTGCGAATTGACCAGTGAATTCCCAGGAGCGGCAAGCAGGACGATGTCTGTCATAGATTTTTTTATGTGTGTGTGTGCTACAATTTTTCCCCGGCAAGGAGCCGTGAGGTTGTATTTGTGTGCATACCGGCCGAAGTTTGAGCCCTTATGTGTTTCCGGATTGTATTTCCGATGTAAGTGTTTCCGGATGGTATTCCGAGGTAAGTGTTTCCGGACAGCGTAGTCCGAAGTAATTAGTATGCACACAATGTACACGCGATGTGTTTTTTTTTTCACAGGTTGGAGGAGTGCTGACGTCTCCGGTTTTTGTTGCGCAGCCCTGGTCTGATGTAAAATTTATTTAAAACCCTGTAAATGTCACAAATCGTAGCATAGCCACTAAGGCGTTTTTAGAAAGAGACCACATTTTAGAATGTGAAGTCATCTGTCCAGCTGGCTCGTGGAAGCGTGCTCGCTACCCATGGGGAGAGTCACCCCGGCTGGTTGGTCAAGGTCGATTAGTTTATCAACACACGGAAGATTGAAGTAGATTTTAGACAGGAGAGGGGGTTTGTTTATTGGTAGTTAGGCATGCTGGCATTTTCTCTGTTTAAGTGAGCCATTGTTCGGCTATTTTCTTTATGTAAGTTTCTGGTTCGAACCCAGAATGTTTGTGTTGCATTTGGTGTAGTTACGCCCCCTGTTAATTTGCGTTATCTCGTTGCCCCGATATTTTCTATATTATTGGTCCAGCCGATAGGCTGAAAGACCGAATGTCAGATGCCTATCAGAAAGAATACACTCACAATATGTCCAAGTGTATTTACAGATGTGTGTGCCAATAAGAGGAATCAGACCATTTTATTTAAGTATTTTAAGGGCAACTGCATTTTTGTTTGAGACCCTGATTTTGTCGTAGCAGTTGACATTCACCGTAGTAACTTTGCCACCCCTGGCAGTCAGCTGTTATCGTAGTGATGTAATCTTTGTTTGCTCACAGCTGGATCAGAATATTTTATTTTAGTATTTTAAGGGCAACTGCATTTTGTTTGAGACCCTGAATTTGTCGTAGCAGTTGACATTCACCGTAGTAATTTTGCCACCCCTGGCAGTCAGCTGTTAACGTAGTGATGTAATCTTTGTTTGCTCACAGCTGGATCAGAATAATTTATTTTAGTATTTTAAGGGCAACTGCATTTTGTTTGAGACCTTGAATTTGTCGTAGCAGTTGACATTCACCGTAGTAACTTTGCCACCCCTGGCAGTCAGCTGTTAACTTAGTGATGTAATCTTTGCTTGCTCACAGCTGGATCCAATTAATGTATTTTATTATTTTCGTTTCTTTTAATCTGTATTGAGGCCGATGATGAGCTCTGGGAGAGCCGTGTTTTTCTTTTACTAATTTGATTTTGTTATTTTAAACTTAATTTGTTTTTCTCTTCTTATTTGGGTTTAATTTGTAACGTTATTGTAACTTGTTTTTTCTGTTGCATTTATATTTTTGTTCTTTTGAGTTAATGTAATTTTTCAAACCGGATTTTTGAGTTCAATAAATTAGATTTTACCTGTTAACTAGTGTACGCCATTTCAGTAGTTTAGCGAACCTGTTTCCTGTTGACCTAGGCCATTAGTGATCATTTAACGAACGTACCGCACCCGAGATTATTATTATTAGTATTATTATTATTTAATTTTTAGGCCTAGAGATACCCAATCGGGTACATAGCAAATATTTAGGACCCATTTTCTATTTCAAATCAGGAACAGTGGCGTACACAAGGTTTTGTTCGTGGTAGAGGAGTTGGCAACCGCTCTGTTTAAAGTAGTCTACTTTTTCCCCACATGTTTGCACTACCTGATACCTAGATCTACCGATGCGGTGATCTATTTCTCCTGGTACCCACCAGTGACGCTGGAAGTAATGAAGACAGTTCACAGAGGTGACTGGATGTCCTACCGGGATGATTTAGAGACCCGTAGCATTTCATTGCACCACAGGACCACCCCACATTATAGTATTTATGAAATGGCGCCCATTGTGGAGGCTAGATCCATTGTGGAGGCTAGATCCATTGTGGAAGGCGGATCTATTGAAAAAGGCGAAGATCTATGATCTAGGATGAATAATCATGTAATTATCCAAGCCAAGGTCGGAGGAGTGAACCAATAAACGAGATTGCCTCTACTGGACAAAAATGTGTTTGTTTCTGGGTGAATAATTAAAATCACGCGTAGACAGCGTTGTTAAATTCACGGGTAAACCCAGAAAAGATTAAATTTTGAAATAAATGTGTTTTGAAAGATAGCAGTCCAAAAAGGGGAAGATTTGGTTAGGTAGCCCACACTTCTGAGAGCTAACCGCGGATTCATTAATCCTCAATTAATGAACTGTGTTGTTGATTTTTGCGAACGGGTTAGGCATTTTATTAAGGCATCCCAGAGGAGTTTAAAATTGTTATATGTTATTGTATTTGGAGACCTGGGTACTAGGAGGCCATTCAGGCAGGTTATGGTTGTTGTTGTTGTTGTTGTTGTTAACGTAAATATTGTAACAGGTCCAAAAATTATTCTGATTCCTACTACTACACAAGACAGGTGCATGATGGTGAATGGGGAACCTAGACACCCGTATTCTCAGTGATTATATTATTGTTGTGTGTGTTGCAATGGCTACTTCCAAGGAGTTGCAATTTATGTTTGATGTACTTTGTAAAAAAATTGAGGAAAGCGCGGCAGCGAACATTGAGGAGCTCAGAGACACGTTAGAAGCTAGCGACAAGAAGCTTAAAGACACTTTAGAAGTTCGTGAGAGAAAGGCAGAGGAAAGGTCAGAAGCCACCGACAAGAAGCTTAAAGACACTTTAGAGGCTAGTGATAGAAAATGGGAGCAAAGATCGGAAGCCGCGGATAAGGAACTCAAAGATAGTTTAGAGGCGGTTAAGGCAGAAATTCACTTAAAGACCGAGCAGCTAGGGCAAACTTGCATAGCGCAGGGCAAGGAGTTGAGGGCCGCAGTGGAGCAACTTACACGGTCCACTACAGAGCAGATCGATAAACTAATACACAAAACGAGGGAAATAGAGCGCAAAGCGGACAAGAATTATCAAGAATTGCTCACAGAAGTAAATAAGGTGGATAATACCGTCAAAGCTATGGATAAGAATTTGGAAGAAATAACGAGCAATATGGAATCCATGGACATTAGAGTTACGAAACAGCTAGAGGAAGTCCAGGGGCAGATTAGCGCCGGAGCTGAACGCGTCATTGCTATGGAAGGCCGAGAACAAAATGTCACCCGACACATTAATATGATGCAAATTGGGATAAAGGAATTGAAAGAGGAAATCGATGGAATAACAGAGCGAAATGAGGAAGACGCCCACGAGAATAAGAAGGGAATGGAAAAAGAAATGGAGGCCAACCTAGAAAGAGTCCGGAAGTTGGAAATGGAAATGATATCGAGAATTGAACGCCAGGAGGCAAAATTAATTAAAACAGACCTGAGAGGGAAGATTCAGGACGAGGCAATCCTCGAACTGCAAAGAGAAGCTGCACGGACGATGGACGACGCCCGGAGCAATAATAATAATGATAATAATAACCCCCGGAAGACAGGATGTCAGACACAGACGACGCCAGAGCCGCCGTTAAATGGATTACTCGGATTTCCAATAAGCATAACACTCGGGACGCCGAAAGCCAGAACTTCGACGCCGAACGACGCCGCGACGCCGACGCAGCTTGTACATGTGATCAGGACCGGAGATGACCGCCCAAAACGATACAACGAAAATAGCGTCATGACCCCTAAACAATTCATTCGCGAACTGGACGCTTACATCTTGGACAACCGCATACCGGAGGAAAGGCACTTGCGCACGGTGGAGAAACTTTTGGAAGATGCCCCCTTACAATGGTTTCAGAGTTTCCGCTATACTTTTCAGTCACTGGCAGAGTTCAAAGAGGCTTTTCTGAAAACTTACTGGAGTCTCGAGCGGCAACAAAATTTGAGACTGGAGTTATATTCCCGGAACTTCTCAATGCAAAGCCCGACAAAATACGCGGAGTATTTCATTGCGCAATTCGCCAAGATGAGAGAACTCGATGATCCCCCTTCCGAGCGCTCTCTGGTAGCCGCAATAGGTAAATAGCTACCTGTTAAAGTCCAAAAGACGCTTATCGCCGCAAACGCCCAGACGGCAATACAAACGGAGGGAATTTTGAGACAGCTGGACCACACTAGCGCGCATTTACAGCGCATGAGGCCCACTGAACATATTCATGCGACGGAAGTCCAAAGAAGGACAGCCACACGGGAGCAGGGGACCACTACAGCGAGCGCGCCCCACGATAAAAACTGGAGGAGATATGAGAACCGACCGCCGAGGGGTTATGAACCAAGGTACCAGGCAAGGGGAGAGCGAGGATGGAACAGGCAGTACCATCCTAGAAGATCCCGCGGACGTTGGGACCAAGGACGCCACGACTCAGCGCCGTACCAACCGCAAGAGGGAAGGCATGGAAGCTACAGGCCACGGCCGGCCCAACAGGGAGACAGGATTTCCAACGAACAGGCGCGGACGGACCTCGAACAAAGATACGTGGAGTCTCAACAATATCTAAAAGAACTCCGTAGTATGAACGGAGATGGACAGGCAAGGACTGAAGCCGACAAATGGAGAGAGGCTATCCAGCATCGCGAGGACCCAGACAGGCACTATCAGGGAGCCCAGAGTTGAGAACTCCAGCGGGAGAGAGAGGAGGCACCGCCCCGGGATAATGGGGCGAGCAACAAAAAAAATCACTGTTCTAGATAGGGAAGACAGCCCCAGATTTGACCAAGATGGCGGGCACCAAGAATGGGTGGTAGCGAAAATCGAGAAATGGGTAGCGCAACCAGAGGACCTCATTGAGGATATGTACAAGGAAGAAAGCCCCACTGTTAAGGAGTTATCTGTAATTTATGTACGCGTGGGAGTACTTATGGTCCGAAGTCTGGTAGACACGGGAGCCAGTATTTCGGTAGCGAGTGGTGCGCTAATGAAAGAACTGGAGAGGAAATGTAAAGTACCCGTAATTCCAGTAGCAAATGTCAGAGCGAAAGGCATAATCCCCGACCGTACAGCGGAATGCAAATACCAAGCATATTTGGATTTTGAAATTGGCAATTATACTATATCGCACCCATTCTTAATTATGAATAAAATCAGCTTCAATTTGATCCTCGTAGCGGATTTTATGAGAACCAATGGAGCCATCATAGACATGCGCGCAAACGAGATTAAATTTCGCACGCATGATAAAAGGGAGATTGACCTACGGTTGAATGAAGCGGAACCAAGGGATCAAGGTCAAATTTGGAGCTTTGACATACAAGATGACGTCACGAGGAAAACTACGGTATTATTACATACAATAGGGGAGGAGTTCATTGAGGAAGAGGTCCTAAATGTCACTACAGAGTTCGGCGCTATACTTGAAGAGAAGGTGGCTGAGGCGAAAATCAAACCCCATGACAGAGAGGAGCTGCGGAAAATTTTAACAAAACACCAGGAAGCTTTCGATAATAAACCGGGGAAGATTAGAAATTTTAGCTACGCATTCCAAGTAAATGACTGGAGTCCATACAAGAAAAAGGTGTACCCCATAGTAGAGAGGCATCACGAGGAGGTAAAGAAAACAATTAAAGCCATGGAAGAGGCCGGAATAATTACGAAGAAATCTACCCCATTCGTGAATCCCATTGTCATTGTAGAGAAGGTGGACGGAAGCGTGAGATTGTGTCTCGATGCACGCTAAATCAACTCCAGGTTACTGCCCGAATTCGACCAGGCTCCGCCGATTAGGGAAGTACTGAAGAAGTTCAGAAACAAGAACTATTTCTCGAGCATCGATTTAACGAGTAGTTTTCACCATGTGGAACTAGAGGAGAAATCCCAACTTCTCACAGGATTCATTTTCGACCAGCAGACGTACACCCATAATCGTTTACCATTCGGGATTCGAACCGCAAGTTGCGCACTTATCCGAGCCCTGGATCGCAACTTGACGGAAGAAGTTAAGGAATACACAGTCCGCTATGTAGACGACATTTTACTTGCTTCAGAGACGCTACGAGAGCATGTTGAAAATTTAGAAAAACTTCTTTCGAATCTTCAGTCGGCCAACTTCAAAATTAACTTTAACAAGTCCCACTTCTGTCAAAAGGAAATTTTATATATTGGACACTTTGTCGACGGGGAAGGAATTCGGCCTAATCCCACTAAAATTGCAGCTATTCCAAATTTTCCCACGCCTAGACGGATTAAACACATCCGCATGTTTCTGGGCATGACTGGTTTTTTTTCTCAGAACATTGTCCTAACTATACGGAGACGGTCGCGCCACTGCAAGAACTTTTAAAGAAGAATAACCGATGGTTATGGAGTAAGGAGGCCGAGGAAGCGTTCCAGCGAACCAAAGACCTTCTGTTAGAGAGCGTGAAACTGGGATATCCAAATTTCAATTGGAAATTCGTGCTACAATCGGATGCATCGAAAGTAGGGATCGGAGCAATATTGTACCAAGAAGACCCCGAAAACCCAGAGAAGAGAATATATTTACGATTTTTGAGCCGAGAATTGAGGAATCACGAAATTAATTATACTGTCACTGAAATTGAAATGCTCTCAGTACTCCACGCATTGCAGCCCTGGCGAAAGATTATATATGGTTTCCCGATTCTTTTGAGAACAGACCACAAGGCACTCACCTTCATGTTGAAGACCAGCTTAGCTAGCGAGAGAGTAAATCGTTGGGCTCTCTATGCACAACAGTTTGACATGCAGATCGAACATTGCCCCGGTAAACAGAATGTCATCCCAGACATTTTATCCCGGAACTCGGAGGAAGATGAAGAAGGGGAAATACATCACGCCACGCTTCAGCAGGAAGACCATGATTTTCTCGCAGACTTACCGCGACTAGGGATGGAACAAGAGGCTGACCCTTGGGCTAAGCTGATGAGAGATCATCTCAGAGGATTACTTCCGGAAGATTCACCAGCCAAGGCCGAGATGGAGAAACTCGCGCCAAAATACAATTTCATGAATGGATTTCTACATCAGTTTATCGATGAGGAGCACACAAAGCTTCGCATTTTAGTTCCACCGATATTCCAGCGCCGACTAGTCTGGCATGTTGACCGTGTCTATGGACATGCGGGCTGTGATAAGACATTCGCTGTGATTCGGGAGGCATTCACATGGCCACGTCTCCGAATTACGATCCGAGAGGTATTGAGGACATGCGATACTTGCCAACGCATAAAGCACAATACATTTTTGATGAAGCAGCTACCTCGACCGATCTTACCATCGAAGCCGAGAGAGATTTACGCCATTGATTTTTATGGGCCTCTCCCAGCCGCCAGACGAGGCATGAGGCACATACTAGTATGTCTAGATGTGTTTTCAAAAATTGTGAAACTGTGTGCGGTACAAAAGACAACCTCAAAACAGGTGGTAAATAAAATCAGAAACAAAATTGTACCGGAACTGGGGAAACCAGAATTTATATTATCCGACCATGGGTCTTGTTTCACAAGCGGACTCTTCAAGAGAGAGATAGAAGGAATGGGAATTCGGCATAATCTTAGTTTTATTCGCCATCCTGAGAGCAATCCTTCAGAACGCCTGATGCGGGAGATTGCAAAGTTTTGCCGGATATATTGCCCGGACGCGCATTATCGTTGGATAGATGTCCTGGAGACCATAGAGACGTGCATTAACACCACAGTGCACGAATCTACATCGGAGGTGCCAACGGTAGTCCACTTCGATCAGTATCCCGAGAGACCATGGAACAGGATCATAAGTTGCCCAGTAGACGTGAGGCCTGCGCTACCGCTAAAAATTGAGCAAACTAAAGCAAGCCTGCGCGAACAAGCCGAGAAGAGACTGAAGCGGGTGAGAGGGAGAAGATACCACCGACCCCTGAGATTGGGAGAGTATGTTTTAGTGAAGAAACCTGCCGTATCAAACCCTTCAGCGCGATTCTACGCAAAATTTGCCGCCATTTACGAGGGACCTTACGAAATTATTCAATGTTTGGGAAACAACGCTTACAAAATTCGAGAATTAGGAGGACAGAACGAGGTCACACACAACGCGCAAAATTTGAAAGTATACTACCCCAGCAATGTACTGGACGAACCGCCGCCTGTCCAAGTGAATGCCATTACGGATGAAAGAAGCAACACCGAAGAGCGACCCCACAGATGTGAGCTAGTTGCGCTGAGGGACGAACTGGGAAGGCTACTCAGTGCAGCCTTGAAGACCAACGGGGATTTGCGAAAAGAACAGCGCGAACTATTACAACTCCGAGAACTAGATAGAGAGAACCCCGCTGAGGAGGAAGAGAGAGCGTTGAACTCGGCATTATAATACCAAATGACCATGGTATTAGGATTGAAAAATGGTACTGTTTCCGATCGTACACATTTTTCACACTGAGCAGGGGGAAATTGTGACCGATCAGGGGGCTAGGGATCGATAGCATGCCGAGTTATCGGAGACCTCAGGATCGATCGCATGCCGAGCACGCAGAATTTGCGGTGTTCTCAGTGCCGAAATTTGTGGGGGAGCCATATACAAGGAACACGATAGTGCTTGGACCGAAATGAATACGACATCTGAGTTGCCAGTCCAATATGATGTTAAGAACAATAATTACTCTACTACCCATAGCACTAAGAAAAACACGGAGGTTTGGAATACGAGCAGGACAACAACGTAGCCTGACTGGGTGAGGCCCGCATTTCCAAGAATCTTGTGGACAAGAGCTCCTATTGTTTAGCCAACACGCTTATTGTGCAGCCGAAGTGCTGGATTTACGACACCCAAGCCTCGATAATCCTCCAGCACTAGAGCCCGCGGAATTAGACAATGTAAAGTAGCGCCGAGATGCTAATTTGAGATCCGCCTATGGAATAATTGTTTAAAAAGGCCCAATCAGAGAAGAGGCTGAGAAATGCATTTCGGAATTTTAATCACGGCCCAAGCCCAAAAACTACCAGAGTTACGGGGATATTACTGAGTCAGCCGCGGAGGAATATTTCCCCCCTCCACGACACTCAAGACATGGCGCCAAACGAGGATCTACCCTGTAGCGCCATGATGCAATTTGATTTGAAGAGGTTCCTGCCGATCGATTTCGAATTTAATCCTATGAATATTGCCGTCCTCATCTTGACCTACAAGTTGAACCAAAATTATTGCGGTGTGACGATTGCCATGGGAGCGCACTTGACAGAGGTGACAAGTCCATTGTCCCAAAGTTGAGGGTGGATATAGGCACTGAGCGCGGACACTAGTCAGTCAGTTTTGCAGCCACACCGGGCATAGTCCACGCTGCTCGCGACTTTGATACCGAGTAGCCGAGTGAGAAAACATTTTCTAAGTGATAAATTTTAATCGCAAATCATTCAAACTTGCGGCTAAAGACCCACAGAGGTCATGATAGTTATCGAAGGCGAACACTATTTATACAAATCTACACAGACGGGGTTTGCCACCCACGTCCATTATAAACTTAACGCCACGCCGTGCGGAGCCGAGAGCGCGGAGCGGCGACCGGCAGCCCATTCGAGACCCGAGCAGGGAACTTTGTGTTGAGCTAACGAGTTGCAAGCGAGATCGCTGAACCTATAGGCTTGTACTCATCTGTTTCGACGGTCTAGGAAATCGTAGGAAATACCAATCTAGGACTGAACGGGTTAGGTGTATGTCGGCCTACTGAGGACCTGCAAGCCCGATTCGCAGTAACGGTACCGCCAGCCACATATCATAACGTTTCGCAGCGAATGAAGCCTGTGGATATAAGTGTAGAAAGTGTCTTATGTGATAGGGTGTGCAAAATAAGTGCATCGATTAGTGTTAACAGTGTATTTATGTGTATGTCATCGCCTTGTAAGATGACCCAGTGGAACGACACCGGATTGATGATAGGGCTAAGGGCTTTACGTCCGGGTGTCGAAGTGGTGACCCAGCAGCCGCCATGGGCCTGTCTACTCCAGGGACGAGTGATGAGTATTAAACTTTCTATATTTGGGGACGTAATGTAGAAAAGGAGACGAGATATTTCCACAGTAGTATTAGTTTTGTTTTGACTTTTGATGTCAATATTTTCGTTTAGGCAGGGGCTATTAGTTTTTTTTGTCAGCATGCCAGTCCTTTTTATTTTTTTGTCCGTCAGTCCTTAAAAATAATGCATGTTTGTTGGCGGATGACGGAGGTGTCTGTAATTTTTTATTTGCCAAAGACATTATAAGCTAAATTGACGTGTGTTTCAGGATGGATTTGTTGTGGCTATATATTCATGTAAGACTAGCTGTAAGTTAAGTGTACGACCTGACAAGTAGATAGGGTAAGAATTTGTTTTTTTTTGTGACATTTAGTAACGCCCAGCTAGGTTAGACTAGTTTTGCCACTTTAGGAAAATAGGTCAGATGGTTAGCGATCCATGACCCACTTTTCTTTTTCCCAGACCGGTTGCGAATTGACCAGTGAATTCCCAGGAGCGGCAAGCAGGACGATGTCTGTCATAGATTTCTTTTTATGTTTGTGTGTGCTTCAATTTTTTCCCGGCAAGGAGCCGTGAGGTTGTATTTGTGTGCATACCGGCCGAATTTTGAGCCCATAAGTGTTTCCGGATTGTATTTCCGAGGTAAGTGTTTTTCCGGATTGTATTTCCGATGTAAGTGTTTCCGGATGGTATTCCGAGGTAAGTGTTTCCGGACAGCGTAGTCCGAAGTAATTAGTATGCACACAAAGTACACGCGATGTGTTTTTTTTTCACAGGTTGGAGGAGTGCTGACGTCTCTGGTTTTTGTTGCGCAGCCCTGGTCTGATGTAAAATTTATTTAAAACCCTGTAAATGTCACAAATCGTAGCATAGCCACTAAGGCGTTTTTAGTAAGACACCACATTTTAGAATGTGAAGTCATCTGTCCAGCTGGCTCGTGGAAGCGTGCTCGCTACCCATGGGGAGTGTCACCCCGGCTGGTTGGTCAAGGTCGATAAGTTTATCAACACACGGAAGATTGAAGTAGATTTTAGACAGGAGAGGGGGTTTGTTTATTAGTAGTTAGGCATGCTGGCATTTTCTCTGTTTAAGTGAGCCATTGTTCGGCTATTTTCTTTATGTAAGTTTCTGGTTCGAACCCAGAATGTTTGTGTTGCATTTGGTGTAGTTACGCCCCCTGTTAATTTGCGTTATCTCGTTGCCCCGATATTTTCTATATTATTGCCCACCCGATAGGCTGAACGACCAAATGTCAGATGCCTATCAGAAAGAATACTCTCACACTATGTCCAAGTGTATTTACAGATGTGTGTGCCAGTAAGAGGAATCAGACCATTTTATTTAAGTATTTTAAGGGCAACTGCATTTTTGTTTGAGACCCTGATTTTGTCGTAGCAGTTGACATTCACCGTAGTAACTTTGCCACCCCTGGCAGACAGCTGTTAACGTAGTGATGTAATCTTTGTTTGCTCACAGCTGGATCAGAATATTTTATTTTAGTATTTTAAGGGCAACTGCATTTTGTTTGAGACCCTGAATTTGTCGTAGCAGTTGACATTCACCGTAGTAATTTTGCCACCCCTGGCAGTCAGCTGTTAACGTAGTGATGTAATCTTTGTTTGCTCACAGCTGGATCAGAATATTTTATTTTAGTATTTTAAGGGCAACTGCATTTTGTTTGAGACCTTGAATTTGTCGTAGCAGTTGACATTCACCGTAGTAACTTTGCCACCCCTGGCAGTCAGCTGTTAACGTAGTGATGTAATCTTTACTTGCTCACAGCTGGATCCAATTAATGTATTTTATTTTCGTTTCTTTTAAGTTGTATTGAGGCCGATGATGAGCTCTGGGAGAGCCGTGTTTTTCTTTTACTAATTTGATTTTGTTATTTTAAACTTAATTTGTTTTTCTCTTCTTATTTGGGTTTAATTTGTAACGTTATTGTAACTTGTTTTTGCTGTTGCATTTATATTTTTGTTCTTTTGAGTTAATGCAATTTTTCAAACCGGATTTTTGAGTTCAATAAATTAGATTTTACCTGTTAACTAGTGTACGCCATTTCAGTAGTTTAGCGAACCTGTTTCCTGTTGACCTAGGCCATTAGTGATCATTTAACGAACGTACCGCACCCGAGATTATTATTATTAGTATTATTATTATTTAATTTTTAGGCCTCGAGATACCCAATCGGGTACAATGAAGTGCCTAGGATCTTCATGAAATGACGGATTTCACTATCTGACTACGACATATAGATATTTTTAACGGTTTACCCAGCGTAAGCTTCAAAGGCGCATGGGCGGTAGGTTTTTATTCGACTAGATTCACTGAAATCGTTACTGCTCGGCTTTCTTTGGTCACAAATGAATGTTATTCTACAGAAACTTTCCTCGAGAAAGCCTTTACAGAATGGTGAAAACCGCATCAAAATCCACCCAGTGGTTCTCTAGATTACCCGTTACATCCAAGAATTGGAGACTTTGTTTTATACTACAGTACGTAGAGACTCCCGCGACTCTCATTGAAACACATACATGAATTTATAATTAGTATGGGCTATTAATTCTACGCAAGACTCATTAAAATTACGTCTTACAACTGTACCTAGGGATACTTGTAGAGGACTGAACTAATAAAAACAGAGCAGTTTTTATGTTCCTATGAATTAAAAGTGAACAGTATATCAACATTGTGGCTTCTCTATTCTACAGTAGTTAATGATTTAACATGACGTATCTTTACAACAGAAATAATCACTCAGGTGAGTTAAAATCCATAAAACTCCTGCAAAAGTGAAATCATCTGTACCGCGATTAACGTGCTCAAGGCAGTTCCAGCTTGCTGGCCGCCGCGAGCGCTAGTTTCAATCCATCTACCAAGTAGATGCGATTTCGTAACGCAGCGAGCTCCGCGACTGTGTATTTTAGACTGTGGTAATACATCTCCGCCCTCCCAGGGTTGCCAATCTAACTTTTCCCCCGTGAAATATATCTTATTTCAAGCTGAGGCTAGCGCCAAATAATTTTGAATCCCACCTAGCGGGACAATACTAGCTTTTTTAATTTTCTTGGAGGGAGGGAAGTTATTTTAATGAAAAATAACGCGTTTTAATACAGACTTAGACAATTCTATGGGTGCATTAACATTAATTTTGGAGTAGTTTATTAACTTCTTTAGCATGAGATAGCCGTCAGCCGAGTTGCTTCATATTAAGTAAATATATGTCCAGCAATTCCCCGAATTACGGTTATCTCCTAGTTACGAGTGAAATTTGTCGCATGTTTAGTGTAAGCAACTAAACATTTTTCCGGCTGCATGTAGCATTTGTAAGGTAAGAAGGACCTTGATAGGTTACAAAAATCTTCGAAAATGATATTTTAGGCGTTCCGGGCTAATTGCAATATAAAGCACAGGATCTTGTTATAAACATAAAAATGAGTATTGTATAATTATAAATCAACATGATACATCGTGAGAGGACATGCCCACTTTTGCTGAGATTTCTGTAAATGTTTTCTCTTGTTGAGAGATACGCAGTCTTCATGTTGGTAGCACAGATAGATTCGAGTTTATTTTGTTCCTGTCAGGGGACAGGAATGTTATAGATTTGCCATTGAGCTAAGACATTTCAGTCAAAAATTAACTTCAACTTTTAAAGAACTTTTGTCTTTTTTTGCATATTGTATTACTCGAGAACTTCTGGACCAAAATACATGAAACTTTTCTTGTATACTAATATCTCATTGATAAATGTAAATGCTTGTTAAGTTGTTAATTCATTTGAGGGTCTTGAGACATCTTGGTCATCAGCCACGTGTAGTTGGGTGTGTGTTGAAGTTGTCTGGCAACCTGTATTGCTGTGATGATTGTAGTAGTGTGTGTAAATATATCAGGGCCAGGGATGGGGTAGACGCTCCTGGAATTGAAGTAAGGCTTTACCCCGGCAATTTCGTGTAAGGAGTGTGGAAAACCCGGGATAAACACACTCAAGATAACCGCTGTCAGCACCGGGATTCGAACCTACGATATCCATACTTATTGTAGCTGCCCTCGCGACCATGGTGCACGTATGACGAGCGCCGCTACGCCGGGGGCGAATTGCTTGTAGAATTTGGCTTGAGTAACTATACCCCCTCCTCCCTCCCCCCCACCCCCACCCCCATTCGTCGATCCTGGCTACGCTACTGACAGTCATCTGGTACTCCTTATTTAAACGCCACATGGAACTTCTACGAAAAAAAAATAACTTAAGCCTCACAGCATTGAATGTAGTAGATACACCTTTCATTCGTAACAAACGATCTATCTGTACATATTCACGGAAGGTGAGGCATGAATTGCGAATAAGGTCTTTCAAAAGGTGGACTCTAAAACCTTACAAATGGAAAGGTGTAATCCTATTCCAACAATATCCAGCCGCCAACAAGTGGATTAGAGATCATAAAGGCTTATAATTTAGCGAGTAGCGTTCGTCAATAAAAAGTACTGCCAATGCATCTTCTGTATGCAGTGCACCAAGTACATCCCAGGACAATAACCTGTGTAGGCGTTGTCACAGAGTGTTCGAAATACTTGCTCATGTCCTGGGATCCTGCCCACACTGCGAAATACTCAAAAAGTCACTCCACCATACTGCTAAATCACTAATAGCCGATGCTCTGAGACAGAAGTCCTACATATTACGGTATACGAAGAGGTGCACGGTGTAGCAGAAGGCGGGAACTGGAGAATCGTCATCATTGCTTTCAAGACCGACTCTTCAGAGGGATACGTAATTGATCCGACTATTCGGCTCGAGCCAGATGAAAATCAACCCAATGATGTGGATGAGGAAAAGAGGCAATATTGCAAAAGCATGAGAAACCATTCCACATTTTTTCGTGGATTTTTGTAGGACCTTTGGATTGTGGAAAGATTTGATAGCTGACATCGTACTATCAACTTTAAAAGGCTCCTGTAACATCTACAGGAATCATGTCTACGACTCATAGAACGACTTCATAACAAATATGTTGATGAACCTAGGTATTAAAGTGTCGGACGAAATGTTGTATTAGGTATTGTACTCGAATTTTATTGTTAAGAATTGCATTTGAGACAGTGCAGGGAATGAAGCCTCCTTTGTGTTAAATTTGATATCTGGAAAAGCGATCAGAGGGGAGAAATGGTCAGTCGGCTCGCAAAATTCAATACGAGAAAGTCTAGGCGTACTGGCAGCAGTGTTGCCAATTTGGAGTTTTTAGCACCAAATCTGGTGTTTCTCAAGTTCGTCTGGTGCCATAAATGTTCTAACAGCGCCATAGCAAAATACTGGTGTTATTTCAATAAAACCAGTGCCAAATCTGGTGCTTAACGGATTTTCCCATGAAATTGTCTCCTATGACAAATACGTACATTCTGGAAGCCATGTAATAGTTTTAATAAAGTTAATCAATTAACGGCAATGTTCAGTCTTACACGTGTCAAGATCAACACTCCAACAGGGGAAGTCCTTGAAATTCTCATTCGCATGCATAGGCCTAAGTGCTAAGTTGCGCAACATGCAGGGCTCAGTGCAAGTGCACTTGTACAAAGAATCGACCTATCATTTATTTTTTTCCTAGCTCCCAGGGGATTTCCCAGTTTCATGCGAAGGCAATTTATGTACTTTCGCTCCCTCACTCTAATGCAGATGTAGGGAGAGTGTTTAGCCAAGTTTAATTGGTGAAAGCAAAGCAAAGAAATCGAATGAAAGTTCAAAAATTGCATTTCATTATGTGTGTACAATTTGGACTAAAACAGAGGGAAAATGCTATCACGACAACGAACTTTCGAAGGATATAATAGTGGCCAAAATTAGAAGTACTGTATGCAGAGCTACAGCAGTACTACACCTTCCTGCTCTAAAGATGTAATAGCGGTAAGTTAGCAGGCTCCGCAAGTAAAGAAGACGATTTTTAATGAAAGAAATGTAAGTAAAAGGCCGTTTATATATTTATAATTTTTGGTGTTATTCTAGTGTTTTGAATCATAGAGTCCAGCTGGTGCTTTTCTGGTGTTTTAAAGCATAGGGTTTGGTTCTCTCCCATTTCAAGATTTGGCAACACTGACTGGCAGAATCTTGTTTTGAAAGGAAGGCCGCGCCAGTCGCAGAGAGTCGCGTGTATCGGCAAGCTTATGTTCGGGGCAACTAGACTAACCAGCACGACACGACGCGCGGACAGAAGTGGGGTGAGGGAAGTCGCGCGCCACCCAGGTCACGTGGGCGACTGCAGCCAATTAATAAAAAGAATTTATACGCATTATGAAGCTGCTCATTGTTAATTAGCGATCATTTGAGAAGAAATATTTAAGGTTATGAAAATGTAATAATAATTCATTCAAGAAATTATCTGTATTTTAATTTTGATCTAAGAAGTCTCAGAGATACAGAAACTACATGTTTCTAGGATTCCGCCAAATTTTCGCGCTGTCTTAGAGAAGACGCGCTCTTGGACATGGAGGAGGGGAGCCCGCCAAGAGAAATTAGGACTTTTATCTTGTGACACTTGAACCAGGGCGATAAAGTAATAAGTGGTGGAACTTCCATTTCCATATAAATCAATGTAAAGATGAAGTAGTTCTAAATTTCAACACCACACGCCGCACCGAACGTATGGTCTCAGCAGATGGTGGCAGTCAAGATGCATTACCGCGCGCAAATTGTAGGTACTTACCATACAAGTACGTTTTAACTGCATAATTAAATCAAGACCCTTCTGAGAGGCATTTTGGACTTAAACGAGGTTAAAGCAGTGACGATCATCCTACTTCTACCGACTTCTTTCGCCTCCATTGCTTCAGTCTATATACTGTACATAGGCCTACCACTGAAAAGGGTCCTTTCTTCACAAGCTAATTATGAGGACGTTATTGACAATAAGCTCTCTTCCTTTAATGAATACGGTCAATGGTGAGAAATGAAATACATACGAGCAGAGAGGTGTAGGATAGCCATTGTCAGCAAATTAAAGAAACGATTACACTGACAGACATTGAAGCCGAACTGGATCCTATAATCTTGTCAGTTAATAATGACTGTTCTGAGAGAGCAGGCGATAACGTTATGATCTGTGTGCATACTTGATTCACACAGCAGCAAAGAAGATTGTGAAATGTACTTCCTGCATTCGGTCATTGGAAAGTGATTCCGAAATATTTAATGCTGTTAGTGATGTAGGTACATACATGAAAATCCACAGCCTGCTTCCAGTCTCCGACCGGGTCAGGAATGGATTGAATGAAGCCCCCATCTAGCGGCGAGGATATGAACTGTGCCGGCTGCCGAGGCCTGACGCACTCCTCTGGGGCAATGATTAAATGAATGACAGATGAAATGAAATGATAGTGGAGAGTGTTGCTGGAATGAAATTTTAACAGGGAAAACCGGAGTACCCGGAGAAAAACCTGTCTGCCTCCGTTTTGTCCAGCACAGATCTCACATGGAGTGACCGGGATTTGAACCACGGACCCAGCGGTAAGAGGCCAGCGTGCTGCTACCTAAGCCACGGAGGCTCCAGGTACATACATACATATATTTATTTGCAAATGTGGACGCTGTCCATGGTGGCAAAATACAAAAAATAAGCAAAATAAATCATTCATACAGCAGCAAAAATACATTTTAGAATAAAAGGATTATTTGGTAAAAGAAAATAATAATAATTATAATAATATAGATAATTAAGCCTCCGTGGCTTAGGCGGCAGCTCGCCGGCCTCTCACCGCTGGGCCCGTGGTTCAAATCCCTGTCACTCCATGTGAGATCTGTGCTGGACAAAACGGAGGCAGACGGGGTTTTCTCCGGGTACTCCGGTTTTCTCTGTCAAAATTTCATTCCAGCAACACTCTCCACTATCATTTCATTTCATCTGGCGTTCATTTAATCATTGCCCCAGAGGAGTGCGTCAGGCCTCGGCAGCCGGCACAGTCCATATCCTCGCCGCTAGATAGGGGTTCATTCATTCCATTCCTGACCCGGTCGGAGACTGGAAGCAGGCTGTGGATTTTCATTTTTCATAATAATATAGATAATTGAAAAATAAGAATAACATGAGGATAATTACACTTTTCTTCATCCATCAAATCATGTACCGCACACCACTGTCTCCTGATCTGGTGCTTTATCACCAACTCCTTGAATTTCCCAATGTCAGAAGGCAAAGGGCTGAAAATGTCCCCTGGCAAAGTGTTCCATTCTACTTCCCCCCTCCCAATGAAAGAATATTTGCCCCAGTTACTATTCCAGTGACTTAATTTTAATGTACAAAAATGACTATATCTGCCCATATATGTACATTCCTTTCTCAATCTCTCATGAATGTCTTCCCATGCAACTTCCCCCTAGTCTTGCTCTTGAACGGTCTACCAGCCAGAATTTCCCATCCCAAATCCTGAATCATTCAATTCACACTACTCGTTGACCATGCTGAGAGACTTTGGCGGAAGTGAATCTAAATTTATCAAATACCCGTCTTTATCTTTATTTCACGTGACGAAACGTGTAGATGCAGTAGTGGAGGCAAAGTTAGAGCAAAAAGGCGCGTTGTGGGGTGATATCTTTTCAGATTGTGTGGATATGATCTGTGAAATTCCTGTGTTCCAAAATGTGTGCTGCTCAGAGGAGTACCTGTTATAATATTTCCCTAGGATATCGTTTCATTACATTAAATGCCGGTTCATTCTTCGGGCGAGAGAAATGTCCAGGGAACAGAGATCCAGATCGTCTTCAAAATCAGCGAGAAATGTAATGAAGATCTCTTCTGTTTAGAGGTAAGCTCTACTCTTCTTAGAAATGTATTTTAGTGTGTTCTGGACAGTATTTTAATACGATCGCATTTCCTTGAAGATTTGTTTCTGTTATTCACAACTCGCTTCGTATTTAGTGCCATACATCTTTTAACAAACAACGAGCCAGACTGACCGTCCACCTGCACGTCCAGGACAAGGGACGCTAGTACCATCTAGCGGCGGAAACGGTCAACTACTGGAGATCCACCACTTATTACTCCATTCACCCTGCTTGAGCGAAACAGACGTGCTACTCGATGTTCCAGGGAAGTGCGGACGCAAAGTATTTTGGTTATCGGGAAGTGAAGTGATAATCTGGGCGAAGTATAAGCTCAAGACCGTACTCATGTGATATGAGGAATTGATAACATTATGTGAAATTTGGAAGTGAACTTAGAATATTTTGAAGTGATAGTCATTCTTCAAGTGAACATTTATAGAAGTGAAGTGAATAATTGAATATTGAGATAAACATTAACTATTGAACTACGAAATTATTACGAGCAATTGTTGCAATTAATCAGTGGCGGCTGGCGGATAATTGTTCTGGGTGTTGCACTATTTTCATTAAGGCGGTACATGGGCACCCGCAAGATTTTGTCTAGGGGGAGATGGGGGGGGGGGGGGCATGTATTATTTTTTATTTCATTACATACATGTCACTAGGTGATATTGAGACGCACACCCTTCCCCCACACACAAAATTTTCGTTGCATTTCTTACTTGCTTCGTGACATTTATTATTTGGCTGCCCTTAAACCGTTGGGTAAGTTATATGGTCTTTATGGCATGAATGGGTGGAATATTTGTTTTTAGTTCAGAGTTTTTGTCCATAGGAGTTCGCTTTTCATCGTCATAATGTTCATTCTTTTTAAACAGGCAAAAAGTAGTTGTATCGCAATGCATCGACAAAAAAATCAAGCAGTTCATTAAAATGGTAATGTTAATCCAGTTCGCCGATTTTTAAATAACTGAAGATATTCTCAAATAATCCCAAATTACTAAGTTAAATAAAAATGTGTAATTATCCCTACATCTAAATCAATTAACCATCAGTAACTTCAATTGATGAAATAAACTGGTGTGACAATGAACAATCGAAATATTCTCGGGATTTCAGGGGGTAGCGACACGGCCCCTCCTGCGGGCGCCCATAAGGTGATAGGGTAAAAGACCGTATTCAATTGCGCGGTAAAACGGATGTACCTCATTCATAACGAATGCTGCAGTTCAGAGACATCACATTTTCATCGGATTAAATGGAATATAAGTTAGTCTACTCGAAAACCTTCACGAGAACAAAACAACGTAAGTTATATACGAGGGCGAGAACTGTGAGTGTCACAGGTACGCAAAACATTGCAAGACATGGCTTCGGCAGTTGACGAAGCATCTCGGATGTCTCCGTCCGCGCCTGCGCCTCGGGTTCCTGGTTGCAACAAGCGGGCAACGACCAGCCGTGTTAACTCTTGGGATAGGGCTTACCCGGTATAGCATCTCTGCCATACCCTTCACTATTGAGATCTGGTCGGTGCTTGGGGCTGGCAACGACCAAACGGACGAGCACTCCTAGACGACTGGCGCGCTTCGCTATCTCAGACTGTTCACAGTAACTTACCAAAGATTTCCTGAATTATTAAAGAACAGAATTATGAATTCCTATACATATAAAAGGAAGCATACAACTTTTATTACTAAAAATATTATGACAGTATTAATTGTTTTTCATGAATTAATCTGCTCGTTGTGCAACACTTCAACCTTATTACCGGCCGCCACTGCAATTAATTATCATTATTATTGCAAGGCAGGCTCCAACGAACATTGTACTCAAGCAAAGTTACACAAAGGTACGATATTGCATTAAATATTATCAAAGATAATCTACGAGAAATGTTTCGCAAAATGTATTGTTATGGCCTTAAGGGCACATAGCGCCCTTAGGAGGTATATTCGCATATGCCCACGGATCCACAAATAAATCTACACCCCAGACACCCATCCATAATTATCTACAATTACACCCCTAATATCCACACCAATTACGCCTATATGTCCAACACCCAACACTACTTCACCCTCGAAGTCACCCCTAAAGCTGTAATCATCAACAACAGCAACACACTTCTTTCTACATCAAGCCGGTAGAGCCAGACCACAGCTCTTAGCCAAGCGCTTGCTTCATTTATAATCAATTATACAGGAACTACTCCTCACAACAACTGTGTAGCAAGCTTACCACAGTCAGCAGTATTGAAATACTTAAATAGGCCTCCCAAACATGAGGGGATGTCTGTTGCATCCCGTCTGGCTGCCTGAGCTCATCATCGTCGTCATCGTACCTCAGGTGAGTGTATATCTCTCAGGGTTCCACAAACAACAAACATCCTACCCATTTGCCACACCCATTTGCTCTGTAGTTTGTACACTTGTAACACTGATTCATTGAGCTGTTCCTACCTTAAGGGAAGCACGCATACTTTTTATCAAGGCACTAGTAAATTAGTACATTCCACTACCATTGCCCGATTGTTCTTTATTGTCATTATTGCCCTGCTTATTGCCTGATCCCCTTCTCACACCTTACCCTGTCACCGCATAACCACAAGATTGCTACACAAACAAGATTAGTCTGTTTACTAATATCGACCTCTAAACGAGCACGCACGCACACCGTCCGCATATACGCATTATCAGCAACTCTGTAGTTGTAATCGCCGCGGCTCTCTTACCTTTACCATTGAGGCGCATCCCTTAAAATTACAATCACTACCCCATAGAGCTTCGCCCGCTTACCCCGACACCTTCCGACATCACATCCTCACGGAGGGTCTTTAACACCGTTTTCACTTCCGCAAATTACCCGCAACCCTTCTCACACACTTATACACACATCTACCCCCTATTTACACAGTTTCAGCCCCTCAAAAGGCTAAACAATTGGTAGAAGTGCAGGGTAGTTGCCTACATAAGGTTCAACCAACGAGTCTGGCAACTGACGATACCCAGTACTAACCTAAACTAGCCAGGCAAGTAGCAAGAATTTTTTTAGTAGGATAATCTAGAGATGTTTTCCCGCTCCACAGTAATTATATCATCCCCACCAGCCCACCCCCATAGGGCATTAACGAGAGAAACCTCTTGCAACGCCAGGCATACCCCTAAAGATTAGAATTTTCTTTTTAGAATAAGATTATCGCGGAACGAACAGGCAAGCGAACACTATTTAATCAACCCACCCACCCACTTCACACTCACAACATATTCACACTACCTCAAGCCACTTCAAAGAACAACGTGTCGACACTAGTACGCCAAGCCATGCTCCAGAATATACACCTGTACCAGTACCTAACAGCATGGCAACAGAGAATCTTAAATAAACAGGATTACCTGCGAAGAACGCAAGAGTTCCTGCGAACTCAATAAATAGGATTCTCAGAGCCTACGATCACACGAGTGAGGAAGACATACAGGCACACAAAATTAACTCCAAAAACGACACAATATGCGCACAATTAAGCAGAACGCACTATCGGCTCCACAACCAACACAACACATTACACGGGGAATATTTCAAATTGCAAGCGGATCACACGAGAATACAGACAGGGGATACACGGGTCGCGAACGAGGCTAGGAATCTAATCCGGGAATATGCCAAACTTTGGCAAGATTATGCAAAGTTACAGGCCAGTAATATGATACTGACGTTAACAATGCACAAGCCTGTAACCATGCAGAGGGAGATACAGGAGCTAACACGGAGATTTGAAAAAATGTCTATCACCTCACTCAACACCCCAAATAGGAAGGAAGTGACCGTGGCCCAAAAGTACAAGCCCGCGGCTCCAATCATACGCGCGGCGACCGCGAATACAAGTACACGGCACACACCGCCAGCGCGCCAACAAATTGTTCAAGAACCCCTGCATATATTGCCATCCACCCCCACAGTTCAAACACCGCGACGAGTTCTATTACCCACCCCCACTGACACGGGTTACACATCCCGCCACAAATCGCCACATATTCCTCCACAAACGCGCAAAGCGCCTAGAAAGCTATTTGATCGGATAAAACCCAGGAACAACCTATTGCAAACGCCACAGGAAGGATGCATAGAACCACCCAGGTGTATACCTGAGGCGTACAGCAGGATAACATACATAAACCACACACAACATCCAACACCACATGCACGCAGGTACATGCAATTAGACACCAACCCCTAAACATGTCTACAATGCATATGCATACATATATTTAAAGTTGATGCCATTCGGGCGTAAGTGTATGCAGTGGAGGACAAATAAGATTAAGGAAAGGCAGTGCTATGGGTTATAATATTATATGTGCATAATGATCATGTATTTTATATGTTGCTATACATATTATAATGCTAACACACCACAGGATATTTCATGGAACAATGATTTTATAGTAAGATTTAGACAAACAGGCACACCACATAGAATATTTCACCCTAGGTCCGGAGCAAAAAAAATAAATTACACGTTCAGCATCACTGAACACACATTGCTCATGAGGGACAGCACAGGGAGTTACACAAAAACAGCGTTGAACATTAACGATATCATACAGGAATACATGGGTATAATTTCCGCAGACAGTCAAAGCAACGTCCTGCAGTCACTACAGTAACACATGAATAAGTAGAAACATGAGCCAGCAGCCTGACTCGACAATGTACGTAGCTCAGTCGGAACAGCGCTTGGTTACATAGCAAGTGCTACTTTTTACCGCACACATGTCATGCGTGCTCAAAATGCCTCGTTAGGCACAAACGCTAAAAGCCTCGAACACATGTCCGCCCATATACATAAACACGAACCCCATAGAAGCCATTTATATTACAGGGGCAAATTATGCTGTATAACCCATAGCGCTCACACAGTTTATAAGCCCTACAATAAGATATAAAGCTCGAACCCCGATAATCCCACAACAAGAGACACAATCCTCATTACCTATGCATACCTGATATTTATATTGTATTTATATTTGTAGTATATATGCCAAAGTATCATATAATTTAGGTGCCGCAGGTATTTAAATGCATAATGAAGTTACGGACATGCATACACTGTAAAAAGCAAGTGTGGCAGTGACCTGGAATTAGTACAGTGTCACGAGCAAACAGGGAAATATGAGCTATAACCATGACGCAGCGATATAACACGCCTGCCCGCAGACAGCAATCTGCTGCCTCGCAAGCTTCTCGCCGTACGCAGTGATCAGGACACGGGCAGAGATTATTTCTTCCTGAAGTTGACATGCGGAGCCACGGAAAGACACGTTCCAATCACCAAGACGTAGACAAGGAAGGGCGACACACTAGGGTTACACACAGGCGTTTAAATACCACACGCAGACAGTTACATACAGAGCAATTCGTAGGCTGTCAAAATATGCGACCGACTGAAAAGCATTTGCCCTAAAATATAGATCATTCGACCGAAAAGTCGTTAAACTACATACGTCAGCAAAAAAATAGGAATTAGCAGTTCACACACACACACACACACACACACACACTGTAAAATGGCATACCTAGCAATTGAGCCAGGAGCAAGTGCACAGCTGCACTAACGCACACATTAATTGCACAAAAATAGGGCCAACACAGATGATTGGACATTAACATGCAAATCACACAGAGATATGTACGGACCGGTACACGAAAAGACACAGAAATAATCAAATAACGTGGAAGTACGAACATTCAAAGATAGGGCTTATCATTAAGCCTCAGGCATAGTAAATGTGCATACACGGATAGGATTTAAGTACTACATGTTCCATAAGACCATGCAGTGCATATTTTAAATCACCATGCCAGAAAATGTTACTTTAAAAGCACAGATAGGTGGTACCATCGAAGTGAGCGACAGCGCCAATATAATGCGTAAGGGAATAGATCCAGAACAAAGATAATAGTCAAATAGGGCCAAAATTCGACCGAAAAGTCGTTAAACTACCTACGTAAGCAAAACAACAGGGTTTAACTGTTCACACACACACACACACTGTAGAGCGACAGATAGGGCGTCGATCCAAAGGCGGAATAAAGTCAGGGCGACCCGACCATATGTATTTCACAGCACAGCACGGATACACTAACTCACAAAGCCATGAATACACATTTTGATCAGATAGACGAACACAGGCCAACTTATAATCAACATTATCAGACGTCGCGTACAGCCTACATGGCCGCGAAGCAATCAAAGCCCTAAGCACACATTTTAGCTAGATAGGGCGGCACACCGACACGATGTTACGGAATACAGTTACAATAGGCACACCTTTTGCCGAAAGGTCGAAACAAGGAAAAATAGAATCATACCCAGGAATTGAACCAGGAACCTTTCAGGTTCAAACCAACCTTAGAACATGCGTACACGACACATATGGACAGTATTTTTTTAAGGGTCACTAGTGAGGTACACAAGCGACGCCTTAAAGGGCATAGCGACAAGGTACAAGAGTATTTGTATCAGGATGAAGTCTCAGAATAATATTATGTATATGCTATAAATGTAATCATATAAATAGGAATGTTCTTTGTAATTTGAAAACACCTTTGCTATTTAAAATGACAGGATTACAGAGCGAAACAAAAGTTAGGAAAACCAGGTTTGAAAGATACAGTAAATTATCACACACAGTAGACGGGACATTGTCAAGAAGATAGACAACAGAATAACACAGGTTGGGAGACACTGAAAAGAGGCAGAAATGACGGAATTCACATTATAAACGCGTTTAAAAATGGCGAGAAGACGCAATATTTTATTTTAGGCCAGTAACCATAGGTGCCAGTACCATATTTCAAACGCTCAAGATATCAAAGCTATATTTTTTTTGCAAACGATAGAAAAACCACTACAGTGAGATGGCAGGACAATAACACAGGTTAGCAGACACAGTAAATCACAGACACCACAATAACACAAGTTAAAAGATACAGCGGAAAACGGACACCAAAATAACACAGGTCAACATATACAGCGGAAGACGGACACCAGAATAACACAGGTTAATATGGGCGGCAAAGATATAGACAACAGAATAACATAGGTCACGAGCTACCAAGGACGCAGAAACAGCAGGGTCTAAATCATAGATATATCCACAGTTCATAGAAACAGAGTGAGTATTTTCTAAAATCGATAGCCATGACGCGGGACACCACATGTTCAAAGATGTATACACATCCCCTGAAATACATTTTGCTTTCATTGCTAAACAATACTCAAAACATCCCAGCCGCGATGTTGCAAGAAAAAAATTACCAAACGCCCACGCGTAACACTGAAACATATTCTTGGCTTAGGGGCACACGCCGCGAAAACAAAGCGGAAACTATATACGTAAACATTAGGCAACACTGTCACAAGTTACCAAAGCGGAAGGCATACATAGCCAAACAATAGAACTTGGGGATTACGTAACATACAAACCGCAACATGAGGAACCACGCTCGGCACGCCCGGCGACAAAGGACAGGCCACGACCGACCCGCGGATGGAAAGTCTAATTTCATAATAGATTCCAACTATTATGCCAACAATTAGATACCTATGATCAACGGCAGAAACTATTTCCACTAGTGAACTATCGCTAAGCTGACACTAGGTTCTTTTGCGAACACCACGGGCGCATTATTAGGAGTACCACTTATTGACGTCAGAAAAGTTGGATGGCACAGCCACACGGTAGAATGTTGAAGCTGTAACATTGTGACTGGTGAGGTTTATTTTCATGGTGAAGCATTGATGTCGTGATGGAAACAGAAAGGCATTTGTCAAATTCGACTCTGTATACGGTTGCAAATCGTATAAAATGGGTACGAAATCTCCTCACTACATTCCTGTGCAAAAAGTTCAGAGAGAAAGATGGGCTTCGGTGCTGTCAATTGGAAAACGTGTTACACGTTACATGACAGTGTGCAGTCTGCATTTTTGTGAAGACGACTTCTTTCCACAGCGTAAGCACCGGTACTGTTGATTATTGATAGTTATTGTCTCTAATTAGTATTCACAAGGATTTAGCTACATCAAAATTACTTGTAGCCTAATACTTCTGTGCCGTACATTGAACCGAATATAATCCGCTCTTCGTAAACTTATTTTAGGGGTTCTTCCGATTGACAATAGTCGAATGGTTAGAAAACTTAAGAAAAATGCGGTTCCTAGCCTTAATTTGCCAGAGAATTTATATTCTTGCCTTTGAACAGCAAGTATGTAGCTCAATATTTGCAATATTCTAAGTATGATTTGGCTTAAATTGTGTTTTTGTCTATGATCTCCTTACTGTTGAATGTAGTTACCGGTAATTAATGTGTAAAGTCTTAGTTTTAAGTACCGGTTTGGTGACCCATCATCCCAGGCTGGCCGGTAACACCTATACTACTCAGGCAGATAGGTCACTTAGCCGTAATTTAGAAGTTATAGTGATGTTAAGTATACATATGCGGTAATGCAGCAGGAGACCTGATCGGCCTAGGCTATTCTAACTTTAATTAGTTCCCATTCCAGGGTTTTTCAGTTTTGAGTGCGAATAGTTGGTTTGAAATTTGTACAACACTACAACAGTAAGGAGAGTATGTTTTGTATTGGTTTTAATTGGTATTATGGTTTATGTCGAGCTGAGGAGTGAATTTGATTTGGCTTAAAGTGTAGTTTTTGATCTGTTCCGTTTGCTTATGACAAGTTCAAATGGAGACTTTAGCTTTGTTAAATATCTTTATTTTAAATATTTAATTAAATATATTGATAAAGAGGATGCCTCCATTTTAACTTGCCTGTGGCAAGAGATTAATATATTTATATTCTTGCCTTTGAACAGCCAGTATGTAGGTCAATATTAGCAATACTGACGTATGATTTGAGCATCCCAAGTAACGCTTCTTTGAACCCAAAACATTCATGCAAATTCAGGGTTGCTGGATTCAATTCATTATCAGGGAGTCGTCCTTTGTGTTATGTGAGATATATATAGTGAAATTAATAAAAACATCGAATACCGCTAGGCTCCCAAGTACAGGCTTCATATATGTAACAGCAGACAGTAAATTAACTATCTACAGGTGGGTAATATTTTAAACTGGTAGTCTAGTAATCATGCACTGCATTTAAATTGATTATAAACATATTTCTATCAATGAAAGAAAATATGTAGTATTTTGCCATCATAAATTAGAAGCCATAACAAACGCACACCCTATCACTGTCTTGCTTACTTCTCGTCACTATCTCGCCGCCATATTGCAAACAGCTGACCGTAAGCTCCTCCCCCGTTTCGGACGTCAATAGAGGCGAGAGAGACAAGAGAACGTGCCACACCCTACATGATAAGCGGTCGCATAGCAACAGCCTATCGGTGCGCGGACCGATATCGTACACAAATAAAGCTCCTCCCACAGGATCAACTTGCGACAACTGCCTTAGACGGCATGACACCACCGGGGACACTAGCGGCCATTATTACAAGCAAGCTGAACCAGCGCGGGGCGTAAACAAGGATCCCATATCTTGCCCACACATCAGCGCTACACACATCGACATCCAAATTATTATTATTACTAATTATTACCTACCAGACATAAAACAGAAAGGGCGCTAGCAATGGTAGTTAGTCAGGATAACAGCGATATTATGAACAGATAATGATTGTCAGGGCGAGAGAATACGAAAATAATAGCCAGCGTAGAATGAGAACTATAATAAAATGATGATAATAAATACAAGGAGCCGATGGCAGATTAACGGAAAACAAGAGGGACTATGTACACTGAAAGGAGACATATCGCATTGCAGAAAGGGATATAGACAAGAGCACTATTTTTCATAAGGAGAAGTCCAAATGATGATATACCTTCCTACCCTAAGCGATATGACCAAAAATTAACAAAGATAATAACCCACCCTCGCAACCCATTAATACACCTTGCATGCTGCCAGGAATCACCAATTAACGCCCTAAGCCATATGTACAGAATATCAGCGGGGAAATCCGTCGAGCCAGATGTGCAAAACAGTTCATGCGACCCCACAGTTTAATATCCCACAATGTCCAAAACACACCACAATCTTTACACATTATACAAAATCCCACCCCCGAACACAAAACCTGAGAGGACACGAGGTACCGAGACACGAAAATAGTAAGGGCAGTGTTTCATACCAGGGCAACGGACCTCGGGGAAACAATTGAGACCTCTATGGGAATAGCCAACCATAGTATCGGACGCTGCTAAACCCAAAACTAGACGAACCACAGGTTTGGACAGAACCTAGTTCCGGACAGGAGCATAGCCACCTCAATGTCCGACGCAACGTTCACCTTAACTTAAGGTGACATCCACCATACTGTGTGATGCCGCTTTGAGCTAGCCAGATAGTCGGATGAATCACTCCGACGACCAAATATGACTATTGACCCATTAGGTATAAGTTAGTTAGTTGGTAAGTAAGTAAACAGCCCCCGTTGCGTGGGAGGTAAGTCCTGTACGCGAAAACAGGTGACGAGCCAAGAAAGAAGATAGAAGATTATAAATGATTTCCCTGGCAGTAAGACCGACTTGATCCACGGCACTAAGACCAGATGACTGATATGAATATTCCCGGATGATGCGAATATAATATAGCCTATCTTATATGTCGGCTAAAACTTGCCATGAGAATTAAATGTTGGACAGCGGTCCTTGAGTAATATAGGCCCATAATAAATGATTTCCGGAGACGCCCGACGATGCATTTTAAAAGCGATAAATACATGATTAATGATGATTTCCTGGCCTGTAAGTCCAGAGACGAGCGAAATTTAAATGTTGGACACCGGTCCGCGAGAAATAATATAATAAATGATCCGGCATTGTAAGCCCGAGAACGCGATTAATAAATAATAGACGAGCGAAAGACCAAAATGATCATAGATACCAGAAAACCCCGGGGAGCATACGCTAAACGAATGCGAGGGCCATGGCCAACAAATAATAGGGCCAACAAATAATACGGCCATACAAAGTGTCATGACACGGTAGAATATCACAGACAATCAGGAGAGCACACTAAGATAGGCGAAGGACAGGAGAACGCACTGAGTATATGCGAGAGACAGGAGCAAACAAAGGATGGGGTCATAGAAATGCCATTAAGCAGTAAATTACCAATCTACACGTTAAGGCTATAACAGACAAGGTGCCGAAGAGACGTCTCCGTGCCAGCACAACAGCCACCGAAGCTGACCGACACACGAACAGCGCTGCACGACAGATGCGTATTTATAGCCCGAGTGTATATGATGATCAATGTATATTTTATTTCAGAATGAGATCCATCGCACCAACCAGACCATGGTCAGGGTACGAGGTAAGGTGGACCACTGAGACACACAGTAAAACACATTGTTTACACTAAACCACCGCACAACAATGCACACTTTCACATACACAGGAGTTGTACTTATAAGCTATAAGTAGCTAATATAGGATTCCAGCCGGCTATAGCTTAAGATAGCGTACAAGGCGCCAGAGAAAGCATATGCGTTATGTATAACAATGACGATTGGCGAGTGGACATGCATTGTACGTATCAAATGACGAGTGTCTGCATATGATATATGTATTAATAACCATGCGTTTTATTCCAGATCAGCAGAGAGGCGGACAGCACAATAATACATGTACACTCCATATTTCCTTTCAGGTGGCGAAATTATGTACATAAAACTTTTGTAAATATATTTTCAAACGCCGAAAACACAAACATGTCTCCCTCTAAAAACAACACATTGCAGCTACATTTCCGTTTCACCCTACACACCAACCTCTACAAATCAGGAATAAATCCGTACCAAAGTGTAAGTACCTGTGGGGTATTTATCACCACGGGCGGATCAACAACAACACCAGCCATGTGGTGAACCAAACGGCGATAAGGATCGTACTGATCTCAAATTCAGTTCGACTTACGGCATTGTTAGAGCCGAGGAACGAACCGACTTGCGCACCAAAATGATGCAAGAATTGGAAATTAGGAATGGAAAAATATGATATTCACATAATTATTTTATGAGGTGAATGGAAAATATTGATGAGCTTTTGGAAAAATATGGAGCAATTTTGGAGAATTATATTTGGAAATATTTCAGTGAATATTATTTTAACCAAGGGAGAGTCCAATCTTCAGACACTGGAATATGACCAAGGCTTCAAGTTAGCAAGCCATGGACCGGTTTTTGTTGGCCGAGTCGACAATAAAAAATTGTGCACGCGATGCTATGATAAGAGGCTAGAACAATGAGTTTTTCTTGATAATTCAGGAGCCAATCAGAATGAACCACAAAAATATTGAGGGAATCGCTATTATATTAAATTTCATTATATAAAGCGACATAAGCACTTCTACAGTTAGCGAAGTCAAATTGAAATTTCCTTATCAAAACAGAATTATATAATTATGTATAGAAGAGAAGATATGCGCGAATTACAGTAATTAGGGACTGTAGGTGAGGCTAGACCACCATTTCAGACAGTCACGAGCGCGGCTATGAAGAGCGCAGAATTAATTCCTTCACTGCGACAAGTAGAGAGCAGACCTATGTCACTGAACGACTGAGAAGAGCTCGCATATATAAGCGAAGTACGGCAAGGAGATCAAGACTTGACCGGATGGAGACGCCACACCAGCCGAGGAAGAATAGGAGATGCCGGCAATAAATGAAAAACAATAACTTGAAACTAGAATCGACAGTTTTATAATTCATCGCACAGAAGAAGAAGCTTTCATTATTAAAACAATACAACTACTACAGCATTACAAGTAGCTCACTATACATCGACAGCTACTTAGAACAATTTATTATAAAACATATTTATCAAGTTATACGATGATGAAGACTACAAGTCAGGGGGGAAGTTCCCAATTCGACATTGTTAAGAAGATTGTAATGCAGCACTAAAAACCATGGAGGGAAGCTAATCTACATTCACGGAGTGGAAATTCAGAGTGAACCAGACAGCATTGAGTTCATGATTCTACGACTGCACTTCCATCAAGCAGTAATCTGAATTTACCAACAATGATACTACACAAATTGCCATTACCAACTTGGGAGATTGCAACAATGAACATTCGATCCATGATGATGAAGAGACACTACCAGTGGCCAGCAGGGAGAAGAGTTCGTTCGTCTCGGTTACGAGTTTCCAGATTTTATATCGAGAAGGCTGAAGACCCGTTAGCGAGGTGGGAGTCCGCAGAGCCAGGTGTTCACGGAGGTGTGAGGGCCGCACAGCTGATTTCTCGCCAGCAGGCAGGAACCCGTTCCCGAGCGCACGACGGACGCGTGCCAGACCAGGAGAGGAACATCTTGAATATCAGGCCAGGTATCGCTTCAGCTGATCTACACGAAAGGTAGACGAATCATTGTTCTAATATCTCAGTAGTTTGTGGTATTTTGGAGGGTATTTCAGATGTGACCAACTTATATGTAGATTTTTCTTTACTCATAACCCATGTTATTATGTTGTCATTTTTATAAATTTAACTGTAAATTTTACGCGACGTCAGCGTGTGTCGTTTTAGACGTATTTTTACTATTGCGTGTTTTTTAGATAGTTCATATTCGAATTTTGCTGACACGTTTTTATTATACTCACTTTAAAACGAAACTGTTTTATAAATCGAATGCTTCGATAATAATAAAAGCGTAACTAACTACAGTATACGTCAATATTGCTGAATCTCATCGTGTTATAGAGAAAGCATAAGTGAAATATGCTAATGTATTTTTATTAACAATTTAATATGTCATGAGATAAGTGTAATATTTTTAAAATATATTTTTGAAGTATAACAATTCCAATAGCAGAATATTGTTGATACATAACATTGTTATAGTCATTGGTGACTAACATAACGCAGAAATAAAGGAAAATAGGATCATAACGTGGACAGATAGAGTCAAGATGATGCCTAAAGTTGTAAACAATTGTAACAAAGTAACTGAAGATTACGAAACCATAAACCAGGTGATTTGTAGATCAACCTCAGGTTTATTAGGAAACGAAACACATTTGTAAATTAATAATTGATTCATTAAGGAACACTAGAATGGGAGGAAATGTTTTATTTTTTTTAATACGAAGACGAGCGGACTACAATTTATAAATGTTGAGATTATTATTGTAACATGTAGAATATTATGTTATGAAGGTTTTTAACAGAATTTTGTCAATTGAAGCACGGTGAAATGTATTGCAAGACTGTAACAAAGTGAACAGAAATATTGTTGAAAGTTTAAAGAAGCACGAAGGTAATTAGATTGTGGAGAAGAGTTGGGAGAGTGCACCATGAAAAGTATTTCACAGGTTAGTGATTATCTAGTAGGGTCACTGATTCTTATACATATTTTTAATGTATTAAGATGGGTTTTATGAAAGAATGCCGTGCAATATTATTGTCGAAAGGAAAGTAATATGTGGAGAAATGTTTGCGTGTAGTAAACGCACTATTGTAAATTTGTTCATCGTACAGGAAGGTGTATAAGTGTATTGCCTATGAGAGAAAAGTGATTGATACAGTATGCAGTGGCGGCTGGTGGTTTGAAATCATGGGTGTGACCTGTTTTAAAAGATTGTCTAAATTTGATATAAATGCAGGCATACCTAACCATACAAAATAACAGCTTCATTACGATGTCACGATTTTAATAACTTATTGCTTATGAACAAAATATTAAATATTTTTAAACGAAATGTTTTACCGCGAAAACTGGTCAACGCAAAATGTTACTTTAACATTATTGTATTTACAGTTCAAGAAATTAATTTTTGACAATTATACCTGATATAGAAATGTACAAAATGTATAATTTACCGTGCAAATCCTTCCTATTATAGACATGAATGCTATGCTGGGTCGACAGTCTGAAATTTTGTGATATTTACTCTGACGAAGTCACTCATATTATATTCCCCCAAGTTCACTAGTGGCACCTTGAGTCTATTTACAAGAACATTTGTGAAATGCATAGATTAATAATTAAGTAGACTATATGGCTTGAATTAAGTATAACAACAATGAATACACAAATGTAAAACCTTAAATTACGTTTGAATCACTTTTCTGTGAATAAAGTTCATTCTTCTCTCCTTCTTCTGGGCAAATTTATCGATAACTTTGTCATTGAAATTTGGAATTGACCTCACAAGTTATTTTTCAATCGACAACATTGCTAATGCCGTCAGTCTATCTTGTGACATTGTGCTTCGGAGAAATGTTTTTATTCTTTTTTGTGTAGAAAAACACCTCTCTGCTTCACTTGTGGTCATAGGTGTGGTAGTCAAGACTTTGGGAACTCTGACCATTTCACTGAATATTTTCCCCAAATTATTCTCAATAATGAATTCAATCAAGTCAATTGCACAGGTGATATTCCGGAAGCATTCACGCATGTACATAACTTCTAATTCTGTTCTCAATTTGGATCTGTCAACAAAAGGATAGGCTTGGCAAGCTTGGAAAAGACTTTCTTCTGGAAATTTCTTATCGAACGACTGAAATTTTCCGAAGAAAAAAGATTTGAAGCCATAAAATGACCCTTGAAGGAGAAACGTTCTTTAGTTTGCATAGAAGTAACATCACACACTTCTTTAGCTGCAATTTTTCATGACGTTGGAGTCTTCTCACGTCTTCGTTTTGCTGAAGAGGCTTCTTCTGAAATGTTATCCACTGTATCCCGAATACCTTCCACTGCAGATTCAAATGAATTATTGCTTTTCTCAATGTAACAGTGTCTATTGTTCTCTTTTGGAGCTGTTGATATAAAATATCCACATGTGGCATTATGTGGTGAAAAAATTCAAGTCAGAATAAGAACATAGGCTGCTCTATTTTCAAACGTAAACCTCTTGCCTGTGTGATGGTGTTTATTCGTTGACTTGAATTTTCAATTTTCTTAAAACATTCCATCAAAGATTCTCTGTGTCCATACACCGTTTGTACCGTTCGAGATTTGAAATTCCATCTAACGTTTGAACCTGAAGTAATTCTTCTACCAACCACTTCATCTAACACATTAACTCTTTGAGATGAGTTCGAAAAGAACTGAGGAATTTCATTGAGATCTGCAAAAAATATGCGCACTTGTGTATCTTGGCTACTAGCTTGAGCCATTATTATATAAAGTTTGTGGGCGTAGCAATGTATGTAATAAGCGTACGGATATTTTCTTCTTACAATCACCTGTACACCGGAGTGCGTTCCACTCATCACATTAGCTCCATCATAGCTTTGTGATATGACTTTGGTCTTTTCTGACACCACATCCTCTAAAGCGTCTTTAACACATATAGCCGAAGCCTCTGCATTATTATTATTATTATTATTATTATTATTATTATTATGAATTATCAATATTACATCCAGCAATACAAGAAAATATATACACACATAGCTTTTTAAGTATTAGGACATACGTCCGTACATTGTTCAAGAAATCGCGTGTGCTATATACCCATTGTCCTTTGCACTACAACATTGTATAATTCACTTGTTCTCTTGATCACTGGAGTCCCGTTATATTAAACATGTACAATCTTCATCATATCATAACTTTAGTCTATTATTGATTATTATCTAAGTAAACGTATTAGTCTAAAAATGTACATTCTGAGATCTATGTGATGAATATCAAATTCCGCAGAGTTAGGGAAGAATACATGTAAGCTATACCACGTAAGGCAAGGCCTTGTGGGTGGCATATTAGTTCTACTTACCTAATTATAACGTTAAGTGTTCATGTTAGAAAATATATTACATATACTGTATTTATTAAAATTATTTAGCGTATGGCATAAGTAACATATATACAATTAAATATGATACAATAACAAGAAACAATTTCAAATAAAAATGTCCAGTCCTTCGATCCACTTTAGTGCTGCCTCTGATGGGATCAAGAAATCAGCCCAGCTACCCGAGTAGGCTCTCAGCTTGCAGCTGCCGACGATATGAGCGATGGTTTGCCGTGGAGCACCACAGTCGCATTCTGGTGACGTTAAACAGTTCCACTTGTAGAGTGAGTCGCTGCATCTTCCATGGCCTGTTCGAACTCTGTTAAGAGTGGCCCACTGCCTGCGTGGTAGATGGAATCCACTAGCAATTTGCGCACCAGAAAAGATGTTGTGTAGGGACAAGTCTGTGGAAGTTTCCCAACGGTCTTTCCAAACTTTCACAGCGTCGAAGTTGTGAGCCATGTCGGTAGCATCACGCAAAGGTGGATGGCGTGACTTCAATCTTTGAAGATTGAGTGCAGGGATGTCTTCTTGTATGGGTAGTTCAGGATTTCTGCAGATTTTTTGGTACTCTCTTAATAGGGCATTCGATCTGCGCAGATCAGGTGGAATTATTCCCGTGAGCAGCGGGAGCCAATGGATTGGCGTGGATCTGATTGTGCCCGAAATAAGGCGCATGCTGTTGTTTAGCTGCGTGTCAACATATCGGGTATACGGGCTATTTAACCATACTGGAGAGCAGTACTCTGCACTGGAGTAAACCAGACCAAGGGCAGAATGTCGTAGAGTGCTTGCAGTAGATCCCCAAGTGGTCCCACACAGTTTCTGAAGAATGTTGTTCTGAGTTTTCAGTTTCTTTGATAAGTTCAATAGATGTTGCTTGAATGATAAAGTGCGATCTAAGGTTATACCAAGATATTTAGGAAACCAGTTATTAAAATAAGCGTTGTGAAATAGCTAGGTAGCAATGGTAATGCTAATTTATAGAATAAGCTACTTTAATATATCTTTAATTACATTTTTATTTTCTCGAACGAATATCTTTGCGTTTCGTATAAATCTTGTAGATTTATGTAACTGCTCTTTTATGGGTTTAGGAAGGATATTGTAAAATTTAGGAATAAAGTATTGAAAATTACGCTTTGCAATAGATAGATTTGGTTTGAAGAGGACAGACATATTTCCTGTTCTACCTCTTGTTTGGTAGGTGTGGCTCATGTTTATGACTGAATTTTTATTTTTATAGATATATTTATAGACTTCCGTCGCGTAAAGTTGTCCTATATTCATGACGTTTGCTTCCGCATACAATTCATTCGTAGGATATAACCTTTCCTTTTTATACATGATACGCAACACCAAGTTTTGCATTACTTGAGCTTTTTTTTAAATAGTTCGATAAGCTCCTCCCCATGTAATTATTCCATACGTGAGAGTAGACTGAATAAGTGCAAAGTAGATATCGCTCAGTAGTTTAATATTTACAATGTGTTTCAGACAATGAAATACATAAACTGTCCTCCTTATTTTCTTTGTGAGGAAATTGATGTGCGATCTCCACTTCATGTCTTCATCAAAATAAATTCCTAGGTATTTTATATTTTGTGTGCGGTTGATTTTTATGAAGTTGCAGCTTGTATTACAGTTTTCCCGATGTACTGTAAGCTCGTTGAAGCAATTTTGATTGTTTTTAATGTGAAAATAATAAATTTTTGATTTATTTACAATCAGAAACAATTCATTATTATCAAGCCATAATTTAATCCCTTTTAAAGCTTCGGTTGCTTCTTGCCTGACTATTTCCCATGTATTCCCTTCAACAAATATAGCGGTGTCATCTGCATAAGTGATGATTGAACTATTTTTTTTATTATTTTTAGATTTTTCTATGTCATTAATGTATATAATAAAAATAGTGTTCCTAAGACTGTTCCTTGTGGTATGCCCCATTTTACTTGCATCGGTGCACTCAATGTGTCATTTATTTTTACATATTGGATTCTGTCAGTAAGGTAACTTCCGATGAGATTAAGAGCTGTGCCTCGTATACCTTATTTTTCCATTTTTTGGAGAAGAATATCATGTGCTATGGTGTCGAAAGCTTTAGTAAGATCTAAAAATATTCCTAGTGATGGTGTGGAGCAATTTAATTTTTCTTGTATTTGTTTAGTTAGTGTTGCAATTGCATCCACAGTACTTCGACTTTTTATAAATCCATATTGCCTTGCTGATAGAATGTCATGCTTCAGTAAAAACTGGAAAATATTGTTCTTGATACATTTTTCAAATATTTTTGCTATTATTGTAATCAGAGATATCGGTCTATAATTTTCCATATCTATAGTATTGCCTGATTTTAAGATTGGTTTAACTATTGTTGACTTCAGTTGCTTTGGAAAATATCCTTCTGTAAAAGATTGATTTATGAGATTTAAAAGCGGTTTCTCTAATGATACTATATTTTGTTTTATAACCTTTGCTGAAATATAGTCTATTCCCATAGCTTTACTGTCACTTATGTCACCTAGGATTTTTTTCAAATCAGTGGAAATTACCGGGGCCATGAAGCATGAGCTCTTATTGCTAGTTATATTAAGTGTGGGGTTTCCACTTTTCTTTATACATTTGGACATCTCGGTAGTCTTATTTATGAAATATTCATTAAATTTATTCGCAATTTGCGTGTCACTTTTGTAAATTACATTCTGATACCTTATTTCACTAATTTGCTCTTTTTGATTAATTCTCTGAGCTACCTCATTAACTATACCCCAAATCTTTTTAGGATTTCCTGAACTAGCATTTACTAAATGTCTGTAGTAATCTATTTTTGCCCAGTTTATTAGCTCATTTAATTTGTTTCTGTATTTTTTATATTTCTCTCTTAATTCTTCATTATTTTTATTTGCCGTATAATCGCGGTATAATTTATCTCTAGTATTAATGGACTCTACCAATGCAAGGGTTATCCACTCTTTTCTTTTGACTCGCTTTGAGTTTAACTGTTTAGTAGATTCATGGATGCAGCTTTGTATTGTTTCAATAAATATATTTACTTTAGTATCCAAATGTCCTTCTCCAAGTTTATTATCCCAGTTGATGTTGTTTAACTTCTGTTTTAGTTCCACATAATCTAATTTATGTCTTTGATAATTCCTAATGTTTGGTTTATTTTTCTGACAACTAACTTGATTAAATTTTAGGCTAATTATTGTTGTATTGTGATCAGTTATTTTGCTTTCCGAGATTATAGAGAGAATGTTTTCATTCGAAAGCCTACTTTTAAGAAATGCGTGGTCAATGCATGATTTACTAGTTTCAGTTTCCCTAGTTGTGCCATTGATTATAGATCTGAAATCAAATTCATTAAGAAGGTTTAAATAATCATCTGAATCTTGATTTTCGAATAAATTAATATTCATGTCACCAATTATTAATTCATTTTCAAGCTGACAATTTGTTTTTATATAGTTATTTAAATTCTCCAGAAATAATGTTTTGTTGTATTTTGGTGGTTTGTACACCCCTGTTATTGCTATTTTGTTGTCGCTTTTATTAACAACTACTCGAATAAATTTGAAATCTTTATATGCTACACACTTAACTTCATGCTGTAATCCATCTTTTATCATGATGACTACTCCATCATTCTGATTTATTTCACTTTCATTATAGTACGATTTATAGCAGTTATGTTTAGTAACATTTGCGTTATTTAATTTCCACGTTTCCGTTAAGACCACAACATCATATATATTTTTATAAGCCTTCAGAATAACATCTAAGCTATTCTTGTGTTTTGCAAGACTTCTAATATTAGAATGGATTACTTTTAAACTATTGTTATCTTCATGTCTATCTAAGAAGTATTTACACTCACCTATACTCCTCCCCACCTCTGACCGAATTTGATATTTCACATAATCATCTGCATATGTGTTCATACAATTGAATGAGGAAAAGTGTTAAGTGTTAGCGGTCAAGTTATTGTGAGATATCTTGGAGGGAGGGGTGGAGTGGAATTCAGCTGTTGAGGGGAGGAAAGTGAAAGGTCAGTTTGAAATAGCACCAGCAACACGGCAGGGGAGGTATGCAATGAACAGTTATGCGGGAGAGGGACAGACAGATTGTGGTGTGGGTTATCTTAGAGGGTGTACCAACTTTTGCTTACTAACACAATCTATTGCTATATGTTAAGTGGCCTTACTTTAAGCTTTGGGTAACTCACACATCTTTGTAACACGGTGCTTGCTGCCATCTGTTTTCTTCACGTAAATTACGCCATCGTAAGTCCATACGTTGGATTGCTGAAATCTTGCAATTCCCGCCTTCAAAATCGCTAGTCTTGTGGCTGTGAGATCTTCCCTGATAGTCACCGGGGTACCTTTGAGCTGTTTATTGTTTTTAAACAATTCATGCCTAGCACGATACGTTGCCAATTTTACTATGATTGGCATGGGTTTGGTCCCAATCTTGGGGCCTAACCTATGGCTTCTGTCTATGTCCGCAAGAGCGATGTTTGCCTTAATGTCCCCGGCAACTTTCAGCACTAAATTATCTGTGTCCTCGTTAGGATGCTCTGGCACACCGAAGATACGGAGATTTTGCCTCCTTTGTTATTGCTCCAGTTCATCGTGTTTGGAGTTGCTTTCCGATTTGAGATCTTCGATCTCTTTATCCCGTTTCTTTATCTGAACTTTGAGGTCCTCACAAAGATTCACGTTGAATTGGATCGTTTCCTCAAGTTTACTTAATACACATTCCGTGATCTTATCCACTACAGTACTTACAATTAGGTCCACAAATGATTTTGACTGCAAGGAATCCTCCATCACACGCCGTACTACTTCCTCTATGGAGTTGGTAGAACTGGAACTGTCGTTACCTGTCTGATGCTTCTGCTGCTGCTGTTGCTGCTGCTTGCTTTTCTTAGAAGACATTTCACTTTTTAGTTTTTACGATTTATGTAAATTAAAGGATGATGAGTGTGAAATAATCTCACCAGCTAAAACTTATATACTGAATTGATTCACACTATACTTCTTTTTCCTCTCTACACTGCGTTTACACCTGCCAAGTACACAATTTCCACGAGCCGATCCTTAGTCGTGTTACTCACTCTGCGCCATGACACAGGGTTCTTTAAAGTCCAGAACCTTTCAATAGGCTTGCCATTTGGCAGCAGATAGCGAAACACAATGACCATTTGGTATTGTGATGAAACATCCGACGTCTCGTCAACCATTACGGATATGAAGTCTGCTTCTTGGATTTCTGTTTGAATTTCATCTTGGCATTCTTCAAGCATACAATGTAATAAGTCATTCTGAATTTCATTATATGTTTCTCTAAACACTGTTGCACTTTTTAGATGATCCTTCAGAAGCGTATCTAATTCGGATGTGAAATCTATTAGTCCTCTAAAAATACCAGGGTTTAAAGAATCTTCTTTCTCATTGTGCCCTCTCATTGCCAGCTCGAAAATTCCACAAAACTTGATGCATTCAATGATCTGTGACAGAACGTGCCGGTTCTTCGATACCTCGATATTTTGCTTTTCTATGCTCCTCCTGAATGCACAATCAAGCTGCTGTCTGATCTCGTATTTCCCTATTACTTGAAATTCTAATTCGGCCTTCATGTGTGTTTTTGTTTGCTCATGTTTGTCCATTTTTATGTTTCAAATGTCCTAGGTCAGAAAACCCTGTTTTGGTCCAGGTATCCCTGCTTTTGTCCTTGTCACATGAAAACATTAAGCACGGGAAACAATACATCCTGTTGGTTAGTTCACAGCCACAAGCCCACTCATATTTGCCATTCACGTCATTATGGAATAAGCGAGTCCTAGCCTTGTCTTTGCACTGAGTCGTTTGAACTAAATTTAGGTTTGGGATAGGCCTTCCCTTTTCTTTTATGGCCACCTTTTCTTGCAGAGTAAGTTGGGAAAAGGTAATGGTTTTTAACACCTGAACAGTATTCATAATAATAAATGTATAAATAAATACCTACGTTAATAATAAACACACACTCAAATATCCACAACTTTAAAAACACACATCTGACAAAGTACTTGCCACGTCCAAGATAGCCAACTTCTCGAAAGGAATAAATATTATTTTCTATCATAGGTCATGTGAATCCTCTGATGCGGTAAATAAAAATGCAATTATAATGGGCCTTAAAAATCTGTAAATTAAATATTTTTATTGATGTTAGGAGATTTTTATAGCCAGTAAATTATTTTATTAATAACTTTACAGGCACTGGTTAGTTTGCCTGCCTTTTTTAATAGAAACTGATCATCTTTTCATTTCACAATCGACATGCGGTAATACTCCTGGTTGGTTACTAGAACTCACTCAGTCTCAACTTCACCGTTCACGCTCGAGATCCGAGATTCTCGTCCTACCATCATGTTTTAGATGTTTGTTTGCTAGTAAATGTGTAACTAATTAGTAGTGCTATTGCATGACCGATGCCGAGGGTTTCCTACTTATCTACCTAGTAGGGAAGTGTTGATTTATCTGGCTGGGTATCAACGTCCTTCACAATCCTTTCCATCTTAGCGGATACAGGTGGTGGCTATGCGAGATTCGGGAACATATAGAGGTAGATTATTTGACGCCCAGTGTGTTTGGCATCGATTGTGTTGGGACACTATTTTGTTCAACAGCAACTTTGCGGAGATATTTGTTGGAAGTAGAAATTATGAGAAATGCCGATCCCAAATTTTGGAAATTTGTTTAATTGAATAAATACTGACGAATTTGAGGATTACAGTATGGTTAAGAGGCATATTTGTTAAACCAGCTGGTGATATTTTGGGGCATGTAACAGTAAAGTGATAATTAAATTCATGTTGAGGTAAATTAATTTAAGTAGGGATTGTCGAATGAGAGAGGATCAGTTTTTTAGATTATGGTTAAGAAGGATCATGGACTTCAGTCTATTATTTTAAAGAATGATTATCGGGGTATTCCATTAATATAAAATGTATGAGTTGGTCACTCTGAAATTTCCACAAAGTAGCGTAGATAATGCTTCCCATTTTTTTCAAGTGTATTAATTATGTTGTCGGGAGATTTGACTCAAATCAAATCCATATTGGAGTTGATGCAGGAGAACCAGAAGAAATTGACAGGGGACATGGATGCCCTACATAAATTCACACACGATAACACTAAAAAGATAGAAAGAGAGATTAAGCAGTCAACTGCCACAGTTAAATCCGAGATGATGGTAGAACTTGTAGTAGCTCAATCCGTAACTAAAGCTTGTATCACGTTAGTGCAGGAAGAGTGTAAGAGAGTACAGGATGGGGCTAGAAAAGTACAGGAGAAAGTACAAGAAGAAAAAAGAAAAGCACGAGAGGAGGATAGGTTAGTCCGAGAAGAGGCTAAGAAAGCACAAGAGGAGGCCAGGAGAGTGCAAGAAGAAATTAGAAAGGCACAGGTTGAGGCTAGGAAAGCACAATAAAAAGCACAAGAAGAGGCTAGGAAAGTGCTAGAAGAAATTAGAAAAGCACAGGAAGAGGCAAAGAAAGTACAAGAAGAGGCTAGAAAAACACAGGATGACATTAAGACAGCCTTAGAGAAAGCCCAAGAAGAAGGGAGATTAGCCCAAGAACGGAGTAAGTTAGCACAGGCGGAAAGTAGATTTTCAGTAGAAGAAAGTAGGAAAGCCCTGGAAGAGACCAAATCAGCTTTCAATCAAGTGAAAGAGGATATGACCTCTACCAAAACAGAAATGGGCACCCTTAGAACAGAAGCCACTAGGAAGGTTGTAGAAGCTAAAATACAGAGTAGCGAAAATATTTTAGACCTAGTGGAAAAGATCCAGAAAAGTATTAGTAGTGCCACTACAGAACAGGGGCAACACAATGAACACGTTACAGGTTCCCTGAAGAGACTCACCGAACAGCTCAACAATTTAAATTGTATTGTTGGTGATTTACAAGGTAAGTTGGAAGACCAAAAACAACTTATAAGTGAGGGTATAAATGTTGATATTGCATCATGTATCTCTAAATCTGTAAAAGAGTTGAAATAATAGGTACAGTAATTAGTTCTAATAGAGATTATATGCGTGAATTACATGGTAAGATATTAAAAGATGTTAAAGAAATTGAAACTAATTCTAATGTAAATAGAGACATTCTTAAGCAGGAGTTGAATAAACGTATTGACGAAATAAAAGAATCGAGCATTACCGAAATAAAAGAACTTGTAAGTAAAGCAGATTCGGAAAAAAGTGAGGAATTAAACGTCAGAACCACCGTAAATGGTATTAACCTAGAGCTCGCGAAAATTAAATCTAGTCAGGAAAAGGAACTACTGGATATTAGTAACAAGCTGAAATCACTTTCTATTGGAGAACCATGTGATCACGAAGGTCTAAAGGAAGAAGTTCGACTAGGAATGAGGAGTCACTAGGAAGGTTGTAGAAGCTAAAATACAGTGTAGCGAAAGTATTTTAGACCTAGAGAAAAAGATCCAGAAAAGTATTAGTAGTGCCACTACAGAACAGAGACAACACAATGAACACGTTACAGGTTCCCAGAAGAGACTCACCGAACAGCTCAACAATTTAAATTGTATTGCTGGTGATTTACAAGGTAATTTGGAAGACCAAAAACAACTTATAAGTGAGGGTATAAATGTTGATATTGCATCATGTATATCTAAATCTGTAAAAGAGTTGAAATAAGAGGTAATTAGTTCTAATAGATTATATACGTGAATTAAATGGTAAGATATTAAAAGATGTTAAAGAAATTGAAACGAATGCTAATGTAAATAGATATATTCGTAAGCAGGAGTTAAACAAACGTATTGATGAAATAAAAGAATCGAGCATTACCGAAATAAAAGAACTTGTAAGTAAAGCAGATTCGGAAAAAAGTGAGGAATTAAACGTTATCAGAACCACCGTAAATGATATTAACCTAGAGCTCGCGAAAATTAAATTTAGTCAGGAAAAGGAACTACTGGATATTAGTAACAAACTGAAATCACTTCCTATTGGAGAACCATGTGATCACGAAGGTCTAAAGGAAGAAGTTCGACTAGGAATGAGGAGAGACTTGGCGGAGTTTTTCCAAAATAGAGATGAAAAGCTAAGAGAAGAGCTAGGGAAATATGAAGTCAAAGAAGATAGAGTAGAAGAGGACAGAGAAAGCATCTATAGCCGCATACATGACAGTTAGAACGTAACACAAGAAACTGAAGGCATTCACAGGGAATATGGAGGCCTAGGAGGAATGTATGATCAGGGAGGTCAAAGAAGCAACCAGAATGTAATCATAATCAAGAACATTGATGACAAGCCGTCACGTTTCAGTGGAGTCGGAAACATAACAGCGGTAGAATTTCTACGCGACATGCGATGTTACCTAAATGATAATCGGATACCTAGGGACAGAGAGATGAGAGTTGTGGAGAAATTTCTTGAATCGGAAACACTAGTATGGCATCGAGCTTTCAGATATACTTACACAAATTTCGAGGAATTTGCAGACGGGTTGCAAAAGAGATTTTGGAGTAAAGAACTGCAACAGGATATTAGGGCAGAAATATACTCCAAGAAGTATGCACACTCAACCCCTACACGTTATGCAACCTTCTTTACTTCACAGCACGTGCGCCTTCAATTTTTACAACCCCCATTAGCAGAGACAGAATTGATACACGCTATTTCACGACAGCTTCCTAATGAGGTGAGAAGACACCTTATTTCAGCAGAAGTAAGAACGTTAGAAGGAATGGATGAAATTCTTCGTAGACTGGATCATACAAGTTCTACACCAACGTAGTACAGAGCAACAATACGAGGCAGAGACAAGAAAATCGAGACGTCCATACAGTCTTGGTTGATCAGATGCAATAGACGGAGGACAATCGCATTTGCACAGGCCCAACCATAACAAACGATTATGGCAGAAACCGATATAAATCGGCTTATCGACGTTTCAGGGAAGGAAGACCTTATCAATCAAGATATTGGAACAATGGTCAACGTAGAACAGGCTATCATAGAAATTATGAAATAAGAAGGAACGATTACTACGATAGAGATAATAGGACCAATGGAGGAGGTTATCGCCGTTATAAGAATTGGAACGACGATAATTTCGCTCGAAGACAGCAACAACAACAACAGCAACCACGACAGCAACAACAACAACAACAGAATAGAGGATGGAGAAATAATGACAATGTTAAAAGATACTCTCAGGATAGGGATAGAAAAAGTCAAGAGTACTTGAATAATGCAAGAGAAAATTAAGAGAGGAACACTCAGAGAAATGAAGAGATAGATCCTCAACTCTCAACTAGTAGGCAAGGTCAGGAACCAAACCTAAATGAGGGACAAAAAAAACTTCATTTGGAAAACGGAAGTAGGGGAGAAAATACCGTTCACAGACAGGCATGAGATCGCCGTGAATGAATTTTACCAAGTATCGGATGAAGACTTACTTAATGAAAGAGAGGACAAGAGTTTAGTGCTTTTCAGTCGGTCAACACGAATGTACCCAAAAGAGATGGGTTATGCCCTAATCCTGAAATAAATTATATGAGATTAATAAAACACTAGGATGACCAGTTTCGATCGTCAAGCGATCATCATCAGATCCAATACACTTAGGCTATAAAATCTATGTTTGAAATACAGGTGAAAATATTTACAATATGTACAATTATTTAGTTGCAGTATTGGTACTGCAACTGTCAGTGTATGCTAAATGCAGTATATATGTTAAGTGAATGCTAAATGGTGATGGCTATCCGGAGATTGTACTTTAGAGAGATTATATGGTTGTAAACTACGGTTAAACTATACAATTTTAGGCTAACTACTTATCTGATTGTCTTCCGTACTACAGCTATTCGCAGTTTCCGTGCTCACTTGAACTCGCTGTGCGGTCGACTGCGGTGGTTATCTTAACGACTGGTTTTTCCCTGCCTTCCCCCCCTGTCCCTACGTGCTGTGGGGAGTGATCGCGATGTGTTTATGTGAGGTGTTGCCAACCTAGATAAGATGTATGTTATTGAATGAGGTGGATCTACAACTATTAAAGACCGTGGATTAGTCCTCGCCACGCGTGGAGCATAACCCATTCGAACTAAGCGTTGACGGTCTTATGAGGACGTCCCGGCACCTTTAATACTGCCTCTAATATGGGCCTTGGTTTATTGCAGAAGAAAAGTACATCGTACACCTGATCCAGATAACATTTACCTATTAAAAACCCCACGTAGGGACAGGGGGGGAAGGCAGGGAAAAACCAGTCGTTAAGATAACCACCGCAGTCGACCGCACAGCGAGTTCAAGTGAGCACGGAAACTGCGAATAGCTGTAGTACGGAAGACAATCAGATAAGTAGTTAGCCTAAAATTGTATAGTTTAACCGTAGTTTACAACCATATAATCTCTCTAAAGTACAATCTCCGGATAGCCATCACCATTTAGCATTCACTTAACATATATACTGCATTTAGCATACACTGACAGTTGCAGTACCAATACTGCAACTAAATAATTGTACATATTGTAAATATTTTCACCTGTATTTCAAACATAGATTTTATAGCCTAAGTGTATTGGATCTGATGATGATCGCTTGACGATCGAAACTGGTCATCCTAGTGTTTTATTAATCTCATGTAATTTATTTCAGGATTAGGGCATAACCCATCTCTTTTGGGTACATTCGTGTTGACCGACTGAAAAGCACTAAACTCTTGTTTACTAAGGCAACACTGAAAATATGGCTTCAAACACCACAATGAAAGAGAGGAGCTAAATAGAGGAAAATAGCTATGTTGCCTATTTTACAAATTATGACAGAAGGAGAGAGTTTAAGAACACTTCTAGACACGGGTGCAAATGCATCAATCTTGTCAGAGAGTTGCTACAATAAATTGAAGGATGGAGAATCGATGCCAGTTTCGTCTATAAAAGTACGAGGAGTATTCAACGACAAAAGTATGAAATGTAGGATACAAGCATTGATGAAGTTTAAAATAAATGGTCATATTTATGAACAGATATTCATTGTTCTAAACAAGATTAGTTTTGATGCTATACTGGGTATAGACTTCATTACTAAAACAGGAGCTGTGATAGACCTAAGAAATGGTATAATTAAATTTAATGAAAGGAGTAATGAAACTGAAGGACAGGAGAATGAATACCTCATATAAAATGAAATTACGGAGGAGAATGTGGAGAGAATTATTACAAAAGTGGAATTGGAAAAGCTAGGACAATATGGATTGAGAATTGAGAATTTTGAAGTTTATCAAGAAAAATTAGAGAGATTAATCCTAGATTACGCCGATGTTTTCGATGACAAACCGGGATTAATAAAAGGCTTTAAATACCAAATTAAATTTAAAGACGATTCACCATTTCAAAGGTGGTTATATCCCATTCCTGAGAAATATCAAGCAGAGGTCACTGAACTGATAAAAGGCATGGAGAAGGATGGAATAATCAATAAACAAGCTGCTCTTTATTTGAACCCAACAACAGCTGTAAAGAAAGCGGACGGGAGTCTGCGGGTTTGCCTAGATGCCAGGGGTCTCAATAGTTTATTGCTGAAAGAGTACGACCGACCGCCGAAGATCAGAGAGCTACTTAGGAAGTTTAAGGGGAAGTCTTGCTTCTCAGTCAATGACCTAACTTCATCATTTTACCGAATTGAACTGACTGAAGATTGCAATTGCTATACAGGATTTATATTCGATCAAACCAGCTACATTTTCGAAAGGGTACCGTTCGGTCTCATAAATTCAAGCCCTGCTTTGATAAGAACTTTGGATAACAAGCTCAACGATGAGGTAAAAGCTAATGTCATATGCTAGGTGGATGACTTAATTATTTCTTCTGAAAATCCTGAGCAACACCTACCTCATTTAAGGAATTTATTGGAGAAATTGAGAGAAGTAAATATTAAAGTGAAGTTCAATAAGTGCTACTTTCTCCAGCAAAGGTTTAATTTCTTAGGGCACACGATTGACCAATTTGGTTGCCATCCAAACCAAGATAAAATTTATGCCATTTTTTTATTTTTTATTTTATTGGTAATGCAGCCAATGGCCATGTACTTTTCTTTTCAGGACGGGTCAGGGAAGGGATATTATGCCATTATGCCATTTTAAGGTTTCCTAAACCGAAGAAGATAAGAGATGTGAGAGCCTTCGCGGGGCTGTGTCAATTTTTAGTAGCCATTTTCCTCGCTACTCTGAAATTATGGCCCCCCTGCATGAACTATTGAAGAAGAACAGCCGATGGAAATGGGGCATTGAAGCAGAGAACGCATTCATACTAGCAAAGGAGATGCTCAGAGTTAACATCAAGCTTGAGTACCCAGACTTTGGACGCTCGTTTATTGTGGAAACGGACGCTTCTAAGGTTGGAATTAGCACAATTCTCTACCAAAAAGACCAGAGTGGAAACAATCACTATATTTCCTTCAACAGTAGAAAGCTACGGTCTCACTAGGTAAACTATTTCACAACGGAGTTAGAAGCTTTAGCCGTGATTAATGCCTTGCATCACTGGAAGAAAATCTTAATTGGACACCAGTTCATAATAAGGACAGACCATAAAGCCTTAGAATTTATGCTCAAGTCAGACTTATCGAGTGATAGGATGACTAGGTGAACGTTGTTTTTACAACAATTTAATGCTACGATTTTGCACGTCCCTGGAAAGGAAAATTTGTTGGAAGACATACTTTCCAGAAATCCCACATCTGACAACAGTGTGAAGATCGAAGTAGTGGAGACGGATGATGAAGATCAGGCAACGCTGGAACGACTAAGAAGAATAGCAATAAGACAGAAGAGAGATGCCAGTTTAAGGAAATTATATGGATTCATGTCAGGCAGAATGCAGAATGATGACGAAATGTATGAAAAAACTAGAAAGAGAGCGACACACTATGTATTAGTAGAAGGCATAGTATGCAAGGACGTTAATGCTAACCACACGAAGGTGAGAATTGTGATTCCACCTAGATTAATAGTGCCAGTAGTTTGGTTAGTGCATAAGAGCATTGGACACGGAGGTACTGCACAGCAGAAGTTCTATTGGAGTAATATGAGAGAATCTATTACAGTCATAATCAGATCATCTGAACTATGTCAGAAAAATAAGTATAATTCAGAGCTCTTGAAAGAAAAACCGAAGGCTATAATACCCACTAAACCTTTAGAATTGTTTAGCCAGGATGTTTTCGGCCCTGTTCCAAAAGGTAGTAGGGGAAACAGATACTTACTAGTCACTATGGACGTTTTCTCTAAAATAGTCATGATGAATCCCATGCGGAAAGCAAATACGAAGACTGTGTTGTATCACATAGAGAAAAACATTATTCCTAAATTAACAAAGCCTGAAAGATTACTGACAGACCATGGAACACAGTACACTTCTACGGAATTCCAACAAGCTATGGAAAGACTAGAAATTAGTCATATTTTTAGTTCAATCCGTAGTCCAGAGACATACCCGATTGAAAGAACAATGTTGGAATGTTCCAAGTACATACGCCTTTATCGCTCAGAGAATCATGCGAATTGGGTAAGCGTAGTACCACTAATGGAGTTCTGCATAAATAATACGAGGCATGAAAGCACGAACGAAATTCCAGTTACGCTCCATGATGATGATAAACCAGTTAGACCATGGAACGGAATCTTCAATATTCCGGAAGATGACGAACCATCGATGGAACAATGCATATAAATCGCCAGAGATAATTTGAACAAGCAAGCAGAGAAGAGGTTGAAGAGAGTGCGTGGAAAGAGATATAGCAGAACACTAGAAATTGGAGAATTAGTATTGCCCAGAATTCCAGTAAAAGCCGATGTATTGAAGTGGATATATATAAAATTCTCGAATGTCTTCAAGGGTCCATTCAAAGTAGGAAGAGTTTATGGAAATAATTGTTACCAGATCGTGAGGATAGAAGATGATCGTCCCATTAGAAAATATAACCATTCAAAATTAAAGAGATTTTATCCAAGGATAAATTGAAAGGATGCATTCGGTTCCACTAATGAACAAGTCGAGAATTAAAGAAAGTATGTTATACTTTCATTATCAAGTCAGAAGGGGATCTGAACTCGAATTCAGTTCGACTTAAGGCATTATTAGAGCCGAGGATAGAACCAACTTGCGCACCAAAATGATGCACGAATTGGAAATTAGGAATGGAACAATATGTTATTCACATAATTATTTTATGAGGTGAATGGAAAATATTGATGAGCTTTGGGAAAAATTTGGAGCAATTTTGGAGAATTATATTTCGAAATATTTCAGTGAATATTATTTTAACCAAGGGAGAGTCCAATCTTCAGACACTGGAATATGACCAAGGCTTTAAGTTAGCAAGCCTAGGACCTGTTTTTTTTGGCCGAGTCGACAATAACAAAATTGTGCACACGACGCTCTCATAAGAGGCTAGAACAATGAGTTTTTCTTGATAACTCAGGAGCCAATCAAAATGAACCTCAAAAATATTGAGGGAATCGCTATTATATTAAATTTCATTATATAAAGCAACATAAGCACTTCTATAGTTAGCGAAGACAAAATTAAATTTTCCTATCAAAACAGAATTAAGTAATTATGTATAGAAGAGAAGATATGAGCGAATTACAGTAATTAGGGACTGTGTGTGAGGCTAGACCGCCATTTCAGACAGTCACGAGCGCGGCTATGAAGAGCGCAGAATTCATTCCTTCACTGCGACAAGTAGAGAGCAGACCTATGTCACTGAACGTCTGAGAAAAGCTCGCATGTATAAGCGAAGTACGGCAAGGAGATCAGACTTGACCGGAGGGAGACGCCACACCAGCCGAGGAAGAATAGGAGATGCCGGCAATAAATGAAAAGCAATAACTTGAAACTAGAATCGACAGTTTTATAATTCATCGCACATAAGAAGAAGCTTTCATTATTAAAACAATAAAAACTACTACAGCATTACAAGTAGCTCACTATACATCGACAGCTACTTAGAACAATTTATTATAAAACATATTTATCAAGTTATACGATGATGAAGACTACAAGTCAGGGGTGAAGTTCCCAATTCGACATTGTTAAGAAAATTGTAATGCAGCACTAAAAAACCATGGAGGGAAGCTAATCTACATTCACGGAGTGGAAATTCAGAGTGAACCAGACAGCATTGAGTTCATGATTCTACGACTGCAATTCCATCAAGCAGTAATCTGAATTTACCAACAATGATGCTACACAGATTGCCATTACCAACTTGGGAGAGTGCAACAATGAACATTCGATCCATGATGATGAAGAGATACTACCAGAGGCCAACAGGGAGAAGAGTTCGTTCGTCCAGGTTACGAGTTTCCAGATTTTATATCGAGAAGCCTGAAGACCCGTTAGCGAGGTGCGAGTCCGCAGAGCCAAGTGTTCAAGGAGGAGTGAGGGCCGCACAGCTGATTTCTCGCCAGCAGGCAGGAACCCGTTCCCGAGCGTACGACAGACGCATGCCAGACCAGGAGAGGAACATCTTGAATATCAGGCCAGGTATCGCTTCAGCTGATCAACACGAAAGGTAGACGAATCATTGTTCTCATATCTCAGTAGTTTGTGATATTTTGGAGGGTATTTCAGATGTGACCAACTTATATGTAGATTTTTCTTTACTCATAACCCATGTTATTAAGTTGTCATTTTTAAAATTTAACTGCAAATTTTACGCGACGTCAGCGTGTGTCGTTTTTGACGTATTTTTACTATCGCGTGTTTTGTAGATAGTTCATATTCGAATTTTGCTGACACGTTTTTATTATACTCACTTTAAAACGAAACTGTTTTATAAATCGAATGCTTCGATAATAATAAAAGCGTAACTAACTACAGTATACGTCAATATTGCTGAATCTCATCGTGTTATAGAGAAAGCATAAGTGAAATATGCTAATGTATTTTTATTAACAATTTAATATGTCATGAGATAAGTGTAATATTTTTAAAATATATTTTTGAAGTATAACAATTCCAATAGCGGAATATTGTTGATACATAACATTGTTATAGTCATTGGTGACTAACATAACGCAGAAATAAAGGAAAATAAGATCATAACGTTGACAGATAGAGTCAAGATGATGCCTAAAGTTGTAAACAATTGTAACAAAGTAACTGAAGATTACGAAACCATAAACCAGGTGATTTGTAGATCAACCTCAGGTTTATTAGGAAACGAAACACATTTGTAAATTAATAATTGATTCATTAAGGAACACTAGAATGGGAGGAAATGTTTTATTTTTATTAAATACGAAGAAGAGCGGACTACAATTTATTAATGTTGAGATTACTATTGTAACGTGTAGAATATTATGTTATGAAGGTTTTTAACGGAATTTTGTCAATTGAAGCACAGTGAAATGTATTGCAAGACTGTAACAAAGTGAACAGAAATATTGTTGAAAATTTAAAGAAGCACGAAGGTAATTAGATTGTGGAGAAGAGTCGGGAGAGTGCACCATGAAAGGTATTTCACAGGTTAGTGATTATCTAGTAGGGTCACTGATTCTTATACATATTTGGAATGTATTAAGATGGGTTTTATGAAAGAATGCCGTGCAATATTATTGTCGAAAGGAAAGTAATATGTGGAGAAATATTTGCGTGTAGTAAACGCACTATTGTAAAGTTGTTCACCGTACAGGAAGGTTTATAAGTCTATTGCCTATGAGAGCGAAGTGTTTGATACAGTATGTCGAAGAAGTTAACTGTCATTTGAGTTGTTATTTGTGTTGTTCATGTCAGTAAAGTGTAATTCCGAAATCCACGCAGTTTATTAAGGTAAGAGATTAGTCCCGCATCGTTCTTCAAGTATCGCAATTATTTATTGATGTTGACATTTCAGGACCGTAATTAGCTTAACTGTTTGTTACGAAGGTTCTATTGATATTGACAGAAACCATTAAAGAAAGGTAAAAACATTGTTTGAGAACGGCATAAATAGAAATATATTTGTAGACGGAAAAGCAGTAAGATTTTCAGATCACGCTAGATCTTGTATATAGTTTGGTAGAATATCGTGCTGGACATGATAATTCAACCTTTGTAAATATTTAAATAATTAATAACTTTATTTATATAATGTTAATGTTTTACAGACGATAGATGTATAATTTAGGGTGTTATTTGCTGTAAATTACGATTTTATGATAATAGCTGATTATATCAGGCTGTTGATTGAAACCGAGTCACAGGGTGACTATTAAAATAAATATTTAGTAATTAGCATTTGTGAATACGTTTTGTTCAACGAATACTTTCACTTGGAAAGTAATTTCTAGATAGAAAGACTATCTACTATTGTTATTATTATTTTATTTTGATCTTAAATATATTTATTGACGTTAGGAGATTTTTATAGCATGTAAATTATTTTATTAATAAGTTTACAGGTACTGGTTAGTTTGCCTGCCTTTTTTTAATAGAAACTGATCATCTATTCATTTCGAAATCGACATGCGGTAATACTCCTGGTTGGTTACTAGAACTCACTTAGTCTCAACTTCACCGTTCACGCTCGAGATCCGAGATTCTCGTCCTACCACCATGTTCTAGATGTTTGTTTGCTAGTAAATGTGTAACTAATTAGCAGTGCTATTGCATGACCGATATGTGCCGAGGGTTTCCTACTTATCTACCTAGTAGGGAAGTGTTGATTTATCTGGCTGGGTATGAACGTCCCTTACAATCCTTTCCATATTAGAGGATATAGGTGGTGGCTATGCGAGTTTTGGCACAGTACCCAATATTGTGAGGGCCGGTCTTCATCGCCAAGATAGGTAGCTCGCCCACAGGGAGTGACCTATACACGTTAGAATAATATAAGACGGCCGAATAAAGGTTAAGGCTAGATACCGGTAATAAGGATTATAGACATAAGCCTAGCCGGCATAACGGTATGGCCAAACACAGAGCTCTACAAAGGTACCATGGGTATTATTGTCATTGGTATTGTTATTATCACTGTGATTATCATTATTATTACTAGTATTGTTATTACAGGTTAATAGTATTGTGATTATCATTATTATTATTATTACTATAGTGATTGCAGGATATTAGTATTGTGATACCGGGTGAGTTAGTCGTGGCCGTTACGGCATGACTGCTGGCAGTCGCTCACATCCCGGAGGCGAGGAGGTTCGAATCCCCCCGCCGGCAACCTTGAAGATGGTCTTCTGTGGTTTCCCATCTTCCTTCCGGCAAATGCCGGGTTTGGTCCCTAACTATAGGCCACAGCCGCTACCTTCCAACTCCTCGTCCTTACATTCCAACTTTCCTCCCCAACGGTACGTGTAGCTCACCGATTGGGTGTCCGTCTCGAAGCAGCTACAAAACTGGCGAGCCGAACATGTCCTTGGGCACTCCCGGCACTAAAAGCCATGCGCTAAAAAAATGATTGTGATTATCATTATTATTATTACTATTGTTATTACATGATATTATTATCGTGATTATCATTATTATTATTACCATTGTTATTCAGGATATTAGTATTGTGATTATCATTATTGTTATTTTTATTGTTATTACAGGATATTATTATCGTGATTATCATTATTATACCGGGTGAGTTAGCCGCGGTCGTTACGGCATGACTGTTGGCAGTCGCTCACATCCGGGAGGCGAGGAGGTTCGAATCCCCCCCGCCGGCAACCTTGAAGATGGTCTTCTGTGGTTTCCCATCTTCCTTCCAGGCAAATGCCGGGGTTAGTCCCTAACTATAGGCCACAGCCACTACCTTCCAACTCCTCGACCATCCCTTCCAACTTTCCTCCCCCACGGTACATGTAGCTCACCCATTGGGTGACCGTCTCGAAGCAGCTACAAAACTGGCGAGCCAAACATGTCCTTGGACACTCCCGGCACTAAAAGCCATACGCTAAAAAAATCATTATTATTATTACTATTAGTATTACAGGTCATTATGATTGTGATTATAATAATTATTATTATGGTGAATACACTATCATTGTTATTATTATTAACAGTATGCTGATTATTATTCTTATAATGGTTACAATAGGATCACCATCATCATTGATATGTATGTATTATGCTTACGGATATTGGGATTATTATTATCACTCCCAAAGCAACTATCATTAAAATCTTTGTTTCTACAGTAAATACCATGGTCACAAACCACACACGGGCAATATTACCCGAGATTGGTATGCATATTTTCCTAACAGTACATGTTTGTACACTTGCTATGTATTTTTTATATTAGACCAATTATTAACACATTTTCATTTCCACCTTCTTAAAAACACTATGTACGGACACTCCAGCACTATCCGCACTCCCTAATATAACATTTTTACTAACTTTCCATATACAACCCAAATGGGGTGTTCATTTTACTTTCTCTATCGCCTTTCTTACACTACATATCTCATGATTTACAATTTTTTTTCTGGCAATAAAGCCACGAACATATATGTGTAACATGCCAGTTTTTTTTTTACAGAAATATTGATACTCGTTCACCATGATATGCCAAATATTGTAGCACTCTGTCCGTATTGTATATTTCCTTCGTCATTGAATTACGCATAATTGTAAAACTTATTGTTCATATTTTTATCGCCATCATAATGGCATACAAATTCTATGTCAAATATTGTACCACCCTTAACACCTACTCTACCTGAGAGTACACCACACTTCTACGACACAGAGATACAGACACACAACCACACTTGCCACATCAGCTACGCCACCAGGACCAGAGAAGAAAAGAAGAGTGAGGAAGAAGAGTGAAGAAAAAGAAGAGTGAAGAAAGAAGAAGAGAGCCACCCTTACGACGGAGTACATTTCGCGAGGACGCGAACTAAATCGGGACGACGTGTTGTTATGGCCTTAAGGGCACATAGCGCCCTTAGGAGGTATATTCGCATATGCCCACGAATCCACAAATAAATCTACACCCCAGACACCCATCCATAATTATCTACAATTACACCCCTAGTATCTACACCAATTACGCCTATATGTCCAACACCCAACACTACTTCACCCTCGAAGCCACCCCTAAAGCTGTAATCAACAACAACAGCAACACACTTCTTTCTACATCAAGCCGGTAGAGCCAGACCACAGCTCTTAGCCAAGCGCTTGCTTCATCTATAATCAATTATACAGGAACTACTCCTCACAACAACTGTGTAGCATGCTTACTACAGTCAGCAAGCAGTATTGAAATACTTAAATAGGCCTCCCAAACATGAGGGGATGTCTGTTGCATCCCGTCTGGCTGCCCGAGCTCATCATCGTCGTCATCGTACCTCAGGTGAGTGTGTATCTCTCAGGGTTCCACAAACAAAAAACATCCTACCCATTTGCCACACCCATTTACTCTGTAGTTTGTACACTTGTAACACTGATTCATTGAGCTGTCCCTACCTTAAGGGAAGCACGCATACTTTTTATCAAGGCACTAGTAAATTAGTACATTCCACTACCATTGCCCGATTGTTCTTTATTGTCATTAATGCCCTGATTATTGCCTGATCCCCTTCTCATACCTTACCCCGTCACCGCATATCCACAAGATTGCTACACAAGCAATATTAGTCTGATTAGTACTGTCGACCTCTAAACGAGCACGCACGCACACCGTCCGCATATACGCATTATCAGCAACTCTGTAGTTGTACTCGCCGCGGCTCTCTTACCTTTATCATTGAGGCACATCCCTTAAAATTATAATCCCTACCCCATAGAGCTTCGGTCGCTTACCCCGACACCTTCCGACATCACATCCTCACGGAGGGTCTTAAACACCGCTTTCACTCCCCCTAATTACCCGCAACCCTTCTCACACACTTATACACACATCTACCCCCTATTTACACCGTTTCAGCCCCTCAAAGGCTAAACAGTATTTATTCCTAAATTATTACGATGAATATCATATTGAAATTGGGAGAGACACTTCTGAACTTTATTATGATGGAGGAGATGGCGTACTAAATACATGGAGGAAACGTAATATGCAAGATGCTGAAGATATTTGAAGTTGACTAAAATGAAGCAGAGAAGACAATGGTTTTCGCTAACATTTAAGAAATTCATCAGATAATAAGATCACAATGATTTTTACGAGAAATACTACTACTATGAATATCGATAAGACTATTTCATCATGAAGTTGTCAGGCGTTCTATCTGAGAAGACGAGGGAAGGCCGGAGATCGGAGTCGAACCGAGAGAAGGATCCTGAACGAGGCGATGGAGTTCAAAAAGGTGATCCAATCGAGAGCAGGCGAGGAGTTCATCACGAAGCTGCTAGGCTATCTCCCAGGTACGAGAAAGGCGATCCAGGACAAGGCAGGAAGGGTAATGCTATTCCGGCATTATCATTATCCAGCTAAGATCAATTTTAAATCGACACCAGGTAGAATGAATCCAACAAGTAGTATTTTCGTAGAGTGAAGACATTTTTGAATTTATCTGAAGTAATATTTTCGATATCTGGCTGTATGAATTTATTTATCTGCATTTTTGAGTATTAAGACATTTTTGTCAATCTGGATTTTAGCTTAATATCATATCTGAAGTTAAATGTTGTGCATTTTCGAATTTTGAGTTTATGACAATAAGAATTTTTGTATTTGAGGTCGCTGACCGTATTTTTGGATATTTAGGATTTTTAGGATTTGCGATTAGATTTTAATGCCTGAGATATTTGTGATATGTGAATCCGATTTCTACTCTTCGTCGTATTAGGATAGGGGATCGTTTCTTGGTCATTCTTATTTTCGTTGAATTTCGAAAGTTGATATGACTGATAGCGGAGGACAGATATTTTGAAGTATGATTTTCTGTTATGAAAATTCATCGAGAGAAATGGTGATAAGAAATACAGTACTTGTATAAAAATTGTAGAATACCTTATAGTTTTCATGGAAAGGTTTCTACAACGAATTAAATATTTTGTAATACTGAAAGAAAACACTATTAAGAAATATTGTGTAAACAGTAAGAAAGGGAATGCATTTGTTGCATTTGGAAACCAGAAGGCACTATAGTTATTATTATTATTATTATTATTATTATTATTATGAACCTTATTGAATTTCATTGTGGAAAATATTTAAGAGGTCAGTAATTGATTTAATATTCATGGTAGAGATCTGTATGAGCAATTTTAAATATCAAAGGCTGATAGTTTACGCAAAGTCGTTGACTTTGGTGATAGTGTTGAAACACAGTCGAATTCATTGTGAATTTTGAAGCTGATGGATGATATTCCAGCTTATTGTTGTATAGGTTTGCATTTTGAAGTGAATCTGGTGATGTGCATTGTTTCATGATAGGCAAGTAAAAGGTAATTATTGATAGTCAGCGAAGTAATGTTGTGGATATGTGTACAAGACGCAGTGATAGGAATTTATGTGTTGGAAGAGATAGTCACTTGTAATGAAGTCAGATAGGTTTCTACTTGAGATCAGCTGTTATTATTATTGTACTGTTGGAAGATGCTCAGATCTAAATTACTGATGGCTCAGGTATATCTGAGAAAGTTGAAACAATGATAGTTGTTAGTTATAGTGGAACGAAGTTTATCATTATTAGTGATTTATTGGATTAGAAGGCACTAGAGTTGACATAATCGTGATCTAGACTTTATTGAACAGATCATTTGAACTTACTTTGACGAGTAATAACGATGTAGACCGAGGTTAGTGGCAGGATTCACGAGTTGTGTGTAAATATTTTTGAGTAGAGTGTTTGAATATGAAAATAATTATATAGATAATAATTATAGACCGAACATTTAGTAATTAAATAGAATAGGGATTAATCAGGTTTAAGGAGGTACGTATAGAGTTCAATATGGTTAATGTAATAGCGAAAGGCCATCGCTAATTTTATTTTTGGAGATAGGTTATTTTAAAACCACCTCTTATTTTACTCCATAAATTAGGGCACAGCAGGTTGCTTAGAGTTTCGATTATTTTACCGATTTAATATTTTAGGTAGATTAGATAGATGTTATTTTATTCCGGAATCGTTATTTTATTTTATTGTAATTATTATATTATGAATAAATCAAACTGATACGTGTTTACGTAATTCTGACGTTTTATAGAAATTTGGAGTTATAATTTGCAGATAATTAGGGATATATTGTGCTATAGTTGTGAGATAGGACTTGTTTGCCCACAAATAGCTCCCAATCCCCCGAGTGTTTAAAGGGTATCTCACTCTCCTTCTGATACCAATTTCCAACTAGCCCCGTAGTTTAGTCCTATAGTACAATGATACTAGCCTTACCCCTCCTGTTTTATTTACCAGTAGTTTCTTCGTAGTTTTTCTAGCCGGTGACTACAAGTTGCTGCTATGCATTTCCATCTTCGGATTCTGTCAGATATCTCTCTGGATACGTGTACAGTACTCTTTTTCACGCAGCAGCTTGCTCATTGTATGCAAGAAGAATATTAAGTAAAAATAAATTTAGTCGCCAATTGCTGCGCGCAATGTATCAATAAAAGAAAGAAGGAGAATGTCATGACGAACTGGCTGAAGTTTGGTTCAGGAGGCTGTGATTCCGATACTAAAACTGCATAAGGATGCTCAGGACCAGGTGGGCGAAACTAGTATAAGGCGATCGGTTCCCAAAGTACGTCATGATATCCTTAACTTCTACCGACTCCACCTGGACGTTAATGTCGCATGTATACTTAGAATAAATAGAAGAGGATTCTGTGCACTTAACTTCTCGAAGATTGGATTACTTTGAGACAAATTATAACATACAATACTTTTTAATTGTATAAAATCGTACTAATTGTACGTTGTTTATGCAGCATATGTTATAAGATCGCAAATAATATAAGCAAATACGGACCTGCTTCAGCTGCTCCTGACTTGCCAATTCAATGCTCATGCGCAATCGGCAGCCATTTTACTAATGACACATGTCAACCCCTGTTTGAATGGCAATAAAAATAAGTAAGAAAACTAATTTCACGAAACAAATTGAATTTGCGTGTGTTATTTGTGTCAAATTATACAATTGAGATACTGGGTAACATTACAGTGAATTAAAAGACAAGTGAGTAGGCCTATACAATTATCTTTGTACCTTATTTATTGCAATAAATATAATTATATTAACCCTTGTTGAATAGAATGAATATTTCTCACACTTTCTAATCTCGCATGTAAATATTGTTTGTATTTTATCAAATGTATATTATTTGACTTTATGTTCTTTTTCTTTGGTCTGTATCCTGTGTCTTGTTTCAATACATCTTAGTCTACAAGTGTCCGTGTCTTTTAATCCGTTCATCCCGTGAACAACTGATACATTAGAAACCCATGCATTGCACAAGTAGTTTTAACAGGTTATGGGCCGAGAAATAACGGTGTTCTGTGATCATTCTCTTCAGTGAACTTTAAAGTGAGAAGGCAAAACGAGTGAACATGCTTCGAGCCCGTGTACCTATGGGTAACTGAAATTGAGTGGTCGGGAGGATTATTAGAACTGGTCTTTTGGGATGTGAAATTATCTCAAAAAGCACGGATTGTGGGCCAGTGTCCGAGGCACAGACGTGTCTGAGGGTCACGATTGCCGTGACGAGAAAGCGCTGGCGGATGTATGGCCCATGGTGGCTGTTCACAATTATCCCCATGTTCGAGACTGTACAAAAGCTAAGGATGCCTGACATGTCCTTGAAAAGGCTTTTGAAGGTATAGGAAAGTGGAGGTATATCACGACCATGCGAAATCTGTGCTTGCTCAAGTTTTCAGATTTCGAGTCCATGGACAAGTGCATTGGTGAGGTTATGTCAGTTACACAGAAGATAGCAGCTGTTGATGAGCCTGTCGCTGATAAGTTTGTTGCTGCTATGATACTTCGAGGTCTTCCTGATGAATACAGTACTTGAGTTATGACTATAACCTCAACAATGGAAAAACCACAGTTGGACCGCATCAAGTCTATCTTGTTGGACGAAAGCTTTCGCCGAAGTCAAGGTGAGAAGTCAGCTGATGGGGCAGCCCTGTAGAGCAACACTAAGAAGGAAGACAGATATGTCAAGAAACCAAAGAGCCCTAGTGAAAAAGCAGTTGACAAGAGTTATTGGAAGTGTAGGATTTGTGGTGAAGAGGGACACGAAAGAGATACTTGTCCACAGAAGACAAAAGTTCAATGTGTACCGAAGTGTCCAAAATCCAATAAAAGTCTGTTTTGTGCTTTAACTGCTCGCGTACCAAAGAATTGTTTCGTCATTGATTCTGGTTGTAGTGCACACATGCCTCCTAATGTTAAACATATGTCAAATTATAACTTAAATGATGATCCTGATATAAACATTGTAATTGGTAATAATGATAAGTGTCGGTACAAGGAGTTGGAGATATTGCACTGAATGTAAGCGACAGTATTAATAATCTGTCAGACGTGATGCATGTTCCAGGACTGACTGTCAACTTGCTGTCGGTAAGTCACATTATTAAAAGGGGTGCTATTGTTGTGTTCACCAAAAGTGGATGTGAAATCTTGGATTCAGAGAATTGCTCAGTGAATGGTTGCGGGCTAGCTACTGGTTCAGTTTTGAATGGTCTGTATCATCTTAATGTTAGCCAAGATATGTCTCCCCTTGTTGCTGAGGTGGCTGATTACAATTTGTGGCATCAACGGTTGGGCCACGTTGGACAACAGAAGTTACAGGTCTTAAGTCAAACGTCTGAGTTGTTAAATTTAAGGAAATGCCAAAGGAATTGTGTGAACCATGTGTTCTTGGGAAGCAGCAAAGGCAGTCTTTTCCACAGGTAAGTCACTCGAGGAGTGAAAGTTTTTTGGGCTTGGTGCACTCTGATCTGTGTGGCCCGCTCCCTGAGACCTGGAATGGTGTTAAATACATAATGACAATAATTGACAATTTTTCAAGGAAGATTTTTGTTTATTTTTTGAAACAAAAGTCTGAAACCAAGGAGAGAGTCAAGGGTTTTGTTGCATATTTTGAAACTCAGAAAGGTAAGACACCAAAGATTTTTAGATCTGATAATGGTAAGGAATTTGTCAATTCTGACCTGAACAAATATTTCAAGGAAAAAGGGATTGTTCGACAGAAAACTGTAAGGTATACAGCTGAACAAAATGGCGTAGCGGAACGTCACAATCGTACTATTATGGAAAGGGTTCGATGCAGGCCCCGGGCTGAGGTGATAGACGCCCTGGGCAAACGGTCTACTGGTGCCCTTTTTCTTATTTATGTGTTATAAAAATAGCATAATCGTTTTTTTTCAAACAACTACGTTACTAATATTGTATCACATCAAATAATAAGAAAAGTAAGTCGTTCATACAATTTTGTGGCCATTTATTGATACATTAATCACAATAAAACCCAGGATTGAAAGTTCAAAAGTTAAATTTTTAAAGTTCAATATACAGAAACATTCCAAATCAAAGTTTTTTTCTGGATTTTAACTTTGCAAATTTATTTATGATGTCAGAAAAGTCTGTGCTAAGGGTTACTTCTTTTTCGCAACACAACAACAATAGAGAATTTAGTTTGCTGTCTGAAAGAGTTATAATACTGTATTATATTATAATCATGATTAAAAATATATACTACGAATGTATGTGGTATATAATATTACTTTTATTTTATATTCGCGTAAATTATAGTTATTTTATCCTACTTTCTAAGAGTTCCATGTCATACTTATTTTTAATGTTGGGATTGTTGGGTCAACCTTTTCTTGCGTCCAGCGTCACCTAAATTTCGGCGCCCCCTAATATTTGGTGCCCTGGGCAAATGCCCAGTATGCCCGTTTATAGCCCGGGGCCTGGTTCGATGCATGTTGTTTACAGTAGGATGTTCTGAAAAACTGTGGGCAGTGTATATTTTGAACAGGAGTCCTCATAGTAAAGTTGATATTGCCATACCAGAGAAATTGTGGACTGGTAAAGCTGTAAGTCATGAGAATATGAAAATATTCGGTTGCGATGCATATGCCCATGTTCCAAAACAGGTGCGTACTGGCAAATTGGAACCCAGAAGTAAATGTTTTGTGTTTTTTGGGTATGATGAGGAAAAGAAAGGTTACCGTCTGTTTGATCCCGGTAAACCTAATGGTATTTTTGTAGAGCACAGTGTTAAATTTGTATAAGATAAATTCACCAGGTGTGCTGAGAAAAATGTTGAAATGAGTGATGTAATGTATTGTCCTTTGCATGACATTGTAAATAATGATGAAAACAGAATTGGACAGGATAATAACCTGCCAATCATTGAAGTTTCAATTGCTGGTCAAGTTAGTGACAACATTGATGTTCCAGGTATTGCTCAGGTTAATGAAGACATTGCTGTAATTCATGATGATGTAAATGATGAGATTGACCAGTTTGGTTTTTCACAAAATGCAGGTATGAGGTACCCTTTAAGGGAGAGACGTCCAAAAAAATCCTGATTATGAGGTGTATTTTGCTGAAAGTGGTGGTTTTGTGAAACCACCACTGTGTCTGAAGCACTTAATGGTAAGGATGGAATGCAATGGAAAAAGGCGATGGAGAGGAAGAACTCAAGTCATTTCATGATAATGATGTATGGACATTAGTTGAGAAACCTGATGGAACAAATATTGTAAGATGCAAATGGACGTTAAAAGTCAAACGTAATGCTGAAGGTGATGTGTCAAAATTTAAAACACGCTTGGTGGCTACAGGTGGTTCTCGACGGTACGCAGTTGATGATCTGGAAACTTTTGCACATGTAGTGCGGTATAGTATATCGAGATTATTTTTTGCACTTGCTGTAAATATATACCTGTCTGTCATCACTTGATGAATGCAGTACATTTGCATTTGTCTGTTGACACAGGCTAGAGTAAAATGTGCCTTGTCAGTGATGTCTAAGTCTCTCTCATGGCTGTGATTATATGGAAGCTACTGAGGTATGGGTGGTGCTAAGTAATGACATTCGGGGCACAGTCAGTGTCTGTGGATGCTGTGATAGGTTCTACTCATAAGGTTAGTACTGCTGTTCTGACTCAGTGAGGAAAGCAATGACAAACTACCTCACTCCTCTTCTTGCCTAGTACGACTTAATATAGCGCTGCCTTGGGTTTTTGTGGGTATCTACCCACATAACCTACCGGCGTTACTTTTTGAGGATCCAACCAGCCTTCGGGCTGACTACCTAACAGACAGCAGTAAATATGGATCTGGAAGTTCATCACCTTGATGTTTCAACAGATTTTTTGAATGGCGTTCTTAAAAATGACATTTATATGTACCCCCCAGAAGGCTATGAGTGTGACAGTACTAAAGTTTGTAAGCTTCGAAAAGCTGTTTATGGCTTGAAGCAAGCATCTCGCACTTGGTATGAGAGGGTTAGTGAAATTCTTACTGAAATTGGTTATAAGAAGTCTCTGTATGTACTATGTGTATATTACTGTAAAGATTCATCATCTATTGTTGTTATTGCCCTCTATGTTGATGTTTTTTGTTGTTGTATTTTTTAATAATCATGTCCAACTAGAGAAACTGAAGTCTGTGTTGCATTCTCATTCTAAGATCAAAGATGTGGGACAAGTCTCTGAATGTCTGGGAATGCGAGTTCAAAGAAGCAAAGATTGTATTAGATTGGGTCAGAAGTGCTGTCTGTTAGATGTGTTGGATAGGTTTAATATGACAGATTGTACTCAGGTGCAAACTCCACTGGAAACAGGTTTGTTATTGGAGAAATCCACTCCCTATGACAAATCCTATCCCTGTCAACGGGCTATTGGTGCTTCGTTATACCTTTCCTTTTGTACCAGGGTAGATATTGCATATGTAACTAATTATTTGAGTCAGTTCAATAATTGCTATGGTAAGGAACATTGGGCATGTGTCCAGAGAGTTTTCAGATACTTGAAGGGTACGGTGGATGTTGGTATCATGTATATAAATCAGAATGTGGTGTCAAAGGTTTTGTTGATGCTTCTTTTGGAAATAATTTAACTGACAGGAAATCTGTGAGTGGTTATGAATTTAAATATGCAGAAGGCCAAATAAGTTGGGAAAGTAAGAAACAGCCAGTTGTGGCACTGTCAAACACTGAAGCAGAATACATTGGTCTGACTTAAGCATGTAAAGAAGTCTGTTCCTTAGAGGGTTTTTCTTTGAGTTCTGTAAGAGAGGAGGTCTAAGATGGCGTCACAGTGAAAGTGTAGTGAAATAGCAGTTAGTGTAAATATTTGATAAAAGTGGTAAAATATTATAACAGAGGTGTAAATTCTATAAAGTCACTTTCCTTAGGTCAAGTGAAATACGTAATATTGACAGTATTTAGAAATTCTAATTGAAAATTTAATAAACTTAAACTAAGTTGTGGGAATGTGTATCCAAAGATTCAGTGGCTTCTTTAATCACTGTTTAAACCAAGTACAGCAGTGGTGCTTTTGCGAGATTTCCCCCGATTGGAAGATATACGTATTTCACATTCTCCTTTATAAGTGGGTAATTGGATTAAATCATTTAGGTAGTAATAATTAAAATTATTTTAGTGAAATTTGGTGTAAACATCTAGGCTAACTTAGATCTCTAGTATGTCGCCAGTAAACAGTGTTAGTGTCTCGTCAGGTAGTGTAACCGTTACGGATTTATGCTCGTCGTGAAAAATAAAAGTAAAAAAATGCAAATAAAATTATCACAAGATCTGAGGTAAAATTGAATGAGGAGGAGAGTGAAACCGATTGTCGTAATGTACCGGAACCGTCGTGCGAATGTCATAACCTGAGAAACGAACTGTCCTCAAAAGATGAAATTATAAAGCTGCTAAAGGAAGATATTTCTAAGTTAATGGAAGAGATAAATAAATTAAAAGGAAAGAGAGGAGAAAGCAGGGAAACTTGGTCAACACTGGTTGCTGGTAGTGTAAGATCGCATAAGCCTAGGCCTAAAAATGGAGTAATGAAATTCCCGTTTCAAATTCATTTGGAGCGCTCATCGAAGAGAATGATGACTTTCTTCAAGAAGAAAAGAAAGTGATAAAGAGAAAATCCAGGAAGATGCGGATATTTACGGATAGTCACGGGCGAGATATAGCAGCAAACGTTCTGGAGAGAAGTATAACCATGGAGGTCACTTCGACAGTGAAACCAGGAGCTCCCATTGCAGCGATCACGGACGGGATGGTAGGAAAATGTGCGTCCCTAACTTCAAAGGATTTTGCTGTTATCATCGCTGGAGCAAACGACGTGTACAGAAACGAGAGTAAAAAGGTAATCAAAGATTCAAAGGGTACATTGCCATCCATGCATAACACAAATGTCATTATTGTAAACATTCCGCAGAGATATGACTTAATTCCCAAATAATGTGCAAATGTGGAAATAGAGGCTACAAATGAAAAAATTCATAAAATTTGGAAGAGTTTTCCAAATGTCCAAATTATAGATGTAAGTAAATTAGACAAGAAGTTCCACATACGGCATGGTCTACACTTAAATAGGTTAGGAAAAGAGTATCTTAGTGAAGAAATATGCCAAATTGTAAATTCAAATGGTAAGAATAGTTCAACAGTAATATCTTTAGAGTGGAAGCAGGGAAACTGGTAAAAGAAGCCAAACGTGAGGTTTGGCATTCAGATCTTTTGATGTCAAATTTAACTGAGTGCAACAATGGTATTTCAGATTTGTCTAGCAACAAATATAATAATAAAAATTATGATAATAATAATGTAAATAAATCACCAACACAAGCTTGCAAAAGTAACAAATTTAAAATTTACTACCAGAATGTTCAGTCTCTCTGTAATAAAATTGATTACATAAATCTAATGCTTAAAAATGAACTTAAAGACATCTCAGCACTATGCATTTCAGAACATTGGCTGAAAAAGGAACAACTCGAATTAATTCAATTCCCATGGTTTATACTAGCTAGTAGATACTCTAGATCTAATATTAGCCAGGGTGGTACTTGTATTTTCTTAAGAAATAATTTAGATCATGAACAGTTAACAGCTTATGATTATCTAATTATGTAACAGGATTTTGAATTCTCTGCCATAAAAATACAGCAGTTTAAGTTAATAATTTTATGCGTATACCGTTCTCCGTCAGGAATTTTTCGTTTATTTATAGACAAATTAGAATTGTTCCTCGATAACATGAGCAGAGTAAATTTCGTTATTATAATTTGTTGGGATGTAAATGTGGATTTCGTAAAATGTGATAGAAATTGTGAATTATTAACACAGTTACTAATTTCCTATTGACTGAACCCTACAGTAAATACCCCAACAAGAATAACAAAATTTAGAAAAACCACTCCTGATCAAATTTTTATAAATACAGATAAATTTCACCATTCAATAGAAGTCTATTGTCCGGGTTTTAATGACCACCATGGACAAATACTGAGTTTTAAAATACCCGAAGAAATCAATAATAATGATAATGGAATAAAATCAAAGTGCAGGTCATTCACTGAAACAAATGTTACATATTTCAATGACTTATTAAATAAGGAAACATGGTCAGAAATTTATAAACTAGAAATCGTAAATGATAAATTTAATGCATTTAACAGTACCCTAAAACACCATTTTGAAATTCCCCTTATAAAAAGAACTATTTAAAATAATAAAACTAGCAATTGGATAACAACCGGGATTATAAATTCATGTCAAAGAAAGAAATTTCTACACAAATTATATAAACAATACCGCACAACACCTGAATTCAATTTATACTATAAAAATACACTAGTTTTATAAATAAGGTAATAAGACTAGCAAAGAAAATGCATAATGATAATTTTATTTCCCAATCATTTAATTAAAACAGGGCTATGTGGTCCGTAATAAAGAAAGAAACTGGAAAATCTGCTAAAATACAAAGGAACATTACACTGACCAGCAATAGTAAAGTGATTAATAATCCAGAGGAAATAGCAAACACTTTTAATGACTACGTTCTGGAAATTTCACAAAAAATATTAAATAAATCACAGGTAAATACACTAATTTCTCATAATAAAATACATCTATGCAGTGATTCTTTATTTATAAATCATGTCACAAGTGAAGAGGTAAGAATAGTTATAAAAGAGATAAAAATAAATTCTGAGCTGGCATTGATGGTATCCCTGCTGCAATTTGAAAGAAATGTGCAGAAAATATAATAAATCCACTTACGCACTTAATAAACAGTTCAATCCTCTCAGGGACTTACCCGGATATTTTGAAGTTATCAAAAGTAATTCCAGTGCACAAAAACGGTTCAAAAGATGAATTAGATAACTATCGTCCTATTACCTTACCAACTGGTATTGCAAAAATTGTGGAAAAAATCATGTATAAGAGACTGATAAGGTTTATAGAAAAAAAAATACTATCAAACTCACAACATGGATTCAGAACAGAAAGATCTACACAGACAGCAATTTATGAATGTAGTAATAGTATACTGAAATTAATTGACAATAAGGAACATGTAACTGGCCTATTATTGGATTTATCGAAAGCATTTGATGTTGTTGACCATAAAATCCTCCTTAAAAATTAAATCAATATGGTATTAGAGGTCTAGCTAATAAATGGATAGAATCTTACATAACAAGGCGTAAACAAATAGTAAGCTTGAGACACAAGGATGATGGAACCAAATTACTTAATGAAACATTGTCCAATGAGGGAATTATTGAATTTGGAGTACCCCAGGGATCGGTTTTGGGCCTACTCCTCTTTCTTCTATACATCAATGCTATAACACAGAACGTTCATTCACATAAGGAAATTTTGTTTGCGGACGATACAACACTCGTAATAAAAGGTGAAACTAAACAGGTCATACAGCAGTCAGCTGACTTCGTTACAGGAGAGTTAACCAAATGGTCACAAGATAATCGCCTCATAATAAACTATAAAAAAACAGCATGTCTAAATTTCCACACTATACAGAATAGGAATCCTGCGAATCCCAATATAACATTAAATGGTCATCAAATATAAAATAAATCAGAAACAAAGTTTTTAGGACTATGGATACAACAAGACTTGAAATGGAATGAACATATACAATATCTGAATACTAAACTGAACTCAATGTGCTCTGCGTTACGTATTTTGAAAACCTGCACTAGCATGCACACATTAAGAAATACTTATTTTGCTTGTTTCCATTCATACTTAAGATATGGGGTCATTTTTTGGGGTAAGTCGCCAGATGTACTAAACACGTTTAGGATACAAAAGAGGGCGATTAGAATTATGGCAAATGTAAACACTAGAGAATCATGTAGACCTCTGTTTAAAGATTTAAACATTCTCCCACTGCCCTGCATATATATCTTTGAAAGTATTATGTTTTTTAAAAAGAATTTAATGAATAAAGACGTTTTCTTAAAATAAACAATGATTTTCATAGGAATAACACAAGACAAAATCAATACATTCATATTTCACACACACACAAGCATATATCAAAAAGGAACTTTTCACACAGGAGTTAAATTATACAATAAACTACCCCGGTACATAAAATTTACCCCAAAAATGAAAACCTTTGAAAGAATGTTGAAATCTTATCTGCAGTGCTATTTTTTTACTCTGTAGTTGAATATCTTAGAGCATAGAAACGATGAAATCTATAATTATATTTTACTTTTCTATTTTAATTGAAATACCTAGCTGTAAGTTGTTGTATATATAGAATTAAGTTTTCATATTGTGATAATAGAGTAAGGTGAAAATAGTTGACCAATAAGATTGTATCTTTGTGAGGTTTAAGCAAAATTTTGGTGCTTTTCAGTCGGTGAACACGAATGTATTGTATCTCTTAAGATCTGTATAATAAGTTATAAATACCTATTGTAATAGTAATATATTGTGCCCGTTTGACGAGAATTTCGGGGAGCCATAGACCTTAAATGACCCTTCCGAAACCCCCATCTCCCAGGAAGACATATAAGACGGGAAGGAATTCATCCTTGGACAGGGAAAGCACTAAAGAAACTGTACTTGGGGATGTCGGGTGTAATGAGGGGTGAAACAACCAGTCCAGAGGAATACAAACTCAAAAATACAATAAAGAGCCAAGGCTTACATTTAAATCGCACTCAGTTTATTCAAAAAAGTGGCAGACCCCTAACTACTTCAGAGAGGTGAAAACGGCTAGTCCGTGCCAGCAAAGGTGATAATAATTTAACTCGTCTCCGTGCGAAAATCCTAATAACTTAAGCCTCTCGAAGTCCTACGCAAAAATGGAAAGTCACAAAAAATTCAATATAAGAGAATGACACGTAGTTCTTCCCTATGCAATTACTTCGGAGGTTCAATAATAATAATAATAATAATAATAATAATAATGCAACCATGACTCTACAGCAAAGAAAGTTATTTACTTGTTTACAATGCAAGGTATTCGTTACATTTACAGCACAATAAGTTTAAAGCTACGCTATAATGGGTCATCTCGAAGATTTAACGTTATAATCATTTAATCAAATACCTGTTTAAACACGTAACTAACTGATTGTCGTCTCACAATAGGAATAGCTATATTTGTATTTAGATGTGTTGAAGAATCAAATCTAAGTACTGGTCATCAAGGTTCCTTTAAGTTTATTGGTTTATTTACGTCCTATTAGACTTCCTAGTTCTTTGTTTATGTTCATTATTAAGTAGAAAATCCTAATATTTGATTATTACTTTCTTATTTATCAGATTAGCTCAGTCCTATCAGTTTCATTGTATTGTTTAGTGACCATATTAACTTCGTAAAGTGTGAAAAATAGGTGTAAAAGGCATCCAATATCAAACTTATCATTGGAAGAAAAATCAATTCCTAACTTCAACTAGCACCTCTGTGTGCTGATCAATATCACTGATCCATCGATCATCTGCTGCAATAACGAGACAAAAGTCGTTCACGTTATCAGCTCGTATAGTACCAAAACTTGTACTGGGCAAATAAGGGTAATCATATCCTACCTCTGTAGTACATTCTAACATAACAATGGTTTTACTAAATTTATACAGTTCCAGCTTGTGAACAAGATTTTATTCTGCTGTAATGACAGCTGTGCATTCTGAACATATAGAAAGTGTGCATTATGTGCTCATATATCTGACATCTACAGTCTGGGAAAACTTGTATTAATAAACCAGGGTCTTTCGTTTACAGTCCTAAAATGACCCCTCACTTCAAACTCAAGATAGCCTGCTTGGCTCATCTTACAAATATACAGTTCATAGCTTGTATCATAGTCGTCTGAATGTCGAATTTAATAAAGTTACACTCCCACTTCTTCACATATCGTAAACAGGTTTTATGCAGTATTGGCTAGTGTTCACTCCACTCACAGCCTTCTAAATAATATCTCAAGAAAAGAGTGCGCTGTAGTCACGTCTACAAGGTCAATAAAAATGTGTGACATTGGCTTGTTTCACGGCCAACAGGTGATTGCTGGGTTTACTGTCACAGTAAGGTTGCAGTTATTCAGACATAATTATTTAACAAAAATACCTACAGGTTAAAGAGTGTTGGTTCGATGCACTGTCGAACTAGAAAATGTTTATTTACAAAAATGTTGGCAAAAGCGTTTGTCCCAAGCTTTTGCAAATGATACGACAAAGATTGTGGTTACCTGACCACTAGGGAAACATGTTAATTAAGGGCCCCTACCTAAGAATGTGCGGCGTAAGGTCTTACTAAAACTAATCCCCATAACGAGATCGTACATAAAAAGGTGTTTCAGCTTCTAGCCAGACTTACATGTGTGCTTCACATTTCCATCGTGAAATGACTTGCCTGGTTTAGGTTGCAAGTAAGGCATGGTGGTAAGATGCCTAGGATACACGATCCTTCCTTCATAGTATTATCCAGCCAACACTGAACCCCGCCATCATGAGGTTTTTATTCCATTTCCAACTCCATCATAATGGGAATAATTAGCATTTCTTCGGCATGTAGAATGTGTGTAATTAATGCCATGGTGATATCGTGTTTGTAGGTTTGCACTGAATCTAGTATTAAATTATAAGTTGCAATTTCTCACTCAAGCTACACTTGCTTTAGCGGGTAAGCAATAATGGCCATGGATTTTTCCTCCGCTCACAGATTTTAATCTTAGCAGCTTTTGCTACTATACTCACTCAAAACTAGGTGAATTAAATCACACGTTATTCGTTCATCAACATGTTGCACTGTACCTTTTACCTGGTAATATCGTAACACCATAGCTACACTTTGGAAAAATGTGCTAGGCGACGTGTTCGAAGTCAGCGTGGAGAAAAATGTTATAATACCGCAAATATTCAAAATTTGCCTTCACGAATTTTTTCAAATTCACTTAGCAGCCTTGCTGCGTGCTAAAGCACATCACTGTTCGTCGGATTAAGCCTAATTCACTAGATATTCGTCGATTTTGACGATCACAAATTTTCTCGTTATGTCAGGACCTTGCCTGCAGTAAAAGTGATGGTTAGCAAGATGCCGGATGCGCTATCTAGCTATCAGTCAAATGTGCGACCGTGAAATGTTTATAGCATGCTCTGCGGGTTTTAATCTTCATGTTTCCTTCACATTATAAATCAAATCTTCCTCTTGTGCATCGAAAATATGTACAATAACAGTTAATAATACAGTCTCATGAAAATACAAAAATAATTATGTACATCAGCGGCGCGGCAACTCATATAAATCAAATGAGCGCTACTTATGCCTACTCCTTGGAAGTCTTCCCTTCTCTCAAGGATGGTAAATTCCTCATGAGCCACAGAGGTCACATGGCAGATGTGATTTCGGGCTCATATGTTCCTTCGTTGGTGAAATAAAAATGATGAAAGGCATTTTTATTTACTTCACTCCCTCAATGTTCAAATATTTCACACACACACACACACACACAAAAGAATATTTACAACATCCGTCGTTCGTAGTTCGTAGTCCGTCATATTTATATTTGACATCAAGGTCATCAGTTCCATCCACTCCTGTTCTGTTCTCTGGTTTCATCCATTCTTTCTGTCACTTTTCGCAATTCTTCATCCGACATGCGGTCTTCAGCTAGTTCAATTTGATGAACATCAGCAACTGTGACGTGTTAGTTGTCTCTAGGGGTTTGTTCCCTCGATGTTGGATGTCTATCACGATCCTCTCTTCTTCTATCACGAAGTTCGCGTAGATATCGTTGGCTCTCTTCTGCTCTACCTTGCCAATCTCTGTCTGCTCTGTCGCTTCTACGATTGTAGTTGTTATTACCCTGATACCTGGGGTCCCTATCTCTACGATAGCCTCCGTTGTACCACTTTGACTGTCCAGCACATATTGTGTGAATGTTTGCTAGGATTTCTCGTGAAGATGCAGGGTGGCTATTTTTTTGTTCTAAATCTCTATATACCAGCTAATTCTATTTAGCTCCTTTGTGTTACACCAGCATATGTGTAACAATAATCAGTGTGATAATGTGGTCATCAACTTGGTGTACTTATTGGGTGAGAGCCTCGGGTATTTTCATGTCAGTTTTGGTGGCCTAATATTTAGAGCTAGGATAGGAACAATGCCCCATTATTTAGAATGAGGAAGGGCGATAGGCCTTAATTGTAGACTTCTCTAACCTGTTAAAGAGCATACATGTTAGGCTTTGTTAATTTGATTCGTTTTCAAACAAACGCGGCGTAGTGGTAAACACACAAAATGTATTGAAATGCAGTCTTTGTTTCTTCTATAGCCGTTGATGAGTTTTGGCCTAAACTCTCATCCAAATATTTTAATCTGTTGCCTTATGCATTGATAGACTTTAAGTTCATTTTATTCGTCACTTACTGGTAGGGCCTAAGGTACTTTATTTTCCATAGTACCGGTATTGGTCATTCATACGGGACGTGATTCACAATATCCAGAAATGTTATATTTTCATGTTTTCACGTAATTTAAGGTAAATATCGTATGCCACATCTCTACGACTTATGCTCTAAGACTTAATGTGCATCTCGTACGCAATATTTTACAACTTTATTGGACAACTATGTTAAATTACTGTGGGAAATATACTTTTCTATGCTTTCTTGCCTCTGGACATCCATGCATGTACAGTATTATACGATACAAATAGGAAATAATGACGGCTCAAAGACTGAAGCAAGCTACAAGGGAGCCATGATGTATTGCTTCAGTTGCTTAGCAACGGAGCGGAAGTGACGTCGACTTCGGCAGCGTATTCATAAGCTTTTGATACCATTTGGATTGAATAAATATTTATTGCTGGCAAGGGGTCATAATGGACAGTTACAAGGTGTGCTTACAAATAATTATTACAGGTAGATTAATCTTTACTGTATTCAACTATGCTCTTTGTCCGTTTGCTGAATGATGTGATGTGGAATTTGTCGCAGGGGTTATTGCACAGAGAACATATGCATTCTTCATTCGGTTCATGGTATTTAACATTTTTAAAAATCCTGTGGTGGAAACCGTGGATGGCGAGTCTTGTTACCACATGTCTCATCTCCTGGTTCTCGTTTGTCCATCTTCTGTCCATCATTGCTTCTGTTGCGTAGAATTCGAGCGGGATTTCGTTCTGCTTCTGATGTCTTATCTCGAGGAGTTTCTTCATATGCTTAGTAGATGGCAGTTGTAGTCCTAATCTGAGATCTTCGATGTGGCGTGTTTCTTTTGTTAGGACATATGCCAGCCTGGACTGGGATGTTCTTGCAATTCCTAGCACCCTTTTCAGGAAAGAAGCCTTTACTTTTTCAATTGTGATTAGGTCTGTCATGGATAGCCTTTCCCATAACAGTTCTAGACCATATGTAGTGACGGGGGTTATTTTCGCGAGGAAGAGAATCATTCCTGTTTGTAAAGATAGTTTGGTAATATTGTTCAAATCGTACATTCCTCTAATGGCTGCTGCTGCTCGTTCCTTTATATGTAGTCTAAAAGATTGGCACGTAGTCTGTAGGGTGAGGCCGAGGTATTTGTAGGAATTGACTGTCTCAAGTTCAGTCTCTCCCAGGATCATTTTGTTTTCGGCGGCTAGTTTTCCTCCTTTTCGGAAGGCCATATACACTGTCTTCTTTTCATTTATACTGAGCTCATTTACCTCCGCCCAGTCCTGCAAGTTGTTGAGCACTTCTTGTAGCTCCTGCCTGTTTGTAGACCCCAGAACCATGTCATCTGCGTACAGGTAAAGAGATACTGATTTTGTGTTTTCAATAGTCCGTATAACATCCGCTATCGCGACGTTGAACAGAGTGGGACTCAGTGGGTCGCCTTGTAGTACTCCGTGGTTTGGGTGATCTCTCTTGAGGTTAATATCCCATCGCTTATCTCTACTTTGTTGAAAGCCAGGATGTGTTTGATGTGTAACATTTTTCCACTCGGTTGCTGGATATTTTTGTGGGAGCGATTTTGAAAAATAGGACGGAAGTGGATCAGAACGATCGAGGTGGCACCAGCTGGCACACTTCCGTTCGATGGAATGGAAGTGTGCTTGAACCGAAGTGTGCTACCTGACAGTGGTGGATCGAACGGAAGTGTAAGACGCACTGCCAACTCGATCGATTGATCCAGCTGGCAGTGGTAAGATCCAGCTGGCAGTGGAGAGAAACAATGAGCGCGCGGTGTCAGAAATTGATACCATGACGTACTCTTGGCCATGTGGAATGTATATGACATACTGAATGGTAAACGCTCATGCGAACTCTGGTGTCAAGTGATTGAACCAAAGCACATGGTACATGTTCGAAGTCTTTGTATCAGTATTTAAATAGCAAAATGCCTTAATATCAATCATTGTAACTAGTCGGCATTGCCGGTATAATGTTTCTGCACAATGGCTATTCAAATATTAACCCCCTTTACGGTAATGTAGTCATCAATATAATATAATCGTTGTGGTTATACGAGAATTGAGCAAGCCTTCATGAACTATTGCTGAATACATTCTCTTTACTCACAAGAGGGCCTATTCATAAGGCATGTTAAACTCAATTTCACGCAGGAACATTATCGAAACAAGAAAAATATAAATGAAACTTAATTCCGTAATGCAGTATTATTGGAACGTGGACATAAGTCACCATCTTGTGCACAATATTTGCGTAGTCGAAATTGCCGTGGGGTTTGCGCCTGTGACTGTGAATCTAGAGATCTTTGGTTCGAACCCCGAACGGGGTAGATATTTTTGCTACCAGATTATCATTTAAAACGATATTTATCATATCAATATGACTCATTTTAACAGAATCCATATGAAATTACTTGTTGGTCTGTGAATCAAGAGGTCCTGTTTCTTAGGAATTTAAGGTTATGAGCGGTGTCGCGTCTATTAATCTATTTTTTTATTTAGTCAATTTACACTCTAGGTTGGTGGTTCCCACGGACTCAGCGAGGGAACTCACCACTACCGCCTCTATGGGCAGTGTCCTGGAGCCTGGAACATCTGGTCGAGAGGGATACAACTGGGGAGGTGTGATCAGCACTTCGCCCAGGCGGCCTCACCTGCAATGCGAACAGGGGCCCCATGAGGAATGGGAAGGAATGGAAGATTGGGAAGAGGGAAGAGGGAAGGAGGCGGCTGTGGCCTTACAGTAGGTACTGTACCCCCAATCTCATGACTGGAATGCCTTTATGGGAAGGTAATATGTTATTACTTGTGAACATGAAGAGCGGTAGTAGTGGTTTTAGAGGGATCAAGGCCCGCCTCCACCTCCCCACCTAACAAGATGGCGGTGGCACGATATCTCTCGAACTTACGGTCGGATTTTAACAAATAAGGTGTCATTGAACTCAGGGTGACACCCCCTTTCCAATGAACAACATATTTCCACCCCAAAATAAAAACCTAACCCTACTAGGGGGGGAAATTGTAATTTTTAGAGAATTTCGCTTTTCAAGTGCAACATGTGAGAGTTTGAATGCCAATATGGAATTAAACGTTGTTCTACACAAGATACATGTATACGGTGGATAGCCAATATGAATTAACATGATTGTTTTTTTACGCATGCCCACTCATAGCTTTTGTAAGAGGGCGGGCTTTTCAAAAGATGGCGGCTGTAGTGTAACCTAACCTAACCCAACCCAACGGGTCATTCTTGACGAGTCCTTGTTGAAAGATCCTTGTGGACGAGTCCTTGTTGACGAGTCCTTGTTGACAGGTCCTTGTCGACGAGTCCTTGTTGACGGGCCCCTGTTGACAGGTCCTTGTTGACGAGTCCTTGTTGACAGGTCCTTGTGGACGAGTCCTTGTGGACGAGTCCTTGTTGATGAGTCCCTTTGAACTGATCCCTTTGGACCGGTCCCTTTGGCCTGGTCCCTATGGACTGGCCCATGAATTTATTTAATTTATGTCAAAGGGCCTAACTACATTTTGCGTGTAAAGCAGTGTGTTGAACTGACGTTGTTCACTAATTCCCCACCACTATAATGTGATAACGATATGAAAGGGAAGTGACGAAATACATGTGAACATACAAGGGATCTAACTTGGTGGATGGATATGTTCTAACGAGTCATTTGTAGTTGAAAGAGAATAATACATGTTCTTAAGATGTTAAAACTGTGGAGATGGTACGTGCAGTAAGAGGTCTTGTTATTTCCTGTGTCATATTACACACATGGCAGAGAGCGCGCAGATCTGTTGCTATGACTAACGCTGCAGTAATTTGAAACCTCAAGTGTTCATGAAGACAATGGGTGATGATCATGCAATGTTAGCAGTTATTGGATATTACACAGGTGGTCCTTCCGGTGTCATGTTGCTGACATTGCAGAGAGCGCACACTGCTGTTGCTATGACTGACGCTGCAGTAATTTGAAACCCCATGTGTTGATCAAGACAATGGGTGATGATCATGCAAAGTCAGCAGTAATTGTATACCACACAGGTGTTCTTAGTGTACTTTGGACTCTCAACCGTATTGGGAAAAGGAATTTCAATGATCTGAAAAAAACTGCTGACACGAGCGATGAGAGTTTATATAAGAGAGGTGTCATATATTTCCGTACTGTCAGTCTGTATTACTCGCTTTGAGTGAACAGTGCTCTATTACTGCTCAAGAGTTGTAAAAAAGCATTTTTGGTAGAAAATCATTAAATTATTTTGCAAGGTAAGTACTTATTATTAATGGATTGTAGTCTTTTATTATTAATTGATGTTGAAGTTATTGAATGAAATGTATTTATTGATTGATTGATTGATTGATTGATTTGTGTACAGATAATTGGGTTCCTGTAGGTTACCAGATTCCTACAATCTGTTCATTCAGTGACAGCAGTTGATAAATTATATAAAGGTAAGTGCCCCCTCTAATAACTTTTAAACAGTTAGAGTGATATTTTCCAATGTTCACCACTACATGTTAGTGAAAATGGTATATTTGGCAGCCTAAATTGGAACTACTTGACCATGGTGTGTAATGCTAATTTTGTAGGTTAGATTTTGATTACCGCTCTATTAAGTCTGAATGTTCATTGCTATGTGCCAGTGACAGAGGGAATATTTAAAGACTTAACCTCAGTTCACCTAACATAACCTAACTTTACCTAACTTAACCTTGTCACGTGACATGTTTTACAAGTTTACACTAGCTTTATGACTGACCATGACGTCACACTTAGCTCACTTAACTGGTGGCTGCTGGTTTCTATCACGTGACATGTTCTACAAGTTTAGACTTGTTTTAAGACTGGCTATGACGTCACACTTAGCTCACTTAACTGGCGGCCGCTGGTTTCTACCACTCTATCAAGTTCCAATGTTCACCGCTAGGTGTCAGTGACAGTGGTATATAGTAACCCCCAGTTAGAACTACATGAAGTTAGACTTGCTAGGAGTTCACAGATGATCGATTTAAATACCCTGCTATAACCATTGACAGGAATATAATTAAACTATTTATATTGTACTTTGTTTTATCATTTATTAACATTTATGATTTCTTTCTTTTATAGGTAATTTCGAAAGTGATCATCATGTTCAACTGTGGTGAATGTAAGAAACAGTTCTCAAGACCTGACAGCCTTCAACGACATGCAAATGCTAAACATGACATTAAAATGTTTGTGTGCAGTCATAGTGCTACCACATTTAAAAGACAAGATAATCTTGCACGTCATGTAAATTTAATGCATGTTAGTTCAGCACCATTTTCGTGTTCAGTTTGCGAACTTGGTTTTTCTGATGTAAAGCGATATCAATCCCACATGGTTGAAGTGCATGGAGAACAACAGGAATTGAAATCTGTAAAACCATCAACTAGCACGGAACCTTTAAACGAATTTGATGCTCAAAAGCGTAAACGTTCTCAAGATTGTGAAAATAGTTGTGCAACAAAAAGAAAGAAGAATGGTGAACCTTCGATAACACATTATGATGTATGCAATATTGATATACCTTCTTTATTGATTCAGGGACATTTACGCAGTATTCATCATAAAAATAACGCTTGCCATGAAATAAATTCTGGAAATATTGAACAAATTGGTAGTGCATTTAAAAGTCGAATTGCTAGTTATAGACTTTATAGTAAAGAAAAAACTCAAAGTATTGAATCATTTTTAAAAAATGTTCAACCTACTGTGTTTGGCTTGGTAGGTAATGTTTTATTAGAGCATAAAACAATTAAAATGAATTTTGAACTTTTGGACTCTATGTAAAAACTGGGGGCGAAGGTGAAATTACGGATATCAAATCCTTTAATACAAAAAACATATTTGTTAGTGAATCAACTAATATTAGTGATATATACCAAAATATTTCAAGTGCTATCATTTTGAAGAGTGAAGAGTTCCCGGAAAGGGAGTCAAGCTGGGCGTTGGTTGAAGTACTTTATTTTGAAACCAACATGAATAAATACAACCCCCTTCGAGCATCATCATACATTGATTTGCCAGCATGGATCAAACGTAAGAAAGCTGTTGTGAACGTTATGAATAATGATGACGCATGCTTTGCATGGGCTGTAACCTCAGCTCTCCATCCAGCAGTGGAGCATCTGTATAGAACATCATCATATCCTCACTATTCTTCAGTGTTAGATTTAAAAGAAATAGAATTTCCTATGGCGATAAAAGACATTCAACGTTTTGAAGAGCTGAACAATGCAAGTATTAATGTTTATGGAATTGAAAATAAGAGTATAGTAGGTCCTCTATATTATACTCAGGAAAAAAAGGATACTCATGTAAATTTACTGTACATAACTAAAGGTGAAAATACCCGCTATTGTTGGATAAAACATTTAAGTAGACTTGTTGGTAGTCAGCTATCAAAATATAAGACTAAAAAGTGGTTGTGTGATGGCTGTTTGCTATATTTCAGAAAAGAGTATCAACTAACTCAACATCAAAAATGGGGATGTAATCATGTGTGTACGGTATTACCGACTCCTAAAAATAACATTCTAAAATTTAAGGATCATGAGAAACAGCTTCGAGTACCATTTGTTATATATGCTGACTTCGAGGCTTTGCTAAAACCATTTAATACATGTTCATCGAATCCAGCCCAACCTTTCACCAACACTACTCATATTCATGAACCTTTTAGCTTTGCATATTATATTAAATGTAGTTATGATGACTCTTTAAATAAGTTTGAACTCTATATAGGACCTGATGCACCTAAAGTTTTTATGGAAAGGCATGAGAAAGATGCCATCCGTATATCCTCTATTTTAAATACGATCATTCCAATGGAGTCACTAACTTCATCAGAGCAAATGAATTTTTAAACTGAAACTAATTGTTTTATATGTGGTGAATGTTTATATACAGACAGGGTTCGCGCTCATGACCATTTAACAGGAAAATATCGTGGTGCTGCTCACCAAGAATGTAATTTAAATTATAGAGTAAGTAAATTCATTCCGGCCATTCTACAAACGGTAGCAAATACGATAACCACTTTATCGTTAACGAATTTGGAGCTTCAGATGTGAAAATTGATGTGATTGCAAATAATAAGGAACAATACATATCGTTCACAAAATACTTCAAAACTATCAATAAAAAACTATAAAACTGCGATTTTTAGATTCATTCCGTTTTATGCCGAGTAGTCTTGATAAGCTGGCTAGTAATTTAAAATCAGATCAGTTTCAAGAAATTCAACGTGTCTTTCCTAAAGAAGATGATTTTAATTTGATTCGTCAAAAGGGTATATTCCCTTATGAATATATTAACTGTGTGGAACGTCTTGAGGATTGTTCTTTACCACCGAAAGATGCATTTTACAGTTCCTTAAACACAAGTCTTATCAGTGATCAGGAATATTTACATGCACAACGTGTATGGACACAGGTCGACATTCAAACTTTAGGAGAATTTTCAGACATATATTTGAAGACAGATGTGTTATTATTAGCAGATGGTTTTTGAAAATTTTCGGAATGTTTGTACGAAAACTTATGACCTTGATCCTTGTCAGTATTTCACTGCTCCTGGGTTAAGTTTCAGTTAAATGTTGGAAAAAAACGAAAGTAAATTTAGAATTAATGACTGATACATGATCAATTTGTAGTGGACGGTACTCTAAAGCGAATAATAAATACATGCCTAGCTACAACCCTTGTGAAGAGTCAAAGTATATTGTCTACGTCGATGCAAATAACCAATATGGTTGGGCTATGAGTCAATATCTACCACTGAAAGATTTTCGCTGGCTGACACAACCTGAAATTGATGTCTTACATGTTGACACTCTTAATGATAACGATGATGAAGGATATATTTTAGAGGTAAAAATTGAGTACCCTAAAGAGTTACATGATGATCATAATGATTTACCGTTTTGTCCTGAGACTATGAAATCTCCGTACATCACATCACGAACGAAAATGTTAATTGCTAATGTGAATGATAAATATAAATATGTAATACATTATCAAAACTTGAAAAAATGTCTACAGCATGGATTGAAATTAACTAAAATTCATCGCGTATTGCAATTTCATCAGTCAGCATGGCTCAGACCGTATATTGATCTAAACAATAATTTAAGAACACAGTCAACAAACGCGTTTGAAAACTATCTTTATAAACTCATGAATAATAGTGTTTTTGGAAAGACTATGGAGAATGTTGATAAGCGAGTTGATGTAAAGCTGATAACAAAGTGGGAGAATGATGGAAAAGGTATGGTGCGAGCAACTTAATAAGCAAGCTTAACTTTAATAGCTGTTCAATTATTCATGAGGATTTAGTTGCAATACAAATGAATCGTCTTAAAGTAACTTACAACAAACCAATATATGTGGGTTACACCATTCTGGAATTGTCAAAAACACTTATATATGAATTTCACTATGATTATGTAAAGGAAAACTATCTTGATAATGCTAAATTACTCTACACAGACACAGATTCTTTTATTTATGAGTTTAAAACTGATGATTTTTATGAGGATATCAAAACTGAGCTAAATAGGTTTGATACAAGTGACTATCCCGATTATAATATTTACCATTTACCTCTTGTAAGCAAAAAGGTTCTTGGGAAATTTAAGGATGAATGTGCTGGTGTTATTATAGACACCTTTGTAGGCACAAAATCTAAATCATACAGCTATATGACAATTGATGATGTAGTAGTAAAAAATTAAAAGGAGTGAAAAAGAATGTTGTTAATAAAGAGTTAGATATAAGTGATTATAAGAATTGTATAGTCAGTAACCCACCTATATTATATAAGAAAATGTGTGTATTTAGAAGTAAAAATCATCAGCTGTATACTAATTTGATGGACAAAGTTGATTTAAGTAATGAAGACAACAAACGATTCATTATACCCAGCTCATTTGATACTCTCGCTTGGGGAAACAGTCGCATTGACGACTATTACTTTACTTAAGTCTGATGTTCATTATATTGTATTATCATTTGTAGTTGTATGTTTATATTGTAATATATTTGTAAAAACTCTAAGTATAATGTATAATGTGAGGCTACAGTAGTTTAGTAAAAAAATAACATAAGTAATACATTTTAGTGTAAAATGTTTGCTCTTTATATTACGGAAAAGATTTTCAAAAATGTACAGAATGTGTGAAATAAACAAGGGGAATGTAAAAAAATGTAAAGTGGATATTGTAAATATCCATATGTGAAAAAATGAAATGGCTATCACCATTTTTAAAATTAAAAGATATAGTGACCTGGTGAACCTTATTTTTATTTCACAACAACAAAAATGTACAGAATGTGTGAACTAAACAAGGGGAATGTAAAAAATGTAAAGTGGAAATTGTAAATATCCATATGCGAAAAAAAATAATTAAGAAATGGCTATCACCATTCTTAAAAATAAAAGACATTGTGATCTGGTAAACCTTGTTTTTATTTCACAACAAATAGGGCTTTACAAAATAGAATACAAAGAAATTCCAATTCCTCAATCCTTTTCTTTGTTCATGTCCACTCATCATTAACTTTCTTTTGTAGCCAACCTCTTTCCCACTGAGGCATTATAGGATATCAAACGATGTTTATCTCTTTTCAACAATACTTTATCCGCCACACGTCTTAAAGCAGAATGACTATGACGATAAGAAAGGCCGTGTTCTTTCCATGCTTGATCCAAAAGAATTAATAGATATTCACTTAGCATAGGGTCTTGCGACCATGATTTTGGTACATGTTGCCAGATTTCTTTCACGGTATTGACTGTCACATAATAAATGAACAACTTGGAGAATGCTAATAATTCTTCTTTGGTAAAACTATCTGCATATCGAGGGCAGATAAACTTGTAGTTCCACCCTTAAAACAACAACACTACCTCTTGCATAGTATGTGATGTTGATGGCTCCTGAGACGTGGAAGATGGATTAAACATAACTTTTACAACAAGTTGCTCAATGAACAATGCTCAATCTTGAGTCACAGTATTTTTTTCATAAAACGTGATAGCAAAACACTATTGATTATCATTCAGCGTTAGAGTTCTATATGAAATAGATAAGAAAAGGGCCATACTATACTTTTATATAGGTAATAAACGGGTCATACTATACTCTCAACTACCCTAGTTTCAACTACGTTTCAAGGTCACTCTCTTGAACATTGTCGGAGACTATCGATAAACACCTATGTTCACACGGCACACTCTTGCGGCGCGCGCGGGCGTGAATAATTCAGGATGATGTTAATGGCTTATATGGATGGCTTAGGTTGGTGGCCTATGTCGGTGGTTTATGTTGGTGGCTTATGGTGGCTTATGGCGGTGGCTTATGGTGGCTTATATTGGTGGCTTACGGTGGTGGCTTATGGCGGTGGCTTATGGTGGCTTATGTTGGTGGCGTACGGTGGTGGTTTAAAGTGATAATCATACAACAGTCAAGTGAGTTCATGTTTCGCTGACGTAATCGTATGTTACCACGCACTTGCTGTGTTGAGCGCGTCATAGTGGCTAAATTTGAAACTCTAGATGAGATGATTTGCTGACGTAATCGTATGTTCCCCCCGCACTTCCTGTGTTGAGCGCGAAGTCCGGGGGGAACTTACGATTACGTCAGCAAAACATCTCATCTAGAGTTTCAAATTTAGCCACTATGATGCGCTCAACACAGGAAGTGCGTGGAAACATACGATTACGTCAGCGAAACATGAACTCACTTGTCTGTTGTATGAGTATCACCTTAAACCACCACCGTAAGCCACCAACATAAGCCACCATAAGCCACCGCCATAAGCCACCACCGTAAGCCACCAACATAAGCCACCGCCATAAGCCACCAACATAAGCCACACTAAACCACCACCGTAAGCCACCAACATAAGTCACCACCGTAAGCCACCAACAAAAAGCACCATAAACCACCGCCATAAGCCACCAACCTAAGCCATCCACATAAGCCATTAACATCATCCTGAATTATTCATGCCCGCGCGCGCCGCAAGAGTGTGCCGTGTGAACATAAGTGTTTATCGATAGTCTCCGACAATGTTCAAGAAAGTGACCTTGAAACGTAGTTGAAACTAGGGTAGTTGAGAGTATAGTATGACCCGTTTATTACCTATATAAAAGTATAGTATGGCCCTTTTCTTATCTATTTCATATAAAACTCTAATGCTGAATGATAATCAATAGTGTTTTGCTATCACGTTTTATGAAAAAAATACTGTGACTCAAGATTGAGCATTGTTTATTGAGCAACTTGTTGTAAAAGTTATGTTTAATCCTTCTTCCACGTCTCAGCAGCCATCAACATCACATACTATGCAAGAGGTAGTGTTGTTGTTTTAAGGGTGGAACTACAAGGTTATCTGCCCTCGATATGCAGATAGTTTTACCAAAGAAGAATTATTAGTATTCTCCAAGTTGTTCATTTATTATGTGACAGTCAATACCGTGAAAGAAATCTGGCAACATGTACCAAAATCATGGTCGCAAGACCCTATGCTAAGTGAATATCTATTAATTCTTTTGGATCAAGCATGTAAAGAACACGGCCTTTCTTATCGTCATAGTCATTCTGCTTTAAGACGTGTGGCGGATAAAGTATTGTTGAAAAGAGATAAACAACGTTTGACATCATATAGTGCCTCAGTAGCAAAGAGGTTGGCTATAAAAGGAAAGTTAATGATGAGTGGACATGAACAATGAAAAGGATTGAGGAATTGGTATTTCTTCGTGTTCTATTTTGTAAAGCCCTATTTGTTGTGAAATAAAAACAAGGTTTACCAGATCACAATGTCTTTTATTTTAAAAAATGGTGATAGCCATTTTTTTTTCATACATGGATATTTACAATTTCCACTTTACATTTTTTACATTCACCTTGTTTAGTTCACACATTCTGTACATTTTCTTGTTGTGAAATTAAAATAAGGTTCACCAGATCACTATATCTTTAAATTTTAAAAATGGTGATAGCCATTTCATTTTTTCATACATGGATATTTACAATTTCCACTTTTCATTTTTTACATTCCCCTTGTTTAGTTCACACATTTTGTACATTATTGTTATTGTTGTGAAATAAAAACAAGGTTTACCAAATCACTATGTCTTTTAATTTCAAAATGGTGTTAGCCATTTCATTTTTTCACATGTGGATATTTACAATTTCCACTTTACATTTTTTTACATTCCCCTTGATTAGATCACACATTCTGTACATTTTTGAAAATCTTTTCCGTAATATAAAAAGCAAACATTTTACACTAAAATGTATTACTTATGTTCTTTTTTTACTAAACTACAGTAGCCTCACATTATACATTATACTTAGAATTTTTACAAATATATTACAATATAAACATACAACTACAAATGATAATACAATATAATGAACATCAGACTTAAGTAAAGTAATAGTCGTCAATGCAACTGTTTCCCCAAGCGAGAGTATCAAATGAGCTGGGTATAATGAATCGTTTGTTGTCTTCATTACTTAAAGCAACTTTGTTCATCAAATTAGTATACAGCTGATGATTTTTACTTCTAAATACACACATTTTCTTATATAATATAGGTGGGTTACTGACTATACAATTCTTATAATCACTTATATCTAACTCTTTACTAACAACATTCTTTTTCATTCCTTTTAATTTTTTTACTACTACATCATCAATTGTCATATAGCTGTATGATTTATATTTTGTGCCTACAAAGGTGTCTATAATAACACCAGCACATTCATCCTTAAATTTCCCAAGAATCGTTTTGTTTACAAGAGGTAAATGGTAAATATTATCCTCGGGATAGTCACTTGTATCAAGATAGTTTTTCTTTACATAATCATAGTGAAATTCATACATAAGTGTTTTTGACAATTCCAGAATGGTGTAACCCACATATATTGGTTTGTTGTAAGTTACTTTAAGACGATTCATTTGTATTACAACTAAATCCTCATGAATAATTGAACAGCTATGAAAGTTAGGCTTGCTTATTAAGTTGCTCGCACCATACCTTTTACCATCATTCTCCCACTTTGTTATCAGCTTTACATCAACTAGCTTATCAACATTCTCCATAGTCTTTCCAAAAACACTATTATTCATGGGTTTATAAAAATCGTTTTCAAACGCGTTTGTTGACTGTGTTCTTAAATTATTGTTTAGATCAATATACGGTTTGAGCCATGCTGACTGATGAAATTGCAATACGCGATGAATTTTAGTTAATTTCAATCCATGCTGTAGACACTGGTTCAAGTTTTGATAATATATTACATATTTACTTTTATCATTCACATTAGCAATTAACATTTTCGTTCGTGATGTGATGTACGGAGATTTCATAGTCTCAGGACAAAATGGTAAATCATTATGATCATCATGTAACTCTTTAGGGTACTCAAGATTTACCTCTAAAATATATCCTTTATCATCGTTATCATTAAGAGTGTCAACATGTAAGACATCAATTTCAGGTTGTGTCAGCCAGCGAAAATCCTTCAGTGGTAGATATTGACTCATAGCCCAACAATATTGATTATTTGCATCGACGTAGACAATATACTTTGACTCTTCACAAGGGTTGTAGCTAGGCATGTATTTATTATTCGCTTTAGAGTACCGTCCACTACATTGGCTTAATCCAACTCGAATTGATGATTTTATAAAATTGATCATGTCTATATCAGTCATTAATTCTAAATTTACTTTCGTTTTTTTCAACATTGAACTGAAACTTAACCCAGGAGCAGTGAAATACTGACAAGGATCAAGGTCATAAGTTTTCATACAAACATTCCGAAATTTTTCAAAAACATCTGCTAATAATAACACATCTGTCTTCAAATATATGTCTGAAAATTCTCCTAAAGTTTGAATGTCGAACTGTGTCTATACACGTTGTGCATGTAAATATTCCTGATCACTGATAAGACTTGTGTTTAAGGAACTGTAAAATGCATCTTTTGGTGGTAAAGAACACTCCTCAAGACGTTCCACACAGTTAATATATTCATAAGGGAATATACCCTTTTGACGAATCAAATTAAAATCATCTTCTTTAGGAAAGACACGTTGAATTTCTTGAAACTGATCTGATTTTAAATTACTAGCCAGCTTATCAAGACTACTCGGCATAAAACGGAATGAATCTAAATATCACAGTTTTATAGTTTTTTATTGATAGTTTTGATGTATTTTGTGAACGATATTTATTGTTCCTTATTATTTGCAATCACATCAATTTTCACATCTGAAGCTCCAAATTCGTTAACGATAAAGTGGTTATCGTATTTGCTACCGTTATGTAGAATGACCGGAATGAATTTACTTACTCTATAATTTAAATTACTTTCTTGGTGAGCAGCACCACGATATTTTCCTGTTAAATGGTCATGAGCGCGAACCCTGTCTGTATATAAACATTCACCACATATAAAACAATTAGTTTCAGTTTAAAAATTCATTTGCTCTGATGAAGTTAGTGGCTCCATTGGAATGATCGTATTTAAAATAGAGGATATACGGATGGCATCTTTCTCATGCCTTTCCGTAAAAACTTTAGGTGCATCAGGTCCTGTATAGAGTTCAAACTTATTTAAAGAGTCATCATAACTACATTTAATATAATATGCAAAGCTAAAAGGTTCATGAATATGAGTAGTGTTGGTGAAAGGTTGGGCTGGATTCGATGAACATGTATTAAATGGTTTTAGCAAAGCCTCGAAGTCAGCATATATAACAAATGGTACTCGAAGCTGTTTCTCATGATCCTTAAATTTTAGAATGTTATTTTTAGGAGTCGGTAATACCGTACACACATGATTACATCCCCATTTTTGATGTTGAGTTAGTTGATACTCTTTTCTGAAATATAGCAAACAGCCATCACACAACCACTTTTTAGTCTTATATTTTGATAGCTGACTACCAACAAGTCTACTTAAATGTTTTATCCAACAATAGCGGGTATTTTCACCTTTAGTTATGTACAGTAAATTTACATGAGTATCCTTTTTTTCCTGAGTATAATATAGAGGACCTACTATACTCTTATTTTCAATTCCATAAACATTAATACTTGCATTGTTCAGCTCTTCAAAACGTTGAATGTCTTTTATCGCCATAGGAAATTCTATTTCTTTTAAATCTAACACTGAAGAATAGTGAGGATATGATGATGTTCTATACAGATGCTCCACTGCTGGATGGAGAGCTGAGGTTACAGCCCATGCAAAGCATGCGTCATCATTATTCATAACGTTCACAACAGCTTTCTTACGTTTGATCCATGCTGGCAAATCAATGTATGATGATGCTCGAAGGGGGTTGTATTTATTCATGTTGGTTTCAAAATAAAGTACTTCAACCAACGCCCAGCTTGACTCCCTTTCCGGGAACTCTTCACTCTTCAAAATGATAGCACTTGAAATATTTTGGTATATATCACTAATATTAGTTGATTCACTAACAAATATGTTTTTTGTATTAAAGGATTTGATATCCGTAATTTCACCTTCGCCCCCAGTTTTTACATAGAGTCCAAAAGTTCAAAATTCATTTTAATTGTTTTATGCTCTAATAAAACATTACCTACCAAGCCAAACACAGTAGGTTGAACATTTTTTAAAAATGATTCAATACTTTAAGTTTTTTCTTTACTATAAAGTTTATAACTAGCAATTCGACTTTTAAATGCACTACCAATTTGTTCAATATTTCCAGAATTTATTTCATGGCAAGCGTTATTTTTATGATGAATACTGCGTAAATGTCCCTGAATCAATAAAGAAGATATATCAATATTGCATACATCACAATGTGTTATCGAAGGTTCACCATTCTTCTTTCTTTTTGTTGCACAACTATTTTCACAATCTTGAGAACGTTTACGCTTTTGAGCATCAAATTCGTTTAAAGGTTCCGTGCTAGTTGATGGTTTTACAGATTTCAATTCCTGTTGTTCTCCATGCACTTCAACCATGTGGAATTGATATCGCTTTACATCAGAAAAACCAAGTTCGCAAACTGAACACGAAAATGGTGCTGAACTAACATGCATTAAATTTACATGACGTGCAAGATTATCTTGTCTGTTAAATGTGGTAGCACTATGACTGCACACAGACATTTTAATGTCATGTTTAGCATTTGCATGTCGTTGAAGGCTGTCAGGTCTTGAGAACTGTTTCTTACATTCACCACAGTTGAACATGATGATCACTTTCGAAATTACCTATAAAAGAAAGAAATCATAAATGTTAATAAATGATAAAACAAAGTACAATATAAATAGTTTAATTATATTCCTGTCAATGGTTATAGCAGGGTATTTAAATCGATCATCTGTGAACTCCTAGCAAGTCTAACTTCATGTAGTTCTAACTGGGGGTTACTATATACCACTGTCACTGACACCTAGCGGTGAACATTGGAACTTGATAGAGTGGTAGAAACCAGCGGTCGCCAGTTAAGTGAGCTAAGTGTGACGTCATAGCCAGTCTTAAAACAAGTCTAAACTTGTAGAACATGTCACGTGATAGAAACCAGCAGCCACCAGTTAAGTGAGCTAAGTGTGACGTCATAGTCAGTCATAAAGCAAGTCTAAACTTGTAAAACATGTCACGTGACAAGGTTAAGTTAGGTAAAGTTAGGTTATGTTAGGTGAACTGAGGTTAAGTCTTTAAATATTCCCTCTGTCACTGATACCTAGCAATGAACATTCAGACTTAATAGAGCGGTAATCAAAATCTAACCTACAAAATTAGCTTTACACACCATGGTCAAGTAGTTCCAATTTAGGCTGCCAAATATACCATTTTCACTAACATGTAGGGGTGAACATTGGAAAATATCACTCTAACTGTTTAAAAGTTATTAGAGGGGGCACTTACCTTTTTATAATTTATCAACTGCTGTCACTGAATGAACAGATTGTAGGAATCTGGTAACCTACAGGAACCCAATTATCTGTAAACAAATCAATCAATCAATCATTAAATAAATACATTCCATTCAATAACTTCAACATCAATTAATAATAAAAGACTACAATCCATTAATAATAAGTACTTACCTTGCAAAATAATTTAATGATTTTCTACCAAAAAGGCTTTTTTACAACTCTTGAGCAGTAATAGAGCACTGTTCACTCAAAGCGAGTAATACAGACTGACAGTACGGAAATATATGACACCTCTCTTATATAAACTCTCATCGCTCGTGTCAGCAGTTCAGATCATTGAAATTCCTTTTCCCAATACGGCTGAGAGTCCAAAGTACACTAAGAACACCTGTGTGGCATACAATTACTGCTGACTTTGCATGATCATCACCCATTGTCTTGATCAACACATGGGGTTGCAAATTACTGCAGCGTCAGTCATAGCAACAGCAGTGTGCGCTCTCTGCAATGTCAGCAACATGACACCGGAAGGAACACCTGTGTAATATCCAATAACTGCTAACTTTGCATGATCATCACCCATTGTCTTCATGAACACTTGCGGTTTCAAATTACTGCAGCGTTAGTCATAGCAACAGATCTGCGCGCTCTCTGCCATGTCTGTAATATGACACAGGAAATAACAAGACGTATTTTTACTGCACATACCATCTCCACAGTTTTAACATCTTAAGAACATGTATTATTCTCTTTCAACTACAAATAACTCGTTAGAACACATCCATCCACCAAGTTAGATCCCTTGTATGTTCACATGTATTTCGTCACTTTCCTTTCATATCGTTATCACATTATAGTAGTGGGGAATTAGTGAACAACGTCAGTTCAACACACTGCTTTACACGCAAAATGTAGTTAGGTCCTTTGACATAATTTAAATAAATTGATGGGCCAGTCCATAGGGACCAGGCCAAAGGGACCGGTCCAAAGGGATCAGTTCAAAGGGACTCATCAACAAGGACTCGTCCACAAGGACCTGTCAACAAGGACTCGTCAACAAGGACTCGTCCACAAGGACCTGTCAACAAGGACTCGTCAACAATGACCTGTCAACAATGACCCGTTAGGTTGGGTTAGGTTAGGTTACACTACAGTCGCCATCTTTTAAAAAGCCCGCCCTCTTACAAATGCTATGAGTGGGCATGCGTAAAAAAGCATGTTAATTCATATTGGCTATCCACCGTTCACATGTATCTTGTGTATATGAACGTTTAATTCCATATTAAAATTCAAAATCCCACATGTCGCACATGGAAAGCGAGATTTTCTAAAAGAAAAATTCACCCCCTAGTAGGGGTAGTTTTTATTTTGGGGTGGAAATATGTTGTTCAGTTGAAAGGGGGAATCAGCCCGAGTTCAATGACACCTCATTTGTCAAAATCCGACCATGCGTTCGAGAGATATCGCGCCGCCGCCATCTTGTGTGGAGGGAAGTGGAGGTGGAGGGCCGTGAACCCGTACAAATACACTACTAAGCGGTACAGGATCATATGTTTCGCGACCCACAAGTTGACTTTGGATAGCGGTCACGCCGAGAGAAGCGGGGCGCATGCGTTGCAAGTCACAGCTGATTAGTCAATGGTATTGATTATTTTATCGACCAGCAACAAGAGATAAATTATGCCCATAAGACGGGAATAAAAGTTTTTTTATACGTTCCGGTGTATTTTAACACGTCTGCAATTATAGCAGGTGTTGGATTATTAATTACTATCAAATAATTGAAATCTTAGGAACACGGAAATAAGTTATTTGCATCTTATCAGTTCGAGTTTTGAGCACTCGTCGCGCGACGGTCGGTGCCATCGCTGTCGCGAGGTTGCTTGCCTAACGGAGAGCTTAGATTGGATTGTATCACGCACGAACACACATGTATCGAGTTACACCTGTGACCGGCGGGCAATATCACGTGAACCGTGAGTGAAAGTTCGTTTTGAGTATATTGAACTACCATTGTACAGCAGGGAGATTCCTAAGTGTCGAAGAGGACTCCAGTTTCAGTACCGCTTAGGCTATTGCGAACGAAATGAAAATGCAGCTTGTCTTGCTAGATAACTGTTCATTATAGGCCAGCCATATATTGTTCGTGAAAGGTGGATACTTGCTTTTACAAGCATATGGACATGATGTTCATTCAGTTGACATTCATCGCATTGGAACTGGCCGTATCGATACACTCATCTCGTGTGTGTTGTGAGAACAATTAGCACCTCTATTCGAGAAGCATTTCTCAATACGAGTGCATGGATATTGAAAATACTTCATTGTATACAAAGCCTAACTTATGTGTGAGTGACCTCACAACTATGTTGAGCAATTTCATGTCGAGAGGAAAGGCTGTTATGTGCTTCATTAACTTAACCATGGGCGGTTAGGCGATATAGACATGAGTGTCACTGTACGGGCGAAGTCACGTTCATTTTGATGCTGTAGGCATTGTGGCTCGTGCTGGTGAGTGTCTGTGAACACAGCTGTAGTATTGCAATACAGTGTGTTTCTCAATGACCCGGTTTCGCGAGGCCAGTGAACTTTATTGTTCGAGCCGATATAGACGTCACTGCGTGCTGCGGTTGGTAGGACGTTATCCGAAGATGAAAGGAACTGTCGTTGGTATTAGAATGGAACATTCAGTCAGGATGGGAGATGTCTGGATATCCAGGGTTCGTTTCTCGCCTTCCTGGACAATGAAGATCTCTATTGCCTACATGGAGGAAATAGTCATAAAGGACATGACTGTGTTCTTTCGGGATCTACAAGAATCATCTAAGGTACAGAATTAACCACCTTCAATCGTAGCTAAGCATGTTTATTCTAACGTTGTCACCCTGCCACATGTATTTTTTATATATAGGATTTTTGTTAGAATGTCTAAGAATAGAGTTTAGGTTTGATCCTAGTGTCAAGACTGATTCTATTCTGGACAGGGTTTTGATTCTACTAAAAGGATGCACCCATTGTTATTAAATGTATTGTAGTTTAATTCTCTTTTGATTACTGTAAATTCAAGTTCATTTTATGGGGAATTTATTTAATGTAGAGAAGAGGAACTTTAGGCCACTCAAGATTCATCATTCTTCGTGTTTGATTTATATAGTAAATGAACACTAGTTTTATGCCTTCATATGGCATTACTCGAGTTTGGGTAGACTCAATTTGGAGTTTCCACTATAGTGCGTCTACTAAGAAGACTGTTATACACTCGAAAGTGAAATTTCAGTATTCAGGTTGATTTTCGAATACTGTAGTAAGCTTTTTGAAGCAGGTTCAGTGAAGAAAGAGGATTTGTTTTGATTTGCTAGGAATTTATTCCGAACTTTGACTTGATCCAGGTATTTTCTAACGTAATTTTTTGTGATTCTGCATTACGTTTGCTTTGATAGATTCGTTTAAGATCCATTATTGATGGACTAGACAGGTGTTTTAAACACAGTTTGAAGACATTTGTATACATTCACCCTATTTTATTAACGCGAATCCCAGACTAGATTTATGCGGAAGCAGGTCTATCGCCATAGCTGTAATTGTTATTTAACACTTATTGAAAGCTATGCATATTGATCGTGAATAATAATAATAATAATAATATAAGAGCAAATGAAATAATAATTTAACAGTGATTAACTGAATTGTAAAGAAACTTGTATAATTTTAGCAACAATATTTCATTGTGAATGTGATCTGTTAAATAAGCCGAATTCTTCGTTCACCAAGGAAGGTGATTAATTGAAGCACTAAAAGTATAGTAGTGCCTGATAATATAAACGATATGAATGCTTAGTGTAGCATGATATTTAATGGCAAAGCCCTGTAAAGGCTAATATCCTTGATTATTAAAAGGGTATTCAATGGAATATTCCAAGTTGTAGTATGAAAAGTAATCCACCCAGATGGATTGTGAAATTAAGGCATTTTATTTCAGTATCAGTTCAAGTAAATATTCTGTTGTGGAAATCATGCATTTTAGGCATGTTGAATTAAACCTGCCTGGTAAAATTTTCGAATACCGGTATTTGTATCAATGCAATGCTTAACAGGCGTTATAACAATCACTAATTCCGGTCTGGTGATGACAGTTCATTTAAAGGGGATGTAAAAATTAAATTAAAGAAGTTAATTTTTGACTTAGCTTTATCGCTTGGTCAGATGAGATAAATAAAACCAGAAAAATACAGCAAACACAAATATAATAAAACACGTGGAAGGTGTCACTTCTGAATCCTACAAAAACACTAAGAAGGTGTTACAAAATGACTGTACATTTGTATTATAGCTTTAAATAATTATTTTTCAGGGTATACATTTGTATGTTTTGTAAATATGAAAATTTCCAGGGTTTCTATTTAAATGTTTCAATTGTTATCAATATTTCTGTTGAACCATGTACATGATTTTGTTCACTCATATTTGGGTAAAATGCAGTCAATAACATTGATGAATGTGGGGGTTGGCATTTTTCTCCAACGTTCATGAAACTTCGGTTGGAAGTTGGGCACTCTACCTTAAATTATAATATAGTGACTTACACTGTATTTTCTTTCCTTGAATAATTTTTTTTGGTCAATTTAAAATCTTCGAAGTGTGATACTTTATAGAAACGATAAGAGAACATGTTAAGAAGGCCAGTGGTGGGTATTTCAGTGGTTTTCCACACACCAGAGATTGCGTTCATCGTTATTCTTGTGCTTTTGAGCTTTCTTATGTCGTTCACCATGGTTTATCTTAACGTAGTCTCAGTTAGGAATTCCTTTACCCCATTTCCTCGTCTCATGTTGGGTAGAATCTGGCGAAATTTCTAGCCGGGGTTTCATCGTGGGATTCCAACATTCTGATGGTAGGTATTTCGGGTACAGTACCATCCCGGCATTTGCCCGAAGACGAAGTGGGAAACCACGGAAAACCACTTTGAGGATGGCTGAGGTGGGAATCGAACACCCTCTACTCATTTGGACCACCCGAGGCTGAGCAGACCCCGTTCCAGTCCTCGTACCACTTTTCAAATTTCGTGGCTGAGCCGGGAATCGAACCTAGGATCTCCTGGGTGGCAGCTAACCATGCTGACCGCTACGCTACGGAGGCGACGTCTATTAATCTAGTTGATCCATATCGTATTCTTTATTTAGGCTAGTGCTGGTGGAAGCTACAAATCATCTAATAAAATGAGTTCCGTATTATTAACTACAATATCTGTAAAACACTCCCTTTTACAATAGATTAATATTTGTGCCAATAATAGTATAAAATACCGGTGTATCAACAATTTCACGTGAGGTTTCTTCTATGTCTGACTATACGTTCATATACGACTACTGTAAGGCTCGTAATTTTTGTAATCATAATCATATACGTGATTTCGGATTTTTCATTCATCATTTGCTCCAGTTTTATAATGAGCTTCGATCTGTTTAGTAGGTCGAAGGCCTTTCGAGGAGTCGACAAATATTGCATGGAAAATTCCTTTAGGGTATCTAAGCGCTTGTTCTATGTCATTCAGTAGATTGTTGACAGCTTGTAGGGTGGACCTTCCTTTCCTGAACCCGAATTGTTGGTCAGGAATCAGTTGATCGACTGTCGGGGTGAGCCTTTTGAGCAGAATGTTTGAAAATACTTTGAATATACTGTTCTCTAGAGCGATTCCTTGGTATGAGTTTGGTTCGTTGTCTTCGACGGATTTGCGACTGGGTAAAGGTTTCCTGCGCCCAAAACCTCTCTACAATAATAACAATATATGAAGAAAGTAGCATTTGGGTATAAGGCTATTACTGCGCCTATCGAAGAACAACAAAGAAGACTGTACCTCAGTTGTCCAGTTTAAAAGCCGGGCTATACCAGATGGTTCTGTAGGCAGCACTTAATTATCATGATGTAAAATGTGCGTGCATGTATTTGACAGTGTTTCGGATTTTAAAAAATGCGTGTCCGAATAATTAAATTGATTGCAATTTTAGTTATTGTATTGAATATTGTGGTGTTGTACTACATGTGGGGAGCTCTGAGAAACTTCGGATATGATAACCCAGATTTGCCAAATGGTAAATCAAAAATTGGGAAAAATGTTCCGGCACCTGTAGTGGGTGACAATTCATTCCATAGCATGATAGAAGACAAGGTGACAGTTGTCATTCGTAAATTTGAACATTTTGAAAATGATGTGACTGGAACGGTTGAATCTTTCCTATCTCTGCTCCCTAATATACAGATAGTTATTGTTAGTGATTTTGTTCCTTATCCACCTCTTAATCTACGGACATCCAACTACAGTATCGGACGTGTTAAAATGGTAAATCTTCAGTTTCGTCTGACTAGTTCTAGTAGTGAAAGAAATACTCTTTCTCATGTAAATACGAGGTATATCCTGTTTGTCCCTGATTCAACAAGAATCAGTTCAGTGAGAACATTACATTCTATGTTGATAGAGCTGCAGAAACAACCACAAGACATAGTCTCAGCTGCTTTGCCAAGCACAAAGTTTGTGGACTGTTTTAGAATCAATATAAGTATTAAAGAATGGTTTATTCAGTATAGTGCAATGGATGGTGATGTTTGTAATGCAGTTAAAGGGAAGCATGTTCTTCTTGTTGACACTAAGACTATAAAAAACTTACCTGATGCATTCATGCTTCCATTTCCTGATGCATTCTATATCCAGGCAGCTGTGCAGAATATTAAGGTACGAAATATTTTTTTATATAGACTATTTACTTTTCTGTAGCTATATTGCAAGAAGATTACACCTTGTGTGTTTAGCTGTGGTGGGTGATCCTAATTGAACTTTGGAGTTAGAGCAGTAGTTGTTAACAGTACATTAATGCGGTATATTGGCCTTTATTAGCATCACACTGCCTAAAAAAAAAACCTTTATTTCTGGAGGAGACCAAATCCAGACACTTACACTTGAACTAGGCAGATAATTCAAAATATATGATCTTCATACTATTCTGAGAGTCATTAGCAATTTAAATTACTAAAAATATCACTGGTGCACCGGAAGTATTCCTTATATTTCATAAATGTTTTTATTTCTGGCTCCTTCAATGATGGCAGCCACGTTTCCGAGACGCATGTGATCTCTTCAACTGTTATCCAGGTGTACACATTGACGTCATATCACTGTTGCTAACATGTCGGATACAAAATACATCACATGACTCACGTAATGTAATATTGTGAAAAAGCAATAATTGGCAAAACGATTGACCTGGATGAAGATTATTAATGCTTGTCTACCCCCACTGTGTGTGACAAAAACCAGGGTTGTATATATTTAACTAGTGCCTGGATATAGGCAACTTTCCTAGCACCTGGAGGAACGCGACGCTCAAAATCCTGTATAAAGGCTAAGGTAGCCCTGACAATCCGGACTCATACCGAGGAATCGCATTGGAGAATGCTTTGTTCAATGTATTTTCCAAAATTCTTCGGACACATACCGGAACAACAGTATGGTTTCAGGAGAGGCAGATCGACACTGCATGCTATAAGTAATCTGATGGAGGATCTCACAGAAGCCCTTAGGCATCACCAAGGAAAATTCCACGTCATATTCATTGACTTAAGAAGGCTTTAGACCGCCAGATAATCATTGACAAAATGAAACATATGATCGGAGAAGTCAACTATCTGACAATCATTATAGACGACATATTACAGTGAAGTTAAATGAGCTCATCATTAAGGACAACATCCAATCCTCGGCCCCTTTACCACAGACAAACAGAATTTTGCAGGGTGACCCAGCGAGCCCCCTGCTGTTTAATCTCGCAGCAGCAGACGTTACCAAGTGTTTTGGCAATCTGAAAGAGAAGGTCACATTTTACCCGTACGCAGACGACATGGCACTAGGCTAAACAAACCTAGAAGTCTTACAGGAATGCATGTTTCACCTAGCATTATGGGCAGAGAAGAATATGCTGGGGATAAATGAACTATAGACAGTCCATATGATATTTCGTAAGGGAGGGAGAATAATATGCACAGAACAGCTGTCATCATCGGCTTTAACTCAAGTCCGAGTATAAATCTTCTTCCTTCAGTCCAGTTTGTGGATGTGTTTACGGTGACTAAAGAGTCCAATCCTGGCATAGAACAAGCGTCCACACAAGTCGCATAGTATTGCTGGAGGAGGACGTGGTAGGGCTGCTCGAAGTTTCCTAGGGAGAATAATAGGCACAGAACAGCTGTACATCACACCTAACCAGGATCAGATTAAACCGGCTAAGGAATTTACAGATCTTGGAATTACTCTACAGACAACTGGAACGACATTCACTAAACAAGTCAGAAATAGAACAACAGCAGCTATATTGGCTATCAATGATATTCAGCACTTACGCAGACTTTCTGTAGACACTGCCATGAAGATTTTCATTACTAAGATTATGCCCATAGTGACATGGGATTGAACTAATATGGACATATGAACAAATAAGACAAAAAATGCTCCTTCCATCTACAAGGGCATATCAGAAAATGACAGAAGAACTGCAGCACAAAAGAAATGAGATATGGCTGGAGTTTTACTCCACAGAAGCAATGACCTCAACAGGATGGAAAGGAAGGGACTACGATCTGCGCCATACGATAACGCGATTTGCAGTTCACGGATTCCACCACCTCATCTGCAGAAAGAAGTTCACATACTGGACGAAGCCACTTGCGAATGTGAACTGTGCGGAAGACAGTGCGACCGTTACCATGCCCTTTGGTGTAATCAGAGACTGATAACGCTGACACAATTCTGTAGCGAATAGAGTGATATATAGGCCGATCTTTTATGAGATTTCATTATTAATGTATTTAAGTTCTATGGCCATTGGCTGCAATAAATGTTTATTATGTATTAGCTAATGCGGCCCTGGCCTTTGCAATTATTGGTTTAAGCAAAAATCATTGGTCTGGATGAAAATATTGGTCGAGGCAAAAACCATTGGTCTGGATGAATTGAAATTAGAAATAGTAATCTTAAAACTTACACAATCCATGTCAAACTTAGAATCGTTTGTCGCACTTTCACATTAACTTGGCGGCGCTTTTTGTGTTACGATACTGGCTGTAAAGTAGTATTGTATGCGTGGGATTGACAATACCGTACTGTGCTTGTCCATAAATCACGCGTGTAATGGTGGACTCAGCTGGAATTTCATCTAAGTCATCAAAAAAGGAGGTGGTTATGGACAGCCAAGAAGTATATATCTATCACTGCATCATCTCCAGATTGTTTTCCCATCTTTAACACAGTAATTTCAGTAGTTTTAAGATTTTTCCCCCCAGGATTTGATCTCCTCCAATCCTAACCAAAAAAAAAACCGCCAGCTACCGGTATTGCTTGGACTTCCAGTTCTATTTGGAATGGCTGCTGGTGATATTCTGGAAAGTGAACAGTGGTAAGGGAGAATCAAACCAAATTTTCATATTTAGTAACACTGAATGAGACAGCATTTGTACAATAAAATTTTCTAGAATACTGAAGTTGGCCAATATAGGCTACTTTATACTTCTAATGATGAAAAAGATATCAGGAAATGATGTAGGAAGTTAATAGATGTTTACTCCTCCATAGTCCATAACCCCCCCACCATCCCTTATTTAGATCACGACTTACTGTATATAGTAGGAGATATAGGAGATATATTTGGAGCGACCGTTACCATGCCCTTTGGTGTAATCAGAGACTGATAACGCTGACACAATTCTGTAGCGAATAGAGTGATATATAGGCCGATCTTTTATGAGATTTCATTATTAATGTATTTAAGTTCTATGGCCATTGGCTGCAATAAATGTTTATTATGTATTAGCTAATGCGGCCCTGGCCTTTGCAATTATTGGTTTAAGCAAAAATCATTGGTCTGGATGAAAATATTGGTCGAGGCAAAAACCATTGGTCTGGATGAATTGAAATTAGAAATAGTAATCTTAAAACTTGCACAATCCATGTCAAACTTAGAATCGTTTGTCGCACTTTCACATTAACTTGGCGGAGCTTTTTGTGTTACGATACTGGCTGTAAAGTAGTATTGTATGCGTGGGATTGACAATACCGTACTGTGCTTGTCCATAAATCACGCGTGTAATGGTGGACTCAGCTGGAATTTCATCTAAGTCATCAAAAAAGGAGGTGGTTATGGACAGCCAAGAAGTATATATCTATCACTGCATCATCTCCAGATTGTTTTCCCATCTTTAACACAGTAATTTCAGTAGTTTTAAGATTTTTCCCCCCAGGATTTGATCTCCTCCAATCCTAACCAAAAAAAACCCGCCAGCTACCGGTATTGCTTGGACTTCCAGTTCTATTTGGAATGGCTGCTGGTGATATTCTGGAAAGTGAACAGTGGTAAGGGAGAATCAAACCAAATTTTCATATTTAGTAACACTGAATGAGACAGCATTTGTACAATAAAATTTTCTAGAATACTGAAGTTGGCCAATATAGGCTACTTTATACTTCTAATGATGAAAAAGATATCAGGAAATGATGTAGGAAGTTAATAGATGTTTACTCCTCCATAGTCCATAACCCCCCCACCATCCCTTATTTAGATCACGACTTACTGTATATAGTAGGAGATATATTTGGAGTGACTTCTACTGTACAGATGCCATGACGACTTGTGAGTGGATGAACTCTAATTATGAACTCCGTCATATGATGACACGAATGGCAGTGCATGGTTTTCACTATAAAGTTTGCACAGAAAAGAAGTACCCATCACCAGCCAAACATAAACTGCGTGGGTATTTTATGTAAGAGACCATGTGAGAGATATCATGTATTAACATGCGGTGAACGTCAGATGTCTATTACAAAATTTTGTACCGAATGAACTTGTATGGTAGGCTATTCCTATTATTATGGCCATTGGCTGAAATAAAATTTATTATTATATAGTAAAATTCCAGCTGTATCCGCCATAATGCACATGAATTATCGTCATCATCATCATCATCATCTTGCACAGTTTCCAGCCACTGGCCGGGTCTGTTTGGAACACAAGCCTCTCCAACGTCTTCTGTCTTCCCACCATCTCTCAGCCTCCACCCTTGTCCAGTCTTCTCCTCTCTTCTTCACGCTTTCTTCCACCCCCTTCAGCCACCTGTCTCTCGGTCTTCCCCTCGGTCTCTTTCCTTCCCACTTCGTCTCATGTACTCTCCTGGGTATCCTCTTCTCCTCCATTCGTTTTACATGTCCATACCATCTAAGTCTAGATTTCTCTATACCATCCTGTAATGGTTCCTCCTTCATTAATTCTCTGGTCCTCTCATTTCTTATTCTGTCCATCTTTGTAGCTCCAATACTGCTTCTCAAGAACCTCATCTCACTGGCCTGTATTTTGCTCCTCTCCCTTCCTTTCATAACCCAGGTCTCCGAGGCATACGTCAGGATAGGGACATAGTACGTCCGATATATGATCTTTTTGCTGTTCTGAGGGACATCCTTGCTCCATAACATGGTTCTCACACTCCTCCGAAATGCTTCTGCCTGCCTCCCCCGCTCATTTATTTCTCTATCGTTTCTTCCATTATCTTGTATCAGGCTTCCCAGATACTTAAAACTCTCCACTTTCTTCAGCTGTTCCCCACCAATTGTTATTCCCGTTGTGGTTCTTTCCTTCTTCCTTGTTGTGATCACCATCTCACTCTTATTTATGCTAAATTTCATCCCATATCCTTGTATTACTCCTTCCCACACGTCCAACTGTTCCTGTACCTCCTCCTCCTTGTTTCCCCAAATCATCAAATCATCTGCAAACACCATTGCTTTCATCTTTCCGTCCCCAATTACTTGTGCCACTCGGGTCATTATGTCATCCATCACCACAATGAAAAGTAACGGTGACAGTGCACTTCCTTGTTTCAGGCCGTTTCTTTGTTCCAACCAGTCAGATCTCTCTCCTCCCACTTTCACACAGCTCACGCTTCCCTTGTACATCTCCTTTATCCTCTTTATAGTCCATTTCTCTACTCCTCTATCCTCCAGGGACTTCCATACTTTGTTTCTGCATACACTGTCATATGCTTTCTCAATGTCCAGGAAGGCCATCAGTAGATCTGTTCCATATTCATAGTGCTGTTCTTGTAACTGCCTTACAGCAAAAATCAAATCCACTGTGGACCTTCCTGCTCTGAAGCCATGTTGTTCTTCCCTCATCCCTCCTTCTATCCTTGTCCTAATTCTCTTTTCCAAAACTTTCTCGAAGATCTTTGCACAATGACTCATCAGTGTTATTCCCCGATAGTTTCTGCAATCTGTTCTACTACCTTTCTTGAAGATCGGGACAATGATTCCTTTTTTCCAGTCCTCTGGGGTCTTCCTTTCCTTCCATGCTGTCCTCATCACTCGGTACAGCCACTGTATCCCCACCTCTCCTGCTGCTCTCACCATCTCCACACTCAACTCATCCACACCCGGTGCCTTCCCTCCTTTCATCTTGTTCACTGCATCTTCCACTTCTTTCCATGTTAAGTCCTTTTCTGTTTGCAGTTCATCTTCCTCTTCCCCGATTTCTTCCTCCTCACCATCTTTTCCATTTGGGTTCAGAAGTTCTTCAAAATATTCTTTCCACATTTTCTTCAGTTCTTCCCTATTTTCTATCTCTTGTCCCCTTTTGTTCACCATTCTAACATAATCCGTAGGATCCTTCCGCCTCTTATCTTTCACCATCCCATACAGGACCTTTTTTGTACCTTCACTATCCTCCTCCATCATCTTTGTCCACTCTTCCATCCACTTCCTTCTCTCCTCAGCCACCACTCTCTTCGCCTCCTTCTTTCTTTCCTGGTACTCTTCCCTTGTCTCTACCGTCCTATTTTGATACCACCTCCTAAAGGCTCTATTCTTTTCCCTTACTATATCTTTTGTCTTCTCATTCCACCATGGTGTTTCCTTCCACCTCTTCTTACTACTTGTCCTCCCACATACTGCTTCTGCTGCACCCACTAGTGTCTTCTTAAATCTAGCCCATTCCTCTTCCACCCCTCTTTCTTCATCTGTTGGAATTCCTTCCTTTACCATTTTGAGGTACTCGACCCTTCTATCCCCTTCTTTCAGTTTCCATATCCTTATACGTCTTTCCTGGTTCTCAGTCCCTTTCTTCTCCTTACTCCCTCTCAGGTTCATTACCAGTAATCGATGGTCGCTATCCAGGTTCTCCGATGGTATAACCTTGATGTCCGTGATGTTCTTATTTAGTTCTTTCTCATACAGTATATAGTCGACCACCGACTTCCTGGTCAAGTCATCACTGTACCATGTGATTGTGTGGCTCTCTCTTTTCTTAAACCAGGAGTTCCCAACTAGCAGGCTGTTCCTCTGGCAGAAGTCCAACAGTCTCTTTCCTTCCTCATTTCTTCCACCCCAACCCTCTGGTCCTAGAACACTCTCATAACCTTGTCTTTCTCTTCCTACATGGGCATTGAGGTCCCCCATAACAATCATATTTCTTCCTACCAGCTGCTTCTGCAATTCCTCTTCAAACTCCTCCTTCTCTTCAGAAGCGCAGCCTACTTGTGGAGCATATACTTGCACTATTTCTACGGTCTCTCCCCTCAGTGCTACTTTCACTTTCATCATCCTATCACTTATTCTCCTCACTTCTTCTTTCAAACCATCTCGTACTACTACTCCCACTCCATTCCTCTTTCCCTCTTCGTTCCCACTCCAGTACAGTCTATAGCCTTTTCTCAGTACTCTTCTTCCTTCCCCTTTCCACTTTGTTTCTGCCAATCCCAATAAATCCAACTTCCTTCTTTCCATCATATCCACTATCTCCTCCACCTTCCCCGTCAGCGTTCTTAGGTTTAAAGTTCCAAATCTTAGTCCGTGTGTACAGCCGTGTCGTCGTCTATTAAATCCATCCTGTCCGAGGCTCGTTCCATTTTTGAAAGCATTTGGTTTAATCCACTACTGGCTTGCTGGGCCTATCGTAGCTTCACCAGAGCCCCGTTAGCCGTCACTTTTCAGGGTTCCTGTAGGACCTTCACAGCTACCGTAACGGTCCCGGGGCACACAAAGTCCCCACTGTACTTCGCCCCTACAGGCAATCCCCTACTTTGTGCCGTTGCCCGTCTCCCACGACGTGGACGAGGGGTTGGACTTATGGGAGAATTATCGTCAAATACAGTATTGCCAACCCTGCGCTTATGGTACTGCTGTGTATATAAGCGCTACTGTAAGATCAATGGCTTTTGTCTAGATCAATAATTGTTAGGTCTGGGCCACATTAGCCATAATATACACCCCTTGTTTTTGTCATGCACAATGGGATAGTTGCTCATTAATAATCTTTAATTTTAGTGTTTTTTATAATAGTAAAATTTTGTTGAATCCAGACCAATAATTGATAGGTAGCGAGGCCCTCGTTAGCCACAAATACACCCCTGGTTTTTGTCACACACAGTGGGGTAGTCACTCATCAATAATCTTTCATTAGTGTGGTGTAATTTGTATCCCACTTGTTGGCAACTAGTGACGTCAATGTGTACGCTTTGGTGACAGTTGAATAAACCACATGGCTGCTATTGTTACATTAGCAATAAATGGAAACATATTTACGGTACATAATTTAGCACATAAATCCGGTGCAGTCGGTGCAGAAGTGACCAAGGTTAGTATAAGGTGCGTTCAAAAAGTAATGAACCAGAGGCATAATTACAGAAACCAGTAGCTGTATGTTAGAAGTATTGGCCCTGGCTGTTGAGGCACTTGTCCCACTGTGACACGAGGCGGTGAATGGCTGTCTCATAAAATTCCCTGGGCTGCGATGTGAACCAGTTCCGCACGTACAGCTGGACGTCTGCGTCCGAGGTGAATCGTTGGCCCTGCAGAGCCCTGTTCAGGGGACCAAACATGGCGTAATCGCAGGGAGAGAGGTCTGGACTTTATGGAGGGTAGCTGAGAACCTCCCATTTGAATTTCTGCAGGAGTGTCGCGACTGTGTTGGCCGTATGAGGTCGTGCATTGTCATGGAGCGACCACGTCGGCTATGGCGTTAACTGTCACTCGGCGGTCCTGGGTAATGAGTGCATCAACCAGCTGGACGTTGTCATCAGTAATACAGGAGGGTGCCGCTGACCGGGCATCATCGGCTAACGACACCCGTCCTTCCCTGAAGCACTTGTGCCATGCCTTGACCCTTGCAAGGGACATGCAGTGTTCGCTGTACACTTGTGACATTCAGCGATGAGTGTCCGTTCCCCCTACTCCTTCCGCTGTCAGAAACCTCAACACCTCTTTGCTCTTCGGTTGACGCCTCCATGTCACTGTTTGCAATGCGACTGGCAGCGTTGACGATTGATGCATGCTGCTGCTCGCTTTGTATCGTCATGTGACGTGCATGTGTGCCCTCTAGTGACGGGCTGTGACCTTCCACGCTCTGGTCGGAACCACACCTCGTTACACACGCCACGATTAGCCACTGTAGTCACCGGTTTGCGCATTCCAGCCTCCGGTTCGTTACATTTTGAACGCACCTTATAATTTCAATTGTTAATGTCTCCCAAGAAGATAAATAAGATAGGAAAATCATATAACTTATTATCGAAATGACAGCGACGAAGTAAAGGGTGATGTCCATCTCAGAATTAATAATTAAATAAGCCATGCGTACCAATGATTTTCATAAGAGTTGTGCTCTGAAATGCTGTATCACAAATTGTTAGGTGTACTGTAAAGGACGTAGCAGTAGGATCTCTTCAGCTTGAAATAATCCCCCAGATGTCCAGGGTCGATTCCCGGCTCTGCCAAGAAATTTAATTCTGGTCTGAGAGCTGGAACGGGATACACTGAGCCTCGTGAGGCAAAACTGAGAAGAGTCTGATTCGATTCCTACCTCAACCATTCTGGAAGTGGATTTCAACATTGATTCTTCCCTTGATCAGAACCGGACTTTTACAGAACCTGGAAGATTATTGAAAATACCGTATATGACAAATATATGATTCACATAGGCTACCTTTCTGGGAGTCATTAGTAATTGAAAATACTGTCAATTATCACTGCTGCACTGGAAATATTTTTAATATTACGTAAATAGAGGTTTTATTTCTTGCTTGTTCAACGACGGCAGCCATTTTTGAGGCACTCACATTGACGTCATATCACGTCCAATCAGTGTTGCCAACATGTCCGATACAAAATACACCAGAACTAAAATGGGTGTTTGGACTAAACCATTGATCGCTACTTGGTTAGACGACCGTTGGAACATGGTTGCTACTCGTTTAGACTGCTGTCTGGACGAAACCATTGGTCTGGACGAAATCATTGGTCGCTACTTGGGTAGATAACTGTCTGGAGGAATATTACTGATTGCACTACAAGCAAGGGGGTCTGGGGCATAAGCCCCAAGTTAGGTTTGTTTTGTATGTAGAACAGTATACACTACTGTAATGAAACTTGGCGTACTTTCACATTAACTTGACGGTGCTCTTTTGGTTCACTATACCGGATAAGAAATAGTATTGAATGGGTGGGGTTGGCAATACTGTACTTGTGCATAATTAATGCCGAAAATGGCCGATACAGCTGGAATTTTTGCTATATAACTCGTGATCAAATTCAGGACGGCGGGCGGGTTATAGACAGTGGAGGAGTAGACGTCTAGGTGGCAGTGCAGATTAGTAGTGCAAAGAATTTTAAGTACTGAAATTACCTGAATTACTAGTCGGGAGAATATCTGGAGACTATTTAGTATTAGATGTTCACTCCTCCACTGCTATAGACCCACCAACCCTCCCAAATAGGAGCACGACTTATATAGTTGAATTTGCAGCTCTGACATCCATCTTTGTGATGGAGTCAGTAATGCCAACCCCACGCATTCGGTACTATATCGCATCCGGCAGACCAATATTTTCGTCCTGACCAATGGTGGTTTGGTAGCGCGGCCCTAGCTACTAGATAACACCCGTGGTCTTTGTCACGCATAGTGGGATTAGTCGCACATCAATAATCTTTATCCAGGCCAATGGTTTTGTCTTTTATTTCATTATTCACATGTCGTCTGGTTAGTTTTGTATCTGCATGTTAGCATCATGTAACATGGGGTATGAGGTAGTGTCTGACGTCAATGTAAAGTGGCCGACTTCGTGAAATGAACATGACCAAAAATCCTTTATTTACACAAAAAGCAATTATTTCCGATGCAGGCAGTAGGAATTCAAATTGAAATGAACTCGTAATGACTCCCAGAAAGGTATGTAAATCATAAATGATATATTTTCAATAATCTACCTTGTCAAAAGTTACAAAAAGGGACATTGCACTACTTTGCACTTTTAATAACATCTATTACTATATCATCTCCAGATTTTTTCCCTACCATTACTACAGGTGTTTTGGCTAATTACGGTACAGTAGTTTAAGAATTTTATACTTTGATTCTGGTCAAGGGAAGTTTTACCTTTTCAACTTCTATTCCAGGCAAATGCTGGGATGGTGCCTAACTTGGCCATGGCCGCAACCTACCCCAATTATAAATACATACATTAGTACAGCCATAACAGTGACACAGGTTATCAGACAAATTCTGCACACACCCAAGTACATGGGGCTACATGACCATAATGTCACAAAGCCCCTAAAGAATCAACAACAACAATGCTTGATATAATAACCAATTTTGAGTATCATTTTAATTACATTGCCATTTAATACATAGCCTACTGTATATCATAGCATACTTGTTGCGAAGCTAAAATACTATGGAGTTAGTGATCTGGAATTAACAAAATCATCTTTTACCAATAGAAGCCAAATGACAGTGAAAACCCCATAAATCTGATGTACTCAGCTTTAACCTCTGGTGTGCTTCCAAGTTCAGTCATTGGGTTGTTTTTGTTTCTTTCCGTACAGTATATTAGCCTAACGACCTTCTCAGGAATCTACCACATAAGTCAGTACTTTACACTGATGACATTTCTCTTATACCTGCTGATAGAGCCTTTAGTTTTTTCTGCCTCTTTGGCTTTTGTCTCACTGGTGCAGGATCTGCTCGATGGATCATGGCTCTTCACTTGACGTGATTATAGGCATCGCCCCAAACGTAAGCTTGTGTTCATGTCTGTTTGTTTATTTATGTAGTAGAACTAGCTGAGTCAGCACTCAGGTGGGATTGGATATGCTAGAGAACAGTGAAATTCAGATGAAGGAGATAAGAGGAAGTTGAAGATTACAAGGACTAACTTATCTGTCAGGTGCAAAACTAGGGGGAAAATATTAATATGTGGCACTACGACTCATTAAAGGCCTTGGTTGGTAACAGTTAAGGCTTGATGAACCTAGTACAAATCTACAGTACTTAAATTAGCCAAAATACCTTTTGTAATGATGAATAATAATTGTGGAAATGCTGTGGTAATAGCGACAAGCGAGAAACCTTCATCAATTGCAACCCCGCCCTCCCCCGACCATTGAGTGCAATTTATGTGGGCGCATGTTTTATGCCAGAATTGGCCTGTTTAGTCATCAGAAACACATCCACAAGCTGGTCTGAAAAGCTCTATGCAGGAAGAAGTATGTTTACTCAGAATCGAGTTACAGCCGACGATGACTTGAACCAGCCCACCATCCCCTTTTTAGATCATGACTTATATAGTAAAATTCCAGCTGAATCCACCATTACGCAGCCCGCGTTAGCTACTCCTGATTTCTCTCACGCCCAGAGGAGGTAGTCACGCATCAATAACCTTTATCCAGACCAATTGTTGTGCCAATTAATGCTTTCTCACATAATTGCAAGGTGTATTTTGTATCCCATATGTTGGTGACAGTGATGTGACGTCAATGTGTGCACATCGGTAACATTAGTAGAGACTTGATGCGCCAAACAATCGTGGCAATGGTCGTTGAATGAGCAAGAAACAAAAACACATACCGGTATTTCCAGTGCAGTAGTGATAATGGACAGTAATTTCAATTGGCAATGGCTCCCATGAATATGACATAAGGTATGAAAATTACATACGGTATATTGTGCAAGTGTAAAAACCAGGTTCATCACTCCTGAACAATTGCCCCATGGTCTACCGAGTGACCGTTGCTCAACTATTTGGCCTACAGATTGCAGGGGCCTTTCTTGAACGAGATGCTGCCTCTCTGATCAGTCATCTACTAAATTGTCCTCCCGAAGCTGAGCACACCCTGTTACAGCCCTTATATCAGTTTCTAAATCCCCTGACAAAACCGGGAATCGAATCTGGGGTGAGAGACAGGCACACTACCCCCACACCAGGCGTAAAACTAGGTAGGGAAAAGTGGGGAGTAGTGCCATATGTCAAGAAAACACTAGAACGTAACATAGTTTGTGTAAGGTAATGTGGATGGGTTTGGTAATCTCAGGAACTCTGGTCAGGATTGTTTCAGCGGGTACTCCAAATGAAGGGATAAAGCAGGATGAAATAGGCAGATTTTATGTTAGGCACTGAGTGCTGTAGTAGTGAGAGTTAACATTGAAGGTGATATAGGGAACAAGTCTACAATATGCTGGATTTGTAATGATTATGCATAGGAGGCAACAGAAGAGTTGCTGTCACCGACAGTAGTTTTTGGTGGACTCTAACCTAACCTGTCGCTATCATTATTTTTTGGATAATAATGGTATTGGTAACAAATTCACAAACTTATGGGGATATTAGAAAACATAATTGACGAGCTTTGCCTAAGCTTAACCGCTTATGCTCTGGGCGCTTTGCATGCTTTGCAAATTGGAACCTTGATAAAACTATGGTTTTAGTATCCGCTAGACCTATCCAATTAGCATTGTTTTAAGCATTCTGCTAGAAGTATATTTCCATACCTTGTAAAATTCAAGGTCTATGTAACAACTCGTACAATGCTAAATGAATGTGGCTCACCATTCGGTAGCATATGTCCCAGTGTATTATATGCTTATGCCGAGTGTAGTGCTGATGGACGATTTTAATGCTAGGATGGGAAATAGGACAGATAGGCATGAGAAGGTAATGTGCAATTAGGGTGAGGAGAGGTAAGTGAACACCAATGGGAAGTGTTTACTGGACTTCTGTGCTAGCATGGGATTAACTGTTGCAAAGGAGATTCAAGGATACTTAGGAAACTGATAAGGAATTGTACAGTATTCTGTTTTTTTTTTGTTTTTTTTGGTGAAACAGACCACAAAATAATCGAGCATAGTTAGTCTTAAAGTGCAGAATGTGAGGTATGTTAACTGACAGACTTAGAGTTGAAATTCTCCTGGATAAGAAACTTGTGAAACTCAGGAATTCATGATAATGATTGGTGAGAGATTCAAAACAGTAGATGGTAAAGAATTACAGGAAACCGAGTGGTCAGGATACAGGGATACATCACAGTACTGGACGATACATTATTGGACAATTGTGTGTAAAGACAGGAAAAAGCACATATCCTGGTAGAACAACAAATTGAAGTCAGCTTGTCCAAGTAAAAAGAAGGCTTAGCCTACTTAAGATGGCTACAAGCAAAGAAATTTGGCAGACAGAGAGCTTTATGTATTTGAAAAGAGCAAAGCCAAACAAATAATAGCAGATTACAGAAGAAAACAAGTAGTTCCGTGAAGAACTAAAGCCTATTTTCATATATCCTACTTATGTAAATTGCCTCTATCAACATACAAAATTTCAGTTTGATTGTAATATATTCGTAGATATTGAGAACCGTCTAATATTTCGGATGGTCGCCACTTTGGATGTTTTTGCTGTAAAAGATTCGTAGATATTGAGAACCGTCTAAATATTTCGGATGGTCGCCATATTGGATTGTTATATGGATGGGCCATAGAGTTATGTTCTATTAAAGGAAAATTATTCCGTAGGTTAATTATTCAAACTTTCACTCCATCGCATGATTACGACACAAGGAATAAAAACTTAATTTTAAAATTTCGCACAGCCGCCATCTTGAAGTTATGTAAAGAATTGAACTAAATTAGATGCCAGTGCATTACAATATGTATAAACATTAAATTACCATATTTCACTCCGCACAGATGATTAAATCGCGAGAAAAAACAATTAAAACGTTTCAACTTCGCTTGGCCGCCATGTTCATTTTGTTCCCTTGAAACTTACAAATATAAACTTGCAGTAGTGCCCTGTATCACCGTACAAAATTTCAGGGTGATATCAGAAATAGTTTCGGAGATATACAATGCCGGCAAAATATTTCGGACAGCTGCCATTTTGAGGTTATGTAAACAATTGAACTAAATTAGATGTAAGTACATTACAATGTGTATAAACTTTTACGTTACCAAGTTTCATTGCGTTTGGATGGTTAAATCGCGAGAAAAGTCTATTTCAAAGTCTCAACCTCGCCTCGCCGCCATGTTGGTTTTGTAGTTACCAGGTTTTTGAAAGTCTCATAGCTGAACGTGTAGTAGTGCCCCTTATCACAGTACAACATTTCAGGGTGATATCAGTAATAGTTTCGGAGATATTGAATGCCGGTGAAATATTTCGCACAGCCGCCATGTTGGATTGGTGAGACAAAATAGAATTTGAAAGTCGGGGTCGGCCAAAATGGTGCTATGACCTTACCGAGTTTTATTGAAATCGCCCCAGCCGTTTAAAAGTTATTAGGGGGGGGACACACATACGCACACACACACACACGGACAAAGGTGATCTCATAAGCCTTTGGTTTTTTTTTCATAAAATGAAATTTGAAGATAAATTGGGAGCATAACGTCAGATGGCAAGAAACCCTTTTTTGGAGTGTTATATCACTGGCCAGGAGAGGCCAAGGTCCTACATGGACTGTAGTGCCGAGGAGTAAGTAATGCCCGTTGCTCACGGTAAAATTATTCACCAAACTTATTGAACAATTTCTTGTACAATAAGAAGTGACTGTTGCTCACGGTCAAATGTTACGGAACACCTGATTTGATCAAATGTTTTATCAAATAGAGCAAATCCTATTTTCGTAAAATTATTTCATACAATAGCCAATCAGAGCATCATATGCGGTAAAGGACTGCCATCTAGCGGCGGATTGTGAAGTCCATCTTGTAAACAAACATGTCCGGCTGGTCGAAAGAAGCAGTTGAAGCCTTAATCGAGGAATATAGGAAACGTGTGTTTATATACAGTCAAGTCTCCGCTGTATCATAACAGAAACACTAGGAGAGATGCGGAGGCCAAAATTGCACGTGCGCTGAGAGAAGTCCGGCCAAACACTGATTCTTCGGAAGTGAAGGCGAAGATCAATGGCCTGCGTACGCAATTCTGCAACGAGAGGTTAGTGCAGTATACACCCTTGACTTTATTTCACGATCTGAATGTATGAAATACTCCTTCCTTTCTTGTAGTTACTACTCGGCTGGTCAGCCTGTGATAAGTTATTTTAGGCCTAATGGTTTATGTTCTATCTTAAGTTCAGTCTAGCCTAGCAGCAGTAACTAGGTACTGTATGTGTTTTAATGGTTTAACATTATGATTTCAGAAATAAGATGTACAAAGTCAAAAGTGGAATGAGCTGTGAAGACTTATACAGGCCATCATTTATGTGGTACGAAAGATTATTGTTTCTTGCTGACCACATCATGCCAAGAGGTAGCAAATCCAATCTTGACATGTCACAGATCAGTGAAGATGGATCTACTGCATCTACAGTCATCGTAAGTGTAGAAGCATATTAATTATTTAATGAAATAAATTACATGCATTGTAATGATCATCATAATAAAATAGAGCTATGAAAATGAAGCAGCATGGGTTACAAACGAAGAGGTATTAAGACTAGTGGGAGAGGAGAGATGTTTCTGGCGGCTGCTATTGAAGAGAAGAGATAGGTTGGTAGGACACATACTAAGACACCCAGGAATAGCAAGCTTAGTTATTGAAGGAAGGTTCAAGGCAAGAACTGTAGGGGTAGACCAAGGTTAGAATATGTTAAACAGATTGCCTCGGGCGTTGGGTGTGGTAGCTATGTAGAGATGAAACGATTAGCTCAGGACAGGGAGGCATGGAGTGCTGCATCAAACCAGTCAAAAACTGAAGACTCAAACAACAAAAACAATGTAATAAGTAAATTTTAGAAGTAATACGTAGGCCTAAGTGAAAATACCTTTTCTGAAATATTGCTTATTTATGAGAACGAAATCATTGATACTGAATGTTGCAATGCTATAAGTTGCTGTTCATCAAGGGGGGAGGTACACCTTTACAAGTGTAAAAACCACAGATATTTAAAATACTGTAGTTTTCCTTGGTATTCCTTTGTTCTGTTGATATGAAAGTTTGCAAACTCCTAGAACTGTCCTTTTCAACTTGAATATTTGCAATTAACTTTCCCTAGTTATTAAGGGGAAAAAAATCAAAAAATTGGAAGATAATTGTTTTAGAATGGTAATAATGCTTGTGTTAAAAATGTGAACAACATCTTTTGCCTATCTTCTTAAATAATATTTTTTTTCCCTTTTTTATAAGAGTAGATTTCGTTTGACATTTTAGTGAGGTATGTTTACTCAGAAAATACAAAAGACAAATGTTACTGCAATGGTTCTTGTCCACATTCTCAATACACAAGAGATACATGTGAATACAAAATTTCATCAAAATATCTCAAAAACTGTTTGAGTTATGAAGGAAAACAAAAGAAAAACATAATGTTTGGGGAACGAGCGTTAAACTTACCATTGGGAGGAAGAGTATTTGAGATATTTTGATAAAATTTTCTATTCACATGTATCTTTTGTGTTTTAAGAATGTGAACTAGAACCATTGCAATAACATTTGTTTTTTGTATTTTCTGAGTGAATGTAAAGGTGTACCTCCCCTCTCAAAATACAGTAACATTAGAAGTTATAGGCCTAGTGAATGCTGATTTAAGGCTCATTCAAGTTGGGATTTAATACTTCTTCTTTTAAATTTCTTTATTTATTTATTGGGTACAGAATGTCCCAGCGATACCTACTTACATACATTATCATACTTATTGTTAACAAAAGGGAAACAAAACACAAAATAGTGAAATTAAAAACTAAAGTGCTCGTTTTGCCCTCAATACCGGTAGCTATTCACACAGCGTTCTTGCCACTTCACTTGTCCTACTCCACTGAAATAATCCTTAAACTCATTTCTAATGTTCAGAGGTACTTGAGCTGCTCTGTTTCCCCTCTGTCTCTCAATTCCTTCCATTGAATGATCATTTCTCCAGTTTCCATGCAAGAGTATACCTTCACTTGTATTTTCTTGGTCTGCGAGAGACATGTAAACTGATTTATTTTCTTCCACAAGAAAGTTATGCAAAGCACAGGTGGCTTGAACAATAGCTTCAACTTTGTCCACTGAAAGGTTTATTTTGCTTAAAAGAACTCTAAATGTATTAGCCATAATTCCAAAGGCATTTTCCACAACACACCTTGCCCTGCTCAACCTGTAATTGAAAATCTTGTGCTCCATTGTCAATCCTCTGTTGGGAAAGGGTTTCATTATGTTAGTGGACAGTGGAAAAGCGTCATCAGCCACAAAAACAAAGGGAAACTCCTTGTCACAACCAGGGAGCTGACGAGGAGGTGGTATGTTCAGCATTCCATCACGCATTGCTGAAAATAAATCACTTTTCTGAAAACCCCCCCCATCACTCACACGGCCATTAGTTCCAATATCCACATAAATGATTTTATAGTTTGCATCAACCACTGCTAATAAAACAATACTCTTTGGGCCCTTGTAATTGTAGTAATGTGATCCACTTGATCGTGGAGCTGCAAACTGAATATGTTTCCCATCAATTGCTCCTATGCAGTTTGGGAAGTTCCACTTTTCTTGAAATTCGTGAGCAATATTTTTCCATTTCTCATTTGTGTCTGGAATCTGAAATAAAAATTCATTTCTTACAGGATTTTGAAGGAGGCGCCCTAATGTCGGTGGATGATTACATGTTAGATGATGATGGGGTACTGGTAGGCCTAGGTCAGGAGTCAGATGACACCGACACCCCAGGACCTAGCACATGGAGAGTGACGAGCCAGCCCCCACAGAAAGAAGGTACAAAGCATTATATATACCCAGTAAAATGGAGTTACTGCATTTAATTTAAAATAATATGTTTTTTTAGGAAAGCAGGATTTCTTTAATGATATTTTTACAATATGAGGGATTTTCCACTTTTCAGGTACATCCACCAGGAAAAGAAAGGGTTTCTCCAGAGGACCAAGTACTGGCCAATGCTTCGCAGATATTGGCATCTATGGCACCTTCGGTAACAGCGACAGATTCCGAGGAAATATTTGGCAATTACATGCCAGTGAACTCCGACAGATAAAAAACAAGAGACTGAAACTTTTAACCACACAAAAATTACAGAACATTCTAATAGAGGCTCGAATTGAAGAAATGGAGTAAAAATATGCCATGAAATGAAATTTCATTATTATACATAAAAATAAATAATAAGTAATACATATAATATAAATATACAGTCTTACCTGCAAATAATCTTCCTTTAATGCATTGTATATTTCCCTACATGTTTCAGGGATTATATGAGCCAGGGTACCAAAAGGTATTCTTGTTGAATACATGAGGTTTGTATATGTTTCACCAGTGGCAAGAAATCTCAGTGTAACTTGCAGTCTCATTTTCGCTGGAATAGCTTGCCTCATATTTGTATCTTGTCTTTCTATTCTTGGTCCAACAAGCTGGAGCAATTTTTAAAAATCACCTTCACTCATTCTTAAGAAATTCCTGTATGATTCAGTGTCCTCTAACCTGAATTCATTCTGAACTAAAGATAACAGACCCCTTCCATCATCCCTTCTAGCTACCCAAGGTCTGATCCACCACCTTCTAGATCTCCTCTTCTTTTTTCTTTTAATAACTGCACATGCCGCTATTGTAATAACTAAAGCTGCAATTTGTTTACTGTGTACTGATGGCATTCTTGATTATTATTCACTGGCTATAGAACCTACTATGTCTGGTGACCAAAAAGCAAACCTTTCAATTAATTGAGACCTGTTCCCACAGAGGTCAGGCCAAACAAATATAATTCCAAGTTTTCGCCAAAAGATGGCAGAGCGATCACTCATATGAGTTTTAAGCAACATTTGACCGTGTACAACACAACATATTTTATAAAAGATGTTAGCAAATTTTTGTCAAATCTTTTGTCAAATAATTGTACCAAAAATTTTACCGTGAGCAAGAGGCTTAAGTAATATTACCGGCCACAGTGGCCGAGAGCGCTAATACGCTACCTTATGCATCACTGGCATCGGGAGAGTGTAGGTTCAACCCCACCTTGGCCGTCCTGATAATGGTTCCTGTGGTTTCCCATTTTCACCACCAGGCAAATGCCGGGACGGTTCCTTTCAAAAGTTCCACGGTCGATTTCCTTTCAAAATTCCTTTCCTGACCCGCCCTGAATATAAAATAAATGGCCATTGGCTGCAATAAGAAATAAAAGAACTTAGAAATGGAGGAAACAGAGAAATATGCATTGTTTTGGATAATTCTGGGAAACTAATTGTAAATGCCTAGGAGGTACTAGGAAGATGGGACGAATACTTCGAAACTTACTAAATGCTACGTGGAATCCTGACAGATTTTGAGATTATTCAAGAAGAGATGAGATCATGAACAGAATCACGGTTGAGGAAGTAGAGGCGATGGTAAATAAACTATGATTATGGGGTTTGAAGCCATTTTTCAGTGTTGCCTTAGTAAAGAAAAGTTTGGTGCTTTTCAGTCGGTCAACACTAATGTACCCAAATAAGTAGGGTTAAATCCTGAAAAACAAAACATGAGATTAATAAATACACTTGTATTTGGGTACATTCGTGTTGACCGATTGAAAAGCACCAAACTTTTTCTCTTAACTTATGATATAAAGCTGTAGGAGTAGATTAAATTCATCCAGGAATGTTAAAAGTATAGTGGGAGGGCAGGGATGAAATAGTTGCATAGGCTAATCGAATTGGTATGGGATTTAAGGAAGGTACCGGTACCCTCTGAATGGACAAAAGCAGTAATTGCCCCAATTTATGCTCAACGAAGCTGGATAGATTGCAACCATTATAGATATATTTCTTTGATAAATGTCCCCGACAAAATCATGATATAGGCTACTCTGGCATTGTAGAAAGGAGATAGAAGTCTAGTCGGAAACCAGTGTGCCTTTAAGCCACAAAGTGGCTGTCAGGATCAAGTATTCAGTTTGCACCAAGTTATTGAGAAATGTTATGAGACGATTAGACTGTTGTGTTGTAGATCTGGAGAATGTGTACAGTAAGAGTACCAAGGGAAAAGATGCTGAGCATCGTGAGGGATTATGATATCAAGGGAAGGGTGTGTCAGGCAATCAGAATAAGCATATGCTGATAATAAGTTTGCATTGAGAGTTGATGGTAGGATGAGTTCTTGATTTAAAGGTGTACAGGAGTCAGACAAGGCTGTAAACTTGTTTTACAAGTTCTCAACTTTTCAATACAACATATCTTTATTGAGAACTTATGTTCCCATATGAAGTTCCCAAGAAAAGGTTTCTAATGTGCACTATACAGCATATGGGAACATAAGTTCTAAATAAAAATAATTATGTTGTATTGAAAAGTGGAAAACGTGTAAAACAATTATAAATTCAATACGGAAAAAATACAGTATTAAAAGATATTCATGAGGCTGTGGAAAGTAGTTTTTGAAAGCTTTTGTCTGGAGCATGGCACTATGGAAGTGAAACTTGGATTATTTATGCAGCAGAAAATAGGAGAATTGAAGCGATTGAAATGTGGTGTTACAGGAGAATGATGCAGATCAGATGGGTAGGTAGGGTTGCAAATGAAGAGGTATTAAGACTAGTGAGAGAGGAAAGATGTTTCTGGGGACTGCTAATGAAGAGAAGAGATAGGTTGGTATGACACATACTAATACACCAAGGAATAGCAAGCTTAGTTACGGAAGGAAGGGTTGAGGACAAGAACTGTAGGGGTAGACCAAGGTTAGGCTTTGTTAAACAGATTGCCTCAGATGTAGGGTGTGGTAGCTATGTAGAGATGAAATGGTTAGCTCAGGACAGGGAGGTATGGGTAGCTGCAACTCACAGTCAAAAGACTGAAGAATTAAACACACAAGGCTGTAAACTTCCACCACTTTATACAGGGTCTTTATATTTGCTTGGCAAGGACATTCTCGCTCACGCGCTCCGCCAGTGACGGCTCAGTTGCCGGCCACCGCGGGAGCATATTACGGCAGAATACAGTGCTTAAAATCAGTATCATGCATATTTACTCGCCATGTTTACAGTAGATGCTGAAAATGTTCCCCATTCGCTGCCAAACATAATCAGCATCTCCTTATGAAGTTTCCCGTTACTCCGGTTTATTTAGCTTCAGTAAGGAAATAACGACCTTTACATCTATTTTTTTTTATTACAGAACCTGTACGTTTGAATCTCATAGCCAGTTGTTTTATTGTCCGATTTATAGGAATGGGTCTCCCAGGAAATTTCACTGGAAACTTTTGTCTTGTTCTAATGCACGATGCACTTTATGTACGAATTGTGCAGATATACACTTTCACGTAACGAATATTTCACATAAGGCATTACAGCACTATACACAATCACAATAAAACACTATATAATATGCAGTACACGGTAGCTTTATAAAACACCGAACTAGCTCGGAGCTCACAAGTCTACCGCAGGAAGAGCGTGGGAATACGGCCGGAGACCGCGCGCGCCAACCTGTGACAGACGGCTATTGGCCGGTGACCGCCGGCCAAGGTCGAGCGGAATCGCCTTGCCAAGCAAAAATAAAGACCCTGTATATGGACCATTTGCCGGAGGGTATAAACTGGGATTCAATTATGTGGAAACCAGGTAAGCAGTCTGCCTTACAGTATGTTGATGCTTGATTGTGATTACAGACTGTCGAAAGCTTATATGCTAACATGTAAGAACTTAGAAACAGAAATGTAGGGACTAAGGTATGTAAATCTGCATATTAAAAACAAAGGTGATGTCGGTGGGGTAGGAAGACCAGAAAATAGAATTCCAACTGAATTAAACTGAAGCTGTTGGACCATTTTAAATACTTGGGTTCTGCATTCTCTCAGGATGGCAGTATAGGGAAAGAGATAGTCACGTTGTAGGAAAGGCAATGCAGTAAGTTTTCAGTGGTGTTCTGCTGTGTTCATTTGTGGACATCAGTGTGTTCAGCGACACTGGGACATGAGCCTGAACATTGGAGGTTAATATCTGTAGACTCCCTCAAACTATCATCTGTATGCTGACGTCCTGGTAGGCCTATGGTGTATACAGTAGCCTATTGTGTTAGTTTCTGGACATCAGTCTGCTTCATTTGAACATCCCTTATTATTTCCATTTCAATGGAGTCGGGGATGAGATACGATACATTTCTGTGAAATGGGTGGATTTTCCAGCCGGATACCCTTCCTAATCCGAACGTTATGTGAGAGATAATGAAACTGACCAACAGTTGGTTGAATGTGGCCTATTGGAAGTTATCATCCCAGCATTTTTCTGGAGTTGGAAACGGGAAGCCATGGAAAACCATTTCAAGGACAACTGATGGTGGGGTTCAAATCAGGGACCCGGAACAGAGCTGAAATGCGTTACGTACCGCTGTGTTCCACGTTACATTATTTATACCATACCGCGGCCCGAACTGACTTGCGGTGTTGTTCCGTCCCACTGTAAATTGGAGCTCGGTACGAGAATATGGAACGTTACCGCGCTGGAACGGTACATCAGGATCTCGACTCCCAACTGTAACGACCATCAAGGTACGTGTTAGCGGAACGTTTCGTCTGAAACGGTACATAACTGGAACGATTCCTCAGCGTTACCAGTTGGCAAGTTACTCTGCGTACCGTTCTTGGTTCTCGAAATGGAATTACGTTTCCACCAGTCAGCCGGTTACCCTGTGTACCGTTCCAGCCTCTACCAACCAGTCACCCGGTTTCTATGTGTATCGTTCCAACGAAACTTGGAACGGTAAAGAGCTGGAACAGTACAGCTGCATTTCCCAAAATGTGTGTACAGACTATTACAGAACTATTACACAGTTATTACACTGGCTATTACGGCCAATTACACCGTAGACTATTACGGCTATTACACAGTCTTATTACGTTACCACGGCAATTGTACTACAGCGTTTATTACGCTGTTACGCTGGTTATTATAAACTGTCACATAATAGCCTAATTACACAATAATTACGGTACATCAAATTGCATACCTGTTATCTTATCTAGGGGCATTTCTTTCAGGATATCCTAATACGCTATCTAGCCCAAGTATATTTTTCAGTATCTACTGTACTACCTAAAGCCTCGATAAAAAAAGACTTTTTTCTGCGTCAAAGACTATCTAAATTTCAACGATGCTGGGCCATATGAGGAAGCGAACATGTTCTGTGATCTGTTTTAAAAATAGTGATTTAGAGCTCTTCTCACCAATGTAGCGTGCGTAAATTCGTCTTAGAAGCAATCAATTAGTAGATTGTATAAAAACCAGCATCCGTGGCTTAGGCGGCAGCTCGCCGGCCTCTCACCTCTGGGTCCGTGGTTCAAATCCCGGTCACTCCATGTGCGATTTGGATCGCTCGTTTGAGAAACTGCACAAGTCCATTTTTTGGCTATATTGAGTTATGTATACATTCATGAATTTCAAGTGTAAATACATCATTTTACAGTGAAATTACACAAGTCCATGGAATATCCTCTTCAAAATGACCGCTTAAAAATTTCGTTTGTTTGAGAAATAACACATGTCCAGGGGAGTAGTGTCTAAACCTGCCACCATTGATTGTGTGCGCTGCAATTGTACAACAGCTGATTGAAATTGTAATCATGAAGGTTGATAGCAGTCCTTCTACCTCTTCTATTAAAAGGAAAAAAGGCATTAGAGCTGGCCTGCGAGAAGATAAAGAAAGCACGGATTAAGCGTTTGGAGTATGGTAATTCTGCAGAAACTGTAATACCGAAAAGGGAAATTCAGCAACAATGCATGTAAGTAAAACTAACCTCAATATTTTATATTAAAATAAATCACTATTTTTACATGTTTTTCGTTGCAGTCAATATAAATAACTATTTGAAAAGTATTTCCATTTTTTATTTATCAACTCTTATATCGAATATATTCTGATATTTACGCGCAATTTTTTATTATTTTGTAGATGTTCAAAGAAGTGCATTGACAAAGTTTCAGAAGAGGAACAATTAGAGATATTCAATAAATTGTATTCATTGGATATGAAAAATGAACAGGATGCGTACCTTCAGAATTTTATGGCAGTAGTGCCAGTGCAACGTAGAACACCTCGAATAGACAAAGGGGACAGAAGTAAGAAAAAAAGTAATATATTTTCTTACAAAATATCTACATCCCAGTCTGGCCATATCAAGGTATGTAAAACGTGTGTTCATGGCTTTGCATGGAATAACCAGCGGCAGAGTCCAGCGTCTGAGTAATTTGTTAACACAAGGTAAATCTCCTATGGATAAACGTGGGAAAATGGTGCCAGGCAATGCAAACACTGGGGATACTATACCACTAGTGAAGAATCACATATCGGTATAAACAGAGTCATTACTCTAGTAAAACCCGGAAATATCTTGATGAGAAACTGTACCGGTACCTGAAGATTATTTATGAGTTGTTTACTGAAGCACATCCTGATGTTAAAATCAGTTGCTGCTTCCACAGAAAGATATTCTTGCATTATTTTGAACTTCCATTTGGTCGTCCTCAAGTCGACACATGTTGCAAATGTGAAGAACTTAGTATGAAAATTAAAAGTAAAACATTAAATGAAAATGCCAAAAAGTTTGCATTAACAGAGCTTACTGTTCATAAAAAGCGTGCCAAAAAGTATTTAACTAAAGTTAAGTCTGTGGAGGAACTAATGAGTCAGAGAGGTGACGTTGCATGTATTAGCATAGATTACATGCAAAACCTACAGTTGCCAGAAATTCCTGTGCAAGAAATCTTCTATCTTAGGCAACTAACTTTAATGTGTTTTGTATCCTTGACCATAAAACTGGGCATGCACAATTTTACACCTTTCGTGACGAGGTTTTTTCATTTGTAATGGACTATATAAATAAAACATACATGAAAATGTGAAGGAGTTGCATATATTTTCTGATGCATGCTCTGCTCAAAATAAAAATCACACAATTTTAAGGATGTGGCTGATGATGGCAGCACAGGGAAGATTTAACACCATACATCACTATTATACCATCCGTGGACATTCATTTATGTCTTATGATAGAGACTTTGGTGTTATTAAGAGAAAATGGAGAAAAATTAACAGAATCTACACACCTAAAGAGTATGTGGAGCTATTAATATCAGCTAGTGCTGCCAATAATTTGTCTGTGACTACGGTAGAAGGAAGATATATTTTGGACTTCAAGCAATGGTGGCCCCAGTATTATAAGAAGACAACATTATCAGTTGAATCGCAAGGTAGAAAAGTGGCAAAAGACCAAAATATGTATCTACATATAAGTCAATTTAATCACTTTACTTTTAGAAGAGAATATAATGGTGTCTTGACTGCAAGAACTTACGTAGATGGACTAGTAATGCACACATTCAAGTTGCAAACTCATAATATGGTTCCACCTTTTACTAACTCCAAAGCATATGAACAGGACTGTATTCCCATCGGCAGTCAGAAAATTCAGGTCTTACAGAAATTAATGAAGTACCTGCCGGAAGATGAAGAGATTCAAGAGTTTTTTCATGAGATACTCTCCTGGCCCATAGTGGGCAAGGAATGAAATGAAGATGAGTGATAAACCAAGATATTATTCAAGTATTTTATTTTATACATTTGGTATTATTGTTTAAAAGGAGAAGAGATTAGTGTTTTTTTGTGATTACGTGTAGGCCTAGGGATTTAATGAATATGTGTGATAAGCCAATAATATAATCCCTCCATTGTATTGTGTTCCATGGTATTGTTGTTTATAATGACAAAAGAGCAGTGTTTTTTGTAGGTTTTGTGATTACGTGGAGCATACTCTGATGTACGGTATGAATGAAACTTACCACCATCAAATATTTTACAATGTGTTACTAGGTAGTATGTAAATACACTGTATAACAACAAAAAAAAAGGGACGCACCAGGAAGTAATTGTCAGATGGCGAGAAAAATCTATGGATCTGAGGAACAGACATAGAATAGCAAACAAACGATCAAAAGTGCAGGACAATCAAATGATTTATTGCAGAGTTAGAGCATTACAAAGTGAGGACGTCAATAAGGTGTTGATCCACCCCTGGCATGGATGCAAGCTGTCTCTCGACGTGGCATGGACTGATAAAGTTCCCGGATGGTGTCCTGCGGAATTTCGTGCCAAATGGTCTCCAACTGTTGGGCTAAATCGGCGACATTCCGGGATGTTCGCAATAGCCTTCCCATGACGTCCCAAATGTGCTCTATGGGAGAGAGATCAGGTGACCGAGCTGGCACAGGAAGGATAGAGCAAGCTTGAAGACAGTCCATAGCAACACGTGCCGTGTGTGGCCGGGCATTATCCTGTTGGAAAGTAAGGCCTGGATGTCGCTGAAGGAACGGTAACACAACCGGCCGTAGAATGTCATCAACATTACCGCTGTACTGTCAGTGTGCCAGGAATGACTACCAGAGGAGTCCGGCTATCAAAGGAGATGGCACCCCAGACCATCACCCCCTGTTGTGGGGCTGTGTGGCGTGCGATAGTCATGGCAGGATCCCCACGCTGGCCTGGACGTCTCCAAACACGTCTGCGGTTGTCGTCAGGGCACCGTTGGAAACGGGACTCGTCACTAAACATTATACGTCCCCAGTCAGTGCAGTTCCACGTTGCTCGAGCGCAGCACCACTGTAATCTGACTTGACGGTGAACAGGCGTGAGTGGTAAGCGGCGTAACGGGCGGCGCGAGCACAAATTCCTGTCACTCAGGCGTCTGTTGATGGTCATGGTGGACACGTGTGTGGTTCACACGCTGGATCGTTGATAACGACGACTACGGTGCTGTGACGGCTGTTCTGACAATCGCTCTGTCTTCCCGTGCTGCTGTGGCCCTCGGTCGACCACTGCCGTCCTGACGCTGATGCCTGCCGTTGCTGACCCACGCTTGCCAGTATCGTCTGATCGCCGCATCACTTCTACGCAAATGTCCAGCGACAGGTCGATTCGACCAACCAGCTTCTTTCAATCCGATCGCACGGCCTCTTTCAAACTCTGATATCTGCTCGTAATGAGCAGTAATGGGTAATGTCATTCTTACAGCCGACGTCCAGATATCGCAGTCAAATGCAACAGCTACTTTGAGCATACGCTTCAGAATCGCGCCTATATACACCTGATGCATGCGCAGTTCGGATGCGCGGGAGCTCCCGCTATTCATTGGAAACGAAGCTTTAATCAAGTTGCATGTTCGGTCCGAATGTCTTTGCATACGTAATTTCCTTACAATCGGACAACGCCTTCCCGGTGCGTCGTTTTTTTTTACAGTGTACTAAAAGTTCTTAACAAGACATACATTTTAATATTTTAGGTTTGTTTGAGAAACAACGCATGTCCAAGTAACACAATGGCTTATATTGTTATAAGTATAAGAATTAAATTCTTCAAATTATGATGTGTAAGTTGTCTTTAGGTGTGCTGGACAAAACGGAGGCAGACAGGTTTTTCTCCGGGTACTCCGGTTTTCCCTGTAAAAATGTCATTCCAGCAACACTCTCCACTATCATTTCATTTCATCTGTCATTCATTTAATCATTGCCCCAGAGGAGTGCGTCAGGCCTCGGCAGCCGGCACAGTCCATATCCTCGCCGCTAGATGGGGGCTTCATTCATTCCATTCCTGACCCGGTCGGAGACTGGAAGCAGGTGTGGATTTTCATTCAAGTTGTCTTTAGGTATACTTTCAATGGATCTAAGAAATATATTAATTAGTTGACCAGTTTATGGTTGAAATATATATTTGCAATTCCTGAACAGTTGACATCTCAGGACTTGTGTCGTTTGTCAAACAAGCGATTCATTTGTGCTGGACAATGCTGAGGCAGACATGTTTTTCTCCGGGTACTCCGGATTTCCCTGCCCAAAATTTCGTTCCAGCAACACTCTCCACTCTCATTGAATTTCATCTGTCATTCATGTACTGTAATCATTGCCCCAGCGGCAGCCGGCACAGTTCTTTATCCTCGCCGCTAGATGGGGGCTTCATTCATTCCATTCCTGACCCGGTCGTTTGACTGGAAGCAGGCTGTGAATGTTCATAAAAAACGCATTTTCTCTCTGTATACGCAAAGGAGAAAATATATATGAATGGTATATATGAATTCAGGCACTTTCTGATTTAATTTAGTAATCGTATCTAAGTACATTTTAGCCTATTTTCATCTTATGAAATATATGCTTAAGACTTAATGTCCCGACATTTTGGTAAGAATCTATTTCAAGAGATGGTGGGGGACAAAGACTGTTCGCGTCCGTAGCATTCCTTAAGCTACACGTGTCCCCTGGGTGGTGCTAAAGAACGGTCACTCCGTGGGAAACATCTACACCAAGGAGTTTAGGCAGCCAGACAATCCCAGTGATCTCCTGGCTCAAAATATTGCTTGATGTCACAAAACGTGAATACAAATAGCCCTTCTCAGGGTTTTCCAGCTAAGACATAAGAAGATCGAAATGTCAAGTACTACAAAAAATCCTATTACAAAATGAAATCCAATATTTGTATACCGATTTGTGTAGATAGTTGTAACAGCTGGAATTTGTGTCAAACTCATGTATGTGATAATTTAATGTTTTAATGTGCCATACGCTAAATAAATCAAGAGATGGCAGCTCAAACGAAGCTGAATTTATTAATTAATTTTATATTGAAGGGGGGCTCCGATCTGTGATCTGAAAACTGCTATGTACTCTTTCTAGTAGCCAGGATTGTGATTAATTCATTGCTTAATTTATAATTTCAAAAACAGAAAAGTTGCTGTTTTTTTCTCTCAACAATCTGATTAAAATTCGAAAAAAAGGGTAATACGCAAGTTGAGTTTCATTCACTGATTCCAAAGCCGTATCGAAAACCTGAAACGGTCGAATAGAATCGTCGGGATCACTTTGGGAATTTTGGGAATAAGTGTTACTGTACTTGCAACAAAAGGCGCGATCGAAGTCAACGTTTGAGTAATGAACCTACGCAATAATCGTCATCTAATAGTACATAACACTATGGCCTACAAATATAAAAATCCAACATGGTGACCATCCGAAATATTAAAACGGTTCTTAATATCTACGAATCTATTACAGCAATCAAACTGAAATTATGTAAGTTGATACAGGCAATTAACATAAGTAGGATGTATGAAAATAGGCTACCGCATTTAGTTCTTCACGGAACTACTTGCTTTTTAAGGTTCGTTAGGTGTTCTATTTTCGGCACTTTATTTTTTGGCCTGTATTTCTGGTAGAACAGATATATATATTGTGCCCGCCAGACAAGGATGTCGGAAGACCGCTTGACAGCAACGGCCCCTCGACACCCCCATCCACCGAACCCACAACCCTAAAAGGATCAGATGTGCATTCTCAAGTCAGCCCGCACGGGACTAGTTACCTCAGGGTCGATCGGTGTTAGTGAGATGTGGAAATGTTATGAACTGACCCAAGAAAGCACATCAAAAACAACAAAGCTAAGAAAAAAAGAAGTCCAGTCTTAAGTTACCTTCTTTGTTTATTCAGAAACAGCACCCTAACCTACTTCTGAGGGTAGGAATCGGATAAGCCGCTAACCTGAATACATGATGAATAGTCCCTAAATGACGTTAAGTTACCCTCTTATGAAGTCCTATTATACAACAAAACAAAAAACAGCAAACTTCGGGAATAATACGTAAGTTCGGCCCTTGGGTAGATAATTAGCTTGGGAAAAACCTAACCCCCAAGGGAAGATGATGAAAAATAAAGTGGGTTTCGGACTGGAGAAAAAGGATGGAGAAATAGGAAGAGAGTTTGACATAAGTTATGACTAAGAGTTCTTGCTCAAATGCAACAAGTGGTGAAAGCCCCATCAATAGATTTATTTGCATTAAGTGGGAAGAGTCAAGTAAGACAGGATCTTGCCTAACCGTTATGTTAGAGAAATGATAAATCAAAGAACAAATATTTAATTTATTTAACAATGCAAAAGAAAGTAGTTTTGTAACAAATATATAATTTTGATTTCTATAAACAATTGGGGTCGCAGACCTCCGAAAGCATTTAAAGCTTGCGCCATGCAATTAACAATTCTTTCGGTTTTAAACCTTTTATAAGTACTAAAATCTTCGTAAGAATTTGAAATGACGAAGATAACTAACTGAAAAATTTAAAGATAACTGACGTAATTAAAGGTAGACAATAAATCAAGTACAAGGTGTGTACTTTAAGAATTTCTAGGTAAATATCTTAGAAAGAGTAACAACTTCGAAAGTAACAACAACAAAAAGCAGGAAGAATACAATAGAAGTTTCTATAACTTCTTGTATTGATGCTGAATTACTTGTAATGATTATACAAATAGGGCAGGTCACTTATTGTGAAACCTGGAGAGAACAATCGAAATGAAGTTTCTAGAACTCTTATGTTTAAGTAGGGATCACGAGACAAATGGGGCAAGTTACCCTTTCGTGAAACCTAGAGATAACTCACTTATGAGTTGAAAGAATTGTATTCCCTAATTAGAAGGGAGAAACAATATAATTTTAGGCGTGTACTAGACACGAAGAATTACAGACATTAATTCGTTGTACATAAAGCAAGAGAGGGAGGGCACTAATTGAGAGTGTCACCTCATTGTAAAAAGACCTAAAGTAACAATTTTATTATTTTGGTTTGTTAGTAAGGGGTTTGGGAAAGATCAAATAGGATTGAGGAAAAGTGTTCATGGCCGTATTTATTGTACACGGACGAGCGCGACGCGGATGAAAGGTTGAACAAACACTGCTTTTCACTATAGTCTGTTGATATAGTTGAAAAGTTCACTGTAGTAGCACAAAAAGTGGATGGCAAAGAAAGTTATTGCATTGGTGGAAAATAACTAGTTACACTAGATATGCGAGAGTCTATTGCTTGAGAAAGTTGTAGATTATAATTGAATGCACAGAAAAATCCCAACGGAGGAAGAAAAATTAGTTATTGATTAGCAGTTCACAAGGAAGACTCCTTAGTTTGAAAAAGTATTCCCACATGTGAGTGGAAAATACATGACAGTATAACTGGTAGATAGAGAGCAGATTCTGGAAGGTTCCAGAGCAATCATGACTGAGGAATAGGGCAAAAGTTAGTCCAGCGGTGGAACGAGCTAAGTATTTTATAGACAGTGGGTAATTTAATGGTATCCCACGTTGTGAGAAAATCTCTCATTTAATAAGCATAAGAAATGCTGCTTCCTGTTAAGATTGGCTTAGATAGACAAAAGCCCAACATAGAACATCCCGCGAAGGATGATTATTGCCCCAAGTATAGAAATCTCACACTGCCTATAAAATGATCATTAAAAAACATGTAGCTATTTAAAATCAATTAAAATAAGTTGATGAACGTAGAAGTAGTACTTAGCTTTGCTTCATGGCGAAGGCGATGTTCCTTTTGACGGTTGATACTAAAATTCTAACATGGTGTAGAATTTAAAAGTTTGCCTCTCGAGTTGAGGAGGCGAGCTATAGTAGAGCTCTAACTGACTGGGTCGACTTCCGACGTACAAGTGAGGGCTGCTAGACGCAGCGAAAGCACACCAGCCTAGACGGCATGTTCAACAAGAAGTTGAGTGCACTGTGGGGGTGAGCAGTTGCTCACGACGCGGAGACAAGTCGAGACGAAGTGTAGAAGTGAAGTGACCGAGCGGGCGGGCTGCGCGCGCGGAGAAGAGAGCAGTAGGAGGAGGGGGGAAGAGGGGGAAGCGGGCGAGTAGGGGAGGAAACAAAGAGGTTGTACATAAACATGAAAAAAACTTGACAAAAACAAAATTCTTCTTGGAGCGGTGTCTTCGTGGAGAAATTGGTTGGTGAAGAACACGACGCCCTGCTGATCAATAGAAGTCTTCATGGTTTGAAGCAATGGAAATTCGGAAGGCAGCGATGGGACGCTGTCAGGCTGGTTCAGCGGAATATGCGTTTCTGTAAAAACTGACAGAAAAAATGAACAAATGCACGGGGCAAACGGAAGGTAACAGTTCGATGTTGGTGTGTGCGGGAAAGAAATTTAAATAAATGGACTGATATAAAGTAATGAACAGCAAAAGCTAATTATTTCTTTCCGTGTATTTGCAAAAATACACCAGCCCTAAGCAATTACAATGAGAAATTTAATTAAAGCAAAACAATGTGTATGAAACTAGGCTATGATGGTATTATCCCTGACATCTAACGTTAAGGTTATGTTCTGATTTGATCCTATCGGAAAGTTAATCATAGACGTGACGCGCCTATGCAGAAAAAAAAAACTATCACACAATTGGTTCACTAAAAAAACACATCAGTAACAAATGGGAACACAAGTCAACAAACCATAAACACAAAATAGAATACACTCTTATATTCAACATCCTCCCTACACAAATCGTCGACTCTTTGTAGACGATTGTCATCTGAATGCATGTCAATTTAGGTTGGTAACAGCGTGAACACCGTCATGTCTGACGTTGCATTTGCAAAGTCCAGGCTTCCGTGGATTCGCCTAGAAATTACATTCGAAGATTCAAGGAGTGTCAGCTTGATCTAATTGTATTTAGAAGCATCACCCTCAGGTGAAAAATCGAAGATCGAATCATAACAACAATCACAACAACATATGAAAAATTACATTATTAAAAAAAACTGAAGTTCGAAACTATTTTATTATTATTATTATTATTATTTATTATTATTTATTTATTATTATTATTATTATTATTTTTTATTATTAATTCCAGGAAGAGTATTTAATATTGTCATTAGACACGAAGAACAGAATCAGACCCATTAATAAACTCTCACTTCGAGAAGCATCAGTCATCTCCATTCTACAGCATCATCAAAAATCTTCATATGAGCATCACCGCTCAACTTCAATACACGCCAGTCACCGCTGGACTCGTGTTTACAAATACTAATACGTGTGGTCACCCAACACACACCTTATAGAACGGTCGACAGTGGTATAAACATCACCTGTCACCTAATTAACATCACCATGAGCGATAATGCATCGTCTTCATGTGGAACAAATTACCCAATCACAATCTAGCACGTTGCCCTAGTCTGATACATCTTCGGTCTGTACAAAAATAAGTTAAGGGCTGCCCAGAACAGCTGGTTACAGCTCTTAAATAATGGTTTCAATCTAATACAAGTTACATTTTACTTAACAAATTTATTAACCTTATGGGAGTGTAAGTTCATTGAGAAAATACTGCTGTGCAGTTCTACGCTAAGTGTAATATTGAGTTTGTGTGTACCTTTAGTTGTTGTATAGCGTGACATGTGAATGACGCATTTGCTTGCGCTCGGTATGTTCGAGTGTCTGCTACAGCTTTCAAGGTCCCAATACACTCTCCCGCTGACAAACAATTGAGCTCAGACGCTCACTGCTTGCTTTGTAGCCAGTTCTAAATCCACACATTCAGATGTACGATTGTAATAACGCCACACTTCTGGCATAACAAAAGAATAATGTTGTATTCCAGGTAGACCAAAGATATAGATATGTCACTCTTCTGCAGTGACTTGAATATACACACATCAAAAAAAGTTTTGCATCACCTCGGTTCCAAGAGTTCCGGAACCGTTAAATACAAAGGGAATAGAGATCAACACAAACAACATTTCAGCTCGTTTTATTGCTCATGAGACCCACACATTGCATGTTGTACCATCATACAGCTAGACTTTCAGCATTTGTGGTCCAGATTGCAGTACACACCACTACCTCTAATACCCAGTAGCACGTCCTCTTGCATTGATGCATGCCTGTATTCGCCGTGGCATACTATCCACAAGTTCATCAAGACACTGTTGGTCCAAATTGTCCCACTCCTCAACGACAATTCGGCGTAAATCTCTCAGAGTGGTTGGTGGGTCAAGACGTCCATAAACAGCCCTTTTCAACATATCCCAGGCATGTTCGATAGGGTTCATGTCTGGCGAACATGCTGGCCACTGTAGTCGAGCGATGTCGTTATCTTGAAGGAACGCATTCACAAGATGTGCACGATGAGGTCGAGAATTGTCGTCCATGAAGACAAATGCCTCTCCAATATTCTGCCGATATGGTTGCACTATGGGTCGGAGGATGTCATTCAGGTATCGTAAAGCCGTTTCGGAGCCTTCCATGACCACCAGTGGCGTACGTCGGCCCCACATAATGCCACCCCAAAACATCAGGGAAGCACCACCTTGCTGCACTCGCTGGACAGTGTGTCTAAGACGTTCAGCCTGACCAGGGTGCCTCCAAACACGTCTCCGACGATTGTCTGGTTGAAGGCATATGCGACACTCATCGGTGAAGAGAACGTGATGCCAATTCCGTGGGGTCCATTCAGCATGTTGTTGGGCCCATCTGTACCGCGCTGCATGGTGTCGGGGTTGCAAAGCTGGACCTCGCCATGGACGTCGGGAGTGAAGTTGCGCATCATGCAGCCTATTGCGCACAGTTTGAGTTGAAACACGACGTCCTGTGGCTGAACGAAACGCATTATTCAACATGGTGGCATTGCTGTCAGGGTTCCTCCGAGCGGCAATCCGTAAGTAGCGGTCATCCACTACAGTAGTAGCCCTTGGGCGGCCTGAGCGAGGCCTGTCATCGACAGTTCCTGTATCTCTGTACCTCCTCCATGTCCGAACAACATCGCTTTGGTTCACTCTGAGACGCCTGGAAACTTCCCTTGTTGAGAGCCCTTCTTGACACAAAGTAACAATGCGGACGCGATCGAACTGCGGTATTGACCTTCTAGGCATGGTAGAACTACAGACAACATGAGCAGCGTACCTTCGTCCTGGTGGAATGACTGGAACTGATCGGCTGTCGTACCCCCTCCGTCTAATAGGCCCTGCTCATGCATGGTTGTTTACATCTTTGAGCAGTTTTAGTGACATCTATGAACAGTCAAAGGGACTGTATCTTGGATACAATATACACAGTCAACGTCTATATGCCGGAGATCTGGGAACCGAGGTGATGCAAAACTTTTTTTGATGTGTGTATTAAAATGATACGTAGGAGGTATTAAAAATGCTTAAATAAATTATACTGTAGTCATTCCGTCGTGTCTATCGACTGCCATACCTTCCCAAGGATCGTGTGTTCGAGAATAACACACTTCCACCTTACTTAAGTACATGAAGTTATATTTGCGGCGTTCTTCTTCAATTTATGCATAGTGCTCCCAATGCCTTTCTTAATCATTATATTTACAAATTGTCATGTAGAAATAGACCGACAGGAAATAGTAGTTAATCACATAACTACAAAAAAAAAACAAATCCTGCCTATGACCAACTGTGTGAATACGTGCGGCCAATATCTTATGCTGATTATGCACCACAATTCTACCGTACATAAATGGTTTTATTTGACTTACTCGTTCATGGTTGGTTGTATGAGATGGATGGCTTTCGGTTTGAACCTGGTCCTCGGTTCACTCACCGACCTTAACCATCGTTTCTTCCTCCTCATGGTATTATTTGGCATCGGCTCTTCCCATGGTTGAATGGTCTACTCGGACATTTCTCCTGCCGTAAGGATGGCGGTAGCTTCCGTGTAGTTATAGGTCCCCATGATGGTAGTAGTATTACACGTTGTAGAAGCCTGAATCACTGATTTTATCGGAACAATAGTTGTAAAATTTCCACTGATTCTAAACTGTGCGGATATTCAAAATTGCCTTTCTATTTCCGCCACTGACTTTATTGACGCATCTGCATCATATTACACAGACTTGACTACTTTTCTCACTCCACAATTACATGAGTTTGATAATAGCACTTCAAAATTTTGACAATTTACAGTTCGACTAGTCTCGAATAACAGTTTCAATGCACTTTCCAAATATACTGGTCTGTTCGATAATAGTAATATTAATGGACTACTTGTCCTCACCCTGTTCATTACCCGAGATTCAGTTGCGGCGTTTTTCACTCACACACGACATGACACAGTACTGTCTAGGTAATGGCGACCAGTGCTTCTTCCTCTTCATCGTCGGGCACTGCGTGAGTCGTTTCCTGACTATGTAAATTAACCGTTTATAACCCAGCATATCATTTACACAACCAGCATTCTCAAAAATTATAGGAAAAATCATTGGAGTGCCCTTGTTGTCTGAATTGTCCTGTGGTTCATAATCTCACTATTAAATAAATATGTTACTTCAGCTGGCGACTTCCCCCCTGGTATGTTGGTGCTCCATGGTTCGACGTGTGGTTGAGCTTCTTTGGGATTTTTTTCTCGGCAATCAATTTTCGATGAGCCGGAAATGGTCATGGGGTCATGAGCCTTTCGGTCTCAATATATATATATATATAAAAGTACAACTGGTGGAGAGTAATACGGTCTTCAAGTGCGGTTAGTTTTACGTTTTTGTTGAAAAATGTAGCCACCACCAAAATCGATTCAAGGGCGTTCCAATCAATCCCAGAATGGGGTATTTTCGTACATAAGACTTATGGGTTCCTAGGTGCCTCCCCAGACGAATTTATAGGAAACGACGCTATAGTCGAAGTCAAGTGCCCTTATTCTGCACGGAATGTGACCATACTGGAAGCCTGCAAAATCTGAAGGGATTTTGTTTGGCAGAAAGTAACCGAAAGAGAATGTCAAGAACGGTGCCATTCAGAAGAGAACAGAATGATATCTCTCAAACACTGGTATGATTTTTATTTCCAGATCCAGGGCCAGTTGGAAATAACACAGCGGGATATATGTTATTTTGTAGTATGGACACCTATAGTAAAGCCATCATAACTTCCGACTTCACGTTTTACTGCTAGGCTAGAGTTTCGTTCGCTAAATCACGTCATCGCGAACGAAACCCAATTTGTCGTGATATATCGATTTGAATGACTGTCTGTGATTGTCTGGTTAAAGTGATTTTCCTTCTGACCGCTAGATAACTTTAGGGTAACACTGAAACGTCAAGTCGGAAGTTATGATGGCTTTACTATAAAGACATTCACATAGAAACAATAAAGATAGACGAAAATTTCTGGAGACAAAAAATACTTATTCAACTGAAATTCTGCTTCAGTTCAAGAGAAAACTGAAAAAAGAAATTGTCTCACTTTGGTGCTGCTACGTGGTGTCATTATTACAAACTAAAAATCGGGACATTTAGCCTTAAGCTAATATATCACAATTGGTATTTGTGTGTGCGTGTCCTTAATAATTTTTGATTGGCTTAGCGATGACAATAAAGTTTGGTACGGAATTGGTACTACCCCGTCTGACCTTGACCGTGCCTTTCAAATGTTGATAAATGCCACAAATTCAACATGATGGTCTCGCGAAATATTTCACTTGATCTCTATATCCGAAATAGTCCAGGGCCAACTAACATAAACCCAAAATTTCGGTATATACAACACTTTTTCATGATTTCTATATGGAAAAAGATTGCTGAAACTGAAAATGCCGGGTATACAGTTTACACCCTTGAGCGTTTTTTTAATGACATCATCAATATGGCGGACTTGATTGTTGATGACGCGCCGCTGTTACTGAACTGTCGAACGGTTTCCACACTAATTATAGGCATGTTTGGTATCGAATGAAAGCTCTAGATGTCAGGATTTCATATAAAGTAGTTGTAATTGCCCAACAGTGTCGTCAATGTTCCAGAAAGGTTATTAATTATTTTTATAAAGATTGTACTGACCCTTCTGTTCTTTGACCCAATTCTTAAAACCAAAACGAGCTATGAAGAAATGATGTATGAACTTGATGGAAAAGGGAAGATAAGCAGGACTGCTAAACTGTGGATTGAAAATCTCATAAAACCAGTCCTTATCGCCATGCGTTTTGTATGGGCTAAAAGAGAAGGGGATTGGGTTCTCCACTTATATGCCACTAAAGAAATGATACCATATTTCTTTGCTGCAAACCATGTCAATTACGCTAGATATGGATTGTACTATGTAACATCAATGGAGAAGTTACCGAATGATGTTCTAGAACAGTTTATGAAAGGAGAACATGTCATGAGACATCAACCTGGTATATTTATTGGAATATAGTCTGATATGTACATCGAGTCAACTTTCATGAGATACGGGCACGGTCCAGGTGGATTAGTGGGAATAACACTTCAACCAAACACAATAAAAAAGTGGGCACTGAGTTTACACATTTCAAGCCGTTTGGAGAACGATTTGGATGATATGCGTGAGAGTGATCACAAAAATGCTGTTCTGGAGCATAAAGAAGAGAAGCCACCAAGAATTCACCAAGACCTGTTGGACAGACAGAAGATCAGGGACAAGATGGAAATGTGCATTGATCCACTAAGTACAGAAAGTGAAGGGCATACTCTGGTGAACATTGTGTCTGGTAAAACAGCGTTACCAAATGTTAACTTAGATTCTTCTGTACCTTTGGGCACGCATTCAATGAAGCTATATGAATCTCGTTTGCCATCAGGGTTTTAGGATAAAATTCTAAAGGTAGTGGGAACTTGAATGTTAGGAACTTGAATGGTGTCACAAAAGATATAGACACAGAATTGATTTGCTCACGTGGTATGTTATTGCGAATGACAAGAGATATGAATGATGAAGATGTGATGAAATACGAGTTAGTAGCAACACCACAGTCGCTATTCGATGAAAATGGCGATATTCGTATCGCAAAAACAAAATTGGTATTGAAAAATGCATTGAAAGTAGATGATTGGCATGAATAATGACTTCGATCTTACACTAGTATCTGACGACAATGATGTATTTTTGCTATTGATGCACCACTATGCGCAAAATAAATTAGGTTGTACCTTTATCATGGAAGCTAGGCAAACACAGAGAGCATCTATAAATATCAAATAATGTGTCGAGAAACATACTCATATTGTGGATCAGTTACTTGCAGTGCACGCTTTATCTGGTTGTGATACAGTGGCAGGATTGTTTGGTAAAGGGAAACTACATTTTTTGAAAGTGCTCAAGTCTGGAAATGTACTAAAAAAGCTAGGTAATGAAAATGTATGTATTGACGATGTTATTATAGAAGTAACACGATTCGTTGGTTTGTGTTATGGTATAAAGAACAGTACTTGTATGACAAAAGTCCGCTGTGAAGTTTGGAAGAAGAGAATATCTGGCAAAAATGTCTCATCTAAGTTAAAGAGCCTTCCACCGACAGCAGAAGCATTTCAAGAACATACGTGCACATTGTCAAGTTCGAGTTTGGAAGGAAGCTTCAAGAAAACACCCCCTCGATGTGGAACTAGCTCACTGGGGTTGGACTAAGAACAAATCTTCAAAAACGCTTATTGCAACACCATTGTCACCAGGAACAGATTTGGCGCCGAAGGATCTTTTACAGTTGATTAGTTGTAAATCTTCTGCAGATAGAATGTGCCAGACACGATGTAAATGTTCGGCTGTTAATTTGTCATGCACAGCTTTTTGCCGATGCTTTCAAAGTGAAGAATGTTTGGATCCATATACCAATAGAACTTCATATTTAGAGTGTGATAATTAAGAAGAGCCGCTCAATGTACTCGGGATGTAATGGCCTTTCTCTCATTACTTTGAGCACCACTTTTGTTATTCTTATCCATAGGCATTACATATAACGTTATGAATGTAATATTATTATATAAGACCAATTATAATTGTATAAGACCAATAAAATAACTTTTTATGACATTGTGTCATCTAAAGCTCTCATTTGATACCAAACACGTCTATAATTAGTGAGGAAACCGTTCGACAGTTCAATAACAGCGGCGCGTCACCAACATTCAAGTCCGCCATATTGATGAAGTCATAAAAAAAATGGTCAAGGGGGTAAACTGTATACCCGCTATTTTCAGTTTCAGCTCACTTTTTCTATATTGAAACCATCAAAATTTGTTGTATATACTAAAATGTTGGATTACGGTGTAAAAGCTCGTTTCGGCCCCGGACTAAAACCATGATTGCAATCACACTGAAATTTTGTGTCGTGGTAAAGGGCTATTAAGTATTGTACATAATGGGTTAGTTATGTGAAGTGTTACACCCGAATAATGTCTAATCCGTTAAAGATATTGATTTTTTTCAATTTCTTAAGGGCCAGTTTTACGAACTCGGGTTATCCATCGCACGGTAACTAGAAGACACGGCAGGTGTCACGCGCAGCTTGCCGAGAGCGCGTGACGTCATCGGGCTCAAGAAGCAGAGTTACTGTGTGTTAAAAGCAATGCGTGGAGCGGTCCTTGCTCAATTAATTTTTATTGAAGCAAGGATAGGACGGGATGATGATATTACATTTAAAATAAACAGGCCCTAACAATTAAGAAATAGTTTTAACCGACTTGGTCTCAATAAGAACACATAATTCAAGTAAGATACACACGGTCAAATTGTGTTAAAAATTGCCAAATGAAACCTTCCTTTCAGGATGTAATTTTGCTCATCTTCTTTAACTTGTTTCGTGTAGAGTCAGCATTCGCACCCTGGTCCGACTGGATCTCTTAACAACTCTCTTCTTATTCAGTTCTTTCATTCTAATAAATTAACGCGTTCTCACAAAACATGCAACTGCAAACTCATCGACCTCGCTATATTTAAATCTGACGATATCTATTAGTTCCTTCATCACGGTTGGACACTTCTTTAGATCATTTCCGTGAAACCTTTGAAGTTCTTTTTCTAATTCACAAACGATATTGAACCACTCGGGAAATGGGTTCATTAGGCCTCCCCTAGACAAAGCCGAGATCCAGTCTGAATTCCTAACACTTATGCACTTTCCAGTTTTTCCACCTTCGTTAAAGGCAGAGACGATTCCCCTTTTTGAAACTCGGTAAGCAATATACCCGGCCAACATTTTCAACAATTCCTTGTCCTCATTATGGAAACTCTGTTCGAGATCTTCCTGGTCAGTAAACTGCTCTATTAATGAATCTACTATAGAGTTAAAATTTTCATACTCTGGGTCAGAAATTTCCAAATTAGTTTCAAGTGGCTCTGCGGTTATCAGGAATAGCATAGTCTACTTGGCCGAGAACTTCTACAGTCAATGTTTTACACTCTTCCCTGGGGCAGTTTCCAGTTTTTATTATATCGTGTGCACTTTTACTGAATAACAGGGATTTAATCTCGGTGTTACTCTTGTGGGAAGAGGATGATCGTAAAACCGCCCTAATCCTCTGAGAGCAGAGAAATATGATTCTAAAACATCTTGATTACATTTTGATGCTAGCAAATATTTATATCCTTCAGATTTCAGGTTACGGAATAATCCCTGCAAACTGCGGATTGAAATCATGCAACCTCTTTGGAAAGGCAGCAAGCCAGACTTCCCAATAACTCTTACTGATAAGAACAGCTCGAATATCTTATTCAGTTTGACATCCTGTTCCACTAAATTTGTCCCGTAAGCACTTTTGAGTATGTTTGTTGGATGATGGGATTCTGTTATTCAAAACATCTCATCCATTATTAACAGTTTCAACAAATTCCACGAAATGTTCATTCCCATGGAAAATATATGATATAGCCTTAGCCACAGTGCCAGAGAGAAGTTCAGCAGCTTTCCTTACAATTTGTCGTTCACTACCAGTAACTAGCAAATGTTGTTCAGTTATTTTGTGAGTAAATTTTAAGTCCCCACTATTTTGGTATTGCACTAACTCAACGAAGATGTCTTTGGTAACTGTCTTACAGGACGTAGGCCTAAGCCTGTATCCATGGTCTAACAGATAGTTTCTTATTAACTTAAGATATGAGGAACGTCACAAGGTGCCCAAATTACACGGTTATCAGCACATGGGTTAGTTATAAAGGATTTATCTGGGCTTATTCCGAGGTCTATATAATTTTCGGTCGGAACCACTCATATCACTGACAAAAGCTCTTAAGCGAAAAGTCGTTTCCTCAACAAGTCTTAACTGTTTCATAAGATAAATCAGTGATGACCGCCTGGTCGAATTGATAATAAATCGACTGCTTCCATTTACCAGTTAAGCTTCTTATCATAATAACTTGTGCATTTACATGGGGCCCTCTAAACACATCTTCGACACTGTCGTAACAATTATCAGATTTAACTTTCATTTCGTCAAAGCTCATCACTACATCATTTTGAAAGTTATCACTCATAATAATTGCTTGGCTCTTAAGTAGGTTAAAAGTGATATCCAGAAACCCAGGAGGAGTAGAAAATTGTGACAACTGTCGTGCTATTGTTTCACTTGGGAGAGGGTATTTTAGAGTTCCCTAACATATGATAAAGCATTCTTGGAGATACACCGTATTGTAACAGCTTTCGCCACATCTTCTGCCGACCAGTTTGTACACTTTCTTTTCAATAAATATTGCTTCTGACAAGTAGAAAATATTTCATCATAGTTTTTAAAATTTTGCTCCAATTTTTTTTTTTTTTTTTGTGATTTCTTCAGATCCTCAGAAAGTAATTTAATCCTTTATTTTATTTTTTCATTTTCGGCCAAAACACTAGGGAGTTCACACATCAAGGGCAAGTTGTCTTAAATTTGGCGAAACTCATCATTAATCTGACCTCCCTGAGGAAGCTCAAGATGTTGACTTGATTCTTCTACCGAGTTCTTTATTGGGGACTGTAAATCTTTCCTGCAATATCGCCTCTCGGCTCGCGTATTTCTGTCGCAATTTTCTGTTGAAGCAGGAATGGTGGGATTTTTTTGGGGGAAACAACTGACCCTGTTTTTAGCAATCTCTTAGGGGGAAGACCTAACAGTTCAGATTGTAAATCTCTTTCAAAATCACTAGGCAGAAAATGTTCCGAACAAATGCGAGCTGTTTTCGAGTTACACATCTTTCCTTTTACAAAAATGTACCCGTTGTTTGTGCAGAGGCTGGTCTTTTGGGAATTTGTGACAACTTACATTTCTTTGCGTCCCGGGGATGATTTGTACAGCCTGCTACTGCACAGCTCGGCATTTTAGCACCTTTCAACACCACTCACAGAAGCTAGGCCTAAACATAAGAATACACTTCACTCACGTAGGAGTTCACAGGTTGTAAAACATTATGAATGGTTACACAAAATGTAACATGCTACTAAGGTACTTCCCACTCCACGTTCCCTCCCGTTCAACACGTCAGCACCATTTACACCTAGTGATGTAAAATACCCAGGTATTTATAAATCGGGGTAAATACCCAGGGTATATACTCCGGTAAATACCCAATTTGGGTAAATACCCGGGTATTTTAGATTTTTCATAAAAAATCCAGTGTCGCGGTAAGTTGAACCTTAAAAAAGGGTACCGGTATGCAAACTATTCTACATTAACTTTTTAGAAATGTAACAACATTAGATAGTTAATCAAATTAAATTTAATTAGAATTGGGACTTAAAAACAGAATTAGAATTGGGAATTAGATCAGGAGATATAAACTAACAACTCCACTACACTGAAAAAGTTAGGTTAAGTACAGTAGGCATCAAACAAACAATAGAAAATGGGAGGGAAGTACAGTGTCAGTTTGAATTCTATGTAGGATGAGCTGAGCAGTGTTGCCAACCCATATGCTTGCTGGCATACATCTTCACCCATTTAGGACCCACATACTACAAAAGCTTCCTGACATGCATTTATATTATTTAGAGTATGATTTAATTTTTTTATATATTTAAAATATAATGAAAAATAACTTAAGGCACTTTTACTAAGCATTTATTTTCAAATGCTCTTTCTATTGAATATATTTTATTACCTTTTGAGTTTTGGCACACACATTTCAAATAATATGCATATAGCCTACTCATATTACTACAAAAGTAGCTTTTCCCTCCCACATCTTTGTTGCTCATTTCCAGTACCGTAATAAAACTCGATCTTCTCAATATCTTGGTATTTATTAAAAAATTTAAACACACAACAACCAAAAGGTTTTATCCAATATTTCACTTAGTTTAAGGAAAAAACATACTTAAAGACAAGGTTACAGTGCCAAAACATATAAATACCCAAAAATACCCGGTCGTCCATTTTCCTTTTCTTTTAGTTTTGAAGGATCAATATTGTTCCGATTTCAATTTAAGGCTTGAAATACCTGTGTTTCAGTCCCTGTTTGTCCGACACTTCATCAACACATCAAAAAGTGTTGTATAAAGCTCAAAAAATTGAAAATACCCTCATTTTGGTTATTTAAATGACCACCGGGCAAATACCCAATTTATATTTATCTTCCCACTGGGTATTTACCCGGTCCACATCACTATTTACACCACATACCTCGCCCATGTCTTGAAGTACAGAAGCGCTCTATTTTCCACCGTCTACCTACCCTCAGCAACTCCCTTCCAAATATTGACATATTCTCTGCCTATAGAACATTCAAACATGACGTTAGAAGATCCCTTTCATCCTCAATTCCTACCCCCTCACTCTCCTGATCACCCACTACCCCAATCATTCCCAGCGTCTTTCCCGAGATTTATCCCTTGCTGCCATCACTGTCATTTGTTACCTGTTATTGTTGTTGTTTTTGCTAATATTATTTGAAATTGTTAAAATATTAGTGTAAAATGACCTTTTTATGGTTGTATCTATTAATTAATAAATAAATAAATAAACATTCACATGACCTACAGACCGATAGTAATACACCGAACTTCACTACTCTGACTGGCTACCGTGGGAAACAGTACGTGCGAGACCCGGCATTGGCGCCCAATGACGTCATCTACGCGGGAACCTACTGCGCATCTCGCTCGTGAAACCTACCGTGTCTTCTAGTTACCGTGATCCATCGGAATAGCTATAGGGATGGGTTGCGAACGGAGTCGCGAAGAGTCGAGACTGCTGCCCAAGGAGGATATATGGGTAGAGCTGCAACTTAATGCAAAATTTTGACCCCAACTTATTGCTCGACGCAAATAGTTCCAACTGACAATATGAGATGGCATGACGATGCACTCTCGAGCGCGATCCGTCCCCGACCTGGCCTTCTCGCTCCTCTCCCCTCCCGGCCCGTGCCTACCACTCCCTTTCCCCTACTCTATCCCCCCACCTCTACTTTATATTCCTTTATTTCTTTCATATTTTAGTAATTGGTCTAATAATAGGCGATTTCTTCCCCCTGTGATATCAGGTGGAGAAGAAAACATAAGCTCTATCAGAATAGTTGTGGATGTTTCCACAAAGCACATAGCATGACATAGGCCTACCCCACAGATATGTACAAATGGAAAGAGTAGGCTACTATACTACAATATTAAAAATGAATTGTAAGACAAAATTACAGCTGCACTTATCACACACCAGTATTATTTAATTGTCCGTGCTGTACTTCCTATCAATCGAATTAAGAAATATCACGTTTGAATTACGGGAAGCGTGGGAACAACCAGCTCTTAGCTTGAATTATATCGATAGTATCTGATATCGTTTTCGAGCGCAGTGTATCGACTAAAATCGATGTGTGATTCAATATAATTCAATTTCTTCGTATAATATTGTTCGAAACCGATTGTATTCCTTTCTAAGCACTGCAATATGTATTTTCTATTGATATATATTCAAATATTAATTAAATATACAACATTAACAAGAATACTCACCAATTTTCCGATTTTCCTGCCATCTATAGAAGTACAACTCAACTACATCGTCGTACGCGATGACAGCTAGCGTTTTTAACGTTGTCAGCAGGTACTACTACAAGGCAAGCTAGCGTTGGTACCAAAACATCCTATAAAGTTTCACCCGGTCGCTGCTGCCGCTGGAACCGATACTCTCGACTCCAGTGATGCACTAACGCCATCTAACAACTGTTTGTGGAACTGCTTGAACATGTATGCCACACGGCGCCAGCAGCAACGTTGTTCGCCATCGCTGCGGCATGATTAAAATACAGCTGACTAAATCTTGCTGCTAGTTTGCCAGTGATACTTTTTTTGGTATTGAAATGCATGGCAAGCTATTATAACTGAAAAACGATTCAATAGAATGATTATATGCATAGTCGTTGTTTGTTATGATCTACAGTATGAGAATGATGTTTAGTGATGGGATATTTATTTTGCCGGCAAGATCGTTATATGGAATGTCGAATACCAATTACGAAGTTCTTGGCACTGTGTGTGTATTTTTACTTTCATGATAGGGTGTTTCATTTCCGTGTCTCCAATAACAAAAGTTGGGTGTTGAATTAATGTAAGATTTGGCCTATGTTATGGTTTGTTAATTGCTTTGTTTAAGATGGGCGCACCGGCCTCTCATATTGTGACGGTCTTGTTATGCATCCACGTTCGTCCCTTGATACCTTGTGTTACGATGAATACAATAGGATTATTAGCCAGCAAACATGGATGATTGTTTCGGGTTATCATCGGTAATGTTGTAGGTGTAATTGTTATTGTGTTTATTATGATGATTATTATTTATAACAATAATAGTAATACAACCTGCCTAAAGTGCAATATTGCAACAATTTGGTACAATGATTGTAAATAATAATAATAATAATAATAATGAGAGATTCGGATAAAAAGCGACCGTGTGCCTCCCGCAATACTCATCAGGTGAGCTTGGAGTCGCGAGGCTTCATGCGAAGCGGTCCCGCAATACTCATCAGGTGAGCTTGGAGTCGCGAGTCTTCATGCGAAGCGACCCCGCAATACTCATCAGGTGAGTTTGGAGTCGCGAGTCTTCATGCGAAGCGACCCCGCAATACTCATCAGGTGAGCTTGGAGTCGCGAGTCTTCATGCGAAGCGACCCCGCAATACTCATCAGGTGAGCTTGGAGTCGCGAGTCTTCATGCGAAGCGGCCCCGCAATACTCATCAGGTGAGCTTGGAGTCGCGAGTCTTCATGCGAAGCGACCCCGCAATACTCATCAGGTGAGCTTGGAGTCGCGAGGCTTTATGCGAAGCGGCCCCGCAATACTCATCAGGTGAGCTTGGAGTCGCGAGTCTTCATGCGAAGCGACCCCGCAATACTCATCAGGTGAGCTTGGAGTCGCGAGTCTTCATGCGAAGCGACCCCGCAATACTCATCAGGTGAGCTTGGAGTCGCGAGTCTTCATGCGAAGCGGCCCCGCAATACTCATCAGGTGAGCTTGGAGTCGCGAGTCTTCATGCGAAGCGACCCCGCAATACTCATCAGGTGAGCTTGGAGTCGCGAGTCTTCATGCGAAGCGGCCCCGCAATACTCATCAGGTGAGCTTGGAGTCGCGAGTCTTCATGCGAAGCGACCCCGCAATACTCATCAGGTGAGCTTGGAGTCGCGAGGCTTTATGCGAAGCGGCCCCGCAATACTCATCAGGTGAGCTTGGAGTCGCGAGTCTTCATGCGAAGCGACCCCGCAATACTCATCAGGTGAGCTTGGAGTCGCGAGTCTTCATGCGAAGCGACCCCGCAATACTCATCAGGTGAGCTTGGAGTCGCGAGTCTTCATGCGAAGCGGCCCCGCAATACTCATCAGGTGAGCTTGGAGTCGCGAGTCTTCATGCGAAGCGACCCCGCAATACTCATCAGGTGAGCTTGGAGTCGCGAGTCTTCATGCGAAGCGGCCCCGCAATACTCATCAGGTGAGCTTGGAGTCGCGAGTCTTCATGCGAAGCGACCCCGCAATACTCATCAGGTGAGCTTGGAGTCGCGAGTCTTCATGCGAAGCGACCCCGCAATACTCATCAGGTGAGCTTGGAGTCGCGAGGCTTTATGCGAAGCGGCCCCGCAATACTCATCAGGTGAGCTTGGAGTCGCGAGTCTTCATGCGAAGCGACCCCGCAATACACATCAGGTGAGCTTGGAGTCGCGAGTCTTCATGCGAAGCGACCCCGCAATACTCATCAGGTGAGCTTGGAGTCGCGAGTCTTCATGCGAAGCGACCCCGCAATACTCATCAGGTGAGCTTGGAGTCGCGAGTCTTCATGCGAAGCGGCCCCGCAATACTCATCAGGTGAGCTTGGAGTCGCGAGTCTTCATGCGAAGCGACCCCGCAATACTCATCAGGTGAGCTTGGAGTCGCGAGTCTTCATGCGAAGCGACCCCGCAATACTCAACAGGGGAGCTTGGAGTCGCGAGTCTTCTCCAGCCCCCCTGCTATACTTAATGGCCAGGGAATTCCTGTCTTGAAATACTACTACAATACAGAGACAAGGGTACATTCACGAAATAGAGAGGCAAATTAATGGAATTGCCAAGGGTCGAAAATGTCGGCAGCATTTATCTAAGGAGTGCGACATACCACCAAATACAGGAAATATGTAGCCTACTTACGAATAAATTCGCCATAATATGTATTTATTTATAAAAACGGCAAATATATGTAAATAAATAGAAAATATTTAGTAAAATTAAATATATATATAAACACATAACTATCCGGACCTTACTCATCAGGTTAGCTTGGAGTCGCGAGGCTTCATGCGAAGGGACCGTGTGGCCCCGCAATACTCATCACGTGAGCTTGGAGTCGCGAGGCTTCATGCAAAGCGGCCCCGCATTACGCATCAGATTAACGTGGAGTCGCGAGGCTTCATGCTAACCGAGACCGGTGTTCGGAGTCGATCGAGTCGACACTCTCGATTCCAGGCTTCAGTCGCGCCCATCCCTAGCCCTAGACCTGGGCTAGCGTCTTCCTTGGTATATCTCCAAGGGTGGGTTGTACGACAAGATTTTATTCCGGGGCTCGCTATTCCATGTTTGTCTGAGAGACCATTTAAGTTTGTAACAAACTGAGCTAACTTTGTGGACATATTCATACCAAATATGTGGACATATTCATACCAAATATGAACTTCTTTGGAAACAGATGAATATCGTATTGACCACTGCGGTAAGAATTATGAAGCCGTAAGAATAACGAACATAATACATGCATTGCTTAAGAGTCAGTAAATATTAGTATATGGTATATATAAATATAATGCAAAGTAATAGGCTACAGCTTATCCAAGAAATGAATATCGGTAGGTGCAGGCTAGGCTACTACATGTTATCATTCATTTTACCTGTCAGTCATATGTTCCAGTCGATTGGTAATTTGATCGAATAACCTCAAAACTGTGTCTTTTTCCAGTCTGAAACCGTATAAAGAATTCATTTTCATCACAGTTCTGAAAATGATCCGGCCTCTGTCTGATCTTCTTTGCTTTTCTCATTCTTTCTAATAAGTGATCCTCTACATTAATTCCTGGCATCTCCAGCACGAATGCTCTCTTGAATATGAGTAGCCTACGCTCTTGACTGACGCGAAGTTATCATTAATACCCTGTTCAACCAAGAATCACCCCAAATAATTACCGGTACATATAAAAGATAATGCAGAAACACCAAGCATCTAAATCTAATAAAATCTAATACGCAAAAACAGTTGGACCTGGTGGGATTCGATCCGCAAAATTTGCAACTCCCCGTCGTGCGCTAGCCACTGGACCACTGCGACCCAGCGTCATTGTCTGAAGATTGCGCATATGATGCTTACGTACGTAATGTCGGTGACCTGCTTTCGTAATTTTCTGTAAAAATATGTATGTAATTACTGTGCTGCTATTATGATTATACATTTTCATGTACATTAATGAATAGTTCACTGGAATTAAGAGTTTGCGATGATTTAACTTCGGATGTTGTTGTGGTCTCCCGTCTGCCATATACAGAGTTATTCACCTCAGATGTTACACGAAAATAACGTGTGAACTATTAAAGATATCGGTCTTCTGTTTTCATATTCGTAAATGATTCCCGGGGGCTTGCGAAATAATGAGCTACTTATTCTCATGGGGTGAGTAATAACTGAGATATTGATACTAACTCCATATTTTAAATGGAACGGCACACATTCATACAGCTGGCCTAAAATTTCTGTTCTCCTACTTGACATTGAGACGTCATAATGCAGCCTTGTAACAATACAAATCCCGTTAAATTTATTCTGTTCCGTACCGTCTGTTTTGTTCCGTTTTTATAAGCGGAACGTTCCGAACTGTATCGTATCGGACTTCCCTCTGTTCATTTCGGTACTGTATGACGTAACGTTCCGCCCGGCTCCAATCTGCTGTACCGGTACAGGGTCGGCCACCGTTCCACTGTTCCATTTGCCGAGTATGGGTTCAGACTCCGTTCCGTTCCAGGACGGGTAACGTTACGCATTGGTACAGACAGCGGTAACGTTACAAGTAGGAAATAACCTTTGAGATAACGGAATTTCTTCGTTCCACATTGACAAGAGTTCCGTTCCGCGTTACGTTCTGTTCCGGGTCCCTGAGTATGCAGATGGTTTTCCTCTGTGGCCTAGCGTTACGACTTGGTGAGGGTACCTACCGCAATCGGTACCCTTACTAATTATCTTGTCAAAATATTACATTTCTCAATGTGGCTATTTGAATATGACAGAATGTATTAAGCCAGTGTAATGCAGTCGATACGGTGCTTATGGTACAAATCCTACTGAAGACTCTTTTTAATATGCCGCTCATTGCTGTTTTATACACAGTAGAGCGTCGATAATTCGGACGTCAAAAATCCGGATTCAATTCCGGTGAAAAAGTTGAAGTGAATACATACATATTTGTCAAACAAAAGCGTTGATGCGACAGTCTTTGCGGGGTCGTCTTACCGCTACGAATGAAAGACGTGGCCACAAAAAAAGTGAACCACTACTGCAGTTCGAAAATCAATAACAGATTTTTTAAGAGCTCTGACAATGTATAAACTGTACAGTATTCTGTAATTATGTACATATTGTACATTACATCTGTATATTCTTCCATTAAAATACATTATAAGTTCATATTAATAAGTGGTTTTATTTATCTGGTTCAATTATTCCACTAAAGTGAATTAATAACGATTTAAGCAAGTTTTCTTTTTGTTATGATGTTCCCCCAGGGGCTCACATCTAGTGGGACGTGGGTTGGCGACCATGGGACCCCAGCTGAGTCCGGCATTGCTTCCACTTACTTGTGCCGGGCTCCTCTCCGTCTTCTTTCCTGTCGACCTCACTTGGTCAACTCTTGTTCTCTTCCGACCCCGACGGCATTAGGGTATCCGAGGCCTAGGGAGTCTCTTCCTTTCCCGCCTTAATTGGCCCTAGTCTCGTCTTTTCTGATACCCTCGTTCTGCGAGGGGTCAGCCTTTTTTTCTTTTCCTTTTACCTCCTGCCTTGTGCTTAAGCCCTTAAGGAGGCCGGGTGTATGTAGCCCCACCACATTTGGTGCACCCTAGATAGTGCTACACCCTCAGGGGCTCACGGCTGGTGAGTTCGGGAGTTGGCGACCCCGAGGGATTCCTGAGCTGGGTCCATTTCCCCCTTTTGTCCCTTACCTTTGGGGCGGACCCTCTCCTCTCTCTCCTCTCCTCTTTCCCTTATATTTCCTTTTCTCTTTAAGATCCCCGCACTGTTTTTGTTACTTGGTTCCCCGTGTATCTAAATTCCCTTTTAGTGATTTTAAGGCATTTTTAATCTACGTTGCATTTTGTAAGTTTTTTCGATCTAAATTACATCTCGCGATTGTTTTCAACCTCAATTGCATTTTGTAAAGATTGACAATCTAAATTGCTTTTTAGTAAGTCTTTCAATGTAGGCGCAGGACATTTTAGTGAGATTATTGAATTTCAAGTGCATTTTGTATTTTCAACCTAAACCGCATTTCGCAAGAATTTTGAATTTAAATTGTATTTTGTTTGGCGGGCATTTTGCAAATATTGTGATTCTCAATTGCATTTTGTGGATATTTTGAATCTAAATTACATTTTGTCACGTATTTTCAATCTAAATTGCATTTTGTAAGTATTGCCAATCCACATGAGTCGTTTGAATCTACCGTACATTTTGTAAGCATTTTCAATTTCAATTGCATTTTGTAAGTATTTTGAATTTCAATTGCACTTTGTGAATAATTTGGATTGGCACTGGGATATTTCAATCTGAATTGCATTGTGTATTTTCAATTTCAATTGCATTTTGTAAGTATTTTGAACCTCAATTGCATTTTGTACGTATTTTCGATTTAATTTGCATTTTGTAAGTATTTTGAATTTCAGTTGCATTTTGTAAGTATTTCGACGCTACATTGCATTTTGTACGTATTTTGAATCTAGCCTACGTTTTGTGGGTCTTTTTCAATCTATTCTTTTTGTGAATCTTTTCGTTCTAAATTCCCTTTTGTAAGACCATATTGTGAGTTGTTTCCATCTGAGTTTCTCTTTGTACGTATTTTCCGTCTCACATAATTTTCGTTCTGGTTTCCATTTCATTCTCATTTTCGCTATCGCCCAGATCATTAGGGGCCGATAACCTAGATGTTAGGCCCCTTAAAACAACAATTATCATCATCATTTTTGTTATGAACTCAAACGACCTTTTTTTTTTGGTTCTCGAATACCCGGACATTTTGATAAACCGGACAGGGTCGCAATTAATCCGGATTATAGACGCTGTACCTTGCCACGGTGGGTGAGTGGATAGCGTGTCGGTCTACTAACCCCAAGATTGCAGGTTCGCTCCTGGTAAGTAATTTTTCAAAGGCGGCAAAAATTCGACACGCATGTCATACGATGTTGGCATGTCAAAGAACCCATTTGAATTCAGTAGGCCGTGTTCATAATGGCAAAAATAATCTCGGGAGTTTCCGCCAACACAAATGTCCTCATTTCTCTACTAGAAAGCGCTATAGTGTTCAAGGAGCTTAGATATCATAGTGATTCAAGGAAAAACTAAATTCGACATGCAAGCTTCCCTCTGGGTGTCAAATTACAAAGCACCCGGCATCCGAAGCCATACGATATTATTATTATAGACGCTGTACTGTATATTGTTTATTTTGCTGGTGCAAGACTCCTCTTTCTCATCTTTCATGTTGTCCTCCTTCGGTCAAATCTTTTACTCTTCCAAACCCGATGATATTAGAGTATTATGTCTAAGGTGTCTTTTCCCACCATATATTTGTATTCAATTTTCTTTCAATGTAAATCCAATTCATTAAAAGTGCCAAGGGGCACCGCCCTCCATTATGCGTTGCACTCTCCTCCGTCAGACTGTCTGTCCCGAGCGCGTGGGTTCTCTCCTTATATGAAGGTTCATCTAGGTCGTACGTAGTCAGCAGTATTTAGCTTGTGTTCCTATTATTGTTTGGATAATACTGCAAGCTTGCAGTTATAGTGTTATGGTCGTGAGGCAATGGTTGCTTCATGTGTGTTATTTGAGAATTGAGTTCTCTGTAATCTCTTCCTCATGGTCCATCGGTGTAGTATTTGTTGGGGGTTTCTGGGCGTTACAGCCTTTGAGGGCTGGGGCTATAACAATATCATTACTGACTTTCAATTTAGGAATTTGAGAAGGAATTGCGGGGTATTCCGAGTTTTGTTGATGAAACGTACCACAATCTGATTTGATGTGAATTAAGCATAGTTAGACCTAAAATGCAGAAGGTGAGGTCTATTTGCAGATAGATTAGGGTTGAAAATCTCTAGGATAAGGAAATTACGCAGATGTGCATGGAAATTGGTGAGAGATTCAAAAGAGTAGATGGTAAAGAATTGCAGGGCATAGAAACGGAGTGGTCAGGATACAGGCATGCAGTACTAGAGGTAGCAAATACATGTCCTGAGACAACAGTGGGCTAGGACAAGAAGCAGAAATCATGATACGATGACCTTATGAAGTCAGCTTCTAAACGAAGAAAAAAAAAGGCTTACAAAATGGCTCCAAACAAGGAAGCCGTCAGACAGAGAGTTTGATGTAGTGGAAAGGAACGGAACCAAACAAATAATAGTAGAGTCGAAAAGCAAATTTAAAATGAAAATGTTAGGTCAAGCAGCAAGAAAGCCTTTTTAGTGTGTTATAACGAATGTTAGAAATGGGGGAAAAATAGAAATGTATAGTACTGTGTTGTGGATAATTCAGGGAAGCACTCGGAATATGGCAATACTTTGAATACTTAAGTAAATGGGGACTTATCTGGCAGATTTTGAGATTATATAGGTGGAGAATATGGACGCGAACAGAATCACTGTTGAGAAAGTGGAGAGGGTGATAAATAAACTACAATGTTATATAGTGTTAGGGGTAGATGAATTTCAGACAGAAATGGTATTTCATAGTAGGAAAGCAGGGATGAAATGGTTGCATAGGATATTGTTATTTGTAGCTCTTCAGTCGGTCAACACGAATATGCCCAAGGAATGATCGGGATACAAGATATAAAAATATGTAAATACACTCCTGGAAAAAATTACATGCATTAGCTAATTATCACTATTATTAATGCCCTATTTAATTACATGTATTAGCTAATTATCAATATTACTATTGCCCCATTTAATAGTGATTATTGGGAACCATTCAATTTACCCAACTGAATATCCCGAAGTAGAACATAACATTGTATTTATTTCCAAACAAGCTCATCTACATATTTCAACACAAGATTTCACAGCCGCCATACTTTCAACTTTTTACTCAATTGTGCTTTCAAAGATACTAAGCAAACATACAGTATATGCAACCAAACAATTATTGAATATAGAGCACTTCGAGCTACTATAACACTAATTAAGTGATAAACAAAAGCAGTAAATACTATCAAGTTCTCCTCATCCTCCCCACTTTTGATGGGACATAATACATCTAATATTTACAAAATCCCATTTTCTTAAAAGTTCAATAACATTCACAAACAAAGTTTTTATTTTTAATTTTAATCCTTCTTCCACTCCTAGTTGCTACTATCCTTGTAGAAATGCCTGGACGATTAGTAGAATCCAATCCAGTCCTGGAGATGGAGAATCAGCATTATCAGAAGCACTCAGTTACCAAGTTAGATCGTCCTTCTTTTCAGCATTGTCAACAGTGTCTAATGCAGAGCATTCTAATTGGAACAATCTCTGCATTGGTCGAATTAATTCACCAGAGGCGCTCTTCAGTCTTGCAACTCTTCCAACACCATCTTTTCCAGGATACATTTCCAATACTCGTGCCATTGGCCACTCGATCCTCTTCTTCCCATCAGATCCAATAAGAACCACATCCCCTACCTTAACAATTGGGGATGGAGTTGTCTAGGTCTCTGAATTAATTGACTCAAGTACTCATCTCTAAATCTTTTCCGTAAGTCCTGTCGCAATTGCATATAGCGGAATTTCTTAGATGAATTCACTATATCCAATTGATCCAAATCGGGAGTTCCTACGCCAATTCCATCTAATCTTGCAGAAACATTGCAGGTGTAAGAGGGATGAAATCATCTGGATTCTCAGGCAAATACGTGATCGGACGAGAATTGATCAAGGCCTCAGAGCCACATAGCAGTGTCGACATCTCTTCGTAATTGAAGTTCCCCAGTACCCGTCGCAGAATTCTCTTCACCACTTGAATAAGGCGCTCCCACCAGGCAGCCGTTGGGGGGTTAAACTTTCACAGGATTCGCTGCACTGTAAACTTTTTCTCTATCTGTTTCCAATCGATAGTTCGAAATAAATTATCGGTGCCCGTGAAGTTTGTGCCATTGCCACTGAAAATCACCTTTAGTCTTCCTCTACGTGCAATGAACCTCCGAAGGGACAACAAGAATCCATTTGTCGTGAGGTTGCTGCACAACTCTAAATGTACTGCTCTGTATACAGCAATTGTAAATATTACTATCCAGACTTTCTGTCCTCTTTTTGTACTTGGGTCCAGTAAGGTCTATTCCCGTCACTTCAAAGACAGCCGCATCCTTGATCCTGTCCTCTGGTAACTTTCCTGGACGTACCTCTATGCGCTTTGATGCATGCCATTTGCACTTCATACATCTTGATATTACACTCCGAATACTCCTTCTTCCACCTATTATCCAAACTAGTTCCCTCAAGTGAGAAAGTAAAATGTGAGTGCCAGCATGTAACATATTCATATGTTCTCCGTGTATTAGGAATTGAACCAATCCATGCTTGCACGGTAGAACCATTGGGCATCGAAAATCTTCGCTGTCTTTTCTCTCCACTATCTTCGACTTCACTCGTACAATCCCTTCTGCGTCTTTGAAGGTACATTGTGATTTCAAAGGGGAATTTCTTTCTTCAGGAAAGACTTCTTCTTGCACAAGTCTAACGAGTAGTCACTCCGACGCTTGCATCTCGCCAACTGTTATCTCCCCTTGACTCTTTCCAATGGCGTCTTTTTTGTGTTTTCACCGAATCTCCGCATCCAGGCGAGCATCCTGACAATCTTCGTATATGAAGAGAAATACCTGAGGTACCACTGAGGCTACGTTGGTTATTGTTTCACTTTCCTTTTCCATGACTATCTCCTCTTCATCAACTACTTCTTCGTAGCATGGCCAGGATTCTTGATACAGCTTCAACCAGACGGGGCCTTCCCACCATTTGGACTTCTTTAGCTCATCAACGTTGCATCCTTGTGAAGGTAAATCTGCTGGATTGATTCTTCCTGGTACATGATTCCACTCTTCATTTTGTCAGTTCGTCAAGATCTCATTTACTCGGTTTCGTACAACGATCCCCCACTTCTCAGCCTTCTTGATCCAACTAAAGGCGGTGGTAGAATCTGTCCAAAAATACTGTGTATATGAACACAACCTAGGCTCTCCTTTACTGTGGTTAACATTCGAACACCAATAAAACATGCCATAAGCTCGAGTCTTGGAATGGTGGTTTGCTTGAGTGGTGCAACTCTAGCCTTGGCAAATAGCAACTGTATACTTATGTCCTCGTGGTGTTGACTTCTCGAAAAAGCAGCTGCAGCATACGCTGATTTGCTGGCATCGCTGAAGGTGTGAAGGGAATATGACACCCAACAATCCGCTGAAGTAAAACGCCGAGGAACTTTGACAGTTTCAAGTCTAGGCAATTGCTCAGTCCATTCGAGGAACTTCCCTCTCGTTTCATGAGATACCTCTGCATCCCAGCTTATTTCACGATCCCAACTCCCTTGTAGCAAAATCTTCGGCAGCAACGTAACAGGGCAAGTGAAACCAATTGGGTCAAATACACTCTGACAGACAAATAGAATGCTCCGCCTCGTCACAAGCTCATTTAAGACCTTGTGGTTCTTCACGGTACAAAATAGCGTATCTTCATTTTTATTCCAAGCCAGCCCGAGTACTGGGGTTACGGGCTCATCAGTATCATTAGCCCATATGTTACTTTCCCATCCTCGCAAGTCAAAATTTTCAGCTGCCATAATCCTGGAGGTTTCTTCTACAAATCTCCTCAAGTCGTCTCGAGTGTGCAAAGAAGTAACGCAGTTATCCACATAAAATGAGCTCTTAAAGCCTATTTATTGTCCCTTCAAACTCTTTCTGAAAGTCATCCAACTGGTGATTGATGACGGCACTGAGAATGAACGGGCTACAATTTTCACCATAAACAACGCGTCTATGACCTAATATCTTCAATTTGTTTTCAGAATAATCTTCCCACCATAGGAACTTAAGGGATTCCCGATCAGCCTTGTTCACTGATATCTGTAGGAACGTTTTCCGTATGCCAGAGATGTACTGGTTTCTCTGGAAACCTCATCAAACAGAAGTTTGGGCCCTTGTTTAAACAGTCATTAAGAGAAAGAGTACCCTTTCTCTTACTTGAAGCATCAGAAACAGGTCTAAGTTTCGTTGTTGCTTTGCCTTAAATACTCATCTATGAGGTAGGAAGTAGCTATTCTTCTCTCGCCTCCACACACTTCCTCCAAGATGCCTTCTTTTACCCATTCATTAAGAAGTGCATCATATTCTTGAAATCTATTTTCATTCATGAGCTTTGCTGTCATTGAGGTTAGTCTCTTTTCTGCAACGTCTTTGTTATTTCTTAGCTCATCTTTTTCTTCGGAAATGGTTATGAAACTTCATATCTTCCCTCTGTGTTCCTCCTAGCCGTTTTCTTGAAGTGGTGCATGGCGTCACACTCTATATCTTCTTTTGATTTTTTATCACTGGGGTCTGTTATGCCAAGCACTTCTAGTTTCCAGAGGTTGGACAGGTACCTTACATCGACTGGACATAATGGTAGTGAGGACAGCATTAGAGACACGTTTATTTTCTTTGGATAGGGTTCCCATTACCACCCAACCAAGTCGAGTTTCCATTGCAAATAGACCACAGTCTAGCTCCTGTACTTGCCCAGTAAATAACTTTCCTGCCACGTCGGACCCGATGAGCAGCTCAACTTCAGGTTGATCATCACCAACGTCAACTGATATGTTTCTCTTCAACTCCGTTATACAGTACATCTGCTTAACTCTTGGGATGGATCCACAGATTGAAGACTGATCTAGAACTTGTAATTCACAGGAAGAAATTCCTGTTAAACTCTGGATTAAGACCCTGTAACATTGGTGCGTTTCTCGGTTTGACGTCACACCACCAAATAGAACCGTAATTAACGCTTCCGATCCAACATGCTGGCATTTCGTTTTAATGGCAGTTTTCTTCAGGTTGTAAGAATGTTGAGATCCTGTGTCGATAATAGCCCTGATTGTCCTCTGATGATCCCCGTCTTCACCTTCACTAACAGAGTCTGAAGAAATACAGCATCCTGAGACCCGCAGTGCGACACTCCCATGGTGCTCACCTTTCCTACTTCATGTACATTCAAGTCGTCACGTTTTGTTTCGTATTTATTAATAGATAAGTCTGGACACATTATCACACAGTGTATTCTGCCATATACCGCTCACTTCAGATTGGTTTTACGAGTCGCTGGACCTGTGACCTTGTTTCAAACATACAAAGCATGCTTTCTTTCTTTCTTTCTTTCTTTTCAACATCTCTCTCTCTCTCTTTTCTCCAATAGGGGCATTTTCTGTGCACCGAAGCACTCTTTGCTATCGTGAGCCTTATCACTGAAATATGATGCCTACAGTCTTCCATGGAACGACATATTGAGACTGGACGACATTGACGAAAAAGTAAACAAGTTTAATCTATTAATACATGCACTATACAACAAACATGCGCCCAGGAGAAAGATAAGGATTTCTCGTAAACCTAAGCCGTGGTTAACTCCGGAAGTCAAGAAAATGATGTCCCGTAGAGATAATCTTTTCAGACAATACAAACGTTCTGGTCTACCAAATGATTTTGAAAAGTACCGAGTACTTCGAAACCAAATTAAGCAAACTTTACGTAATCTTAAATTTAAGTATGTTCGTGATATAACCTGCCGACTAAACACGGCTAGAGCGTGGAAACAACTCGGTGCTTTGGGCATAGGAAAAAACCAGGAGCAACTCCCTATACCTGACATTCCACTAGACGAGCTAAATGCATATTTCACGGATGCAGATATGCAATCCAGCCCAAATAACGCTGCCAGTCACGGCCCATCATTTCCACCAACAGATCGACCCAGCTTTTCATTTCGTAACTTAAGCACTAATGAAGTTAAAAGAGTGTTGTATTCCATTAGATCCCAGGCGAGCGGGATTGATGATATACCTATAAAATTTATACATTACATTATTGGTGCTGTTCTCCCCATTCTCACACACATTTTTAATTACTGTTTAAACAATGGCACACTGCCTTCTATCTGGAAATACGCCAACGTGATCCCTCTTCCTAAGATACCTTGCCCACTGTTACCGTCCGACTACCGCCCTGTATCTATTCTCCCTGCTCTCTCCAAAGTACTGGAACGGTTAGTACAAACTCAATTACTGGAATATTTGAACACTCACTCTCTACTTGATCCACTCCAGTCTGGTTTCAAGAAGGGCCACAGCACAGCTACTGCCTTACTTAAGGTGACTGATGACATCAGACAAGCAATGGACCAAAGACAAGTAACAATACTCACACTCCTCGATTTCAGCAGAGCATTTGACACCATAGATATACCGACCCTATTGAAGAAGCTAAAATCCCTTCTTGGCTCCGAAGCCATAAATTTTTTCTCTGCTTACCTAACGGGTCGAAATCAGCGTGTGATTGTACAGGACACCACCTCACAGTGGCGTCAGAAAAAGGCAGGAACCCCCCAAGGTTCGGTCCTTGGGCCCCTACTTTTCGTGCTCTATATCAACGATATCTCCTCCACAATTAACTATAATAAATATCATCTTTATGCAGATGATCTCCAAATATATTGCCACACTAGTATCAACAATATATCAAATGCAATAAGGGATATAAACACTGATATCCATCAGCTTAGTGTATAGGCTACGCCGATGACAACTCTCTCCTGCTCAATCCTAAGAAAACCCAAACTATCATCATCGGCTCTCATAAGTTACTAAACTCATTAAAAAACAACTACGTTGTGCCTCCAGTAACACTGAATTCAATCACCATCCCCTTTAGTAAAGAAGTAAGGAACCTTGGGTTAACCTTAACTGAAACTCTTGACTGGTCACCACATATAAGAAATACACGTAAAAAGATATACGCATCCCTTCACCCACTCGTGCGCCATAAGAATATTTTACCACTAGACATTAAGATTAAACTCATCCAGACACTAATACTACCAATTCTAGACTACTGTGACATCGTTCTCGTTGACGCGACTCATGGACAAACAATGAAACTCCAACAAGCATTGAACTCTTGTCTTCGGTTCGCTTTCAATCTAAGATACGATGCCCACATAACCCCAAGCTACCGTGCTCTTTCATGGCTTAAACCTGGTGAACGCCGTAAATTTCACTTGTTGACATCCATCTATCGATTTCTGCATGAAAACACCCCCACGTACATGTCATCAAAATTTAGTTACTTGTCCTCATATCATAATCGAAGCACTCGATCTGGCTCTTCCCTCGCCATCCCCATCAACCACTCATCCATGTTTAACCGCTCTTTTGTTGTAGCTGGGTCTCGACTATGGAATTCAACTCCTCCCTATATCAGAAATTCCACAACAATAAATAAATTTAAGGCCGCATGCCGAGATTACCTGTTGATTACTGCTGATTGCCCCGTGTGAATGGTGATGGATGATAGGGCGTATGACTGAGCTAGGATTATATCTAGGATATTATAGTAAGTCTGTGACATTGTGATTATTATTATTATTTGTATTGTTATAATTATTACTATCATTATTCATGTGCCTTTTTTACTAATATTAGTATTAGCATAATTAATTTATTATCATCATAATGTTTTTTGTATTTTCGAAATTGTCATAAGCTATGTACTGGTACCATATTTCGTGGTTAAGTGTAAGAGAGGGCCATGAGCCCTAACTTCGCCACTACCGAAGACATAAAATAAATAAATAAATAAATAAAAAAGAGCCATGTTGCCTTTCTGTGCGACTGTCTTTCTCCTGTCAATAGATTAAGCGCAGTGGGTACTTCTTTTATTTCTTCTATTCTATTATTTACTTTTCATAATGGGTTTGACAACCGAAAACCTCATTTTGCCATTGATATTCTGTCCTCCCCTTCCACCTCAGATTTAAGAAGGCTAACAAGATGTTCAGCTTATCACTATGCTCTCCGCTCTGTTGTTGATCACTTGATGAAGAATGTCTTGATCCAAACTCTCAACGTCTTCTCTGGAACACAAGATTCTACTAAAGGGAATGACATGGCAGAATATTTGTCCGATTTCATGCCTATCGATTCTAGAGCCCTCAAGTAAGACTCTAGCTTATCATAGGGCTGAGACGTACTTGAACTGCCCTTTGTGGGCGTAGAATTTTTTACTACCAAAGCTTGCAGCTCTCTTACATACATTTCCACGAGCAACTCTTCCCGCCCAAACCTGCCTTTTAGACTTTCAATTACCTTAGGGTAATTCTCTACTGTCTACTATTTCCCTTGCTCTGGATCCGTTCACTGCAGCTTGAGTCAGATATTGGAACTTATCCTCATCTAGCATGTCTCCATCATTGTGTATTTTAAGGAACTGGCTCCAGAATCCAAACCAACCTTTAATCTCTCCCCCATTTTTTTCCAGCTCGATCTTGGTCACACTGGGCTTCTACGTGAAGTTGGCGAAGAACATACAGAACTTGAACGGCATTTCAATTCCCAAACGCGTCATATTTAATTTGTGCTTCTTCTAACTTTTCCTTGTACTCCTCTATAATGGCATATTCTTGATCAAAATTGGCTACACTAGCCGTGTCTAACTCATCTGTAGCCTTTTTTCGAGAGAAGTTCATACCATCCACATTCGAGAATACTCAAGTCCTTGGCAAGGCGTTCTAATGTGTTGTACTAACCTTAACAGTTTGTGGCGACGCTCTCTTTCTTCTAGCATTTGCATAATTGTATGGTATGTTTTCGTGAACGTCGTACGCGTTGCCTTTCGCTAGAAGATTCTTTTTTGTTCACGTATAATAACTTAAATGATAACCAATAATTATGTTAGGGCTTACCACGTTGTGCATCTCCTACCTCGTGGTAGGGATCACCACGATATGAGGAATCTTTCAATTTACCCATCTGAATGTCCCGAAGTAGAACATTGCATTGTATTTATTTTCCCAACAAGCCCAGTTACATATTTCAACACAAGATTCACCAGAGGATTTGAATGAGTTTTTAAATGACATGGACTCCATCTTTAGGAAAGGATTCATGATCAAAATCAATAAATGTAAAACAAGAGATAATGGAATGCAGCCAAAATTAATCAGAAATCCCTAATGACGTCAAATTAGCGGGTGAAAAGCTGAAGGAGGCAGGAGATTTCTGCTACTTAGGAAGCAGAATAACTGGTGATGGGCAAAAAAAAAAGAGGATTTAAAAATTAGGTTGCCTCAGGCAAGGAAAGCATTTCTACAGGAAAGAAATCTGTTGACCTCAAATATAGATTTAGGTATTAGAAAATCATTTTTGAAAGCCTTTATCTGGAGCGTGGCACTCTATGGAAGTAAAACTTGGACTGTTGGCGCAGCGGAAAAGAGGAAAATAGAATCATTTTAAATGTGGTGTTACAGGAGAATGATGAAGATCATATGGGTAGATAGGGTTACAAATGAAGAAGTATAAAGACGAGTGGGCGAGGAAAGATGTTTCTGGCGACTGCTAATGGATAGAAGAAATAGATTGGTAGGACACATACTAAGACACCCACGAATATTAAACTTAGTTATGGAAGGAAGAGTTGAGGACAAGAGCTGCAGGGGTAGACCAAGGTTAGAATATGTTTAACAGATTGCCTCGGATTTAAGGTGTTTTACTATAGCTGTGTAGCGATGCCTCGGATTTAAGGTGTTTTACTGTAGCTGTGTAGCGATGAAACGATTAGCTCAGGTCAGGGGAGGAGGAGAGCCGCATCAAAACAATCAAGCTTGAAGCCCCAAACAACAATAACAACTGGACAAAAGCACTAATCACTCCAGTTTATAAGGTAGTTTATAGGAAATTTGCAACAATTATATGATTATTTGATATTTATTTGATAAGTGTCCCGGGCAAAGAGTACTAAGGCATTGTAGAAAAAAAAATCTATTGTCATCAGCAAATCTAAGTGTTGAAATTATTTCTCTTTGAATCCTTAATCCTACTTTAATTTTTTCTCCAATTTCCTTCATTGCCCATTGAATGTACATACTGAAAAGTATTGTCTATTGTTGGCTTAGAGTGAGACGGATGTAAACCAGTATGGCTGTCAGGATCACTTTTTAGTATGTGCCATCTTATTGAGAAATGCTATTAGAGGAATAGACGTTTATGTTTTGTAAATCTAGTGAAGGCGTTCAGTAGAATACCAAGGGAAAAGATGCTGATCATTCTGAGGGATTATGGTATCGATGGAAGGTTGATACAGGCAATCAGAAGTATTTATGTTGATAATCAGGCTGCGGAGAGAGAGAGAGCTGATGGTAGAATTAGTTCCTCGTTTAAAGTTGTAACAGGAGTCAGGCAATGCTGTGATCTATTTATACTTTTCAGTCGGTCAACACACTATTTGTCCAATATAATTGGGTGGGGGTACAATATTTATAGAACACAAGTTCTGAACAAAATTACATGTGTTACTTACTATTCACATAAATTAGGGGCATTTAGGATCATGCGGTCACTATCCTTCATCATTAGGATTGAAGTTTATATTTATATACAAGAACTAGCAGTAGTGCCCGGCATTGCCAGCCAACAATCGACTTATTAAAATATTCTTACAGTTACACTATACGGACATGAATGGTTCTAGGACCTTAAAACGTAGTTTTCAAGTTCATGCTGTCTGTGGTTCTAAATGTAGGGAATGGAGAGAGTTGTCCAAAATATCAAGTGGACAGTGTTACCCGCAGGGTTCCAAAGGGTAAGTACATTAAGTTTGGTTAAGATCGGTGAAACGATGTAGACTTTTGCCAAAGGGCCTCAATTCAGGAAATGGTGTGGTCTGTCTGAAATTTCACGTAGACATTGTTACTCGTCGGGTTCCAAAGCGTAAGAATGTAAAATTTGGTTCAGATCGGTGAAACGGTGTAGATTTGTGCCAAAGGGCCTAAATGTAGAGAATGGAGTGGTCTGTCCGAAATTTCATGTAGACAGTGTTACTCGCAGGTTTCCAAAGGGTAAGAATACATATTTTGGTTCAGATCGGTGAAACGGTGTAGATTTGTGCCTAAGGGCCTAAATGCAGGGAATGGAGTGGTCTGTCCGAAATTTCATGTAAACAGTGTTACTCGCAGGATTCCAATGGGTATGTATACAAATTTTGGTTCAGATCGGTGAAACGGTGTAGATTGGTATAAATAACAGACAGACAAACCAACATTGAGCTTCATATCGTATTTACACATGCTAGTGCAACAATCACAATAACGCAGGTTATCACAAAAATTCTACACACACACCCATGTACACGGGGCAACATGACCACGATGTCTAAGCCCCGCAAATGAAATATTAACTGTGGATACGATAGCATAGAGAATACTACATTCCAATAAATCCTTTAGCAACACTGAAAAATGGCTTCAAATACCATACCCTATCTCCAATTTACACATGTTAGTGCAACAATCACAATGTCGCAGGTTATCAGAAACATTCTACACACACACCCATGTACACAGGGCAACATGACCACGATGTATAAGCCCCGCAAATGACATAAAAACTGTCTACACATGAAAACTGCAAAATGGTGATAGGAGAATGTAGGAATATTTGCCACCTTGTTTCTCTGACAGGATAGCATTACATTACATTTTGCTAATATGATGATTAACTGTGCATACGATAGCATAGAGAATACTACAGTCCAATACAATCCTTGATTGTCAATCGGTCAGTTTTCCCATATGTCCTTGAGTAAATTTTACCGGACTATCATGATACAGAGTAAATCGTTGTTGCCTAGTGACAACCTGTCCATCAATGGAGCGGCGTTGACTATCATGATACAGTGTTAGTCGTTGTCGCCTAGCGACAATATGTCCGTCAAGTTATTAGATCGGAGAAACGGTGTAGATTTGTGCAAATGAGCCTAAATGCGGGAATGGAGTGGTCTGTCCGAAATTTAACATAGCCCAAACTATTCCTCTTGAATCTGGCTATCATATACAAAAATAATGTTTCGAATCCGACTGGTAGTTCCAGAGATTAGCGCGTTTAAAGACACAAACACACAGACAAACTCTTCAGCTTTATTATATTAGTATAGATGTAGAATTTTGGTTTTATTTTACTATTGTATAATTTGTCTTGTTGATGTTATAGTTCATGATACGCAGTGAATCGTGTTATTTAAAAAAGGGTCGCCTAATTCTATAATGATATATTATTGGTCTATGTATGGGCATTGTGCATTTGTAAATATTTAAAAGACACAACACAATATAATAAATTAGATCATGCACACTGATTTCTACTATGGTTATTAGTACTTATCCATTAGAGTAGTTCACAGCACTGTCGTTGTACAGATGTTCACTTGTTGCTAGCTTCTCGCCAACTGACTCGCTGTGCGTGCGTCATCTGGTCTCCCTTGCGCATGAACCGGTATCTGTCGACGGAATTTGTAACTACTCCTACTTTAATTTCAGAATGTGGAATATCTGAGGCTGGAATGACTTTGCAAAGTGGTGTATGTTGTCGATTGTGTAACTTTCTTACACCTATTGTAGGACATTTAGCTCACCTGCCAAAGCTTATACAAAAAGGGGCGTGGTGGCTCAGCGGTCTAGTTGAATGCCTCTCACCAAGGCGGTCCGGGTTCGATTCCCAGTCAATGCATGTGAGATTTTCGAAGTGAAATGCCATGTCCTGTGGTTCGGATTCCACGTAAAAATGTAAAGCCTTGTTGTCCAAACAATAAAATCATTAATACACCCCTTTCATTTGTTATGGCATTGTTCCCCAATTCACCTCACAGATTATTTCCTATATCTTCGTCAGTGTGGCTCGGAGAATGTTGTTTCCTATACTCAAATTCGGGTTTGCTCACACCGGGCATTTCGCCAAGTGGGCGCCCGCTCCGTACACGGGTTGTGAGCGGGCAGAGAAGCTGCGTTCAGTCTTGGCAGCATAAACCAACCGATTGCCTCACTGCAGGGACAGCTGGTGCTGAGAAGAGACCACGTTCTATTGCAAATAGCATGCAACAAGAATCTCAATGGGAAGGGAAGAGCATTTTATGCCAATTTGAGAACGTGCTAAATGTTTAGTATGTGGACATTCAGTGATAGCTAAAAAATATAACAGTCGAAAGAGGCAGCTACAGTATAATATGCATGTTTGGTTCTACATATTTATGTGAATTACTTTTCTCCGCTTTAACGCTTTGAAAATCGAGACATCGATCACAAATAACAGGGCCGTGCTTTGACTGCACACCAGTAGTAGTATTTGTCCAGACATTTCCTCGCTTACAGCAAAACATGGGGCATAGGCCTATACATCATAATGTACACACATGGATACCTGCATATTTTTAATGTAATGTAGATGCATTGTCAATAATAAGACAGTATTAGATTGAACCTGCCACCCCTGAATCCCTATCGCCGCTCGCAATGCCTGCCCGGTTCAATTGAGCACGCTCCCTCGCTTCGTCTCGCTACACTGGGACGTATGCATGCTGGCCAGTCTCTCGCATATACGTTACGCTTGCCCGGCTGCACTGGGTCTGAGTAAACTGGCGCCCAGCTGACCACCTCTGCTCAAATTAATCGGTTACTGTCCTCCGTCTGGCAGTGATATTATTAGACGACATCCTTCGTACACCCTTGTAAAAGAAATTTTCCTCTTCTGACTCTCCTTGTCCTTTGAAAGTCTAGCAGGTAAAATAACACAGTCTAGGGTATCTAGGAACTCTTCAGTTGTTGAAATGCGCACATCTCGTTAATATGAGCTATATCTCACATGCTCAATTTTTTTCAGTACATTTTTGTTCTAGTATCACGAACATAATGCGTCATTCTTGCAATATCTGAACCTAAGCTGCTCAACCCGTCCTACTAGTCTTCTTTCCCAGTTTGGTATTGTGCCCATTTGTCCGAAGACCAATGCCCACATATGCGAGAATCTCGAAAACAGTTGAGCACGAGACTCGGAAAACTCAAGGAAACGGGGTTTGGGCAAAGGTGCTAACTGAATTCGAGATCCCCGCCTGAATATAAGTAGGATAAAAAATAACACACAAAATACATAAAACCTATCCACTTTTATTAAAATATTTAAAAGCGAAAACACTAAACACTCCTGCCTAGTATCTCCAGGGTAGCTAAAATTGCTAGTCTCTTACCCCGTGATCCTACAAAATTATGTAAATGTATGTTATTTTATAATATGAAAGTCCTATACAATAATCAGTGTCCAATCGTGTCCATAATCACATTGTAAATTTTAATCACTGAAAAAAAAAACACTTTCTGAAATTTTTACACGGATGAATTCGTTGCACTTTTCCTGAATAATTCACTTTGTCTCGTATCACATTAGGTTGTCAAAATTGAGTAGAATCAAAATTTATACTTAGTAAATGATGCATAAAAATCATTCTCAATTTAATTCAGAATTGTTATCACATATTTGTTAACATTGAAATGATTATAGAAAATTAAGCTCATATAAACAATATGACTCTTTACAACACATATGAGAAGCTAATAATCGAGACCTAATTATTACACCAGACCATTATACTATGCGCTCCGGCTCCTTCAACAAGCATGTCTTTATAAATGCTGCAATAATTCCATTCGCCTGACCTATCCGGTAATACTACACCAAACACTCAAGTCATCCATGCTTAAGGCCAATAAATATTCATATCACTGAACCATGTCTTCGACATGTTCAATCTGGCGGCCTATACCTGCCTTTACCAGTGCGGAACGTACCTGCAATCCACTGGCTTTGTCTGGGCGACCTCTCTAGACTTTACATATCATTGCAAATCCGAAATACGTCCATATGAACGCTCATATAACTCCATTCAATTTCTGTGATGATTAGATTTTTATCAATTCATAACTGAAAATCCAACTTGAGAGTCTTATTATTATTATTATTATTATTATTATTATTATCATTGGCTGATATGATCTTGATCATATTATTTAAACGATTTAATTTATTTAATCTCCTTCCAATATCCCATGACCAAAATATGTCAAAACTCCACTTAAATCTTCTCACATTTTATATATTGTGGCATATTATCATGACCAAAAATATGTCGAAAGCTCACATAAATATGTTGGCATTTCACTATTTGCCATGCCTTAAAGCATCTATCCACAAAATATTATTAGAAAAATCATTCAAAACTTTACCACATTTATTATTATTATCCAACTGGATTATTATTTTATTATTATGAACCATCATGATTATTATCATTATTAACTGTAAAGAATCACGAGTCGCATTCAACCTTGCAACTGCACAAGTTGCACTCGGAGAAAAATCTAGAATATCTATCAGGTGTTAACATTACCTAAAAAAGAAAACTCTGGGCTTCTCAAATCACTGGGTAATAACACGTAGAAAAATATGGTAACTGAAACTCAATAATTACGTCAGTAAGCATGATCCAAACAAGACATGACTAAAGGTTGGGAAATACACATGACTAAAAACTAGACTACCAATAAAAGATCTGGTCTTACTTCATTCTGATACGATGGTCTTGGACCGGCCTCTTGTATGGCGGTGAAAATCCATGTTCCTGTGCCTTCCCATGTGGCGTGTCTCCGCTACTGCCTAGATCGAATGGCGCTGGTATTCACTGGTGTGCCACCACGTGGTTCCTGTCCTCCAGGAATGGCCTCCGGTCATCTTCTTCCTCTCTTCCCTCTTCTTTCTTCCTTCTTCCCATCTAACCCATCGCTAGTATTTAGTGCATGTTCCTTCGCATGTTCTCAAGAAAATCGGCAATGTTCATTCGATGATCAAATTGTTCCGCAATCGTGTTCAAATTCGTAGTTAACTGACGCACATTATTCCCTTCGAATACACTGGACAACATTTTCGTAGGCTAAATATTCATCAGATATTACCATAAATGTTCACAGCGACGAAAACCGTACAATTTATTTCAGGGATCGAAACCTCATCTCCCTTCGCAAAAACACTTTGAACATTTTGTGCAAGTCTCCTATCGTAAGCTCATTCTCAAATATGACCGTTGTCAAACTGTACTTATCAAAATATTGGATTCGTCCAATGGTCATCAGTCTACTACACTTTGATGATAATAATCACTCAACTTGTAAAACACTTCGAGTTTATGCGAAAGCCAATTACTATAATCTCATCCTCAAGAATAATCGTTGTCAAACTGTCACAGCATAAAATATAATCAACATACACTGCACATCAAAAGTTATAACAACTTCACTTGGAACATAGTGGAAATACTCAACCACTTGTTGAAAAAATAATCTATCACTCACTTGTATGGCGAAAATAGACAGAGTTCCACACTCATTCCTTCATTCTGCATGAGCAAAATATTCTCGAAAAGTCTAAGTTCACGACCCGACAACACTTCGCGCAGCGTAACGTTCCACTCGGCGTTTTGCAGACTATCTGTTCACGGTGTACTAGAGCAGGGTAACACTCCCTTCGTATAATAAGCACAGCTGTCCTTGTAGTCCGGCGTGCGGCTTAAATACCGTTCGGCTGCCCGCCTGTGACATCCATGACGTAATGTTCTTCAACTTAAAACATTCATATCTCTTCAATGCGTAGCTCGATTTCCATGCTTCTTTTTCCAGAATGATTAAAAAATCAAAAGCATTAACGTGGCCCAGTTCTCTTTCTTGATAAACAAGTATCTCAGAAACTTCAATCTTTCTCAAAACGTCGATGTTATGCCATTCGTCACAACTCCGCGCGGAAGCGAGGCACTGGCTGGCTTCCCAGCGGCGCTCGTTTCAAACTCTGCGCTTGGCGCTCCGTTCAAACTCGATGAAATGACATGACGGTAACGGGGCCAAGGGCACATACACCCCCTACCGACGAAAAAAATAAATGCCAAGATTTATTCTTATCACTCTCGCTCTCATGTCATTTCTCTCACCTCTTCGTTCTTTGATGGTACTCCTTGTTGGTAGCCGCATTAAAGGTTCCCACGGCGTTACCAGTATCCGGTTCTTCTGCAATATAGCTTCCATTTTCCAAACTTCTTCGAATTCGATAGGGCCCGATATATAAATTCGAGAACTTGGAGTATACTCTGCCTTCCACATTTGATGGTATAGGTTTTCTGATCAAATCAAGACTGCCTTCAATCAATGGTTCCCTGAACCTTTTCCTTTGGACCCGTCTATATCGCTTGACAGCCTGTTCCCTCAGTCTTTCCAAAGCTAAGTTCTCCCTTCTTTATTCGGGTTCACTACCGGGGACAGGATGACTACATTGTCCCAAGGCCTGGTTGGACTTACTCCCAGACATAACAATGATGGAATCTGACCAGTACTCTCCTGAACCGTGCTGTTTATGGATTCCGTTGTTATTGGGATTACTACCATCCACTTCCAATGTTCGTGCGAGCTATATAGTCTATAGAATTTCGAAATTTCCGCCATGACACGTTAGTCGGGGTTACTCTCTGGGTGGCGCACTGAGCAAAACATCTGTTGGATGCCCAGATCCTCCATTGCCTGCCTAAATTCGCCTGAGGTAAATTGTGACCCATGGTCTGAGAGCAGATATTCCGAGAATCCAGCTTCTGTGATTACACAATCTCTGATCGCTTGATGACATATCTAGAGGTGGCCTTTTGCATAGGCTGCAACATCTAGAATTTATTAAACACATCGATGGTGACCAGAACATACCTATTTTCCCTTTTTGATTTTGGTAAAGGACCAAAATATCTATCGCGTAGATCTCTCGGGGTTTTGATGGAATAATAGGTCTTGGTCTCTCCTTCAACAAATGAGATGTGTACTTACACCGTTGGCATAAATCGCAAGATTTGATTTCTTTCGTTATGGTTTTCAGCATGTCGTCCAATGCGAAAGTTTCCTGTAAGGCGTGTAGCGTCTTGTCTACCCCTGCGTGTCCAATTGCCCTATGCGCTAGCCAAATAATAGGTTGTAGTAATTTTGGTGGTACTGCGATCCGAAGTTCGACGTGGTCAGTATCTACAAATTTGCATAAAACTCCCCGGTACAAAACATAATTTCTTGCGATTTCTTCCGTCAAAGCATATTCCTCATCCGTGGGATCCATCTCCCGGTTTAGAAATCTATGCAAATCCCTATGAAGTGTATATCTCTTCTGAGATAGTGGTATCCTTTGTAGCTTGATCAGAGTTTCCTGATCTACATCTACTAGAGTAAGTTGCAAAACTTGAGGATTCGGTTCGGGGAATTGACTTAGTAGATCCGCTCCCACATTACACTTTCTGGGTTTGTGCTGGATTGTAATATTGAATTGTTGCGCAAAGCCCATCTGGTTACTCTGTCACTGGCAAAATTCGTTTTCATGATAAATTCTAATGCCTTGTGATCAGTCCGAACAATCGTAGCATGTCCTATCAATAACTTCTTCCAAGTTTCGAGCGCGTAGATGATGGCCAAAGCTTCGATCTCGGTAGTGTAATAGTTTCTTTCAGCCTGTCTTAATTTTCTGCTGATGAAAGCGAGGTAATGACGAGTGTTGTCATTATCCTCCTGCAGTAGTATTGCTCCAATTCCGACCGTTGAAGCATCAGATTCAATAATATTTTTTTAAAATCGAAATCTGGGTATTCCAATTTTACCCTATCCATCAGTAAAGATTTAGCCTCTCAAAAGCCTGTTCACAAAGATCGTCCCATTTCCTTCAATTATGTTTTCTTAACAGATCTTGTAGAGGTGCCACAACCTGTGTGTACTGATGACAATGCCCAGCGAAAAACTTACAAGTACCCAAAAATTGGCGTACGTGCTTGACTTTGGTAGGTCTTTGGAAATCTACAATGGCTTGGACCTTTGCCTCATTTGGCCGGTACCCTTCTCCGTCTAAAATGTGGCCTAAAAATTTAATTTCCTGCTTGAGAAATTTGAATTTTTAAGTTGACCTTGAAATTTGCATCTCTGAGGTCTTGGAAGAGTCCCTTCAGATGCATCAAGTGCTCCTCTGAAGTCTCTGAAGCAACCAGTATGTCATCTATGTAGCAAATTACATATTCTTTTACTTCTGGGCTTAGATTCTTATCTAGTGCTCTAATCAGAACTGAGCCTGAGGTTTTTATTCCAAAAGGTAGACGTTGGAACACATATGTCTGCTGTCCAAACAGAAACCCTGTAAGGTTCCTAGACTTCGGACTTGGTCGAATGTGATGGTATGATGAAGTCAAATCTATCGTTGAGATTCACGAAAGGTGTGGACGTCTTCTCTATGATGTTATTTTTCTCTAAATCCAAAATAATATCCTTAAGTTGGACTCGGTATTTATCGGCTATTGGATACACCTTGTTTTGATATGGGGCTTCGTCATTGACTTGGATCTGATATTCAATGTTCCCAATTTCGCCCGGGTTGGTATCGAAACTATCTTCATAACTCTCTAATAGTTTCATAAATTCACGGCTTCTTCCCTTACTCCGTCTGTTGTTCATCCATGGCTATACTTTCTATTACCGCCATCCATCGGATGTCGCCCTCGGTAACTTTCTCTTCTTCATCCGGGTTGTCGTTTCCCTCGAAGGGCATATTCTTACTACGATGAAATTTTATCATATCCGTCCTCATATCGATAACAGGTCGATTTTCTTTTATAAAATCCACACATAGTATCATGCCATGGGCTATATTCTTCATGACCACGAAAACATGCTGGAATTCACATTTCCCAATGCGGACTTTCAAAAACAACTGTGTCTTACATTTTGTTGTTTTATCGGGAATGATCCCCTGTATCTTGATCTTGGCTACAGGAATTTCCTCCGTCTGCTCTGTTTGTTTCCATTTTTCATAAAGTCTCTCAGCCACAATGTTTAACATTGATTCCGTATCAACTAGGGTAAGGACTGGTTCCCCTTAAACCTCGCATACAATAACTGGCAACTTCCTCTTGGGCTCGTCCTTAAATTCCTTATCTCTTTCTTATATAAGATCTTCATCGTCAGTCTGCCATTGACTAATCCGTGTGACATATTTCACTATTTCTGTTTTGATTGATTGTGATGATCCTGAATCGGCGTTTTTTAAATTTGCAGGGTACCTGAAGATCCTGGTTGGGGATTTTCAGACTCCTTCTCTTTTAGCTCATCTCTTACTTTCCTGACGACGCTGTTCCAAATCTCGTCGTTCCTTCTGGGCTCTGTCCTCATTCTGATATCGATACCGGGTATAACGCTGGTTATCAGAATATCTGGTATCCCTCTGTTGATGCATTCCTTCCTGTTTTGGAATTTTCTATCATCTCTTCTGTAGTATGGGTAATTCCCTGCCGTAGTACTCCCTTCTGCGTATGTATCCTCCTCGGCTAGGTCTCCAATCCCTATTTTCCTCATTTTCCTTCGTCTGAATCGGACGATCCGTCATAACAACGTTTACCTGACGATTGTCGGTTCTACCATTTCTCTGGTAGTGTTGTGCGCTAGAGTGATCCAGTTGCTGTAATACCTCATCAAATTCTCCTAGCGAGGTTATCCCTGTGGCAATAATCGTCCTCTGCACGTCAGCTGGAAATTGTCCCGTTAGGGCTGCAATTAACTCGTAGTCTGGCACGGGAGGTTCAAGGTATTTGAGTTGTGCAAGCTGACTTGTGAAGTAATTTGCATACCTCGTAGGCTGTGAGGTAGCTTAACGTTTGGCGTATAATTCTGACCTAACGTTCTGTTGTATTTCTGGGGACCAAAATCGTCTCAATAGAGCTCGTTCAAAATCGTCAAAATTACTCATTCTCGATTTGAATGCGCGAAACCAAAAGAGGGCAGGGCCATCCAGAAGTTTCACTACTACCCTGATTTCTCTCTCCTTTGTGACCTTGGTATCCCTCAGGTAGTCCTTGACTTCCTTAAGGAACTCTACTGGTGTGACCGTACCGATTCCTGTAAATTTGTTTGGTTTCTCTTCAGACATCTTCAAAATTGTCATGGTAGACTCTGCTAACGGTGAACTGCCAAAACCTGTACTAATATTCCGCGGTGTCTCTGATCCAACCCATTTAGATCTGATCTCCGAAATTTTTTCTTCAATCTGGTGAACTGTCCCATCCATTTGTTCTAGTTTCCCAGGAGTGATTACTGAAATATCACTATTCAGATTTTCTCTTAATTCCTGCATCTGGGATGGTGTCAAAGTAATTTTATCGCCCTTTTCCTGTATTTCCCTTAGATCGGCTTTAAGTTCTTCGATCTCTTTCTGAACTCCCTCTACTAAAGTTCCACCCGATTCTCCTTGTAGTGTGAGGTTATCTGCTACTTGCTTATTTAACTGCCTTACCTCTTCCTGTAATACCTCCATTTCTATATGACCTTCACATTCCTTTCTACTGAAGTGCGTAGATCTGTGAATGCCTCATCATAAGAACGGGACCTACGTTCAAGCTGAACTTCCTCTAGAATCTTCTCCTTGATTTCTGTTCTTAATTCCAGCACAATGCTTTTCTTAAGTTCTTGCGATAGGATGTACCCTTAGGAAAAGAAGCACTACACAAGACTGACATTCGGGGTCGTGATCGCTCCATAAAATTAGTATGAGGAGAACGTGCTTCGTATAAATTCCAGGATTCATAAAGGAACTAAAGTTACAAATAAGGTATATGACAGGTTAAAACAATAACAATTTAATACGGAATAAAAAATATGACAAACAACAAAAATATCCACCCTTGTGTGGTGCCAGGGGTCATTGGCCTGTCACAAGTAACCTGCGAGTGACCCAGTAACCCACACGCGACTTCCCGGCATCTGATACTATGTCAACAAACCCGGACACGGACTTGGAAAGTCCCGCTCGTATTTGTTTCCAAAGCACCCTCAACTCAAGTCAGCCGTCAAAATGAAATAACTGATTAAAAGCATCAGTTCAAAATAAGCTACCTAAACACACAATCAGCTGTGACAGCTGTGAACCCGAGGTGTTCCAGTACGTCACCTCCAATGAAAATTACAATTAATAAAAATATACAAGATTACAAAAATTACAAAGACAAGGTTTATGTGATAAGTGCGCGCTGTCGGACATTGAAAGATGTACGTGACGAAAATTCACTTCCGTTCGATCAAACGATTAAGTCATGAATTCCCGTACTGCGAGTTGGAGATCATGACAATAATAGGGAAACAAACACTAAATGGCTAATATAATAATATACACACTGACATAATATAACCCTTATATAAAATTCAAACATACACGTTTTGCATATTTACAAATTGTCGACAGCCGATCAATCGGTCTTAGGTCATACAAAACTAAACAAGGCAATCACGTGACATACAAGGAAATCGGTTCGCCGTCTGCGACCTTTAAATTGACACTTTACAATACTTGACTGCAATCCAAGCAACAGCAACAACAAAATAGAACTTGCCTCAGCAGGCTGATATAAACAATTACAAGTAACACTTCGATTAATACGGCCTGAAAACAGTTAGATGACGGCATGGGCAGCTCCCCAATTCATTCAAAAATCAAATTATAATTTACCAGGCAAGACATTTAACTCATTAGCAAAAGAAATGCGAAGCGCGCACGCTTCCGCTTATCATATTCAAAGATCTGAGTACTTAGGTCGTTCAAGCTCCAACGTGCTTTTGTGTGCGTCAACAAATATCCAAGCCTCAGCCTGAATTCTAAGTAGCCACCCGGCTCTTGAAAACGCGAGACAAAATACATCACAAATCATCATTTTCTTGACAAACCCACCTTGGGTCTCAAGATTCACATATCAGCAATGCGCCCCTCAGGCACGCATACTGAAGCATTAGTATCAACGGAAAATGGATCACCATGTCCAATCCTGCTCACTAATCGAAAAATATAACACACAAACACACACACATCTCTAGGCTTGACCAAAATGACCCCACATGTACTCCAGATCAATAATATCTAACTAAAACAAAATACCAAAGATATGACTACAGATAGGCGGACTGCCTTCTGTGGCAACCTCAGTTGCACAAAGCAAAACAATACTAGCATTTGCCTGGGCAATTATAAAACAACAAAAAACGGGAAAATTCCCCCCATGTCTACCAGTATATTAAATCAGTCCCATTTATCACGCTAATCCAACGTTTCAGCCGTAAGTAATCTCGATAGCGCCTCGCGTTCATGCGCGTAAGCAACATGAAAGCAAGCACTCTACAGTCAAAGCAAAGGGCTAAAGCCACATGAAAAAAACATACAAAAACATATCTAATATTTACAACAAAGTCACGTGATGCTATTTAATAGTTATGTCAGCGAAAGGAATTTACATTTACGCACAGCAAAGCAAATCTTATTTACAACACCAATTTCCCAACATTGTTCATGATTCCGCCCCGACCAAAATTAAATAAATTTAATCATGTACTCAACACTTTCTGGATCTGTCCGGTGCTGTGACAGCACTGCTGCCATCCTCCTTCTGTATATCTAGCCCATGATGCTAGATATCATATCATAGGTCACGACACGGTCCATTTCTCTCTTCCTGGAGACGAACATCTTGCTGTTCAAATAATGTTATTATTATTATTATTATTATTATTAAATTCAGGCTACAATCTAGGCTGCATAATGAGCTACTCAATTTGCCCAACTGTTCAATTGCAGTACCGAATAACTTTCCCTACAATATGTGGACAGTCTCCACCTAAAGCACATGCACTATTATCACATAAGTTGCCCGACACCCAACACAATTATCTATCAAAGTCCTAATTGCTGCCATAGCATTCGCAAATGTTAAAGTATTTCAAAGTGTTATAATGGAAGTCTGAGTCTCCGCTCAGAATACGCTACCGAAGTGACGCGCCTAGCAACCGTATGGGCGCAGCCACATTGGACCCAAACAACTGGTTGCTAGGTTTTTTATACATAGGAAGCTGCATTAACGCTGCGCAGTGTCTTGAATTTCGTAGATAAAAGGGTGTAATAAGCGTGAAATAAGGCAAACGCCTCCTGTGAAGATTATCCACAATGTTGGAGCTACAAAATAGAAGTGAAATTTTATGGATAAAGTACGAGAATTTCGCGAGATAATATGAATAAAGTCGACCTCAATCCCGAGGCAAGAATTGCATGGCGGGTTCTACAAATTATAAATATTTATTTATAACATCATTTAGTGGATACAGTATATCTAATATAGAGAGATATTTAGGACATATATGTCACATAAAGGGGTTTTTGGTTCATGTGGGCAGTGTAGTTGTAATTAAATATGGTTTGTACTATAAGTATTATAAACGACAACCTACATAACCTTACATCTCATTCACTAACAGCAATAAATTTTCTCCTACAACTTTTCTGAGTAGTAATTTTTCACTTAATTTATTTAAGCAGTGAATTGTTTCCAAATAACAATTACCGGTAGGCCTTTCCTAGACTGAAATTTTCTGCCTAAATACTGTATTTTATTTTTTGCAAACTGAGCATAATATGTGGTCTGTGGAAAGGTTTGAAGTTGCTAGTAGAAAGTCCTATTCAATTTGGTAACTGGAAACTGTGTGAGCCATCAAGTACCATAGCACATGGATCATCGTTATGGTACCGGGACTAGCATTTCCCTACATCAACTCTTTGGCCCACTTCATACCAAGTAGGCTACTTGTACCACTTTGACTGTCCAACACATAATGTGTGAATGTTTGCTAGGATTGCTCGTGAAGGTGCAGGGTGGCTTTCTTGTTGTTGTTGTTGTTGTTGTTCTAAATCTCTATATAACCAACTAATTCTATTTATCTCTTTTATGGCACACCAGCTAATGTGTAACATTAATCAGTGTGATAATGTGGTCATCAGCTTGGTGTAGGCCTACTTATTGGGTGAGAGCCTGGGATATTTTCATGTCAGCTTTAGTGGCCTAATATTTAGAGCTAGGATAGAAAAAGTGCCCCATTATTTAGAACGAGGTAGGACGATAGACCTTAATTGTAGACTTCTCTTAACCTGTTATTGAGCACGCAGGTTAGGCTTTGTCAATTTGATTCGTTTTCAATCAAACGCGATGTTGTGGTAAACACACAAATTGTATTGAAATGCAGTCTTTGTTTCTTCTATAGCCGTTGATGAGATTTGGCCTAAACTCTCATCCAAATATTTTAAACTGTTCCCTTATGCATTGATAGACCTTAAGTTCATTTTATTCGTCACTTACTGGTAGGGCCTACGGTACTTTATTTTCCGTAGTAGGCCTATTGATCATTCATACGGGACGTGATTCACAATATCCATAAATGTTATATTTTCATGTTTTCACTTAATTTAAGGTAAATATCGTAGGCCACATCTCTACGACTTATGATCTAAGACTTAATGTGCATCTCGTACGCAATATTTTACAACTTTATTGGACAACTGTGTTAAATTACTGTGGAAAATATACTTTTCTATGCTTTCTTGCCTCTGGGCATCCATGCATGTACAGTTTTATACGATACAAATAGGAAATAATGAGGCTCGAAGACTGAAGCAAGCTACAAGGGAGCCATGATGTATTGCTCCAGTTGCTTAGCAACGGAGCGGAAGTGACGTCGACTTCGGCAGCGTATAACGTGGTTTCTGGAAGTCTGAGTCTCCGCTCAGAATAACGTGGTTTCTGGAAGTCTGAGTCTCCGCTCAGAATAAAAGTGTTCGGCGTCTAATCACAGACCGTAGTATTTATGTTTTACCCAAATATCAAGTGGAAGGGGGTAATTCGCTCCGCAATAAATAGAAATAATAGTCGTATAGACTCCACACACATCTCATTCGATTTGTAAAAATCAGCACAATCAATTGCCACTCTCGTGCAGAAATTTGCATCGTGGGAACACACATTTTCCAGAATCCGCGCGAATATACACCGCGCCTAAAAGTAGCGTCTCCCTCTTATTGGCTGTTCGTTCAAATAATTTGGTGACTCCAGGGTGCTGACCTTCTCCCACTCCCTCGTCTGGTCACTATCTCCGTCCTTACTTGCCCCCTGCGTTTTTGCTCTAACGTCTTCAAAAGCAAGGAAAACTCCACTCCTCTTATTTGAACTGGTCAACGGACATCTAGCGTGAACCTGCCTTCTCTTTTTCTCAGAATTGGCTATATTTAACTTGGCCATTATTTCACTGGCGACATCGACGGAATTACATTGTTCATCCAGACAGACTGCTATTTCCTAATAAGACCAACCTTTTCCTCAACTGGGCTGTATTTGAGCTGAAGAAAATAAAATATTTGAGGACTTAAGTGTAGGCATACATTTAAGGGCTCATTCACCCCTTAAAAGGTGAAAATTGAACTTAGGTAGAAGTCAATTTTCGCTTCCATACAGCACATCAATCAGACAGTGGCATGCTCCCTCAATTCTTACGTTTCCTATCGCCCCTGCTGTCATTCAGAGCTCGGCCAATCGCCACTAATGAGCACATTCCAACAGCTCGCCGCCTCAGGCAAGACGGGTCCCCCTTCCCTCTCGCTGTCTCTCACTCATACAATAGATGCCAACATAGCTATCCCAGACTGCTCACAGTACAACTTATAAAGAAACCAATGTTTACGTTTTCCTCCAAGTGCTGGCTCACTCGTGCCCCGTATATTTTGTGCGTTCTCACACACCCACATAATTTGCTGCTACGATGTCGTTTCTTCTCGGCTCCCATGTCTCAGGTTTATTGTAAACTTTCATGTTAGCAATATTATAAGCTGCTTGCGTACCCGTGCTCAACTCCTGCACTCTGTAATGCATTGTTTCCAAGATTTTGGACTATCTTGAACGGTCCCAGATATCTGACACAGAACTTGTGAAATACCTTGTTTGATGGATCAGATAACGGAGGTTTCTTAATTAATACCAACTCGTTTTCGACCAGTTCCCGTTGGAACCTTTTCCCTCGTATTCTTCTCCATCTTCGATCCGCTTGAGCTCTCATATGTGTGACGGTGTTTTGGATCCTTAAACCATGTGCTGGCATGAGATCACGTGGGCACGTGATAACATTATCCCACGATCTCTCCGGTGTTAGTTGTGGTGCAAAACCATGGGTATCTGACCCGTAGATTCGTGTCTCGTTGAATTTATACAGATTTCAATATCCTTCACACGATCTACCCATTTGTGATGTTCATTAGGCACAAATACTCTAAAAACATGGACATATTCCTCATTATGCATTCTGACGGATTCGCGGATGGATGCCGTATCGAGGATAAAATATGTTTTATTCCAAGATCTACCATTCCCTTCTTGAATTCATTACTGGTGAAGTAGCTCCCGTGGTCAGATTTAGGAACTCAGGTTTTCCCATGGTCGGAATAATTTTATTTTTAATGCGGCTTAGAACTTGTTTTGTAGTGTTTTTTTTGTAAGGGGCACAAAACCACGAATTTTGAGAATACATCTAAGCAAACCAGTAGATGTCGGCATCCTCTCCTTCCCTTAGGAATTGGGCCGTAGGTTTCAATCGCAAGTAGCTCACGAGGCTTTTGCGGCAACAAAGGTTTAGGATATTGTTTCATTAAGTAGTTATTCGGTTTTGTACGCTGGCATGTGTCACATGTTTTAATGACTTCGCATATGGTTGTTCTCATGCGAGGCCACGTGAATGCTTCGGCGATGGTCGCTTCTGACTTATCTGTCCCGATATGCCCGAGACTTCCATGCACGTGCCAGGTTAATGCTCGCTGCAATGAAGCTGGTACCATAATTCGTAATTTAGAATGTCCTTCGTCTACAAATTTGAGTAGTAGGCCGTTCAAGTTCATGTATTTTCCTTCCTTCTGTAGAGCATCTCGGTGTCGTCCATGCTTGAGGCCAATAAATATTCATGTCACTGAACCATGTCTTCGACATGTTCATATTCAATCTGGCGGCCGATACCTGCCTTTACCAGTGCGGGACGTACCTGCAATCCACTGGCTCTGTCTGGGCGACCTCTCTAAGACTTTACACATCATTGCAAATCCGAAATACGTTCATATGAACGCTCATATAACTCCATTCAATTTCTGTGATGATAAGATTGTATCAATTCATAACTGAAAATCAATCATGAGATTCTTCTTATTATTATTATCATATGCTGATATGATCTTGATCCTATTATTTAAACGATTTAATTTATTTAATCTCCTTCCATTATTCCATGACCAAAATATGTCAAAACTCCACTTAAATCTTCTCACATTTTAAATATTGTGGCATATTATCATGACCAAAAATATGTCAAAAGCTCACTTAAATATGTTGGCATTTCACTATTTGCCATTCCTTAAAGCATCTATCCACAAAATATTATTAGAAAAATCAATCAAAAATTTACCACATTTATTATTATTATTATTATTATTATTATTATTATTATTATTATTATTATTATCCAACTGGATTATTATTTTATTATTATGAATCACGAGTCGCATTCAACCATGCAAATGCACAAGTTGCACTCGGAGAAAAATCTAAAATATCTATCAGATTGTTAACATTACCTAAAAAAGAAAACTGTGGGCTTTTCAAATCACTGGGTAATAACACGTAGAAAAATACGGTAACTGAACTCAGTAATTACGCCAGTAAGCATGACCTAAACTAGACATGACTAAAGGTTGGGAAATACACATGACTACTAAAAACTAGACTACCAATAAAAGATCTGGTCTTACTTCATCCTCTTACGATGGTCTTGGATCTGCCTCTTGTATGGCGGTAAAAATCCATGTTCCTGTGCCTTCCCATTTGGCGTGTCTCCGTTACTGCCTAGATCGAATGGCGCTGGTATCCACTGGTGTGCCACCACGTGGTTCCTGTCCTCCAGGAATGGGCCTCCGATCATCTTCTTCCTCTCTTCCCTCTTCTTTCTTCCTTCTTTCTTCTTCTTCCCATCTAACCCATCGCTAGTATTTAGTGCATATTCCTTCTCATGTTCTCAAGAAAATCGGCAATGTTCATTCGATGATCAAATTGTTCCGCACTCATGTTCAAATTCGTAGTTAACTGGCGCACATTATTCCCTTCGAATACACTGGACAACATTTTCGTAGGCTATTCATCAGATATTACCATAAATGTTCACAGCGACGAAAACAGTACAATTTATTTCAGGGATTGAAACCTCATCTCCCGTCGCAAAAACACTTTGAACATTTTGTGCAAGTCTCCTATCATAAGCTCATTTTCAAATATGACCGTTGTCAAACTGTACTTACCAAAATATTAGATTCGTCCAATGTTCATCAGTCCACTACTCTTTGATAATAATAGTAACTTCTCTTGTGAAACACTTCGAGTTTATGCGAACGCCTATTTCTTTAATCTCATCCTCAATAATAATCGTTGTCAAACTGTCACAGCATAAAATATACTCAACATACACTGCACATCAAAAGTTATAACAACTTCACTTGGAACATAGTGGAAATACTCAACCACTTGTTGAAAAAATAATCTATCACTCACTTGTATGGCGAAAATAAACAGAGTTCCACACTCATTCCTTCATTCTGCATGAACACAATGTTCTCGAAAAGTGTTAAGTCCACGACCCGACAACACTTCGCGCAGCGTTACGTTCCACTCGGCGTTTTGCAGACTCTGTTCACGGCGTACTAGAGCAGGGTAACACTCCCTTCGTAGAATGAGCACAGCTGTCCTTGCAGTCCGGCGTGCGGTTAAATACCGTTCGGCTGCCCGCCTGTGACATCCATGACGTAATGTTCTTCAACTTAAAACAAACATATCTCTTCAATGCGTAGCTCGATTTCCATGCTTTTTTTTTTCTTTCAGAATGATTCAAAATTCAAAAGCAACAATATGGCCCAGTTCTCTTTATTGATAAACAAGTATCTCAGAAACTTCAATCCTTCTCGAAACATCGATGTTATGCCATTCGTCACAACTCCGCGCGGAAGCGAGGCACTGGCTGGCTTCCCAGCGGCGCTCGTTTCTAACTCTGCGCTTGGCCTTCCGTTCAAACTTGATGAAATGACATGACGGTACCGGGACCAAGGGCACAGTATCGATGAGATTTTCTTTGTCAATTCATGTTGTTTAATCCCCATAGCTTTTACATTTTTTCACCACTGTTAGTAATAGTATGAAGACGTTAAAAATAGACAGGTGCTTCAGCTTGTTCTTGCAAACATTCTGATTCATTAGACTCAGTATCTTTGTCAGTTTTCTTTTACCATTAACTTTTCGGAGATCACCGAACTGGTTTTTTTTTGTCGTGTAGCCTCTTGAGAGGCCGAGTGCAGGTCTTTTTAGTCGACGCCCGTGGGCGACCTGCGCGTCGGGATGAGAGATGGAATGGATGAAGATGAATGAAACTGGGCAAAGATGTGGTAGGAAGCGGCCGTGGCCTGTCAGAAGGTACTCTCCCAGCATTTGCCTGGTGTTGAAAATGGGAAACCACGGAAAACCATTTCAAGGACAGCCGACGGTGGGGCTCGAACCCACGCGTCTACCGAGACAGCAGAGAGCTTGGCCCCTTGACCTAACGCAGCGCTTTAGCCCGCGTAGCCATTACTGTCGGTACCGAACTGGTGATATCGATATTTTGTGTGGGAACTGAATTTACTTATATAACCCCATGGCCATCAGCTTGCGCAGGCTCCAGTTCTTCAGGGAGAGTGTTCTGGGTATTTCCATTGTTACCTTCCTTCTCTCGGTGTTCCTCTTCTTCTAAAAATAATAATAATAATATAATGTTGTTGGTTTTACGTCCTTTTTAACTACTGCAGCATTTAGAGACGTCGGGGTGCCAGAATTTTGCCCCGAAGGGGATCTTTAACGTGCCAGTAAATCTACTGACATGGCTCCCTCGCATTTGCGCACCCTCAAATGCCAACTGGCTGCACCAGGATTCGATCCTGCAACCTTGGGACCAGCAAGCGAGAACGTTACCGATGAGCCACGCAGCCAGCCTGTTCCTCCTCTCTAACGGTGCTCATTCTGACTTCAGGGGTAAGATTATTCCACAGAATAGCCCTATATTGATCAGATACTCTCTGTTCGGTCACTGTTCCAGGTGTTGCAAACGAAATTCGGAATGTAAGTGTTGCCAGCAACCAACTTCATTCTGCCCAACATCAGTAATCTTGAAATAAAAGCATATTATGGCCTCGTTCATGGCATTTGTCCATTTCGTACGCTGACGTGGCAGTCCTGCTTGGTGAGCTCTGTTTGAGATATCTGTGCAGCAACGTCAGCAGGTGAGATGCTAAAATTCACTTCGTTGCTCAGGTTCATCAAGCAAACGCGTTTCTGCTGTAGTGTTTTTGGGATCTTGCCCAATGGGAGCCCGCCAGTTCAGTCGTCTCGCATACGTCCAGACGTGCCCCATTGCTCCCCCGGGCAGCGGCATTTAATATGAAGCATTCGTTAATTTATCCATTATGCATTCGATGGATGTGCATTTCATACATAGTCAGTTTTTTTTATTAGCCATCCCCAAGATACAGACGCTGTTGGCAGCCGCCCGATCCAGGTCAGTTGCTGCCATTGTGGTTTAATTGTGGTGTTTTCCATCTTCCGTATTCACTACGGCTGGGGGAGTTCTGCCTACCCCACCCTTGCCAGGTGCTACCCTCCGGGTCAGGGGGACATGGATCTGCGTGGGTAAGGTCGCCATTCCCTGATTGTAGCTGTCCCAACCGTTGGAGTAAATGGCATGAGAATGACGACTGGGAGTATATGCAGAACGAACTAACTTACTAGGTCACATACAGGCGTAATATAAAAAGGAAGACAAAAGGATCAACAAGAGCATTATAGTAACTAAAACCGCCATCTAGGGCGTTGCGCTTCTTGGCGCTTAATTCAAACCAAAGATCAGTAATTGTTGGGTTACGTATTTCTAACACCCACTTAAACCAATAGCTGATCTAGAATGTAATAGACATTTGTCAACCAGACTTCAATCATACACTACCCTACATAAACATATCATTTCTGAGAACATTTTGAACACAATGTGTACTTTAAGTACTAACTAACAATTCAATCCCATTCCTTGGGTACAATACACATGTTTTGTTTTAGGCAAAGGTTTGGTGAGAATATCTGCAATCACGTCTTGTGTTGACAAATAGTGCAATGAAATGATTCTCTCTTGAACCTTTTCCCTAATGAAATGATGTTTGGCGTTGATGTGTTTAGTGTGCCTATGAAAAACAGGATTTTTTGCAATTTCCTGTGCACTTTGACTGTCGTTATACAAATCAATTTCTTGATTACAATCCATCAACACACACTGCAAATCACATTCACCGTTTACAAATTCAATTTTTTTGGACCTTGATTAGAACCAATCAAATCAAACATCAGACACTTAAGATAAACTGCTTCCTTCGCAGCCTCTGACAAAGATACATACTCAGCCTCTGTCGATGAGGTAGCAACTGAGCTCTGCTTGTTAGCTTCCCATGATATGACAGCATCAGCAAGCTTGAAAAGATAACAACTTACTATCACTATCAGTGGAAAAACTTGCATCTGCAAACCCTACCAAATCTAAGCCAGTGCTCTTAAAAATGAGCCATTGGTGTATCGTACCGTTAAGATACCGAAGTACCCTTTTGGCTGCAAGCCAATGCTCCTCGCAGTGGCAAGAATGAAACTGACTTAAATATGATAATGCATAGGCAATATCTGATCTAGTACACACACTCAAGTACATAAGTGAACCTATCTGCTGCTGAAAGGTTTATCGTCCACATTTTTGGCTTTAGGCAATGTCATATTTACATTCATAGGACTAGGAGTACCGATTAGATAAACATCAGTCATCTCAAAACTTATTGAGCAGATTATTTATGAACTGTGTCCGAGAAATTTTGGGTATACTGTTATCTGTGTCCCTTTCTATTTTCATACCAAGAACCTGAGCAGCAGGTCCAAGATCTTTCATCTTGAAATTTTGTTTCTAGACATTTTTTAGTTTGCACACTTCCTATGGATTATTCTGGAACACACAGAAATCATCAACATTCAGAGCAACAAGAATTACAGTATTGCCGATACTCTTTCTATAAACACATGCCTCATTATGACTGTTTGTGTAGTCCAAAGCAGACATAACTGTATGAGCCTTTCTGTGCCACATATGTGCAGCCTGTTTTAGTCCATAAATGGCCCTTTTGAGCAAACAAACCTGGTCTTCCTTTCCCTTGACCTGAAAGCCGTCTGGCTGACACATAAATATTTCCTCCTGCAACTCTACATTGAGAAAAGCAGTCTCAATGTCTAGATGATCAATCTGTAAATTTAGTTCAACCGCTAAAGCAAACAACATTCTGAGTGTGCAATGTCGCACAACTGGTGAGAATGTCTCCATAAAGTCAATGCCACATTGCTGTGTAAAGCCCTTTGCAACCAACCTTGCTTGATATTTTACATAACCATTTGTATTACGCTTAGCTTTGAACACCCACTTATTCTGTACAATGTTTTTACCTTCTGGCTTGGGAACTAAAACCCAGGCCTTATTAACCATCATGGAATCCATTTCGCACTTCATGGCTATATGTCATTCCTTAGAGTAAGGTGATGACAAGGCTTCCCTTACTGTACATGGTTCATTTGGATCAGAACAATGAGTGTAATGCCGAATGTAATCAGGATGTTGTCTTGGTCTTCTTTCTCGCTGACGGTAGCGACGCTCATCCTTATTGTGCTGATGATCAGGCTCAACTTCCACTTGTTCATCATTCTGTGGAGCTGGATCTGGAAAATCCCTATCACATGCAGTTAATGGCGGTTTACTGACTTCAGTGGATAGGGGTATCATTTTATATCCTGGTACCACTGGATCAGTTACAGCAGAGAAAGAGATCTCATCAAAAATCACATCTCTCGCTGTGATTAATTCTATGGGTTACTGGATGCAGGAGCCGGTACGCCTTTTTCTCATTCGAGTACCCAACAAATACCATTCTTTCAGTCTTGGGATGAAGATTTTTTCTCAGCTGATCTGGAACATGAACGTAGGCATTACAACCAAACTCTTTTAAGTGCGTCAGGTCTACTTTCTCTCCAGTCCACATTTCTTCTGGTATTGAATTTGGTGTTTTCCCTGCAAGAGACCAGTTGACAAGATATGCAGCTGTATTGACAGCTTCTGCCAACATCCGTTTGTCACAAGCTGCACCTTGCATCATGGCGAGTGCTCTCTCATTCAGAGTTCTGTTCATGCGTTCTGTAGTTCCGTTTTGCTCTGGTGTGTACCTTACTGTTAGCTGATGCATGTTGCCACGCTGTTTGAAAACCCCATCCATAGCTTTATTACAATCCTCCCCATCATTGTCAGAGCGTATGACCTTGATTTTCCATTCACACTCAACAGAATGAGCTAATTGTTCAAGTATTTCGCTTACCTCACTTTTCTTTTTTAGAAAAATGACAAAAACCTTCCTCGTATGGTCATCGATGAAGGTGAGAAAATATCTGGCTCCTCCCCAGGATTCCTCAGGCATCGGTCCACACAGGTCACTGTGCAGCAGGTCCAGTCGGTTCTTAACACGATACTTGGTGGCCTTGAAGGGCTGTCGAGCTTGTTTCCCTTCTATACATGGAACACAGTGCTGCTTTTCACCCGAAAAATACTTACCAGTAGCCAAACCATTTCTTAACAAGTTCAGCCCCACATGATTGAGATGGCCTAACTTTTTGTGCCACAATTCTCTAGAATTAGAACTCATTGAACAAACTTCTTTAGCAGAACTTAAACAAGACCCTGCTGATGCATTTGCACTTACAGTATCTGAGTTATTGAAGACATAAAGTCCATTTGACTCTTCAATCAATAATTGCACATCACCTGTAATTTGACAGCCATTATCTTGAAACACTTTACAACCTTCTTCATCAAAAACATTAACATGACCCTTTTTAACAATACTGTTCACAGAGAGCAAAGTTTGCTGTAAGGATAGGTACATACATAACATCGCTCACCTTTGTAAAAACATTTGCTTGTACTGGAACATCACCTATGCCACCACTATACAGTTTACAATCATTTGCTACGGTGACTTCATATCCAACCTCCCTTTTATCATTACACTTTGACAACCAATCTACTGTACCAGTCATGTGTTTGGAGGCTGCGGAGTCCATGCACCAGCTGTCTGCTGAGTGGATATCAACTCCTAGTGCTGTGAGCAGAGCCCTACCCTTCTTCGTTTCTTCTTTCTTCTTTAGTGACTTGGCATCTGCTTGATGTGCTGCTGTCTTGCTTCGGTTTTTGCAATCTTGTTTCCAGTGGCCAGGTTTGGGGCAGTTTCAACAGAATCGTTTCTTGGGTTTATTATTCTTGAATCCACTCCCTCTTAGTGTAGAGTGCTGTTTCTTTCCTGGAGCTGCGTTTGTCTTCCTGCAGCAGTTTAAATTTCACAAAGTCACTAGTCAACTCTGCACCTGAATTTTCTAATGCCATAATGATAGGTTGATAGTCATCAGGTAGTCCCTGCAAGAGCAAGGCACCTGGAAATTCATCATCAAGTGATTTTTTAACTGCTGCTAGCCGCTGGGAGAGCTCTAAAACTGTGTTGACATATTCTTTCATAGTCTTAAATTGTTCAAGCTTGGTGGAACACAGTTGGCGAAGAATTCTTGTGTGGCAGTTGGCACCTTTATCTTCATATGCTATCTCGAGCGGATTCCATGCTGCTTTTGCCGTTTTTTCTTCCATAACGTACGGAAAAACACTCTTTTCCACCATAAGGTTAACCTTACACAAGGCATGTTCGTCGCGCCGTACCTTAACCTCTGCGCCTGTTTTATCATATTCTGCATAACCAGATATACACTTCCAAAGATCATCGTGCACAAGATAATTCTTCATCTGGAAACGCCAGTCAATGTAGTTTTCTCTCCCCTTCAGTTTCTCGAAGTAATAAAGAGAACCGGTGCTGGATTCCGCCATGATGCACACACTTCGTAGCACGCGATCACAGTTTTGTCCATTGAAATAGAATCACACTGGTCAGAAAACTATACACTTGTCAATGATCCTGGGCCCATAGCATATAGGAGTAAATGCCAGGAGAATGACGACTGGGTTTATATGCAGGATAAACTTTTAATACGATCTAACTTACTAGGTAACATACAGACGTAATATAAAAAGGAAGACAAAAGAATCAACAAAAACATTATAGTAACTAAAACCGCCACCAAGGGTGTTGCGCTTCTTGGCGCTTAATTCAAACCAAAGATCAGTTGTTGGGTTACATATTTCTAACGCAACGGGAATCTCCAGCTGCTACCCATTTATTATGATTATTTTCAATAAAACATTCTTAAAAAAAAGCAGAGAATTGACCACTTACAATTAAATATGCAGTCGGGTTATACACAGAAGTACTCCAGGTGGTTATTAGCTGAGTCGCTTTCTGTTCCCAATAGCATTTTGTAGAGAACATCCTCTACATTACTTCTTTGTGAATAATAAAAATCTCTCGTGTTTTAAATTTTGTAATGTTTCAATTTGTTTTGTGGTTATGTGGTCGTGGGCATCAGAGTGAGGGATGGAGGAAAGTCTTAAAATGATCAATGGTACAGGAGCTGTTCATTGTTTAGTGATATAGCAAAACAAATCTACACCCCAATCTGCAACGTGCTAGAAATCACAAATTTAAAAAAAATCATATCATCTAATTCTGTATAATGCTTCTTATTAATTGTTAGACAACCATGGGAACAGTTTCAGTAGGTTATCTGCTTATAGATTTAGAACCAAGAGGAACTACTAATGCCCTCAATAGCTGTGCAGTGGTTAAATTGCAATAAAATTATGTCATCGTTATCATTTCTCCTTGGATAAGGGTGAAATTTACATGGATGGAAAGGGGGAAGGAATGAAACAGATGTCTTGGATGTTATCAGTAATTACCTTGAGCAAAGAATGTGGTTAGTAAAATAACTTTTACACTTCATTTTTGTCCATAAAAGCGTGTTATTTAGTGATAAATATCTTATGTAACATTCCTTTCAGGTTAGGGTGTATAAATGCTTGTTTCCCGCCTTATGTAATTGGGCACAATTTGTGTTGACCTACTGGAAAGCTTTCTTTAATAAATTAATCTACCAATAAGACTTGTTAATCAGTGGCGATCGTTGAGTGGATAAATTTATTATTATTATTATTATTATTATTGTCATCATTGCTAATGCAGTTATCAATACTACTAACTTCTCGAGAAGTAGTAGAACTTTATTCTCTGCCGCCACTCTATTATCACAATAAACGCTGGTGCGATCATTATAAGTGTTCCGATAGTCGCGTTTTGTTTGAATCGTTCTTGTTTGGCGCCCGGAAAATTCTGCTTGGAGGCAAGGTTCATATGGGGCCGCCTGTGAGGTATTGGTTGTCATTGTAACCGTGACGTCAACCCAACGTGTGGTGACGAAGAGGGACGACTGCCGAAGGCACTAGCGGGAGGCCAGACAGTTTCTAGCCTCTCACGCCCAGTGCTGTGGTGCGGACGTGTTCGTTTCCAAAGCGGAAGCCGTGCCCGTAACTAGTGCTATTGAGGATGTAATTTGTTCCTTACTTGAAATTCCCTTTCCAAGGAGGTGAAGTTGTTAGGGATTATATTCTTAAAAAAAGGACTCCCAACTACGACATTACACATGCTGAAGAAAGACTAGATATAGACACGTGCTTTCCATACTTCATGTTATGAACAGTATAACAATGCAATGCTGTAGCTCTTTAAAAGATGAGTTGATAACTTCCCCCAGGGGCTCACAACAAGCGAGACTTAGGTTGGTGACCACGGGGCCGAGCTGAATCTGGCATTGCTTCTACTTACTTTTGCCGGGCTCCTCTCTGTCACATTTCCTGTCGACCTTTCCTGGTCAACTCTTGTTCTTTGCCGGGCTCGACGGTATTAGGGTATCAGATGCCTGGGGTGTTCATTTTCCTACCTTAATTGGCCCTTGTCTCATCGTTCTTGATATTCATTCTTCGAGGGGTCAAACATATTTTCTTTTCATTGTATCTCCTGCTTTCTGCAACCCCATCAGCCCTAATCTGGTTATGTCCCTGTTGTGTTGAATGAAGTGCTTGAAGTGTATGATGTGGTGGCTCAAGCGTGTGATGTCGCCAGTGTCTTGGCAGCAGAGTTAAATGGCCTGCAAGCTAAAGTTCGCGATGTTGAGAAACGGGTAAACCACGGAATGGGGTAGACACCATTCATATTTTAAAATTCCACTCATCAATATTACTTTTCAAGATATTGATTTTATTATACATCCAATCCGGCCATTTTTCAGTGTTGCCTTTGTGATCTAGTAAAGTACAGTAATTGCTTTTCAGTCGCGAAGTTCCTCCACGTGCGCTTTTTACTCATTACTTTGCCCATAGATTAAATTTAGTGTTGCAGAAAAAGAAAACAACGTAAATAGTTGCTTTTCTATTCTTCAGGACATTTCAGCTTTCCTTCATCAGTCTCCGAAACATACCGCAGTTCTTGACCATATTGTTGGAAATCGCATTCCCACACACAGTGAAACCAGATAGAATTGTAATGTAAAAATATTTTTATTTTTATTTTTACTCACCGTGTGTGGCTAATTGAAGCCCTTAATGACAATATCTATTCTTTTGTTTCTAGTGCTACATCAGTAAGAAATTATGTTGTTTGAAGCCATTTTTCAGTGTGGCCTTAGTAATCGAAATTTAATGTTTTTCAGTCGGTCAACACGATTGTACGCAAATTGTGATTCCCTAATCCTTCAAACAATTACATGTATTTGAAATGAAAATCCACAGCCTGCTTCCAGTCTCCGACCGGGTCAGGAATGGAATGAATGAAGCCCCCAACTAGCGGCGAGGATATGAACTGTGCCGGCTGCCGAGGCCTGACGCACTCCTCTGGGGCAATGATTAAATGAATGACAGATGAAATGAAATGATAGTGGAGAGTGTTGCTGGAATGAAATTTTTGACAGGGAAAACCGGAATACCCGGAGAAAAACCTGTCTGCCTCCGTTTTGTCCAGCACAGATCTCTCATGGAGTGACCGGGATTTGAACCACGGACCCAGCGGTGAGAGGCCGGCGTGCTGCCGCCTAAGCCTTGCAATTACATGTATTTATTTTTATTAATCTCATAGTTTTTTTTTTTTCCAGGATTAGGGAACCACCCATCACAATTTGGGTACAACCGTGTTGACCGACTAAAAAGCATTAATTTTTGATCAGTGGGAAAGTCAATGGCTTCAAAAGCAACTTTTTATTAAATCAATTTTGTGTTCCTTCGGACATTTATTTCAAAATGTATTAAAAAGAAGAAACTGAGTTGCTCCTTAACATTCTTCAGACAAAAACAATTATACAAAGTTATGCCGCAATGCAGTCACAGAATGTATTTCATACATGAAAATTACACCAAATGAAGAAATATTTGTTGGGTTCTTGAACTCTGCTGAAAATTCAATCAAATTTTACCCTGCAACCGCCATGCATAGCATAAACTGGAGGAATGAATACATTGATAATCTATCAGCATCTAAAAATAAACAATGCTGTTATTAGGTACAGGACACTATTGTAACACAACTAGAAGTAAGATTCTCACATTTCGAGAAACTGAAATTTGTCAAATTAAGTGACACTTTTCAATTCACAAACTACACTCGCCACCTCCCTGAGAATACACCGGACGTACTAATGGAAATCAAGTGTTAAAAAGTGTATAATTTATCCATTTTATTTTTTCCAGCTTAGTAAGTGTGAGTAGATGAGTGTTATTCGCCGCCCAATTTAATTGGGCACATTGTCGTGTTGACCGACTGGACAGCAATTCTTTCACTAGATTACGAACGCAACATTGAAAAATAGCTTCTAAAATGTCTATGTTTCATAGGTACAGTGCCCACGTTATATCGCTGCCGGTGAGCTACGTCATTACTTCCAGGAAAGGTACACCGACTGTACTAGACTCACCAAAGACATTTCTCAAATTGGCACACAAACAATTGTGTGGCAAGCACTAATGAGTGTGCCGAGTGCATTATGCTAAGTCGGCCGTCAGAACTCCCGAGCCCCACACTGTGAGGTAATGTCTTATGAATAGGAGTAGAGGAGTTGACGGCTCAAATTCTCAGAAATATAACGGTCCTCACTGGCAGAGATATAATGCGAACACAGTACCATTCTGTTCTTAGATTATTATTATTATTATTATTATTATTAATATTTCGTAACTGCTTGCGCGGTTTAGGGGCTGGGTTCTTCCCTATGTTCACTACCTGGCCTTCCCAGTATTTGGGTTCATAATCCGCCACTATTGTTAATTGAAGCAAATTTGCCATTTCTCCGCGTTCCAATAAATTAATACCTGTTATACTTACGTTAGTTGTAACAACATGGAGATGTTTTTCTTGCATTCACTGGTTGCGTTCACGGTAGCAAACAGTTGATCAACAGCTCCAAAGCTGATGCATCGGGAGCGGGATCAGGTTTTACGTGTACCTGTGAACGGTTTGCTCCATCTGATCTGTAGCAGCGCGCGTTGTTCGAAAGTGGACAAGGGCGATGTACTATCCTCGAGCCTGCGATGTTGAAATGATCAGATAATCTTGTGAGAGTGAATGCTGATATTAGATCAGTATCTAATTTACCTTTAGTTTTGCAACTCGGAACGAAATTGCTCTGAAACTATGTACCGAAGGCTGTGAACATGTATTAAACCATACCTTGCTCCCGATAATTTTAGGCCTACGTACGTAAATTTCTTGCCTTTCTGATACGGCATTTATTGTGTTATGCTAGTTTGGCTATGGTAAAGAATACTTAACAGTTAAAACGTATGGTACGGTATATTAAGGTGGTATATCCCAAGACTTATGATAATCGAAGTCATTTTAATCTCTTCAAAGTGAACAAGGTAGGTTAGGCCTACGTCTCAATAGACGAATATTTATTCAAGAATATCAATATAGCTTTGATTTTATTAATGTAGGGTTATATCCTATGAGAAGGGTCAAGAGTCTGTAAGTCTAGCAGTAAACCTCTTACCAGTCATCCACACATGATGACTTCATTATTTGTTAGCACTGCTTCATCTATCTAATTTGTCCCTAGGTATCCTTCATGCTGATACTTTCCTGCTTCTTATATCTTTTCTTTTTCACTCTAGTTTTCTTCTCAAGGATTTGAAGTTTTTGGATTTATTCATCAGCTTAACTGTGCTGTACAGTTTTTAGTTACTGTACTATACAAATTAATTGTATTTACAAAAAAATCAGGTTAGATTGCAAAATTAATTTGAAACACTACAAGAATGTACATCACATTGTCCCTACCTGTCAACAAGAGGTATTTATCTGGATCATTACCCTTCCCCTATCTAATAAGGTCAGATGACATCAAGGTCATTAAAATTATAACCAGCATCTAGAAATAAAATTTCTGGGTCCCTCATTTAAAGCAAAGGAAATCATGGTACGAGCCTGTATTATCCTTGTTATACCGGTACCTTACTTGTTTACACCCCAATATTAGTACTTAAAGAGAAAGGCACAACATAAACTGTTGATGGATTAACTTAGTCTCTTACTTGGCAGTCCATTCCCCTCCTATCAATACACAACTGGTTTCCATACCATATTCCCTATAGGCTACTGTTCATCTAATGAAAATGAAAAATGTTAGGCTACATCTTTTTTTTTTAAGTGTTGCCTATACAAATTGTCTTTGCTGCTTCTCAGTCGGTCAACATGGGGTACAAAATTATAAATATGTAAACACACTCCCTGGAAACAATTACATGTATTAGTTGCCCATTGCCCATTTAAGTGTGATAACTAACTAATAAAGTGTAACTTTTTCCAGGAGTGTGTTTATATATTTATAATTTGTACCCGAAAAGCAGCAATGACTACATTTTATCTTGAATTTCAGTACATAATCATTACCAGCTGCTTGATGTACGATACTGGTACTTGAATGGGGCTTGGCTAGTGGGCTCGCACAATTACATACCATTACCGAAGGTAACATTCATGACTCGTCACTCTCTTAAAGGTATTGATACTTGGTTACTAACAATTCCCTTTGTTGCTCAATATGTGCCTGGTAGAGAGATGGTTGGTATGAATCAGCAAACTAAATGTTAAAAGAAGTAATATCTTCCACCAAGGCTCATTACCAGATTGAATACAAATGAAACTACGGTACAGCAGAACTATACCGTAAGTTAGGTGTAGTTTTGTAACAAACATAGTTCATTAAGTCACTGTACAAGAACATCAGGTCTTCTGTGGTCAGCAGCAAATACTGCTGTGTGATAGAATATGCAGATTATAAAGTGAAGCATCACTGTAATGAGGTGTTAAAACTCAGGCAGGTTGAGATAAGGTAAGGAAATATTGGACAAACTGGGTAGTGCTGTGTTGAACAGTGCTCAGTTTTCTCTGCCAGTGTAAGAAGAAAAATATATTATATATCTTGAGTTTCAGTACATAACCATTACCAGCTTCCGCCTACTGCAGTGAACCTAGGTTAGCAAGCCTGACCAATTGTAGCCTATAGCCTAATGTACAGTACCTGTAGGTAATATTCATGACTCCTCACTCCCTTAAAGTTTTCATTTTACTAACAATTTCCTATACCGTACAGGTTATTAAGCTTGTAACTTAAAGCCTCCTTCCCAATCCTAGCCTCAGTTAAAAATACATGCGCATGTCACTGACACCACAGCATTTTGAAATGTATCCTGTAGCCTAGGCTACTGTTAAAATATAGATCAATATGTAGCATACACACAAGAGAGTGAGTAAAATAAAGTAGCCTTACGTCACAATTTCTAAATCCATTCTCATAATGCATTTTACTTAATAGTCAGTTCCTATTTGAGTAGGCTACAGAGACCTAACCTGTCCCCTGAGAGAAAATCATCACTCGTTTGACAAAAGGAAGTCAAGGATGGAAATTTTGGTGTTGGATTAGTTGAAGCATGGACAAAATACAGTATGTGCATACAATAATTGTCACAAAATGTTAATACTCAGGCATGTTGAGATACCGTAAGTGAAGGACATAAAGGACAAACTGGGTAAGTGCTATGTTGGAGAGTGCTTAATTTTCTCTCCTTGTGTAAGAAAAGAAATTTATATACAGTATATATATTATATCTTGAGTTTGAGTGCATAATCATTCCCAGCTTCTTGATGTACGGTACTGGTAGCCTACTGCAGTGAACATTGGCTATTGAGCTTGCCCAATTATAGACAATGGTACCAGTACGGTTGGTAATATTCATTACATTGAAAGGAATGTGGCTGTTTAATCTAGACCTGAACAGCAACCGAGAAGCAAGATAACTGTTAAGATAAGACTGCTAATGCCATGAAAAGAAAAGTAATGGTTACCGGTACTTGAAATGCTTACCAAGGGAAGCTGGTTTCTTTCAAACATAGAAACATATTTATAGGCTAGGGCCTATACAAGACCAAATTAACTTCATTCAGTCCAAGCTGAAAGCCAGGGGGGGGGAGGGGTCTTGCGGTCTGATAATGAGCTATGTGAATTTAAAATACCGTACAATTTAGTGCAACATTTACGATTGTTTCAAGAAAAAATATTGGCCTAGTGAGTAGGTTTTTCAGCATTCTTGAAAGGAATGTGGATGTGTAGGCTAATCTAGACCTAAACAGCATCCAAGAAGCAAGAGAACTGTTAAGATAATACCATGAAAAGAAAAATACTGATAGTATTTCCCAGTCATTACATTCTGATCAGCCAAACACTCAGTTTTCTATTGGAAGAATCACCTAATAATGCAGGCACAGACAGACCTACGGTAATTCTTATATCCTATTGCATTCAAATCCTTAACCCAACAAGTACCAGTAGCCTACGGTATTGAAATAATTTATTTTTGAGTCAAGACTCTTGACAATAGGTCTTAGCCTATCAGAATTTGGGGTAGGCCAAGTAGGCCTTACAATGCAGGTATTTTTTATACAGTACCGGTTGCCTATGCTTGCTCCAAATGAAAGGTATTTTTTTATACAGTACCGGTACCGGTAGCCTAGAAGTTTGATTCTCTCTATACTGCCTACACAACAATGTATTCGTCGAGGTACAGTATTTAGCCCAAAGCATAGGTTAAAATCGTATTTTCAGACCACATTACCAAATTACAAGTGATTAAAAAACGCTGAAACATCGATTTTAAAACTTTAAAAATGCACATTGCCACTAAAAAGGAAACCACACACCTGAATGCATATAATTTTTAATACTTGGAACAAAATAAAGGATGTAACATCCGATATGTCAGGTTATGTTGTTTCACACATAGGTTAACATTTGTCGCAACTGCGGTCCGTAAATCGGAATAAAGATATATCACGAATTTAACACAATGCAGGTCATTTTATAGGCTATAGAGGGACCGTGATGTTGTGTTCTTCATTATTATTTCAGTATTCATCAGTTTAGGAACTATTTTGAGCGATTTCCACAATGTTTACATTTGTTTTTAAATCTACTTCATGCTACGCCATGTTGGATTTAAACGTGTTCCGTGGATGGAGCGAAGTTTTTCTACGCTCCATAAAAGGGCGTCCGCTCCATGGAACATGTTTAGGGAGCGCTCCATCACACCGCGTTCACAGCGTACTTTCTTCAACAGTTGATCAACTGTTTGCTACCGTGAACGCAACCACTGTTAAATTGAATCTCTCTAGTGGTTTATGCCCTGCTGACTAGATTGATTTATTAAAGGATTTACTTTTTGGCTTGTTTCAGGTGAAGCTTATACATGATACCGATTTCACTGATGGTAAACTACTTTTCCAAAACAACCATGCTCGGTGGAAAGTACAACAGTTGGAGCAAGAACGCCAGCAACGCATGTTTCAGCTATTTGGATTGAAGAAAGTGGTGCGAGAAACTGGAGTGACTGAATGGTACGGTTGCAATCGTGACACACCTAGGTGTTTTGGCAGTGTGGTAGGAGACATGCCTCAGTATTTATGGGAAGGAAAATGGACCCCGCCTTGTTGTCTGGCTGGGTTGCGCCGAACTGCTCGCCATGTCTTTGCTCGTTTAGATGAGGCTGGAGTGCGCTATTGGTTAGAAGGAGGCAGTTTACTTGGTGCTATGAGAGGTGCAGATATTTTACCGTGGGATTATGATGTGGATGTTGGAATTTATCGTGACGATGTTGTTCACTGTAGCTGGCTTGCAAGAGCTAGAATTCAGCCTGTTACTGATAATGAGGGATTTGTGTGGGAAAAGGCAACAGAAGGTGATTTTTTTCGTGTACAGTTCAGTCATGTTAATCACTTACATGTTGATCTGTTTCCATTTTACCTGCGCAATGGCACCATGACGAAAGATACATGGTTTCCCACTCATAAACAAGACCGAGAGTTTCCTGAATACTTCCTCCATCCAATGTCTAGTATTGAATTTGTTGGACGACATGTACCAGCTCCCAACAATATTAGAGATTTTCTTGAATTGAAATTTGGAAAAGGTGCCATTGAAAATCCTGAATATCCTGATCCTTCCAAAATAAAATTCTCTCCAAAAGAAAAGGTTCATAATTCTAAGGTAGCAATTGAAGATTAATCTGAAGTTTGTTACTTTTCAGTAACAATCAGCCAAAGTTGTCAGTATTTCATGCTGGGTGCTCTTCTAATTTATTGTATAATAAGAACAAGCAGTGTATATTAATGGCTGGTTAAGTCAAAATTTGAATGTGCATTTATGTCTCAGGTATTAGATAATTACCGAGAGAGGATTTTTAAAACTTCCGTGGAGATTTCTATTCTATAACCTATCACAAACTGTTCAATGCGCATTGACAATGTTGTTAGATTGTTAGAGGTAAGAATTATTTATTTTTGTATTGTAGCTAAGATAGGCATACTAGAATTTTCCCTACACCTATATTCAATGGTATTGATGAGCTAGTCTCACCTTTCTGGGCAGCTAACTAATATTCCTTCCAGTTAAAATTCGTTCAGAGATGAAAGTTTGAAGTTAACATCCTCGGCAGGCTGCTAGCTGTGAATGTTGTTTTGCTCCACAGCCAGCAACTCCCACTGGGAGCGAATTCAAATGTTGAAATGCACTTGTTAATAGAAGTCCTGTGATCTGTAGCCTAAGTACCAGTCTGAATGGCCACACGTATGATGTCCTGTTAGTGCAGAAACATTTTCATAGGTTCGCAGACTCAGAAAATATTTTACCATACAAAGCTTAGAAGTAACTTACTCGAGTGTGAGATCGCAAGTGCAAGGATCATTAAAAGTGTTAGTATGAACAATGATAAAAGCTTGTAATGACTCGTCAAGTGCATAGGAGAACTACAAAATATGAATGTACGGTAAGCGCAGAAAGTGGCCTTCTGTGCAATGTATGTGTAACACTTCACCCAATAGACGGCATCAACATATCACAATGTTCATTGAAACAAAAGTGACTATAAACATTCATGCCATCAAGACCGAAAGCAAATTCTTTGGAGGGAAGGTTGAAGTTTTCACTATAATCAGTTAGGTATTAACGCCTATAGAATGCATAGCTAATCATATTAGTACGGTATAAAAGGTGCCGAATGTGAACCATTCTGTCAAACCAGATTTATTTTGAAACTGGCTATTCCTTATGGCATACCTGCAGGTGATGTAACACTGTGTTTTATTCACTTGGAAAAAGAAACATATCCAGAAGCTGAATTTGTCCAGCGGTTTCTAGTGATGTGAATCATAATGTCACACATTTGCCAGGGGTAATCTCCTTTAGAATGGAGTAGTTTTATTCACACCAGGATTCGAGCACCAGCAAGTAATTGCCACTAGCTATGAATCAAAAACAGTGTTCGTGCCATAGCTGTAGTTCTGATAAACCCATTTTTCCCGTCTTGCTTGCTGTGGCATACGCATTCACTACCGTCTTTGCTCGATCATTGACCTCAGACAAAATTATTGGAGGCAGACAACCTCTTAACTCCTCTCAGTACAATGAACAATTTCCCGAGCAATTTACCATCTTGACAGACAGTCGGCATTATTGTATACAAATGAGTTTCAAAATTAATCTTCGTTGCTCGTTCCACAACTCTTGTTTCTTATGACATTCTTCATCAAACCTTGACTGCTCAGAGTTGAAAAGATATTCCTTACTGAACATTGAAATATGTTTACCTCATCTACAAATGTTCATGCTGATTTCGCAGTTCGCTTTTCACCGTTGAATTGCTACTTTGTTTAAAATCTTATGTCTTCCATCCTGTAATTCCGTTTGACCTTCAACCGGCCATTGCAAGCTTAGAAATCACTGTAGTGTACGCCACGCACAATTTGATGTTTATGAAGTACTGTAGGATTTGCAAATTTTCTCGAGCATCCTTTAATACCACAACATGCTCACCATGCCCCTACCTTCTTGAAAGTCGATAGTTTTTCCATTGCAATACATGTTCATATTGCTGCAGACTTATCCAAAATTTGTATGTAATAGATGTGTTTTGGATGTTCACTTATGTACGTAATAATGTTTGTACCCGTTCGCCGAACGACTGTCCTTCATTCCTTTCCACAGAAAACAACATTTGTGACCCCGACATGGATGATGAATTACCCGACTGAACATCTGTTCTTATATCACTCTCACTTAGATAAACTCCCCTGTGCACATTGTCCTAACAACCAAGATTATGGTAAGCTAGGCGTACCAACATATGACATATGGAAGACAGCCATAATCACCCAAATACCTGTAAGCTTGGCAGATAAAAAGTCAATTTTTAAACTGTAGGAAGACTTGAGTTAAGAAAGAGCTGTTAAATACGTAAGTGTACGTAACCAGGAGAGTATTTATCAGAGGGTCGTTCAGTAAACTACCGATTCGGGCTTAGGCAGGAATCACAGCAATAATCATGTCCAAATATTATACTGTACAAAATATCTTACTGTAATAAAATGTAAATTAAAATTGATACATTGCTCTTGTTTTTTTTCATCTTTTTTCATCATTGATATGATAGTTTAATTATTTGATAAACATGTCAGTATAGGGCTACACGATGCTGTAAGTTCATGGTTATACCTTAGTAGAAGTTCACTCTGATGCTGGTCCTACGTTGAATACCCGATGTATATTCGATTAAAGTCGAAATAAATGATTTTCAGTCGGTCAACACGATTGCACCCAATTGTAATGGGTGTGTCCTTAAACCTGAAAAATAGTTACATGAGAATAATAAATAAATGTAACTTGTATCACCAGTTTTGATCGTCGAGCGATCATCAGATCCTTTACACTTAGGCCGTTAAATCTATGTCTACAAGCGTGTGGATGATGGTAATTACAATATGTACATATATTTAGTTGCAGCAGTTATTATAAATTGGCGCAACATGTCAAGATTTGTTAGTCATATGTCTTTTTTTTTTTTTGTTGTTGTTTGTTATGATGTTAGGTGTTATTGACCTTCAAGTTTGCTTGTTTAGTGTGATATATGCGATTTTTAGTAAATGGTCAGGTTGAAGCCAGTGGAATTGGTAGCAGTTGCACGAGAACGGATCCCACATCGCTCAAACAATAAGTTAAGTTCATATTCAATTCCTGCCTGACCATTTGCTAACAATCACAGATATCACACTAAACAAGCAAACTTAAGGTCAATAACCACTACCATAACAAAACCAATCACATAGAACTAACAAATATTGACAAGTTGCGCAAGTTTATAATAACTGCTGTAACTAAGTATATGCACATATTGTAAATACCATCACCCACATACTTGTAGACATAGATTCAACGGTCTAAGTGTAAAGGATCTGATGATGATCGCTCGTCGATCGAAACTGGCCATCCAAGTGAGTTTATTTATTAATCTCATGTATTTTTTCTAATTTAGGGAACCACCCATTACATTTGGATACAATCGTGTTGATCGACTGAAAACCATTAATTTTGATTACTAAGGCAACACTGAAAAATGGCTTCCAACACGATATTGTTCGATTCCATATGAGAAATAAATTCACGCATACTCACAAGATTCACTTATTTCAAATTAATATAATTCGTGTACTTGCAATAAGTATACCTTCACTCGTCAAATTCATATATGCAGATGATATCAACCCCACAGTTCAGCGCACCAATTTTGCAGATGCTGAGAAAATTCTTTATCTTTTAGTTCTGGATGACTACTTTAGGATATGGCGCTTACAACCTAATCCTCGCAAAAGTGAAGTAGCTGCTTTTCATCTGGACAATAGACATGCAAATTATCGGCCCAGAATCAATTTTAGAGGCCAAGCATTACCGTACAATGATACCCCTACATATTTGGGAATGACTGTAGATAGAACCCTAAGATACAGAGCCCACTTACGTAAATCTGCTGCGAAACTGAAGAGCCGCAATAACCTTCTTCAGTGCCTAGCTGTAACATCATGTACGTACGACTGCTTTAGCACTTGTCTATTCTTCAGCAGAGTACTGCTCTTCGGTATGGATTAACAGCCACCACACTCATCTGGTGGATGTTCAGCTCCGTCACAGTATGCGTATAGTTACTGGAACATTGCTTTCCACTCCCGTTCGGTGGCTCTCAGTGTTGAGCAACATACCACCTCCTCACATCAGAAGACAAAAACATCTTGTTCATATGTGGTCAAGAACCCTCAAGAACACAACACTCCCAATTCATGAGGATGTGAGTCAACTAGGATCATCCAGGCTGAAGTCCCGCAAACCTGTATGTAAAACTGCCTTGAAACTGATAACCAAGCAATTCAATCTTAAAGACACCTGGCAGAATGAGTGGACTTCTTCCCCACCACATGGCATTATAAAAATCGCAAATCCAACTGTGAAACTAAATGGTTTCACTTTGCCAAGGAATGTTTGGTGTAGACTAAACCGCATCAGGTGTGGCTTGGGAAGAACCGCTTCGGTTCTTTATAAATGGGGTTGGATAGATTCTCCACACTGTGATTGTGCTGACATTCCACAATCATTGAAACACATGGTAGTGGATTGTCCTCTCCGTGCCTTCTCTGGTAGTTTGGAGGACCTGCACTCAGCTACTCCAGGGGCAGTGTGTTGGCTCAGCGCATTAGATGTAAAAGTGTAACCTTCGGTGTGAGCATACGGTGTCTTTTGTTGTTGGTACTGTATTCTGTATTTTGTTTCCCCTGTGTTGTGTAGCAGCATACGCCAAATAAATAAATTTGACCATTGATGGGCTCACAGATAACAATCGTAACTCGACACACTACAACCTTGCGTACTCATAGTAAACAACGTAATGATTGGAACTATCCCCATTGCTTCACTGACTGACAGACATAAAGGACCGATTGGCTTGAGTTCTTGCTACACTGGATGGCGGTCTTGATTAAATACTCAGCTTTCAGATTGGGTGAGCTGGCTGCGTGACTCAGTAGATTTACTGGCACGATAAAGATCCTCTTCAGGAAAAAAAAAAACTCCGTCACCCAGCCTCTCTAAATGCCCGAGTAGTTCAAAGGGACGTAAAACCAATAACATTATTATTATCAGATCGGGTGAGCATAACGACTTTGACACTTTCATGAATGTAAACAAGAGAGAACAACTTGAAAGATTGTAAGCAACGAAATTTCTTTCAGAATGAATACACAATGACCTTCCAGGAATAACGAATCGCAATTGTTCCCTGACATACAAAGGGAAAGTTCCACAATACAATAGTTTTTCTTTTAAGACAGCTACCTAGTAAGCATGTCTATTTAATAAATAATCCACATCTCATTGATTAAAGAGATTAATATGAAATGGGCTAATACTCGATTAAATAATATCAATTAAATAATGGGAGACGAGCCTCCGTGGCTTAGGCGGCAGCACGCCGGCCTCTCACCGCTGGGTCCGTGGTTCAAATACCTGTCACTCCATGAGAGATCTGTGCTGGACAAAACGGAGGCAGACAGGTTTTTCTCCGGGTACTCCGGTTTTCCCTGTCAAAATTTCATTCCAGCAACACTCTCCACTATCATTTCATTTCATCTGTCATTCATTTAATCATTGCCCCAGAGGAGTGCGTCAGGCCTCGGCAGCCGGCACAGTTCATATCCTCGTCGCTAGATGGGGGCTTCATTCATTCCATTCCTGACCCGGTCGGAGACTGGAAGCAGGCTGTGGATTTTCATTTTCAAATAATGGGAGACATAAATGCTCAAGTCGGAAGAGATAGACTAGGAAGGGAAGATATAGTGGGACCATACGGATATGGGAATAAAAGCCCAGAGGGGGATAAGTTAATTGATTTCTGACAGAGAAATCAGCTAATTGTGGCTCCGGGAAGAAGATTGCCAGACATGGATGGGGAGAAAGAAGAATAAAAACCTTGATCGATTACATTTTGGTAGAAAAGGGACAATACAAAATCCTGATGTATGTTACAGCCATGCCTGAAAAGGCTTTTGGGGGAGATCATAGAGCAGTAATAGCCAAGTTGAAACTTGGAAAAATCAGGAAATTGAAGGAAAGAAAAATTGAAATATGGAGATTGAAGGACAGACAGGTGCAAGAAGAATTTAAGAGGGAATTGTAACAACTAATACCAAAGACAGATGTTGGGCATATGTAAGAAGAATGGAAGAACTTAAGAATACATTTGTTAGTTGTGAAGAGAAGACCTGTGGAAGAACATCAGGAAAGGTAAAGAAACAACATGGTGGAATGAAAGAGTAAAGGAAACGTTGGAAAGAATGGAAAATAAATAGGACAGAAGAAAGTAGAATGGGATATGTAGAAGCTAAACAAATTTGCAAGAAAGTAGTGGCTGCAGAGAAGAAGAAAGTTGAGAAATATTCACACAGGAAATAAAAGATGATTGTCAGTTTGGAAAAAAAAATATTTTAGTATAAACTTAGTCAGGAATAAAAGGAAGGGACATGTGAACCCCGGATTTGTAAAAAATAGAAGGGGAAGGTCAACAATGGAACTTAGTTTTGTTGTAAGACAAACTATGGAAAAATCATGATGATTAATGACCTTCACTGACTTAGAAAAGGCATATGCTAGTGTCCTTAGAGACACAGTTTGGGAAAACCTAAAACAAAAAGGTATCGGTGAAGAAATGATAAAAGCAATGTACAGTAATTGTTGCAGCTGTGTCAAGACTCAAGGAGGTAAAGCAGGATGATTTGAAATTGAACATTGAGTGCAACAAGGGTGTGTTGAGGAAAAATTAGTCGAATAACACCCCTAAAGAGACATGTAATTTCCAACTTCAAATTTTCGTGGCGGAAAATAGTTCATCATAGAATTGCAGTAGGTAAATTCTGAGTAAAATAACCCATCATAAAATATGCTCTTTTTGCGGCGGATAGTTCTGGTTTTCGTATTTCGGTACTTTATCTTAATAATCTTAGGCTAGTCTTCGATAGAATGCTTCCTGATGTGGCTCATTTCATCAGGTATCATAAATGGGACTAGAATCACTGTCATTTCCAAAAGGCTTCTCAATATCTGAGATGTCTCTTGCACAGTATGTGGGTGTGATATTAATATTGTACATGGTGGAAAAAACAATTTAAGTAATCATGTGAAGTGCGGTAAACATATAAGTTATGTTAAATCGAAGGAAGATAGCAAGAAAATAACACCTTTTTTGCTAAGTCTGGAAACGTTGACAGTGACGCAATTAGGGCCGAGTGTCTGTTTACTTCCTTTTTGGTGGAACACAATGTGCCCTTAAGTGAGGCTGATCATGCTGGTGCTTTATTTAAGAAGATGTTTCCCACATCAGAAGTTGCAAAGAAATATAGTTGTGGTCGCACGAAAACGACATGCATTGTAAATAAAATGGCCGAAAATACATCATCTGAAGTTGTTAAGTGCCTTCAGAACGGACCATTTTCTTTGGCAACGGATGGAAGCAATGATACGAATGCCAAGTTGTATCCTATTGTTGTTACATTCTATGATGTTCCGCAGGAAAAAGTAGTGAGCACAGTGCTATCCATACCAGCGTTGGACGGGGACTCAACAGGGCGAAACGTAGGTAACCTGATGTTATCACAGCTGAGTTCTCATAATATACCAATTGAAAACTGTGTGGCTTTCTGCTCCGACAATGCTCCTGTTATGATAGGACTCAAAAATGGGGTTTCAGCAGCTCTGAAGGAAGTTCGACCAGGTATTGCCATCATAGGTTGCATTTGCCACCTGATTAATCTAGCAGCTGGAAAAGGTGCTGGAAGATTACCAGTTAAAGTGGATGAGATCCTTGTTGATATATTTTATTTCTTAGAGAAGAGTGTAAAGAGAACAGAACGCCTTCAGAAATTTCAGAACTTGCACAATAAAGAGACAAAGAAAATTCTGAAGCATGTATGTACTAGGTGGTTATCTTTAGGCAGATGTATGGATAGACTACTGGACCAGTGGGATCCGCTTCTTTCTTTCTTTCTTTCTTTCTTTCTTTCTTTCTTAAGGAGGAAGTAATATTATGTACCCAAAACATTTTCACAAGCTTGACATCTTTCAGGATACCTAAAGTTGAACAAAGTGGATCCAAAGAGTATCAGAAGAAGAGAATTCTTGATTCTGCTACTATACATGCCCCTAAAAGAATAGCATATTCTTCCAAATGTGACAAACCCATCCTAAAAAGTAAGACTTCTGCTACAACTCGTGAGGAAAAATTGTTTATGTTCCTGTCCTCAAACTTGAACAAGGCCTTTTGCACTTTCCTTCATGTGACTATTCCTGTATTTGACAAATTGAATGTTGCCCTTCAGACTTCTTCCCCACAAGTTCACTTGTTATTAGAACTTCTAATGGATTTGCTAAAGCAGCTGTTCACCAAATTTGTTAAGCCCAAAATTGTCAAAACTCCTCATTGTTTGAAGTTGAGTACAACTTTATTCAAAATCAAAGAAGTGATGATGAGTTGGTTATTGGCATTCAAACTTCGAACATAGGATACAGATAAATCCCTTTTCTTTTAATCAGTGAGAAACTACTTTTGTACTGCCTGTGACTAAATCATCAACAAGTTTCCACTCAAGGATGACGTGTTAAAGAATGCTCAAGTTGCTAGGTTAGACAAAATTGAAGATGCACAGTGTTCTTCCATTCGTTTTTTCTTAGGAAAGTTTCCTATCATGTTATGCAAGGAAGAGAATGAAACTACAGATGAGGTGGTGAATGAGCTTCAGAGGCAGTTCACAACTCTTCAGGTAGATGACACTTTGGCTGCACATCAAGATGCTGCAAGTGATTCCATTTGGGTACAAATATCAAGAATTCGTAGAGCCGATGACTTATTAAGTATAACCGAATTTCTAGAGTAATGCTCTCTATTATCACCATACCCCATAGCAATGCAGAATGTGAACGTGTTTTCAGCCTTGTGAAGAAAAATAGATCACAGTTCAGATCATCCATGTCCAATGAATCTCTGGAGTCTATTTCTATTTTGAAGACCAGGAGTTCTGGTCCCTGTTATGACAAAACATTTTCTCAAGACTTTTTGCAGGAAGCTAAAAAGGCCACAACCATGACTTTAAAGTCGAACTAGCATGTGATTTGCGGTGTGCATTATATTATTTCTTGCCTGTGTTGCGTTAAACAAGTTTCATTGTGTAAAGCCTTTTTCAATTATCGTATATCTGCTTAATTTATCAAGGAAGTCCTGTTATGTATGCTCCAAACCAATATTCACCACGCCTGCTGCTGATTAACATGGATTTCTTTTTGATTGTTATGTTCATCTACAAATCATGTAAGTAGATATGATTTCATGGAAGTATCCTGTTTAAAGCATGAATTATTGTATTTTGTAGCCCAGAAGTATTATTATTTTCGTCAGCCGGGGTATGTCGAAAATAGTTTTTTTTTTTATCGCGCGTGAGTTTTACTGATAGCTCTTTTCAAAAGTTGGCAGGTCTATGTGTCTATATAAATATTAAAATTTGTCTATCAATCTACTTTAATAAAAAATGAAAAATATTACCGCATCTCGCGATTTAATCGCCATACTTTTCAACGCTACCTATCTTCGGCAATAGCTTGAGATTCTCTGGTCGTTGCAAATACTTTTTAAAATCGCTACATGCCAAATCTTTGAAATGATGCTGAACAATTGATATGGCGCGTACAGTTTCAACATTCAAACGATTTCTTTCTTTCGTCATTGAGTGTTGATCAACGAAAAAAACGCGTTTACAATTTGCATTATGAGACAGAATCGCAAAAAAGAACTGAGCAATTCTTAAAATTCCCGACATTGTTTCTTAACTCGACTTGCCGAAAGAAACGAGCAAACCTTTGCATTGCTTGACTGTTCAAAAAAAAATCAGGGGGTTGTTGTGCCAAAAAAATAATTCAAATTGACAATTTGGTCAAACAGTTTCGATTCATCTACAAAAACTTTTTTGATGCGAGATAAGTAACAGTTTCTTCGACAAGATCGTATTCAACAGGAGTTTTGTATTGTTACGTGCCACCCCTAGTGGCACTTTTGTTAACTGGATTACGGTGGGTAGAAAGCACAACACAGGATGTTCCTTTTAAAGAAATAATTAATTTTATTTCGGCCAGAAAGTTACACTACTCATCAGCAATTCCAAGGAATTAGAACCTTACTCCAGTTTCCTCAAGTCGAGAACCCTTCCCCCTTTCACTTGTCAATGAGCCACAGAAGTTAATCCTCCCGCTAATGAGCCTGGTGGCCTTGACAGAACTACATGCAACTTCTTCCTTTTGTACACAAATTACAGTTACTTACGATAACTTGCTACGCGCAGCTTCGCTGTTCACGAGCTTGGAAACAATGTCACTGGATTTCGTAACCACAATATCTCAGTCACTCAGTGAAATCACACTCGCTCAAAACACAGGCAGTCCCCTGTATGCTTCTCACTTCCTCGCTGTCGAGAGAAACGGCTTCACTAGGGGTTTCTCAAGTCACCACACTTCTGTCGCTCAGGATAATCGCTCACACTAGCTCGTAAAACACAACCACTGCTGCTTGACGGGTCGCTCTTATATAGCAGGCCGGTGACTCAATAAATGCTTCTAGACCCATTCAGGGTTCACGGCTTCTCGAGGTTTCCATCGCTGGCTCAGTCACGAATATTCTGGACCATCCCGTTGTCCTAGTAGTCCTGTTGCATAAGGCGCACGCAATATAGTGAGGCCGAGCAGCCCAGCCCTGGGGAAGTTGTGACTCATGCGGCGAGCGATGGAACAAACTCACAGCCGTAACACCTCCCCCTTCCTAAAAGGCTGATCGTCCCGATCAATCATTGGTCCGTCTGTGTCCCTCCGTAGGCTGCCAGGCGATCTCGATGCCCGATCTTCATCTTCGCCCTCGGGCTCCGCTGGATCCTGTAGACGACATCGTTGATCCGTTTCACGACTCGGTACGGGCCCTCCCAGGACTTCTGCAGTTTGGGTGACAGGCCTTTCTTCCGTAATGGGTTGAAGAGCCAGACCAGGTCGTCCTCGTGGAATCCGCCGGCATCCGTCTGCTGGTCGTATCGGGTCTTCATTCGGTCGGTCTCGATCCGCAGTTTCCTCCTCGCGAACGCGTGCACGTCCTCCAGTTGGTCGACCAGTTCTTGACAATACTGGCTTACCGGGATCGGATCACTCCCAGGTCGGCCGAAGGCAAGATCGACAGGTAGACGGAGCTCCCTCCCAAACATGGCCCGTGCTGGTGTGCACCCGGTGGCTTCATGCACGGTGGCACGGTAGGCCAGGAGAAATAGTGGAAGATGTTTGTCCCAATCCCTCTGGTGCTCGCTGACGACTATTCGGAGATGGTTCTCGATGGTGCGATTGAATCGCTCTACCATCCCGTCGGACTGAGGGTGTAGCGGCGTTGTCCTTGTCTTCCGGATTCCCAGCAGCTGGCATAGGTTCTGGAACACCTGCGACTCGAAGTTCCTCCCTTGGTCGGAGTGCAGCTCCAGGGGTACTCCGTACCGGCTGACGAATTCCTTCACCAGGGTCTCTGCGATCGTCGCGGCTTCTTGGTTAGGGAGCGCATACGCCTCCGGCCATTTGGTAAAGTAGTCGCTGACGACCAATATGTAGCGGTTCCCTGCCTCGCTTAACGGGAATGGCCCAGCAACATCGATGGCCACTCTCTCCATGGGGCCGCCCACGTTGTAGGTCTTCAGTGGACCCCGTCGTCTTCGTCCTGGGCCCTTGCTGGCTGCGCAATCGTGGCACCTCGCGCAGTGGTTCTCTACGTCAGTTCGGCATCCGATCCTGTAGAACCGCTCTCTCAGCTTCTCCAGGGTCTTCTTTATCCCTAGGTGTCCACCAGATGATCCTCCATGGACTTCCTTCAGGACTTCCTCCGTCATAGACTTTGGTACGACGATTTGTTCCCGAGATGTCTTCCCGTCGGTGCTCTCCCAGGTACGACATATGAGGCCATCCCTCACAACCAGCGAGTCCCACTGCGCCCAGTAGGACTTAAACTTTGGGCTGCAGTCACTCACAATGTTCCACCCGGGTCTGGGGACACAGGCCCCCTTCCATTCGGCTATCAGTCCCAGGTCATCATCTTCTGCTTGTGCCCGCATGAAAGATTCGCGGCTCCAGCTCCCTTGAAGTTCCACGGTAGTCCTTCGGCACTGTATCCCGGTGTTCTCCTCCCTTCGGGCACAGAAGGTGCAGTCTTCGGGGCACGGTCTTCGTGACAGGGCGTCGGCGTTAGAATGCAGTTGGCCTTTCCTGTGCTGAATCTCAAAGTTGTACTGTTGAAGCCTCTCTAACTACCGCGCGAGTTGACCCTCGGGCTGCTTGAAGTTCAGAAGCCTCCGCAGGGATGCATGGTCGATCCTGATGAGAAATTCTTGCCCGTACAGGTACTTGTGGAAGTGTTCAATGGTCTTCACGATGGCGAGCAGCTCCTTCCTGGTGACGCAGTAGTTCCTTTCTGGCTTTGACAAGGCCTTGCTGAAGTAGGCCACTACTCTCTCCTCCCCGTCCACTACTTGCGACAGGATTCCCCCTATGCCAAAGTCGCTGGCATCGGTATCGACGATGAACCTTGTTCCAGGTCTGGGGTAGGCCAGAATAGGCGCGGTGCACAGAGCCTGCTTGAGTTGTTCGAAGGCACTGTGGCATTCTGCTGTCCACGTGAAGAGTTGGTCCTTCTCAGTCAGTCGATGTAAAGGTTTGGCGATGTCGGCGAATCCTTTCACGAAGCGACGGTAATAAGTGCAGAGTCCCAGGAAGCTTCGTAGTTGGGACTTGTCCTTCGGAACTGGCCACTCCCTCACAGCTGCGGTCTTCTCTGGGTCGGTGCGCACCCCTTCCTCGGAGACGATATGCCCAAGGTACTGGACCCGCTTCTGGAAGAGCTGACACTTCTTGGGGCTCAACTTCAGCTGGGCAGCCCGTAGCTTCAACAAGATCTCCTTCAGGTTGCTGTAGTGCTCCTCGAAGCTTCTCCCCAGAACGATGACGTCGTCTAGGTAGACCAGGCAGGTCTTCCAGTGTAGTCCCCTCAGAATGGACTCCATTAGCCTTTCGAAGGTCGCAGGGGCGTTGCACAGGCCGAATGGCATGACGGTGAACTGCCAGAGCCCGCTGCCCACAGAGAACGCAGTTTTCTCGCGGTCCTTAGGGTGGACCTCCACCTGCCAGTAGCCACTCTTCAAATCCAAGGTGGAGAACCATCTCGACCCTGATATGGTGTCCAGCGTGTCGTCGATCCGGGGTAGAGGGTAGCTGTCCTTCTTCGTGACGTCATTCACCCGCCTGTAATCCACGCAGAACCTGGTGGAACCGTCCTTCTTCTTCACTAGCACGACCGGAGAACTCCAAGGACTATGTGATGGCTCGATCACCCCTTGCTCCTTCATCTCTTCTACCATCCGGTCGACTTCGGCTTGCTTGGCGAGCGGGACACGTCGGAATGGGGCCCTAATCGGTGCGCTGTCCCCAACGTCGATTCTGTGCTGGACCAAGCTTGTCCTGCCGAAGTCTTTGCTCCCCACGGAGAAGACGTCCTGGAATTCGCGTAGCAGGTCCTGAAGTTGGCGTGATTGTTCCTCGTCTAAATGGTCCTGGGATCCTTGGTGCAGCTTCTGTAGTTCTTCTGGTAGTGTGCGTCTTCTTCGGTTGTCCGTCTGCAGGTGTCCGTCCGTCGTATCTGTGATGCGGGCAATCCAGGTAACGGGCTCGCAGACTCCTAGGTTGGTGTCCCGGTGAACCGTAATGTCGTAGTCGTTCAGGTTGGACAGGCGGACGTACGGCCGAGACGTCGTGTTGATGAGAGTCTTGGCAACTAGCAATCCTTTTGTCTGGATGTCCTCATATTTTGGCTTGATGACAGCCGCCAGTCCCTCAGCAGTTCCGTCGACAATTACGGCAGCGCTGACCTCCGTCCTGGCGGGAACGATGACGTCTTCTCTCAGCCTTACTCGTCGCGCGGCGACGGCCTCGTGTGCTGGTCGCAAAGCAAGTTCCTCCCTTCCGAAGTGCAGAGTGTTGGTACTCAGATCCAAGATTATGTTGTTCTGGTCCAGGAAGTCCAGTCCGATGATCACTTCATTTGATACGTCAGCCACAAGCACTGGATGCTTTATCGCCCGTCGACCAATGACGAACTCCAGTGATGCTTCGCCATGTACCGGTGCGGTCTCGCCGGTCGCGGTTATTAGCTGGAGGTTCCTTTGTGTGGGTTGCACTCGCCACTTCGGGATCACGGTGGGGCTGACGATGGTCCTCGATGCTCCCGTGTCGATTAGCAAGGGCCAGCTCACTCCGTTGATGACTCCGTCGACCATCAGGCTGCTATTGTCCGTCCGTAACTTCGTCACACGGACTTGGACTGCCGGGGCTTGACGACTGTCACAAGCCAACCTTTGCCCCCCAAGGCTGGCTAATACTCGTTTCCCTGGGCCGCGCGGTTTTCAGACGACTGACTTCCCGTCGGATACCCTCGGCGGCGGCGATCACCGCAGTCCTTGCTCAGGTGGCCTTTCTTACCGCAGGTCCAGCAGGTCGGTAGTCCTCTTCCGGGCCGCCTCTCCGGTTGTCTTCCGTCTGTGTCGTTGCTGGTAGTGCCGCGACTATCGAAGAAACGGCTTAGCGCCTCCATCAATTCGTCGGCCAGGGGCTTGGTCTCGTTGGTTTTTGCTGGTTCGTCGACGTCCACTTGACGCATCCGCGCGTGCATTCTAGATGCCTGTTTCGCCGTCTCGAACTCAAGTGCGTGGTTCAGCGCATCTGCCAGGGTCTTATTGCGCGCGAGTCGCAGCGCCTGTTGAGTGTCCGAGTCCCGTAGCCCGTCAGTGAAGGTCTGCGTCGCAATCTGTTCCAGAAAGTCGGCCGGCGCTGTTGGGTAGGCGAGCCTTACGAGGCGTGCGATGTCCATCTCGAACTCCTGCAGGGTTTCCGCGTTCTTTTGTACCCGGGTCCGGAGCTGCATCTGGTAGGCCTGCTGAAGATGGCTATCCCCATTTCTCGGGACTCCATATGGGCGATCAGTGAATCGTAGTCCTGGGATCCAGTCGGGATGGCCTGAAGGACGTTAAGGGCGTCCCCTCTCAGCGCTACAATGAGAGCTGTAGCCTTTTCCGTGCTGTTCCAGTTGTTTATGGAACAGGCTGCCTCGAACTGACGTAAATAGGTGCTCCACGGGACCTTTCCGTCGAAGGTTGGGGGCGTCATTCTGCTCTGTCCCGTTCCTGATGTCCCCGGTGTACCTGTGGGCGGGCGTCGGCGCAGCTCGGCAACTTCCTCTTGAAGAGCGTTGAATTTCTCTTCCACCCCCGTGAGTGGGCGTTGGCGCAGTTCGGCAACTTCCTCTTGTAGGGCTTTGACTCTCTCATCCACCCCGGTCGGTGGGCGTCGGCGCAGCTCGGCGACTTCCTCTTGTAGGGCTTTGAATCTATCTTCCATCCCTGTCGGCGGGTGTCGGCGCAGCTCAGCAAATTCCTTTTGTAGAGCGTTGAATCTCTCTTCCACCCCCTTCAGCGGGCGTCGGCGTAGCTCGGCAACTTCTTCTTTTAAGGCGTCGAACTTCTTTTCCACTGCCGTGACTTCTTCACGCAGACCCAGTCCTAATTTCTTCAGGTCCTGTGCTAACTTATTCTGCCCTTCATCCATCTTCTTCTGGCCGTCCTCTATCTTCTTGGTTAAGTTCTTCTGGCCATCTTCTAATTTAGCAGTTAGGTCCTCGGCTAACTTCTTCTGGCCGTCTTCTAGTTTGGCAGTTAGGTCCTCGGCCAACTTCTTCTGGCCGTCCTCCATCTTCTTCAGGTCCTCCGCTAACTTATTTTGACCGTCTTCCATCTTTGTTTCCATGCCACTTAATTTTTCTAGCAATGCTGCGAATTGTTCTTCCATTTTAGATGTTTGTCTTGTAAGGGGCATGCGCTCACAGGAAAATTTAAAAAAATGACCTGCTCGGGTTTTGAAACCAGGACCGTCAGGTGTTGTGCTTGTGCTTGAGTTCGTAATTCGGCTTCTGACACCAGTTGTTACGTGCCACCCCTAGTGGCACTTTTGTTAACTGGATTACGGTGGGTAGAAAGCACAACACAGGATGTTCCTTTTAAAGAAATAATTAATTTTATTTCGGCCAGAAAGTTACACTACTCATCAGCAATTCCAAGGAATTAGAACCTTACTCCAGTTTCCTCAAGTCGAGAACACTTCCCCCTTTCACTTGTCAATGAGCCACAGAAGTTAATCCTCCCGCTAATGAACCTGGTGGCCTTGACAGAACTACATGCAACTTCTTCCTTTTGTAAACAAATTACAGTTACTTACGATAACTTGCTACGCGCAGCTTCGCTGTTCACGAGCTGGGAAACAATGTCACTGGATTTCGTAACCACAATATCTCAGTCACTCAGTGAAATCACACTCACTCAAAACACAGGCAGTCCCCTGTATGCTTCTCACTTCCTCGCTGTCAAGAGAAACGGCTTCACTAGGGGTTTCGCAAGTCACCACACTTCTGTCGCTCATGATAATCGCTCACACTAGCTCGTAAAACAAAACCACGGCTGCTTGACAGGTCGCTCTTATATAGCAGGCCGGTGACTCAATAAATACTTCTAGACCCATCCAGGGTTCACGGCTTCTCGAGGTTTCCATCGCTGGCTCAGTCACGAATATTCTGGACCATCCCGTTGTCCTAGTAGTCCTGTTGCATAAGGCGCACGCAATATACTGAGGCCGAGCAGCGCAGCCCTGGGGCAGTTGTGACTCATGCGGCGAGCGATGGAACAAACTCACAGCCGTAACAGTATCGATAATTGGGCCACTTGAAAATACTCGATTCCAATAGTGACCGAGTCCGTTTTACCAAATACTCATCTGCTGTTTTGTACTATAAACATACATCGCTTGTTCTACAAATTGATCGCACGCCCTGTCTTGTCCATCGGATCTTAGTTTCGAAAGCTGAGTTTTGATGTTCAATGTCAGAAACTCTGACTTGTACTGTTCACGTTAGGATTGAACTACACTGTCAATGTTCGCCATGACTTCAAGAACACTGTTGGTTTCTTTTTCCGCCATTGACAATTCGTCATGAAATAACTTCGTTGCCGAATGAACAAAAAAAAAACACTCGGCAAGGTCATGAAGAAAAAAATGACTGCAACTTTTTGGTGAACTTTCTTCCGATAAAAAGTATGACTTTAATGGTTCAAACATTTGAAATATGCGATGTACTGCAGGAAACAAGACTTAGCCATCTTGTCTTAGAGTGATTCAAAAGTTCTCGAAAAGTAATATGAACGAATTCTCGAAACTCTTTCAACACATTTGTTCGAACTGTATAAATGGTTGTAAATCTTGACCACTAAGCAATCAATGTCAAACTGGTCAAATCCATGATCGATTGAATTGTGCAGAATATGCACTGGACAACCAATTCCAATAAGATCAATTTTCCAACGTTCTTTCAACAATGCAAAATACATTGTCTTTTCCATTACCACCAAAATTAGAATTCATATTATCCCCGGAATGTGCAATCGTTTTTTCTATTACACCATCATGCTTACCCAAGGAACCGTCGATCACATCGATAACTGTTTCAACTTTCTCATTTTTAGTCACTTTCAAGTCCAACAGTTTCACCCGGATGCCACCTTTGGTATAATCGAAGTACTGAACGACTATTGGAGATAACTTTACATTGCCGTGATTACTACTATCAGTACCAACGCTTATGTAAGGTACACTTTTCAGATCTTCAATCACAGTTTCGATCGAGTGGGGTGCTAGAACGCCATTAACGATCGCTTCTGTTTTTGTGGGAGCGCAAGAAACTTTTTTTTGCGATAGCTGAGTCGGGAAACATATTGAAGCTGTTTCACCGTATGAAATGCAAGGACTGCTTCTGCTTGCCACACTTGCTTGGTCAAAGACGTATTACTTTGAACAACATCGAAAGTTGTCGTTGACTTTGAAGTGGCTGCATCCTGAACACAGGTTTTGTTCTTTTTAGTATTTATGTGTTTGTCTAATTCAACAGAACCTGAAAAAAAATGTCAGTTACCAGCTCCAATTAACACGTGAATCAAAACTTATCGACTTATCCATCCTTGTGTCAATATACAATATTTCAATTTTAGGATATCACCAATATTTTATTCAATATCTGATGCAAATCTTTAAATACGCGAACCACTATTAGCCAGAGACACAAATGAACCACAAGTTTTACCCTCAACTTCGGACTCGTTTCCACCATTCTTGAAGCACGGGTATTTCAAACGACGGAGTTCTGTAAATGTGCACTTTCTTTTAGTCGACTTAGACATACTTACGGATTTTTCTATTAAGTGAAATCCACTGTCAGCAAATAATAACCACAGAATATTTTAATTAGAAATATTATAATTGAAACATTTTTCTAAAAAATAATGTCTTTTTAGCAACAAATCCAAATTTTTACAATCAAGGAAGTCATGCTGATAGAGGTTGGGTATAATGAAAACTTACTTTTTGTTTGTTATTTTTTTGCAAAGTCCAAAAACCACTAGGCTACACGATGGAGTACAAAGCACATTCATTCATTCACTTATGCATATTGAGGGTAATTAAACCTTGAAAACTGTTGATATTCGTAGTCGTTGGTCGCGATATAAATTAATAAAATCAAAGGTCCAAAAATAATGGCGTCTTTGGTTTGTTTACTTTTTAACGCTTTTAGCGCGCGCATCGAAGAAACAAAAACAGTGTAACCAACGGTTGGAACTAGAAACTCAATTAATTACTGCCATTCCTTTAGGAACACATTCAACTGAGTTCGGTACCTTTTTTTCTTGCTCTGTTTCGCATAAGTCAATCAGTCTTATTTTATTACGACAAAATAAAAAACTATAATATAAAATCAAATGATTAAAAATTAGGACATTTCCTATAAAATCAGGACAAGGGTAAAAAAATCAGGACGTCTGGTAATAGAAATGTGCTACCTCTAGCGGCCTACTACAAGCTTTTAATACCGTAATTATCGTGTAAAATTCCGCAGTAGAAAACTTCAAAAACGTATGTTGGTTTCTGTAGAAAATCATTGGTTCTTCTTATTGGTCTAACAGTCTCTCCTTTAATATTAAAACACGTGGTAGCCTATATCACAATATCATGGTGCATAAAATAATATAAAATGTTTTCAGCGTTACGAGTAGCCTACCGGTAAATCTGATCAAAACGTAGGCTAGGTAGAGTATTACGTCGAGGGTGGGGGTTTAGGGAAATGCATTACTGAATATATTTGAGCAATACATCCTGCTAGCAAGTTGTAGAACGCATACCGTAAGCTACATTGAAATCCAGAAAGTTTGCCTACAAATTTGTTAATGCATGAGGAAAAATGCCATAACCTTTCTGATTACTGTAATGCAGTTATCAATTCTTTTACGAGGGCTATGGGTATTAGGTAGACGTGATTCTGAAGAGGGTTTGTTTCAGTTTGATTAAGTGGTTTGAAATGGGGCAAATACCAATCAACGCGATTCTTGTTCATATTGTTGGATATTATGAGTTTTGAAACTGAACAGCTCATGGTAAATAAATTGAATCACATGTCACTATTTACTACAGTGCTGTGTGTATGTACATATTGATACGGTATATGATTTACAATGATTAAAAAGGATGCCCCAATAAAGAAGAATTCTGTCCCTGACATTGTCCAGATATCCTTCTGTTCTCTCTTGAAGTGTACATTACTTGGGTGGATGATAAAGACAAAAGACGTGTGGAATGTTGGCTTTAACGGTCAAGAAATTAAATTCCAGCAATTCCTCTAGGTTTAAGCAGTGTCCAGTGTGGGGGTTTCTTCCAGATGTACAAAACTCTGTCAGCAGGCTCTTAGTATAAATGACCTGTCGTATGCACGTGAGAATTATGGAGCAAGTACGTGAAATACCCTTAACAGTCTTCAGGCACTCACACGTTGATTTTTTGTCTGCACGAACCATACACTGACAGCGCGAGTAGAACACTTGAGATCGGAATTATGTGCACTGTGCACATCATTTGCACTAGTTCAAACGTACCATAGCTCACAGTGTGTGGATATGCCATAGTGAACGTATATTGTACCGGCCTAAAAGTAGCCTGTGCCAGTGTGCCTGGACCATGCACTATGACCTATATATTATAGCACTTCTTTGCTGAGGGAACTAGAGCTCCCTCAGCATTACCTCATCCCTAAGGTAGCAAAAGATGGAATATTGGCTTTCACTGCCAAGAAACCCCGCACCATACACAGTATAAACCTTGAGGAATTACTGCAGATTAAAACATGTGCGGTGTGCTTCAGTGAGACCTTAATATGGATTTATAAGATTTGATCTAATTGAGAATTCTGATTGGCCTTTATGGGATTGAACCTGGACAACTTAAAAACAGTGATAGAGATGAAATGTTGGCTTTGTCATAGACCTATAAAATGGAACTCGTGGGCAGAGCAGAAATTTCTGCTGAAACGTAACTTAACATTAAAAATCAATCAATTTTTATCAGAATTCTTCACAATGCTCTGTTTATTGTACAGCACTCGCATTATATCTCTACTGGCGAGGACTGGTGTATTCCTGAGACTTCGAGGCATCAACTCCCTTACTCCTATTCATAAGACATTACCCCGTCATCGTAGGGCTTGGGGAGTTCTAGCAACCGACTTCATAATGCACACGACACACGCATCACTCACTATTGTTGGTGTGCCAATTTGAGAAATGTCTTCGGTGGGGCTAGTACAGTCGATATACCGTTCCTGAAAGACATGATGTAGCTTACCGAGCAGGTCTAGCATGGGCACTTGATGTAAACACTCAGTTTATGTAGTCCGTGCTAGAAAAATCACAATACAATTAAAATTTATGCACAAGAATAATTAAAAATAGCAAGGTTTCTTCTAAAAGCCAAATAAATGGTAAGTACATTCATTTTCATTTGAGACTGTTTGACTTTCAGCGTCCAGTCTAGTCTGCAAGCCTTTATTTGCAAACAAGTCGCCTCCCATGTTGCCCTATGGGAGTAATTAGCATTGTGACTTCCTCTCACTTTGAAATCGGTCAACACTGAATCTAACCATCGTCTCCTGGATCTACCTCTAATTATTTTACCCTCTACAGCCGAACTCATCAACCTCTTAGGTAATCTCTCCTCCCCCATTCTCTTCATGTGACCCCACCATCTGAGTTGGCTCATACGAACAGCTTCATCTAGAATGTTCATTTTTAGGGGCGTGGTGGCACAGCGGTCAAGCTGTTGGCCTCTCACCACGGTGGACCGGATTCGATTCCCGGTCACTGCATGTCAAATTTTACAAGTGAAATGCCATGTCCTGTGGTTCGGATTCCACGTAAAAAGGAGGTGCCGTGGCTCATGGTTGGGAGATTAACGGTCACGTAAAACTACTAACTTCCTTTCCTTTTAATGTTCATTTCTAACTTAGCCTTTACCTCTTCATTGCGAGTACCTTCCTGCCATTGCCCCCAACTATCTGTCCCAGCAATCATTCTTGCTACCCTCATATCAGTTACCTCAAGCTCTATCCAGCTCTCACTTCCATACAACAAGGTTGGTCTAAATACTGAGCGATTTAGTAGTGAGAGTTTCTTCGCTGCATTAACTTCTTTCTTGCAGAATACTGTAGATCGCAACTGAGAACTCACTGCTTTGGCTTTACCACACCACGACTCCATATACTACCATCCTGAGAGTATACCCAGCCCCAGTACTTAAAAAGTTTCACCTGCTCTAATTTAGTTCCTCCTACCTGGCATTCTACTTTCTTGTGTTTCGTACCTACCAACATAACCTTTGTTTTTGAAATGCTGATCTTCATACCATACTAGTAGTGTGTTTTGGACAGTTCCGCACCCTCCACCTCCACATTCCTCCACACAAGATGGCGGCGGTGCGATATCTCTCGAACCCATGGTTGGATTTTGACGAATGAGGTGTCATTGAACTCGGGCTGACACCCCCTTTCCAATGGACAACATATTTCAACCCCAAAAATAAAATCTACCCTACTAGGGGGTGAAAATGTAATTTTTTAGAAAATCTAGCTTTCCAATTGCAACATGTGAGAGTTTGAATGCCGATATGGATTTAAACGTTTTTCTACATAAAGTGCATGTGTTCGGTGGATAGCCACTATGAATTAACATGCTTGTTTTGTTTTTGTTTTTTATGCATGCCCACTCATGGCTTTTGTAAGAGGGTGGGGGAGTGGATCCCTGTGGATGGGTTATTGTTGACAGGTCATTGTTGGCAGGTCATTGATGACAGGTCCCTGTGGACGAGTCCTTGTCCCTTTGGCCTGGTTCCTACGGACTAGCCCATGAATTTATTTAAATTATGTCAAAGGGCCTAACTACATTTTGCGTGTAAAGCAGTGTGTTGAACTGACGTTGTTCACCACTACTATAATGGGATAACGATATGAAAGGAAAGTGATGAAATACATGTGAACACGTGTGAGATGACCTTATTACCGTCCTCCTTGTGAAACAAGTCACATCCTGTTTTGGTTCATACGTGAGAAAATGCGAGTTCATGTGTAATAAGATCTAACACACAGGTGTTCACCTGTACACGCGCACGATAAGAGCTAACAAGTCACAACCTGTTTTGACAGTGGTAGGAATAAGGCTAGAGACATGTACGAGTAGTCAAATTACTCCGGCAGACAACCCCTTTCCTATGGATAACTTATTTCCACTCCAAAATAAAATCTACCCCTACTAGAGGGTGAAATAATAATTTTTAGGTAAAAGTCACTTTCCATGTGCAACATGTGGGAGTATGTATGCCAATATGAAAGTAAACTCGTTCCACATAAAGTGCATGCATACAACTGAATGCCGCTATGATTTATCATTTTTGTTTTTGGTTTTACGAATGTGCAATTGGGGTTTTTGTAAGAGGGTGAACTTTTTGAATAATGATTTATAGATACGTTGTTTTTTTTTACAAATTAACCAAAGATCCAAAAACTAATAGGTCATTGGCTTTTTAATATCTTATGAACTAAGAAAGCTAGGGACTTGTATGAGGGGTCGTTGGACTTGGGGTGACGCCCTGTATTTGAATGTATTATTAATTTTTTGTCAAAAGGGCCTAACTGCACTTTCGTTAATATCTCGCTAACTAATAATAACAGAGGGTCAAGTGAGGTGTCATAGGACTTAAAATGGCCAACCCCTTCCCATGACCAATGAATTTACCCCAAATAAAACAGCAAGGTCATTAACCTAAGATTTTATCAACTAATAATCAGAGAGGGACAAGTGAGGTGTCACAAGACTCAGGATGGCCAACCCTTTTCCATGACCAACGAATTTACCCAAAATACCCAAAACAGCAAGGTCATTGACCTAAGATTTTATAAACTTATCAGTAGAGACGGTCAAGTGAGGTGTCATAGGACTACGAATGGTTAACCCTTTCCCATGACCAATGAATTTACCCCAAAAATCCAAAACAGCAAGGTCATTGACCTAAGATTTTATAAACTAATAATCGGATATCAACATGTGAGGTGTCATAGGACTTAGAATGGTCAACCCTTTCCCATGGCTAATGAATTTACCCAAAAATACCCAATACATCAAGGTCATCGGCCTGAGATTTTATAAACTAATAATCGGATATGGACATGTGAAATGTTTACAGTGACTGATGAAACATAGCTAGGTAGTGAAAGAATTATTGTAGGCTACATGTATGGTGACTGACAAATCTTTCACCATTGGAACTTGTTTTCAGATCAAACTGCAGTACAGAGAGAGTATAGGTTGTAGGTATGGGATAATAAATGACAAATGGTGTATACAAAATCTGATTTATCGATTCAAGAAATAAGAGTAGACAATCTTTAATTGATTGGTTAAAGCGGATAGCTAAAATCCAAAATGGTGACTATATCGAACTAAACTGATTCAAGCTGAATCAAACCCATCTAAACCGAACTAAACCGATGCAAACCTAACCAAAAACAAGCCAATGGTTTAAGTCTAAAACTTGTGGGTGAATGTAGTCATTGGTAATGTCAGAAAGGAAAGGGATAACGCTCTACCTATAGAGGGTAAGGTAAAGCTAGTGCATGATGCTAATGCACACACACACACACACACACAAGTACATGAACCACACACAACTAACCTTTACTGTTTTTATGGGTTGACTGTTGAAACTTGCTCAGTGGTTACTGGGACAAGATGGTCGCTACACACAACAAGCGTCAAATACTTGAGGCTAATAATCTACACACATACACCAACACACACTTGTTCTAAACTAAACTGTCTTGCTGACAGTGCTCACACTGTAGGCAGATGACAGAAATGCTTGGCTAATAGAAATACAATCATTTCCGGTTGTCTAATGTTACCAGCTAACCATTTTGTGCTGCAGTGGCGAGCACATGTGCCACTTACACTAGAGATTTTAACTCGATTTCAAGCTCTAAGTCCTAGAATGAATCAAACTAAGAAAGAAGGGCATGGTGGCGCAGTGGTTAAGCTGTTAGCCTTTCACTAAAGTGGACTAGGGTTTGATTTCAGGTTAATACGCATGTCATAAACATATAAAAAAGCAGAGATAATGTTTTAAACCGATTACACTCGTCTCTTTTCAAATTATTACTTGGATTACAAATTCAAAGGTGGACTGGGTATGATATACAGTTAATGCTGCCTATCGCACACTAGCTGTAAGGAAGCCATATGTAGAGCTATATGTAGAGAACTACCTAGCGATTTCATGAACTGGTATAGCTATGTCGCATAAACGGTGCAGGATACAATCCAGCAACTATAATTCGTATCTTGTGGAACAGAGAAAATGCACTTTTGCCTTGATGGATAACAAATGTGTGCAGACGAATGACCTACGCATTAGCCTACCAAGGGGTTATAACCACGAGGAGGAGGTGTGATTTCTATATTTTATTGTTTAGAGACATGGCTTTTGGAACTAGTAGATTTAATTGATTTAGTATTTTGTAAATATTTATTTTTGTAATTGTTAATAGTTAATTTTTTGTAAATAGTGGAAACCATTTATTTTTGTAATGGTAAATGTTAAATGTATAATTAAAGTTCTTTGGGATGAGTGTGCATGTCAATGATGTTTTTAGGGATAAATAGAGTGGTTGTGTGTTTGTTCTCAAAGACAGGCATGGTTGTGTGGATGTATGACTACACAGAAAGAGAGAGAGAGAGTGTGTAGAAACAGCCTTACCTGCAGTAGTAATAGTAGACCTCTATGTTTTGCATACACACAGACAGACTGTACGATCGCAATGGCCAAGCACTCACTTTAACACCATTTACAAAATCTTAAAATGAAAAAATCATGTTTCGCAAATATGAACTTTTGACATAAACAAAATAAAAATAAAATGTTTAAACAACAAATTGGAAAACCCATGTTTCCATATCATGAAATTCAAAAACTTTAAACTGACATTTAAAAGAAATGCAAATGGAAAATTGACAAATTGTAATGTTTGAAATGTGAAAATGAACAAATGGCTATCATTATTTTATAAAAATTAAAAAAAAAGATGGTGCTGTATGGTTGAGGTGTGAATCAAACCCTACTTATTTTGGACCACCCGAGACTGAGTATACTTGTTTTAGTCCTCATATCACTTTTAAAATTTTGTGTTAAAGCTAGGAATTGAACCCAAGAGCTTATAGGGGGAGACCAAGGTTAGAATATGTTAAACAGATAGTCTTCAATGTAGGGTGTGGTAGCTATATAGAGATGAAACGATTAGCTCGGGACAGGGGGGCATTGAGATCTGCAGCAAACCAGTCAAAAGACTAAAGACTCAAACAACAACATGTAAGCTCACCAAAATAATGTTGTGTAACGGTAAATGTTAGTCAACGAACATTAATGCATTACTAAAACCCATGACACGATACCTAAGAGCTTTTCTAAAATTATTTTGAAATGCCTTTAACCCTATATTAAACACCAAGTTCACAAGACTCATAACTGCAATGTTATGGTAAAACAAAACAAAATCTATATTTCAAAACAAGCAAGTGGTTTAATCAATGTATACTGGGAAAAGTTTTGTAAGCACTCAAGTCCACAAGACTAATTAAATTAGTAACTGTCAGGTTGGACGAGTTGTTAAGGTGTTTAACTTAAGATCAAATTTTCTGTACAAGGAAGCAAGGGTTCGAATCCCTTACCTGACATAACTATTGACTTAACATTGCTTGGCCACACTGTATTATGATACTCGGTACACAAACCATAGACAGAGTGTATTGTTTAAGGCACTCTCTTTATGAACATAGTCAGAGACTGTTGATGGTTAACAATTGCATTAATAGTGGAACATGGGGATAGCAATTAAGAAAAAACAGCCAATACCCATACAATATTTTTATTCATTTAGTTTTTTTTTACAATAGTTACACACTGAATACAACTTTTTATCTCTTTACCATTGTTTGATATAGATTTTAAACACAACGCTTGTTGTAGATCCGTTTACAACTTTCTCCTGGTACCGGTACTCTTGTTCTTAAAAACTGAGGAAGCCGCAATGGTTTTATAGACATTAAACCCTCATCCTCTTCTTTTTCATCATCATCATCATCATCGTCATTATAAATATTATCTTTATAATTATTATAGTCATTGTCACCATCATTATCATCATCATCATCATCCTCAACATCACTAGAACTATCCAATTCCTTGTTTTCCTTTGCAAAAGGGACCTCTTGAAGAGTCTGTGTTGCTTTTGATAGTGTTACGGTTTTATTGAACGTTGACAACTGTGCTAACATGACTTTTTGAGGAGATAAATTCTTTTTCACAAGGAAGTCACTATGTTGTTGGGCTTGCTTTTTCTTGTTCTTTTGATCATGTTTTGTTAACACTAACGGTGTTTCATTTGGTATACCACATTGGTGAGTACCCACACTTAAGACCTCACCATGTTTACTTTTTAGATGACCTAGACATTTTGTTGTTCTTTGTTTTGAGCACTGCCAAAATATGATGCCATTCGCATTTTCTCGCTTATAGTTATAAGAGTACCCATGATACAGGGCACGTGGTTTACCTTTATTGGTTATAGTATATTCCATAGTAGCCACTGACTTGTATAGTCGATCCGCCTACTACAAAGGTCTGAACACTTGTGGTGAAAGAATGATGTTGTGTTGACGTTTTATGCAGGATGATGTTGGTGGCTTAGGTGGGTGGCTTATGTTGATGACATATGTTTTGGCTTATTTTGGTGGCTTATGTTGATGGTTTATGGTGGTGGCTTATGTTGATGGCTTATGTTGGTGGCTTATGTTGATGACATATGTTGGTGACTTAGGTTGATAGCTTATGTTGGTGGCTAATGTTGATGACATATGTTGTTGGCTTATGGTGGTGGCTTATGTTGATGGTTTATGTTGCTGGCCTATGTTAATGGTTTATGTTAATGGCTTAGGTTAATGTCTTAGGTTGATGGCTTATGTTGGTGGCTTATGTTAGTGGCTTATGGTGGTGGTTTATGGTGGTGGCTTATGTTGATGACATATGTTAGTGACTTATGTTGATCGCTTATGTTGGTGGCTTATGTTGGTGGTTTATGGTGGTGGCTTATGTTGGGGGTTTATGGTGGTGGCTTATTTAGGCTTATGGTGGTGGCTTATGGTGGCTTATGATGGTGGCTTGTGGTGATGGCTTATGGTGGCTTATGGTGGTGACTTATAGTGGTGGCCTATGTTGGTGTTTTATTTTTGGTGGTTTACGTTAATACCTTATTTGTAATGGCTTATTTGACAAGTTATTTTTGTCAATGTATTTAGAGGATTTTTCTCTTGGTCTTGGAAAGTATCTCAACCCTTTTTTTATGGTAGCATAATGCTTACCGACATGTTTGTAAGCAACAACAACACACTGAAATTCCAAGAATCCAAAGTACTCTAAGGTTAATGATTGTCTCTCAACTCCATTCAACGCCTAGTCAAAAACTTTATATATTTTTCACATTTTTCAAAAAAGGTAAATTGGGGAAGTAGGCTATATGTTTAAACTAAAAATCATATCAAATCATACGCCAACTCCAACACCTACGTCTATCCCACTCTCAGTCAAAAAATATAATATTCTTCAAATTTTTCCAAAGCAGTATCTGGCAAGATGGCCATATTTTGAAAACTAATCATCCTATAAAGTCATGTATAGACTCAAACCAATGACTTTTATATCCTTAATCGTAAGAACAAAATTGGAATTTTTGACATTTTTCCAAAAATGTTCATTTTTTCCAAAAATGTTCATTTTAAAACGGGGCTATATTTTGGAAACTAGGAATTTTACAAGAAAGTTTGTTTAACGTAAATGACAGGTATTTACCCTCACTACCCACAAACCAAGTCCCAGGTCTCTGGGACAAAATCCAAAAAAAGTTCAATTTGGAAAGTAGGCGATATTTTGAAAACTAATCATCCTAAAAAGTCATATATAGACTCAAACCAATGGCTTTTATATCCTTAATTGGTAGAACAAAACTTAACATTTTTTCAGTTTTTCCAAAAAAGTCCAATTTTCAAAATTTCTATATTTTGGGAACTAAGAATTTTACAAAAAAGTTTGTTTAACGAAAATGAAAGGTCTTTACCCTCCTCTACCCAAAACATAAATTTCAGGTCCCTAGGACAAAAACTGTTCAGTAGGTTTTTGGGGGGGGGGGGTTCTATATCCACTTCCAGCTCCCCACCTCACAAGATGGCGGTCATAGCTTAACTTAACCTAGCCTAACCTAACAAAATGGCGGCCGTAGCTTAACTTAACCTAGCCTAACCTAACTAGATGGCGGTCGTAGCTTCACTTAACCTAACCTAACCTAACTTAACCTAAACCTACGAGGTGCGATCAAAAAATTTTCAAGTGGCTCAGGTGTAACGTTCTCGCTTGCTGAGCCCAAGGTTGCAGGTTCGAAACCTGGCGCAGTCAGCTGGCATTTGAGGGTGCGCAAATGCGAGGGAACCGTGTCAGTACATTTACTGGCACGTTAAAGATCCCCTTCGGGGCAAAATTCCGGCACCCCGGCGTCTCTAATAGCCAGTGTAGTTAAAAGGGACGCAAAACAATAACATTATTACTATTTAAAAAAATTCAAGATGGTGGTCATAGCTTAACTGAACCTAGCCTAACCTAACCTAACCTAAACCTACGAGGTGTGATCATAAGGTTCCAAGATGGCGATCGTAGCTTAACTCAAACTAACCTAACCCTACGTGGTGTGATCAAAAAGTTCCAAAATGGCTGCCGTAACGTAACTTAACCTTTGATTGAATCCTGTTGATTGATCTCTGTTGATGTATCCCTTTGGACTGGTCCCTGTTGACTAGACCCCTTTGGACGGGTCCTTTTTGAAGGGAGTCATTTTTTAACGGGTCCCGGTGGACGGGTCCCTATGGGCGGGTCCTTTGGACTGATCCCTGCATTATATCCAAATTATGTCCAAGGGACCCGCCCACAGGGACCCGTCAACAAGGACCCGTCCACCGGGAACCGTTAAAAAAACGACTCCCTTCAAAAAGGACCCGTCCAAAGGGGGCTAGTCAACAGGGACCAGTCCAAAGGGATACATCAACAGAGATCAATCAAAGGGGGTCAATCAACAGGATTCAATCAAAGGTTAAGTTAAGTTACGGCAGCCATTTTGGAAATTTTTGATCACACCTCGTAGGGTTAGGTTAGTTTGAGTTAAGCTACGATCGCCATCTTGGAACTTTATGATCACACCTCGTAGGTTTAGGTTAGGTTAGGCTAGGTTCAGTTAAGCTATGACCACCATCTCGAAAATTTTTTGATCGCACCTCGTAGGTTTAGGTTAAGTTAGGTTAGGTTAGGTTAAGTGAAGCTACGACCGCCATCTAGTTAGGTTAGGCTAGGTTAAGTTAAGCTACGGCCGCCATTTTGTTAGGTTAGGCTAGGTTAAGTTAAGCTATGACTGCCATCTTGTGAGGTGGGGAGGTGGAAGTGGATATAGAACCCCCCCAAAAAAAACTACTGAACAGTTTTTGTCCTAGGGACCTGAAATTTATGTTTTGGGTAGAGGGGGATAAAGACCTTTCATTTTCGTTAAACAAACGTTTTTGTAAAATTCTTAGTTTCCAAAATATAGACAATTTTGAAAATTGGACTTTTTTGGAAAAACTGAAATTAAGGATATAAAAGCCATTGGTTTGAGTCTATATATGACTTTTTAGGATGATTAGTTTTCAAAATATCGCCTACTTTCCAAATTGAACTTTTTTTTTATTTTGTCCCAGAGACCTGGGACTTGGTTTGTGGGTAGTGAGGGTAAATACCTGTCATTTACGTTAAACAAACTTTCTTGTAAAATTCCTAGTTTCCAAAATATAGCCCCGTTTTAAAATGAACATTTTTGGAAAAAATGTCAAAAATTCCAATTTTGTTCTTACGATTAAGGATATAAAAGTCATTGGTTTGAGTCTATATATGACTTTGTAGGATGATTAGTTTTCAAAATATGGCCAACGTGCCAAATACTGTTTTGGAAAAATTTGAAGAATATTATATTTTTTGACTGAGAGTGGGATAGACGTAGGTGTTGGAGTTGGCATATGATTTGATATGATTTTTAGTTTAAACATATAGCCTACTTCCCCAATTTACCTTTTTTGAAAAATGTGAAAAATATATAATGTTTTTGACTAGGCGTTGAATGGAGTTGAGAGACAATCATTAACCTTAGAGTACTTTGGATTCTTGGAATTTTAGTGTGTTGTTGTTGCTTACAAACATGGCGGTAAGCATTATGCTACCATAAAAAAAAGGGTTGAGATACTTTCCAAGACCAAGAGAAAAATCCTCTAAATACATTGACAAAAATGACTTGTCAAATAAGCCATTACAAATAAGGTATTAACGTAAACCACCAAAATAAGCCACCAACATAGGCCACCACTATAAGTCACCACCATAAGCCACCACCATAAGCCACCATAAGCCATCACCACAAGCCACCATCATAAGCCACCATAAGCCACCACCATAAGCCCCCATCATAAGCCACCACCATAAGCCTAAATAAGCCACCACCATAAACCACCAACATAAGCCACCAACATAAGCGATCAACATAAGTCACCAACATATGTCATCAACATAAGCCACCACCATAAACCACCACCATAAGCCACTAACATAAGCCACCAGCATAAGCCACCAACATAAGCTATCAACCTAAGACATTAACCTAAGCCATTAACATAAACCATCAACATAGGCCAGCAACATAAACCATCAACATAAGCCACCACCATAAGCCAACAACATATGTCATCAACATTAGCCACCAACATAAGCTATCAACCTAAGTCACCAACATATGTCATCAACATAAGCCACTAACATAAGCCACCAACATAAGCCATCAACATAAGCCACCACCATAAACCATCAACATAAGCCACCAAAATAAGCCAACAACATATGTCATCAACATAAGCCACCCACATAAGCCACCCACCTAAGCCACCAACATCATCCTGCATAAAACGTCAACACAACATCATTCTTTCACCACAAGTGTTCAGACCTTTGTAGTAGGCGGATCGACTATACAAGTCAGTGGCTACTATGGAATATACTATAACCAATAAAGGTAAACCACGTGCCCTGTATCATGGGTACTCTTATAACTATAAGCGAGAAAATGCGAATGGCATCATATTTTGGCAGTGCTCAAAACAAAGAACAACAAAATGTCTAGGTCATCTAAAAAGTAAACATGGTGAGGTCTTAAGTGTGGGCACTCATCAATGTGGTATACCAAATGAAACACCGTTAGTGTTAACAAAACATGATCAAAAGAACAAGAAAAAGCAAGCCCAACAACATAGTGACTTCCTTGTGAAAAAGAATTTATCTCCTCAAAAAGTCATGTTAGCACAGTTGTCAACGTTCAATAAAACCGTAACACTATCAAAAGCAACACAGACTCTTCAAGAGGTCCCTTTTGCAAAGTAAAAAAAGGAATTGGATAGTTCTAGTGATGTTGAGGATGATGATGATGATGATGATAATGATGGTGACAATGACTATAATAATTATAAAGATAATATTTATAATGACGATGATGATGATGATGATGAAAAAGAAGAGGATGAGGGTTTAATGTCTATAAAACCATTGCGGCTTCCTCAGTTTTTAAGAACAAGAGTACCGGTACCTGGAGAAAGTTGTAAAAGGATCTACAACAAGCGTTGTGTTTAAAATCTATATCAAACAACGGTAAAGAGATAAAAAGTTGTATTCAGTGTGTAACTATTGTAAAAAAAAGTAAATGAATAATAATATTGTATGGGTATTGGCTGTTTTTTCTTAATTGATATCCCCATGTCCCACTATTAATGCAATTGTTAACCATCAACAGTCTCTGACTATGTTCATAAAGAGAGTGCCTTAAACAATACACTCTGTCTATGGTTTGTATACCGAGTATCATAATACAGTGTGGCCAAGCAATGTTAAGTCAATAGTTATGTCAGGTAAGGGATTCGAACCCTTGCTTCCTTGTACAGAAAATTTGATCTTAAGTTAAACACCTTAACAACTCGTCCAACCTGACAGTTACTAATTTAATTAGTCTTGTGGACTTGAGTGCTTACAAAACTTTTCCCAGTATACATTGATTAAACCACTTGCTTGTTTTGAAATATAGATTTTGTTTTGTTTTACCATAACATTGCAGTTATGAGTCTTGTGAACTTGGTGTTTAATATAGGGTTAAAGGCATTTCAAAATAATTTTAGAAAAGCTCTTAGGTATCGTGTCATGGGTTTTAGTAATGCATTAATGTTCGTTGACTAACATTTACCGTTACACAACATTATTTTGGTGAGCTTACATGTTGTTGTTTGAGTCTTTAGTCTTTTGACTGGTTTGCTGCAGATCTCAATGCCCCCCTGTCCCGAGCTAATCGTTTCATCTCTATATAGCTACCACACCCTACATTGAAGACTATCTGTTTAACATATTCTAACCTTGGTCTCCCCCTACAAGCTCTTGGGTTCAATTCCTAGCTTTAACACAAAATTTTAAAAGTGATATGAGGACGAAAACAAGTATACTCAGTCTCGGGTGGTCCAAAATAAGTAGGGTTTGATTCACACCTCAACCATACAGCACCATCGTTTTTTTAATTTTTATAAAATAATGATAGCCATTTGTTCATTTTCACATTTCACACATTACAATTTGTCAATTTTCCATTTGCATTTCTTTTAAATGTCAGTTTAAAGTTTTTGAATTTCATGATATGGAAACATGGATTTTCCAATTTGTTGTTTACACATTTTATTTTTATTTTGTTTATGTCAAAAATTTATATTTGCGAAACATGATTTTTTCAATTTAAGATTTTGTAAATGGTGTTACAGTGAGTGCTTGGCCATTGCGATCGTACAGTCTGTCTATGTGTATGCAAAACATAGAGGTCTACTATTACTACTGCAGGTAAGGCTGTTTCTACACTCTCTCTCTCTCTCTCTCTCTCTCTCTCTCTTTCTGTGTAGTCATACATCCACACAACCGTACCTGTCTTTGAGAACAAACACACAACCACTCTATTTATCCCTAAAAACATCATTGACATGCACACTCATCCCAAAGAACTTTAATTATACATTTAACATTTACCATTACAAAAATAAATGGTTTCCACTATTTACAAAAAATTAACTATTTACAATTACAAAAATAAATATTTACAAAATACTAAATCAATTAAATCTACTAGTTACAAAAGCCATGTCTCTAAACAATAAAATATAGAAATCACACCTCCTCCTCGTGGTTATAACCCCTTGGTAGGCTAATGCATAGGTCATTCGTCTGCACACATTTGTTATCCATCAAGGCAAAAGTGCATTTTCTCTGTTCCACAAGATACGAATTATAGTTGCTGGATTGTATCCTGCACCGTTTATGCGACATAGCTATACCAGTTCATGAAATCGCTAGGTAGTTCTCTACATATAGCTCTACATATGGCTTCCATACAGCTAGTGTGCGATAGGCAGCGTTAACTGTATATCACACCCAGTCCACCTTTGAATTTGTAATCCAAGTAATAATTTGAAAAGAGACGAGTGTAATCGGTTTAAAACATTATCTCTGCTTTTTTATATGTTTATGCCATGCGTATTAACCTGAAATCAAACCCTAGTCCACTTTAGTGAAAGGCTAACAGCTTAACCACTGCGCCACCATGCCCTTCTTTCTTAGTTTGATTCGTTCTAGAACTTAGAGCTTGAAATCGAGTTAAAATCTCTAGTGTAAGTGGCAAATGTGCTCGCCACTGCAGCACAAAATGGTTAGCTGGTAACATTAGACAACCGGAAATGATTGTATTTCTATTAGCCAAGCATTTCTGTCATCTGCCTACAGTGTGAGCACTGTCAGCAAGACAGTTTAGAACAAGTGTGTGTTGGTGTGTGTGTGTGTATGTGTGTAGATTATTAGCCTCAAGTATTTAACGCTTGTTGTGTGTAGCGACCATCTTGTCCCAGTAACCACTGAGCAAGTTTCAACAGTCAACCCATAAAAACAGTAAAGGTTAGTTGTGTGTGGTTCATGTACTTGTGTGTGTGTGTTCATCAGCATCATGCACTAGCTTTACCTTACCCTCTATATGTAGAGCGTTATCCCTTTCCTTTCTGACATTACCAATGACCACATTCACCCACAAGTTTTAGACCTAAACCATTGGCTTGTTTTTGGTTAGGTTTGCATCGGTTTAGTTCGGTTTAGATGGGTTTGATTCAGCTTGAATCAGTTTAGTTCGATATAGTCACCATTTTGGATTTTAGCTATCCTCTTTAACCAATCAATTAAAGATTGTCTACTCTTATTTCTTGAATCGATAAATCAGATTTTGTATACACCATTTGTCATTTATTATCCCATACCTACAACCTATACTCTCTCTGTACTGCAGTTTGATCTGAAAACAAGTTCCAATGGTGAAAGATTTGTCAGTCACCATACATGTAGCCTACAATAATTCTTTCACTACCTAGCTATGTTTCATCAGTCACTGTAAACATTTCACATGTCCATATCCGATTATTAGTTTATAAAATCTCAGGTCGATGACCTTGATGTATTGGGTATTTTTGGGTAAATTCATTAGCCATGGGAAAGGGTTGACCATTCTAAGTCCTGTGACACCTCACATGTTGATATCCGATTATTAGTTTATAAAATCTTAGGTCAATGACCTTGCTGTTTTGGATTTTTGGGGTAAATTCATTGGTCATGGGAAAGGGTTAACCATTCGTAGTCCTATGACACCTCACTTGACCGTCTCTACTGATAAGTTTATAAAATCTTAGGTCAATGACCTTGCTGTTTTGGGTATTTTGGGTAAATTCGTTGGTCATGGAAAAGGGTTGGCCATCCTGAGTCTTGTGACACCTCACTTGTCCCTCTCTGATTATTAGTTGATAAAATCTTAGGTTAATGACCTTGCTGTTTTATTTGGGGTAAATTCATTGGTCATGGGAAGGGGTTGGCCATTTTAAGTCCTATGACACCTCACTTGACCCTCTGTTATTATTAGTTAGCGAGATATTAACGAAAGTGCAGTTAGGCCCTTTTGACAAAAAATTAATAATACATTCAAATACAGGGCGTCACCCCAAGTCCAACGACCCCTCATACAAGTCCCTAGCTTTCTTAGTTCATAAGATATTAAAAATCCAATGACCTATTAGTTTTTGGATCTTTGGTTAATTTGTAAAAAAAAAACAACGTATCTATAAATCATTATTCAAAAAGTTCACCCTCTTACAAAAACCCCAATTGCACATTCGTAAAACCAAAAACAAAAATGATAAATCATAGCGGCATTCAGTTGTATGCATGCACTTTATGTGGAACGAGTTTACTTTCATATTGGCATACATACTCCCACATGTTGCACATGGAAAGTGACTTTTACCTAAAAATTATTATTTCACCCTCTAGTAGGGGTAGATTTTATTTTGGAGTGGAAATAAGTTATCCATAGGAAAGGGGTTGTCTGCCGGAGTAATTTGACTACTCGTACATGTCTCTAGCCTTATTCCTACCACTGTCAAAACAGGTTGTGACTTGTTAGCTCTTATCGTGCGCGTGTACAGGTGAACACCTGTGTGTTAGATCATATTACACATGAACTCTCATTTTCTCACGTATGAACCAAAACAGGATGTGACTTGTTTCACAAGGAGGACGGTAATAAGGTCATCTCACACGTGTTCACATGTATTTCATCACTTTCCTTTCATATCGTTATCCCATTATAGTAGTGGTGAACAACGTCAGTTCAACACACTGCTTTACACGCAAAATGTAGTTAGGCCCTTTGACATAATTTAAATAAATTCATGGGCTAGTCCGTAGGAACCAGGCCAAAGGGACCCGTCCAAAGGGATCAGTCCAAAGGGACAAGGACTCGTCCACAGGGACCTGTCCACAAGGACTCGTCCACAAGGACATGTCATCAATGACCTGCCAACAATTACCTGTCAACAATAACCCATCCACAGGGATCCACTCCCCCACCCTCTTACAAAAGCCATGAATGGGCATGCATAAAAAACCAAACAAAAACAAGCATGTTAATTCATAGTGGCTATCCACCGAACACATGCACTTTATGTGGAACAACGTTTAAATCCATATCGGCATTCAAACTCTCACATGTTGCAATTGGAAAGCTAGATTTTCTAAAAAATTACAATTTCACCCCCTAGTAGGGTAGATTTTATTTTTGGGGTTGAAATATGTTGTCCATTGGAAAGGGGGTGTCAGCCCGAGTTCAATGACACCTCATTCGTCAAAATCCAACCATGGGTTCGAGAGATATCGCACCGCCGCCATCTTGTGTGGAGGAATGTGGAGGTGGAGGGTGCGGAACAGTCCAAAACACACTACTCATACTCCCTACATTTTTGTTCATGTTCTAACATCTTGGCTTGCAAGCGTTCAACGGAGTCCGCCATTACAACTAGGTCATCAGCATAGGTTAGACTGCTTAACTGGTTTCCTACTGATCGAATTCCACCCAGCCAGTTTATGACCTTCAGCAAATAGTCCATATATAAAATAAACAGTAGTGGTGAGAGGTTACAGCCTTGCCTCACTCCTTTAACAAACGTGACCTAACAACTCATCCTACCGTCAACTTTCACAGCAGCCTGGTTATCAACATAAATACTTTTGATTGTATGTAGCAACCGTTCCATGATACAATAATCCATCAGAATGCTCAGCATCTTCTCCCTGGATACTCTATAGTGGATTTACAAAAGAAAAACACAAACACAACTGTCTATTCCTCTCATAGCATTTCTCAATAACTTGACATATACTAAAAATTAGATCTTGACATTCTCATTGTGGTCTGAAGTATGGTTTTCATCCATATTACTCTTGGCCAATGATCGAACTCTCCTCTCTACTATGCCTGAGTACACTTTGCCTCTATATCGCAATCATTTCTGTTACCTTGCTTATAAATAGGTGCGATTACTGCTTTTGTCCAGTCAGAGGTTACATCTCCTGAAACCCATGCCAATTTGATTATCCTATTCAACCATTTCAGCCCTGCATTCCCACTATACCATTTCTGGCCTAATTTCATCTACCCCAGCCGCTTTCTGACATTGTAGTTTGTTCGCATTTGCGAATAAATTAATTCATTAATTTTTCAAGTTTACGTAATTTGTGTCAGTCAGACAAAAAAATCATAACCTCTATTTGGTCACCACGTGTTCGTGACATTTCATTTTGTAATAACGCTTCTACTTTAAATCAAGTATGCTGAAAATTACTTACATATTATTTCGTAAACCATTCTAGTCATGAAGACATTTTTCCAAGTGTTCTAGTGAAGTGTCACATTTCATCTACACGGCAAGAAAGTTGTTGAGGAACTGGCTGCCATACCTATTCTCTCATTGGCCGGCCTCCATGCTTCTACTAAGCTTCGGCCAATCACCGCGCGTCTTCATCACCACGTAGCATGGAAGCTTCCAGACCATCAGCTGGTCGACTATTTAAACGACCTGCTGGGCTGTCTACTTTGTGATCTTCCTTGGCAGACCCGGAGCTGCCCACCAGTCTTGCGTACCGGACTTAAAACTTCATCTAGACCTCATGTACCATCATAAACTCTGCATAAGGAAGTGATATCTACGCTTCGCAATGTCTGTAAGACATCTGTTCTTCGTGATCTAAACGTGATCACAATCTTTGTGTTTCAACGATATGTTGAAAAATGAACATTTTCATGTGTGAGCTTCACATCATTCGTTCTATGGAAAGCTATTCCTGTACGCACCTTCTACAGCGTGAATAGGTTACTACCTACGTTTTCGGCTTACTCTAAAGCTATTCTTTCTGTGAATTCTACAAAATTCTACAAGTGATTCAACATTCTTCATACTTTTGTGTAACAAGCGTGACATATGTAATGTCTTCAACCGCTCGGAATTCTACTAAGGCTGCTAACCTACGCCACAACTAAGATAAGTAATTTGTTACTAATGCCAAAACTTGTATTTTGTGAAATCAATGTGCTGTTCAACTGTGCTATTTTCTTGCCTCCCGAGGACAGGTTACGTAACGGCTTGCTTTTGACATTTTCTTGGAAAGTTAACATAACGGCTTGCTTTTGCTATTTTCCCTTTGGAAATATTTCATGGCTTACTTTTCTGTACATCATGGTAACTCATATGACTTTTTCCCTTTCATAAGGTTCGGCAGGATTAGGCCCCTGACCACCATGGCCCCTTCTATAGGTTATGTTTCTATTCTTTCTTTCATGTAAATGACCTTTGTAACTTTCACTAAGGTTTTCCCTATAGGAAAAGGTTTCACCGTTTTCCTTTCTTTTGTTAAAACCAATTTTGGATTAAAACACTCAGAGTGTCCCATATGTTTAGAATTTAGTCAAATAATTTCTTCTTTGTCAGTTATTATATAATGAAGCAAAGCCTATTCAGTGTAAAAATGTTTCTAATTGTGCTAACCTTTTAGCATCTAATTATAAAAATTTGTTATTCAATTGTTAAATATATACATATGTTAAAGCAACATGCTCTCTCTCTCTCTCTCTCTTTATTTCTTGTTTTGCATATGCTAATATCTCCTTCATATCCTTTAATGCTCAAACTTGGTTCGATTCTGAATGCACTCAGAATTCTGTCTGATAATGGAAACCTTTAATTGGTTAATCCAATGGTTCGTGATAGTGCGCCCTTATCCTATAGGCCCCAGGCTAAGTTCGCATGGTTCTTGGTCATGCAGAGTGTATATCGTTATAATGAGCTTCAAATTACAGAGGAGAAGGAAACCGGATTGCATATTATTTAATCATGGCAAGCGCCCGATCTAGGTTGCAAGTCGAGCTCATGTACGTCGCAGACAGTACCAGCGACGTATTGCCCAAAGTTTGCCAATACAGCGAAGTCTAGAACATGCTTCTATGCTACGCATCGACCAGAGCAGGTGCAACATTTCAAGGACTTCTTGGGAAGCTGACCTCAATAATTTGTTCTCGTATGTTCTACGCTACGCCGCAAGTTAGCAAAGCCCCGCCCCTAAATCACTAAATAAATAAATTGTGGCAATACGATAACACCCAGGGTCGAACCTTTAACGTCACTAAACATGGAATATTCCTAAGATTTTTCGCCAGTCATCAAACTGAATAGATCATCATGATATCATTAAATCGATAATCAAGGAAATTAGTTCCTTACGCCAACAGTCTGGGGTGGAGAGTTTGGTTGCCCTGGTAGGGATAGCGTCCATGTCGTCAGAAATAGTGCCAGGGGACGCAAGATGCATATTTGTGGAAGCCACGATCGAATGTCGGTGACAATATGATAATAATACGGCCCTATTATCAATATTAATTTGCACATATTGTGAATATGGTGAACGGTCTGAAAGAAGAGCTCCCGACAGCGTAGAAAGATTAGTGTTGACTGCCGCCATGTGGAGGATATATCCCCGCACTCTCGTGGTCGCAGGAGTTAGTTGGCAGTAGTCTGGAATAGTTTCGCGTGAGCAGCTCTGCGTAGTTTGCAGTGAGTCAGAGTCCGGTTGGCTAGTTGGTTGGTGGCAGTCGGCGGGCGAGAAGGATCGTCGCATAGCTACGAACAGTTAGCAGTGGGTGCACGCCAAGCTAAATAATATTGCACCACAATTGGCGAAATACAAGGGGATGGTATTTAAAGAGACATAAATTGTGTTAAATAAAGTATTCATATGCGGGAAAGCAATATATTCGCTCAAATTTATATAGTAGACTTTCCACGCCAAGTGCAGAGACGGTGTTAGCAGACGCAGGAGTGAGGAAGACGTAGAAGGACAATCGAGGTCCGAACCGGAGTCCAGTTGAACCGGCACGTCATCTGCGAGCTCATCATTCGGAGGGAAATACGCGTAGAATCGGGCAACCCACGGCATCGTGAAGAAAGAGTTAGTGTGATAGAAATACGTGTGGTTATATTGCGCAATCCCTGCAAAGTGTATAAAAGTGTCTAAAATAATAAATTGCGTGTTTATTAGGGTACTAGTATGTGGTAACCTTATGAAAGTGTCAATAATAGTTTGTGAAGAAAATCGAGTGAAACCCAGCGTAATTATGATGAAGAATTAATCAGTGTAATAATGTATTCAGTGATGATGTGTGATTGTGATATCATGTAAAGCCCATGGAGAGGAGCTGCGAAAGATCCCTGCTGAAAGGAATGATGGCAGCTGACGGGAGATCACGATGAGTATTAATCTTTGATTATATTAAGTCATTGTTTATGGGTGTATTTTTAGGATTACCATAGTTGTGTAAATAATATGTTAGTGATTGATTTTTGAAGTTAGATTTATTTTGCTTAGATATGTGCGCACGTGATGACGTGACGCTGCTGATTTATTTTGAGATGCTTGGCAGAAATAACGCTCACAAGTCGTACATGTTGGATACACTGGTAGGAATGTATGTTTATTTATTTGCTAGAGTATGTGTATTTCAGCCCAGGAAAAGACGGAAGAAGCCCAGAGTGAGGCATGTGGTTTTGGGTAAGAAAGAGAGAGAGATTCGAACATTTTTACTGACATAATAATAACACAAGTTATTAATGATAATGTAGAAATAATAATAATAACAATAACACGAGCGATGGAGGGGGATTTTTAATTCCGTAACGATGGTATTTTGATTTGACACCTGGTGAGATATTTATTTAGCTAAGTTACGCCCTGGAAGTAAGCTAGGAACGTTACCTTTGCGTCTCCAATATATTTGCTATAATCAGGTAAGATACGATTTGTGAGAGAGTGCACTGAACAACTGTCTGAGTGTTTTGGAACATTTATGAGCATTGGGTCGTGGTGATATGCAGAAAGCTTATGATAAAGGCATGCAAAATATGGTATTGGGATGGTCCCATGTGATCCCAGGTAAGCTACGACGAATGAAAGAAGAAAAAAATGGTAAGAATTGTGAAATATGTGCAGTTAAGCTGTAGCGGACATCGCCATGTGTCCCATGATGTCGCCAACTGGAAATAAAAAGGTAAGAAGTGTGTATTGAGGCATGCCATAAGATAAGAGGTAAGGCCGAACGGCACTTGCAATCAGTGGCGTTTTCTCCAATACCACGGGGTAAGCACCGCTTACCTAGCATATTCTCATAAGAATAAAGTATATAATATCACTTTCTAACGCGCAAGCAACTGAAAAAACGCCGCTTTGAATGACGTTCCTCGTTCTCTACCGCAGTTCTCCACGATCAGCCAGTACTACTTTGGAGAGAAAGAAGAAAGAGTGCGGGTGGTCGCTATGACAACGGCTTGTTTACCTCCAGGAGCCTTCTGGCCCGGAACACTGCTATGGCCGATGGAGTGGTACACCAAGAACGCCAGGTCGTCCTTGATTGGCTAAGACAGGGGGTGTGGCGTTCCATAGCCACAGGGCTGTCGTCGAGACAAGTCAAAGCGGGTAGCAAGGTCTGCTTCGGTTCGGGCGGCTTACCCTAGCGAGCCTGGACACCAGCACTGCTTAAAATTATTTGGCGCGCCTCTCCAGTCCCCACCCTCCATCTGACCATCAGACCCGACCTTTGCTGGGCGCGGTAGTTAAAATTCTTCTTCGTCCGGTTAACTCACAACTCTATGTTTTTGAGTGCAATTAGCAAAATTTAGTATACCGTAACTACTGTTGATATTATTGTGTTGGGAGTGAACAGTGCGTTGGAATCTTCAGTGACCCATCAACCCGAAAAGTTCCTCTGATTATCATTCAAATTATATTCAAAGAGTAGGTGTAAAGGATACATAATTTTAAATGTATGTACATCCGTATAATTTGAATAATATTTTAAAGACCTATCACATTATTTTAAAAAATATTTGGTAATTACGGTAGGTAGGGTCTATCAAATTCTCATTTGTACAAAATTAATTAATGCCACTATTTACTGTACCTTGGCGGATCATTTGTAGCGAAGTTCAATTCTTCTCTCCCTCTTAGCGAATTCATCAATTACATGGTCGTGAAAATCAGTGTTCCCCTGAAGGCTGCACAATAACACCTTTTCAATGGAAAGAAGCGCGAGATGTGAAAGTCCTTCTTGATTCATTGAGTTTCGGGTGAAGGTTTTTATACGTTTCATGGCAGAAAACATTCTTTCCACTGATGCACTAGACGCCGGAATTGTCAGTACTAGTTTAAAAAAAGAAGGAAGCTTTTAGTTTTACGTGACCATTAATCATGCGATCATGAGCCACGGGACCTCCTTTTTACGTGGAATCCGAACCACAGGACATGGAATGTCACTTCGAAATCTCACATGCATTGACTGGGAATCGAACCCGGTCCACCTTGGTGAGAGGCCAACTGCTTGACCGCTGCGCCACCACGCCCCCTTAGTACTAGTTTGCATAGGTTATAGGCCTACGCCCCAATTAAGTCATTCAAACTAATGAAGCCGTGAAAACTTACATCAGTACAATTTGAGTGATATTTGCAAATAAATATTAACTGAACATGCAATACAATGACATACGAATATCTATTAGTCTACTAATAGCATGTTTATTATTTTAATGTTCACTTAGGTCTCATAATAGAAAATAATAATAATGTTATTTGTTTTACGTCCCTGTTAACTACTGAGGCTTTTAGAGACGCCTGGGTGCCAGAATTTTGACCCGAAGGGAATCTTTGACGTGCCAGTAAATATACTGACACGGCTCCCTCGCATTTTCGCACCCTCAAATGCCGACTGGCTGCGACGGCATTCGATCCCGCTATCTTAAGCTCAGCAAGCTAGAACGTTACCGCTGAGCCACGCACAATAGAAAATTTACGGGTAATAACCTAAAAGTTTAGCTCCTTAGGCCAAGAAATGCGAACAACAAAAACACAAATTGCCACACTGTTCAATCGTCAAATGATACACGATAAGAGAAGCTCGCCAATTCTATTGTTGAATAATTTTCTCCGCACTTATTGTACATGGATTGGCATGCCTAAAGTTGAAAAGGGAAAAATGAGCTGTGCTGTATTACAATTCTTTCTATTTTTATTTTTTAAATGTGAAAGACTAATAATTATGTGTGTAGAGTAATTGTTGCTACTTGAGATATCAACCTCAACATTGACAAGGGCATAGCTGGAACCGGGTGCTGAAGTTGCTTTATGGTGTAAGCCTATATTTTGAGTCTTCTTCACAGCTTACCCTCGAAAAATTCCACGCCACGCCACTGCTTGCAATTATTTGAGTGAAATGATGAACCACGATTGGGTATGTTCCAAAGTTTATACCACGCTCAGCTTCGAACAGGAGACCACTAGGCTTACGAGACTAGCTGCTCGTATATTTCATTTCGCTTATTTGGTGCAAGATTAGTAGGATGCTTTTGGTTACCACTGGGTGTATTGGCTCAACACATGTTTGTCCTAGGCCAAGGCCATTTGACATTTTCCCTCTCACCCTTAGGCTAACGGTACCTACGTCACTCCCCTCTTGGCCGTGTAGAAAGCCGAGCTTTTAGTAAATCATATGTTTCCCGTACCAAGTTTAAGTCTGTGTTTGTTTGAGCACATTTTTGAACTGATAATAATAACTCATTAAATAATGGTATTTTGTAATAGGGTGCAGATACACAGTGACCTATCATGACCTAGCGTCCTCGCAGTGACGAATCGTAACAATGATAATAATAATAATAACAATGATAATAATAATAATAATTATTATTATATAATCAATGGATTCTGTAAAAGGGTACATATTTCCATTGACCTTTCGCGTTCTAGCGTCATTGCAAATTAACATCACTGTGGGAATAATATTGGATAATAATAATAATAATAATGATAGTTAAGTAATTAATTTGATAATGGTATTCTACAGAAGGGTACAGATATTCATTAACCATTTGAGGTGGAAGTGTATTCTCTCTCTGATACTAGCGACGGTCGCAGATATGCCACGCCCGAAACAGGTAAGTCGAGGTCCTTACTTCGAGATCTATTTGTGTACATATTTTGTGAATATATTTTGTAGATACAGTTGTGCCATGCCTTTATTTACAGTGTCGGAGAAACATCGTTGTTGCCTACACTCATCGTTGTTTCAAATGTTATTTGTCATCGTACGAAGTGTGAGCATAGAATATTCTTATTATTGCATTGATGCAAATTTGCATATAGTCTAGCATTCATTTTTAGCCTTTGGTGTTTGTCTTGCATAAGATGATATTTGAAGGGATATTGCAAGCATCTCAGTTATTGTATATTAGTATAGTCGACATACACCCATAAACTCTGACAGACAGTATCGAATTCGAGACCCGAAATGAGGTATCGAGTCTTGAGTTCGATCCTTAGATAATCGTGTTCTCATGCATTGGTGTTTATTATAATGTGCCAGTATAGCATATCTCAAGTCCTATTGAAGTGTACATCTGTTGCATACACGAGAGCTCATAGATAAATGTACCAATTTTATATCCACAAAAAAAAGGGGGGCAAGGTTTGTGTTAAGAATTTGGATGCATAAGAAGTGTATCTTTATGAGAGTATTTTAATCCATACAAGGGATCATACGGGCGGTATTGCCAGATTATATTATGATATTAGGTCATGTTTGGAAAAGCCCTTGCTTAATAGTGTGATGCACGAATGATTTAATTAAAGTAATGTTAATTTACATGGTACATTACGTTATGGTGAGATGACATGATGCTTGATGCAATGAGCTCACAGTGTGGAATTTTCAATGAGTACAATACTGATTATAGTGAGATCAGATCATAATTTTGCTTACGTGTTTGATCAAAGATGGATTAATTAATTTATGTAATTATTAATTTGAATAATTTATTAATGGTCTTTAATTGGATTGATATTGCCCAATCGGGATTGAATGATTTGATTGATCGCTTTGATTCACTTAATTAATCAAATTGATTGTGTAATTAATTTAATTGATATCCAATTAATTTAGATTTTGATTTTGATCATTCTTTTATTCAATTTTGTTATTTTTGGAATCCGTTTGGATTGATTTTGATATTTTGTAATTTTGAGTAGATTATTTTGGGGTTTTAAACTTATTTTGGATTTGCTTCAGAATTTCATGATTTATTAGTCTACTTTCGCCTTAATTCATTTCTCCTTAAGATTTTGATTTTCTTATTTTGATATTTTGTTTTACTCTTTTTTTTTGTTTGTATTTGTTTCTTCAGTGTTAATAAAGTTGCTTTCCTTTTATTTGAATTCTGTGTGTGATGATTCATTGATCAGCCCTATCGATCTTCCAAATGGTGTATGCCAGGACAGTTGTTAGCTTCAAGTAGGAACGCTCCGCCCCCGAGGAATGAATCCTGTCCTGAAGGTCCTATGTTCAAAAGGGTACAATAGTTAATCACACCATGTAGTTTATTTACCACTCTCTCTACTTCCTCAACTGTAATCCTGTTCCTGTCTCATTCTCCTCCTGCATTATCTCAAAATTTGCCACATTGACAGATAAGTCTCCATTAACATTTAGCAAGTTTTGGAAGTAGTCTTGCCATTTGGCATTAATGAGAATGGTAATGAGGACACGGACGACCTTGTGTTCCAAGTTGCAAGGAACATTAATGCAGATGTCAACAAGAATGACATTGATAGGAGCCACCGAGTGGGAATGAAGACAACAAACATGCCGCGACCAATTATAGTGAGGTTCACCTCATATAAAGCTAGAAGTGAGTTCTTCAAGAAGAAAAGGCATCTCAAGGGAACGAGGACAACTATAAGGGAAGACCTCACCGCGAATAGACTTGCTGTTCTGAAGACTGCTGTGTCTCGATTCCAATTAAAGAACGTTTGGAGTCAAGATGGTGTCATTTTTGATAGAAACACCGACGGAAGAAAGGTCCGAGTGACGAAAATGAAGGAGTTACCAGCCCAGTAGGTAACCAGATGAGTAATTGACACTTTTTAATTCCTGGAGTCCATCTCGTATTGTAATAAAAACATTACATTTTTAATTTCTTTTTCAATTTAATTTTTAATTTATTTAAACTCACTAATTTAATACGCATTATATTTTATAAATTTCACTTCATTCATTAATTTATTGCACGATTCATTCTGATCTTTTAACTTAGTTTCAAGTATAGGTTAAAATCAGCTGCTAAATACTTTAAGACGTATAAGTTGGTACGTACTTCAGCTTCCTTTGTCATTGGAAAATACAAGCTCACGGCAAAGGTCACTAACCCCTCCCCTCCCTCTTACAGCCCCACATCTGAACAACCCTACCTGCTAGTTCGTCCTTTCACTTCTGACGAAACCTCCAATACAGTAATTAGTATATCTTACCAACAGATCTCAACAGCTGACTGATTGTAAATAATTATCCTCTTCCTGTCAAATATTTCTGAGTATGAAATGAAAATCCATAGCCTGCTTCCAGTCTCCGACCGGGTCAGGGATGGAATGAATGAAGCCCCCATCTAGCGGCGAGGATATGAACTGTGCCGGCTGCCGAGGCCTGACGCACTCCTCTGGGGCAATGATTAAATGAATGACAGATGAAATGAAATGATAGTGGAGAGTGTTGCTGGAATGAAAGTTTTGACAGGGAAAACCGGAGTACCCGGAGAAAAACCTGTCTGCCTCCGTTTTGTCCAGCACAGATCTCACATGGAGTGACCGGGATTTGAACCACGGACCCAGCGGTGAGTGGCCGGCGTGCTGCCGCCTAAGCCACGAAGGCTTCTATTTCTGTGTATGAATTTATTTAATTATGACTTTGTAAGATATCAAATCCATACAGAAGTAGGTAGAGGTATTGATCAATGTGTGTCTCAAATACTTGAATTTAAGGAGGTAAATAACTTAAGCATATTTCACACAAATATTAGAAGTCGATCAAAAAATTAAATTAATTTAGACGCCGAGTTAGAAGCATATAACCATATATTTGATGTCGTTATACTCACAGAAACATGGAAATTAAGTAACTTTAATATATGCAAGCATTCCAACTATAAAACATGTTATAACGAAGGATGCTTTAATAAATGTGATGGAGTTGTTTTCATGGTGAAGAATTCTATTGACCATGAGGTAGAAACTGTGACTTAAAATGATTTCAAATTCCTTAGGCTCAAAATAAATGATGGGAACCATAGAATTGCATTGACAGGCATATATCGTTCATCAAAATACAATAAACAACTATTTATTAATAATCTCCATGATTATGTCCAGCAAAAATGTACACTAGAAACCGAGTTGATTCTAGGCGACACTAACATAGACCTATTTGATGAGTATGACTCTAATGAATAGTTAAACTTACTGCATGAGCATAATTTTAGATCGTTGATATTTGGCACTACTAGAGAAACTTCAACGAGCAGAACCTGTATTGATCATGCACTTATTCGTAGCGGTATTTCTAATGACAACATCTTACCCATTATATCTCAGAGCAGAATTACAGAACACTATCCTATATTAGTTAGTATAAATCTTGAAAAGGTCCGTGACTTAGAAGCAGCTCAGCGTAACATACGTGAACATAGATTTAATTAGTGAGATGCTTCAAATAAATTGAGCAATATTAATTAGGACACAGTATTAGGAAACAATCACTTGTATTCTAAAGTAGATACATTTATACAGACTATCCAAAATTGCATAAAAAATTCTTCAATACAAAATTTCAAAGCAACGAAAGAGATGGGAGTGGATAACGCACGCGCTAATTAAGTCCATTCACACCTGAGATAGGTTGTATCAAGAATATATAGCAAATAAAGAGAACAATGCCTTGAAGGAGAAATATAAGCGGTATAGAAATAAATTAAACGAATTACTTAATAAAGCTAAAACTGACCACTATAAACAATTAATAAATTCCAATTCTAATAATCCAAGATAAGTAAGGGGCATTGTCAATGAAATTACACAAAGAATAAGTCATAAAGTAAAAATTACAAAAATAAGATCTCAAAATCATGTTTATGATGATGATTTCACTATAGCTAATACATTCAATGATTATTTTATTAACAATACTACTGACATGTCAAAAACTACTAAGAACAATCCGGATTTTTCCTTGAAAATCAACAGAAACACATATTTCTGTTTTTTATTCCGATTACCGAAGCGGATTTACATAAGTACTTACACGAAATAAGCGACACTAAAGCAATGGAAATAGATAACATCCCAGCTCAAATTATTAAGCAGAATTTTAATTCTTTTATGAGTCCTTTGCTAACAATAATAAACGAGTTACTTTCACTTGGATACTTCCCAAAGCAAATAAAATTTACAATTGTAAAACCGCTACATAAAGCAGGCAGCCCTTCAGAACTAAAGAACTATCGACCTATATCGCTAACTACAATCATATCAAAATTAAATGAAAAATGTATAAAAAATCATATTTATCAGTTTTTGAAGAAACACATACTATCAACTAGACAATTTGGCTTTGTAAAAAATGTCAGCACCACTGATGCTATTGGGGAATTAACTAGGCGAATTTTTGAAAATATGAACAATATGAAACCGACCTTGGGCATATTTCTCGACTTGGAGAAGGCTATTGACACCATACCTCACCATATTCTCCTTCAGAAGATGGAGAGATATGGCATCAGAGGCATAGCACTGAAATTGATAGAAAGCTATTTGACTGAAAGGATTCAATACGTTAGAATAAATAGAACTACAAGTCTATCTCTAAGAGTGAAAAGAGGAATACCACAAGGCACAGTGCTGGGTCCATTATTATTTTTGATTTTTATCAACGATATTCAATCATCTATACATGGATTTGGAAATGTTAATGGCATATCATACGCAGATGATACGGTAGTTTGTGTTGAAGGTAGAACATGGGGAAATGTAAAACAAATTGCTACTACAGCATTGAAAATGTTAAAGATATGGCTAGATGGTAACGAACTATTTTTGAATATCACTAAATCAAAGTTCGTAAGATTCAGTTTAAAAGCAGTTGAAGATGATTTTAATTAATTAAAAATACACACTTTGAACTGTAATCAGAACTGTGACTGTCCTAAAATAGCTAAAGTGGATACAGTTAAATATCTGGGATTATTTATAGATAGTGACATGGAATGGAAAAGCCAATGCAAACACCTTACTAGTAAAATAAGAAGAACAATCAATTATTTCACAATTTAAAACATATTGTCAATTACAAATTAATAAGAGACATCTACCATGCTCTAGTCCAGTCAGTTCTTACATTATGGTATTCTTGCCTGGGGAGGCGCCTATGAAAATGTACTAAAAAGTGTTCAGATAGTGCAGAATCTCATACTGCGAATAATGTTGAAGAAAGATAGATTATATCCGACTATGAGGCTGTATGCTGAGACAAGGGTCTTCAATATTAAACAATTGTATGCTTTTGAAATATATAAATACATTTTTAAAGATAGAAATAGAATTCAATTTGTTAGTCTCGGTTATGAAACCAGAAGTATTACAGAGAATCACTCTTATTTTATATCAACCTAAGTTAAGTATAGCCAAACGTAACTCTCTGTATTTCTCACCAAAATTATACAGTATAACATTCTCCCAATTAAATTAAAAGAATTTAAAGGGAAATCATGCAAACCTGAAGATGCATAGAAAACATTTTCTCAGAGAAAACAAAATTAAAATTGAAAATATAATTAGTTGAGACTACAAGTTTATGCAAACCCAAATTAAATGTTCCTTCTTATTCATTATTTGTTAGTGTATACATCATTTACATAGAACGTGTTATTCGGCTAAATCATTATACAATTTTTTTGAAATAGTAATCAATGATATGCTTGCCACACACAAGGTTGCACCTTTTAGTGGCATATGTGATATCTCTTCCTGCTCTGTATGAATTTGATATCCTATTTCGACCTGTCTTTATCATATTGTAACAATATAATTCAATAATTGTAAATTTACAGGTTAAACAAGAAGTAGGAAGTGTAAGGAAATTCATAAAATGTATACAGTTATTCTGAATTTTTTTAAATGTGTGTATTTGTAACGATTTAATAAATAATAATAATAATCTTCCCAGTGCGTCCTTGGTATCTGCAATAAGTTTCCCTGAATTATCCAGACCACTAATTTCTCTAATTCCATCATTTAACACTCCAGAAAGGTTTTCCTGCCGCTTGACCTAACTTTTCTAATTTATCTCCAAATTCCTTCCTTGATTTCCTTTTGAACTCTACTATTGATGATATATGAATCACAGCCAATGGCCATAAGCTGTTTTGATTGAATGCCCAAGGACTCCCAACAAGTTCAATTTCAAGTAGTTCTAACTTTGGCTACCAGATATGCTACTGTCACTAACACTAGTGGCGAACGTTGGAATTTGATAAAGCGTTGTGTACTAGCCAAATATACCCTACAAATTTTGCTACACAAACTCAATTGCATTGGTAGGTTCTTTTGCATGCCTTAAATCTACGAAGTACGTCCAGAAAGTAAGTTCCGTTTGGTAATAACATTAAATTGTGTACAGATACAGAACAATTATTTATTGCACAAAATTCTACAACCCTTAAACTACTTTTCCACATAACTGCCGAAATTTTGCAGGCATTTGTCGTAGCGTGGCACGAGTTTTTGTATACCTTCTTCATAGACGTGTGCCGCCTGTGTCTTCAACTAGTTGTACATTCCGCATATGAGCGGTAGACGCTCTGCATCAAGGAGAAGAAACGTGCGCCATTTGGAGCGCTGTCAGCCACGTACGCGTTGTTGTGCATGTTTACTCGTACAATGTCGGTGTTGATTGAAAATCCCGCCGCTTGTGAAATCAGTTCTGTGATTCGTTTTCTGAATGCTAGGAAAGTGAAACCAATTGAAATTTATCGGCAAATTTGCGAAGTGTATGGACAAAATGCGATGAGTGATTCAATGGTGAGAAGATGGGTCCGACAGTTCAATGAAGGACGTAGTGAAGTGCACGATGAAAAACGAAGTTGGTTACAGAAGAATTGGTTCACGCGATTGATGACATGATCCGGGAAAACCACAGGTTTGCAATTAATGCTCTCGCTATGGAATTTCCCAAAATCTCACGATCACTAATTCATGAAATTGTTACCGAAAAACTGAACTTTCGTAAACTTTGTCGACGTTGGGTACCAAAGATTCTTACGGAGCAACACAAAACAAAACGGATGGGTAGTGCACTTCAGTTTTTGACCCTTTACAATGAAGGCGGCGAAGAATTTCTGACACAGATAGCCACAGGAGATGAAACTTGGGTTTCTTACGACACCCCTGAAAGTAAGCGGCAATCAATGGAATGGAGGCACACTTCATCCACAGCAAAGGTTAAGCCGAAACAAATCTTGACACCTCGGAAAATGATGTGCACAGTGTTCTGGGACTGGAAAGGCATCTTACTCATTGATTTCTTACCGCGTGGTCAAACAATCAACGCAGATGCTTACTGCGAGACACTTAGGAAATTGCGCCGCACAATACAGAATAAGCGCCGAAGGTTGCTGTCAAAAGGTGTTGTTTTTCTTCACGACAACGCACGACCACACACTGCAAATGTGACGAAAAACCTCCTACAGGGATTTGGCTGGGACGTGTTTGACCACCCTCTGTAGAGCCCTGACCTCGCTCCTAGCGACTTTCATCTGTTCACACATCTCAAGTCTTTCCTTGGCGGTCAACACTTCAACAATGACGACGAGCTGAAAGAAGATGTTTCGAACTGGTTGAAGACACAGGCGGCAAACTTCTATGAAGAAGGTATCCAAAAACTTGTACCTCGCTATGACAAATGCCTGCAAAAGTTCGGCAGTTATGTGGAAAATTAGTTTAAGAGGTGTAGAATGTTGTGCAATAAATATTTTTTCTGTATCTGTACACAATTTAATTGTATTACCAAACGGAACTTACTTTCTGGACGTGCCTCGTATGACGTGGGCACGGTGGCTTTACTTCCCCTCCGATGGAAGGCATACTGAAGGATTTCGATGCTCTTGTAAAATCCGACGACTTCGACTACGCCACCTAAGCATCTCTGAACTCTACTATTATTTCTTTGGTTCTGTTCCCTTCTTTGACTGCCGGATTCCTTGTATGCAGCCATTTTTGTGAGCCTTATTTTTACTTTTACAACCAGACTTCGCTATGTCATTCCACCAGGACGTGCGCTTTTTCTTGTCTTTACACATTTTTGTCCCAAGACATGTCTTTGCTACTTCTAGTACAGCATCCCTGATCACGCCGTTTCAGTGTCCAGCAATTCTTTACCATCTACTCTTTGGAATTCCTCATCAATCATTTCCATGTATTTCTGCCTATGTTCCTTATCCTGGAGAATTTCAACCCTAATCCATATGCAAACAACACTCGCATTCTGCACTACGCTTAATTCACAGCAGATCATTTGGCTGTTACTTGGCTGTTACGCCGCGAGGTCCCAGATTCGGTTGCCGGTCTGCCAAGAAAATTAATTCTAGTCCGAACATTGGAATACGATTTACTCCCGACAAGAGGTGGGTTCAAATCCTGCATCAGTCATCCTAGAAGCGATTTTCAGTGTTTTCCCACTTCTACTCCAGGCAAATGCAGGGATAGTTCTAAATTTAAGGCCATGGCTGCTTCCTTCCAAATCCTAGCATCAATTACAATAACACTACTAAAGACATCACATTATTAGACAAATTCTACGTACCGGTACACCCAAGTGCTGGGTTCCTATAACACGATGCGCAATCGCTAAATGAGAAAACAGACTCAGAAGCCAGTCATGCGAACTTCTACACCAGGAAAATGCTGGGATGGTTCCTAACTTATGGCTATGCCCACTGAACTTCCGTCCCAATTCTAGCATAAATTACAAATATGCACACTACTAAAGACACCACAATAATATAAGTTATCAGACACATTTATTCTATATATGGCTATACTAGCAGTAGTCCCCAGCTTCGCCCGGTGGAATGAACACGATGTCTCCTAAGCTCCGTGCTACACGTCGCTGGCATATTTTCAGCACCATCTGTGAACTTGGTAAGTACAAATTCCTATACTCAGTGCCGGGTGTGCGCCGCATTACGGCAAATTGCTTGGCGGGAGACAGGCTCGCAACGTGGGCGAGCGGATGAGCGAAATCCCCGTCGCATATAAAACAAAGTCCCTGTATTTAGTTAATAGATGTGGCCTTCAGTTATGCATGATAATTATGATACCGTAACTATTTTAAGGAATCTTTTTTCAATAATTACTCCATGTGACTGCAATTTGTAAGCAGCGCAAGCTGTAACTATTTTCCCAATTCTGCATCAGAACACTGGTAGGTGCGGCGTAATGCAGCTCGCCTTTACAGCCAACAATAGCCTTATTTAACCCTTTATAGGGCAGAATATCCTTGATGATATTTTATTTCTATTAATTTCATTTAATTTTAATTATTTTAGCCTAATTATTTGTTGTTATTTTTTAACATTATAACGATAATATTTATTTGGTAATTTTAATTAATATATTATTTTTAAAAACCCAAAATTATGATTCTAAAATTATTAAAATTTTAATTTTTATGAACTTAAAGTTGTTTATTTTTATTTTTATAAACATATTTATTTTTTATTCTACTGTAGGTTGTATTATCATATTTTATCCTTTTCACTCTTTAATTTTAATTGTTATTACTTTAAAAATAATTTTAGAAAGCACCTTAGATATAATATTTGGTATTCAGAAATATTGACGTTTCCAAAAATAAATATTTGGTATATGGCTGAACGATTCAACCATCAGCATCTTTGACAACGTAGGCTAAATTTTGTCATTAAAATATGTGGTAAATATACAGACCAGTGACCTATAAAGGGTTAAATATGCATACAGTTACACCCCAATTGCCAGCTTTTCAGGACCCCTACAGTAGTGCAACACCAAAATACTCCCGACACGATTGCAGGGTGTCGAGCGATGTGGGAAATATTCGTGAATTTTAGTTACCCGGGAATAATACGGGAAATTCGCACTTGATACGGGAAATCTTGAAAAGTCTCATAATGCCCGACTTCGTAGCCCCCGAACGCTCGGTAGAGTCCTCCCGCTCAGCCTTCTATTTCGCCTGCAGACCACGCTGCCACCCGCAATTTGCGCCACCGATAGAGCACTAAGCGGGATGAGAACCCAGCCAACATCGAATGCATGCTTTGCCAGGCCGACCGCCGACCATACCCTCTCGCGCGCCGCGCTCGTTGCTAATAAAGACATACAGGAATCAGACCGCATTGTTATTCACAGAGGAGACCAGTTGTTTTTCCGACCTGGGTTTCTCGACAAGAGCAGCCCTTAAAGAAGCTAACAGCTCAAGATCTCAGAAAATTCCAGACGCGAATGTGCTGCAATTTCGCACCAACTGCCGAAAATTGTACATTCGTATCCTATGGCTGAAAAAATCAAGGAGAGGTCACCTCTTGCTCACAAGATGACCCGTGCTATTTCCTGCCCAGACCCTATAGGTGTCGCTGAGACTCCTAAGTTGGCAGAATTTAAGATCGTCATTGCCCTGGAAATTCTTTGTAATCAGAAGAATTTGCTTTCTGGCACTATGGCTTACCGCATCAAGAGCAGCTACTCCGCACTTCTGAGACTGCCCTCCGCCACCGCGCGTTTGAAGCAGTTCGACGGAAAAGAGCCACGGCTCGACGTGTTGTGGTCTGAATTAGTGGCTTCAGCACCTTCCTCAGTTCCTGCCAAAAACGATCTTACAAGCTTCGTTAAAATGATACTGACTTTGTATCACAGCAATGCAGCTCTAGAGAGAAGTTTCTCCCGGAACAAGGAGTGCGTGATCGTCAATCAAAAAGAAGCAAGTCTGATTGGCATGCCTACTGTTCAGGACGCTGTGATGGCAGCTGGTGGAGTAGAAAAGATAACCGTGAGCAAGAGTCTATACTGCACGAAACTCCTACGCCGTTTTAAAGGAAGCAAAACAGGTGCGAAGCCAGGAGGAAAAGGAAGCGACGGCTAAGGTGGCAGTCGAAAGGAAAGCCACGAAAGATCTCTAGGAATTAGCAAAAGGAAAAAGAAGAAGATATTGAACGACGCCCGTTCTGAAGCAGAGAAAATTGAAGAGCAGATGAGTTCGCTAGAGAAGCATTAAATTAATAAATCCTTGATTATTGTTTGTTTTATCTTATTTTGTGTGACTAAAGTTCCTAACCGCAATCTAGTATTAACTAAGTGACTTATTTTATTTTGTGTATGACTAGCCTACAGTTCCTAATTAGAAATTATTACTGTCAAAAGAACTTAATTTTGTGCTGTGTATAACTGAAGTTTCTAGTAACAATCTTGTATTTTTCAAAGTGACTTATTTAATTTCGTTTTGCATTATTTTATTTTCTATTGCCTACTTTGATAAAATAAATCTAAATTAAAAGTGTTCGCGGCGAGTCGACGTGTGGAATTTAACTGTTTTTGGCCTATCCATGGTCTTCTTTCGCAGGAGAGATGCACATACCAAATTGCTTTAAAGTCCGTGTAAACACTCACTGCAAATGCGTCACACATGCATAATTTTCAAAAACTTCTAACATTATCTCACAGCTCCCGACATTTTACTATCAAACACCCGTCATCAACATGTGGCTACAAAATACACCACACAAGTGACAGAATTCTTGTCGTGTGGGCAAGCATTATTTCAGTCGCTTATTAACCACTGTCTGTGTCGGATTTCCTTTCATTGTCATTGATTCGTTATTTTTACTTCGCCGAAGTTCGAGGACTGGACACATCCCGTACAGCATGTACAGAAAGAAATTCTGAAGACGGTCTGGATATCTCGGGGGATGAAATGATTATTAACCTTGGCAAGTCATCAAGCCCTGACGAAGACAATGATGGTGGTGATGATGATAGGGACAGTGAAGGGATGGAGGGTGTCAAAGAAACCCTTGCCAAGTGACTGAGGATAATTTATTTACTGGTGTCCGTTTGCTTGCGACAATCGATAATAGAGCACAGGCTATTGTTTCCCGTCATAGTGTTCAAAATACCGTCTGTCATTCAATAGCCTAACACTCGACAATATAAAACCACTGCAATAATATCGCCACAGAGCGGCGTGTTTGAGTGAACAGTGCAAAATATGTCTTTACCTTAACTTAACTTTTGATAATATTAGCCATGGTGGTACTTGTATCTTCTTAAGAAATAATTTAGATCATGAACAGTTAACAGCTTATGATTATCTAATTACGGAACAGGATTTTGAATTCTCTGCCATAAAAATACTGCAGTTCAAGTTAATAATATTCATATATCGTTCTCCGTCAGGAAATTTTCGTTTATTTATAGACAAATTAGAATTGTTCCTCAATAACTTGAGCAAAGTAAATTTCGGTATACTAATTTGTGGGGATGTAAATGTGGATTTCTTAAAATGTGATAGAAATTGTGAATTATTAACACAGTTACTAATTTCCTATGGACTGAAACCTACAGTAAATACCCCAACAAGAATAACAAAATTTAGTAAAACCACTCCTGATCATTTTTTTATAAATACAGATAAATATCACCATTCAATAGAAGTCTATTGTCCAGGTTTTAGTGACCACCATGGACAAATACTGAGTTTTGAAGTACCCGAAACAATCAATAGTATGAAATGGAATAAAATCAAAGTGCAGGTCATTCACTGAAACAAATGTTACATATTTCAATGACTTATTAAATAAGGAAACATGGTGAGAAATTTATTAACTAGAAAATGTAAATGATAAATTTAATGCATTTAACAGTACCCTAAAACACTATTTTGAAACTGCATTCCCCTTTAAACAAAGAACTATTAAAATAACAAAACTAGCAATTGGATAACAGTGATTATATATCCATGTCAAAGAAAGACATTTCTACACAAAGTATATAAACAATACCACACAACACCTGAATTTAATCTATACTACAAAAATACACTAGCATATTAAATAAGGTAATAAGACTTGCAAAGAAAATGCATAATGATAATTTTGTTTCCCAATCATCTAATAAAAACAGGGCTATGCAGTCCGTGATAAAGAAAGAAACTGGAAAAGCTGCTAAAATACAAAGGAACATTACTCTGACCAGCAATAGTAAAGTGATTAATAATCCAGAGGAAATAGCAAACACTTTTAATGACTATTTTCTGGAAATTCCACAATAAATATTAAATAAATCACAGGTAAATACACTAAATTCTAATAATAAAATAAATATATGCAGTTATTCTTTATTTATAAATCATGTCACAAGTGAAGAGGTAATAATAGTTATAAAAGAGCTAAAAATAAATTCTGTGCTGGCATTGATGGTATCCCTGATGCAATTTTAAAGAAATGTGCAGAAAATATAATAAATCCACTTACGGACTTAATAAACAGTTCAATTCTCTCAGGAACTTACCCGGATATTTTGAAGTTATCAAAAGTAATTCCAGTGCACAAAAACGATTCAAAATATGAATTACATAACTATCGTCCTATTACCTTACCAACTGGTAATGCAAAAATTGTGGAAAAAATCATGTATAAGAGACTGATAAGTTTTATAGAAAAAATAAAATACTATCAAACTCACAACATGGATTCAGAACGGAAAAATCTACACAGACAGTAATTTATGAATGTAGTAATAGTATACTGAAATCAATTGTCAATAAGGAACGTGTAACTGGCCTATTCTTGGATTTATCGAAAGCATTTGATGTTGTTGACTATAAAATCCTTACAAAACTAAATCAATATGGTATTAGAGGTTTAGCTAATAAATGATAGTCTTACTTAACAAGGCGTAAACAAATAGTAAGCTTGAGACACAAGGATGATGGAACCAAATTGCTTAATGAAACATTGTCCAATGAGGGAATTATTAAATTTGGAGAACCCCAGGGATCAGTTTTAGGCCCACTACTCTTTCTTCTATATATCAATGATATAACACAGAACGTTTATTCACATAAGGACATTTTGTTTGCGGACGATACAACATTCGTAATAAAAGGTGAAACTAAACAAGTCTTACAGCAGTCTGCTGACTCCGTTACAGAAGAGTTAACCAAATGGTCACAAGATAATCGCCTCATAAGAAACTATAAAAAAAAAACAGTATCTCTAAATTTCCACAATATACAGAATAGTAATCCTGCGAAGCCCAATATAACATTAAATGGTCATTAAATTGAAAATAAATCAGAAACAAAGTTTTTAGGACTATGGACACAACATGACTTGAAATGGAATAACCATATACAATACCTGAATACTAAACTGAACTGAAGGGAAGAGCATGATAATAATAATAATGATAACAATAATAATAATAATAATAATGATAACAATAATAATAAAAGTAATATCAGTCTGTAAAATATATAGTGAACAACACAAAACATACCTGGTTAGTGGATTATTTGAATTTCAGACCGATTCTCCTGTCCTTATTTTCCGCGAAGATATCGATGATTGTGCCATGGAATTGATGTTTTTTTTTTCAAGTCCCGGAAGAAAGCTTTCTCGATAGAAAGTGATGCTAGACCATTGAGACGTTCTTGTGCTGTAGAATTTCTGCAGTATTTTTTAATGCGCTTCAACACAGAGAAGCTCCTTTCTGTTGAGGCACTAGTAGCGGGAATAGTCAGAATTAAGTTGATGAGTTTTGACACTTCCGGTAATGTGTCACCGAATTCGTTTGATACAATGCAGTCATTCAATTTTGATATGGAATTTAATCTGAATGACGGTGAACTGAAGACGTAAGACAATTCAGAATTTAGTCCCGGACTGTCGAAAAAGCTGCCATATGGCGATTTCATTAGAGAATGAAGATGATTAATGGGAAAACAGTGAGAATTTTCCTCAAATTTGTCGACATTTAAAAGAGCGAAAATGTCAAAGAATGAGGGCTCTAAATCTCTCTTCAATACGTGCTGAGAAGTGATCAACTATTTCAAAGTATAGGCGGCGAAATGAGGTTTTCATGTCATCTTTATTGTCAGTTCGTTGCTTCTTTGTAACAGGAGCGTCTTTGTTATGCAGTTTAGCCCACAATTCATCAAACTCCTCACGACATGACTTCAGAAACTCTTTAAATTCTTGGATTTTACTCTCACAAAATATAACGTCACATCTCTTCTTTTGCAAAATTTTGAAAAGTAGTTCTGCTTTAGGTAGAAGCAAGTGGAAAATTTCCAACAGAAAATTGAACTCAAAATCAAGAAGGTTCTTAAGAAATCCTTTTGCACAAAATCGTGTTTCAGGATCGAACGGCATTGTGTCATTCTCAATTATTTGACTGAACAATGAATCAGTTCTGTTTTGTGGTTGTAAATCATTTCCACTAGTCTATTGTTGTATAACCATCTGGTTGGAGCAACAGAAGGAAAACGGGCATTTACTATCTCGTCAAGAGCATGAGTTCTTTTGCTTGAATTAGAGAAAAACGACACGAAACCGGAAACTGTCGAGAAAAATATTTTACAATTTCTGATCACTTTTACACAGTCCTACAATACTAAATTTAGTTTGTGTGCATAGATAGTGAGCAATGCTCGTGGACACTTTGACTTGACTCTCGCGCCTAGTCCGTTATATTGGCCAGTATTGACAGATGCGCCGTCATAGGTTTGAGCAATTAACTTACTACTGCATTGAAACTCATCTAAATGATTAAAGACATGTGTTGCTATTCTTTCGGCACTTCTGTTACTGCTCAAATCAAGGAATCTTATGAACCTTTCTTGAATTTCGCCCTTAGGATCAACATATCTGAACACTATACTTAATTGCTCCTTCCTTGATATGTCCATTGTCTCATCTACAATAATTGCAACAAACTGCGCAGCAGAGATTTCGGCTTTTATGTTCTGCATTAAGTGTTGAGCACAAGCGTCGATTAAGTCATTTTGTATCATTGAACCTTGGCCTGAGAACACAGTACAATTTTGTAGGTGATTATGAAAATTCACGTCGCGTTCTGTCATGTATTGAATCAACTCCCTGTAATTGCCCTTTATTAGCAGAATATTCCGATTCATTATGGCCTCGAAAAGGTAGCTCCTGAAGCGCCAGGAAGCAAGTAGCATCTATTAAACACTTCATAACGTACCTATTACCTTTCACTTTTTCATTGTGTTTGTTTATTGACTCTTTGTAGGCTTTGCTAAGACAGCATTCAATTCTAGTATCTGAGTTTTGAAATTGTTTCAGTGAGATTGCCGCTGCAATGTGTTCCTTACTTTGTTGATGCCGCTTTCGTAATACATTTCCTAAATTATTCAAATCAGCTACGCCACTGCTGTTCCAAACATTTTTCTGAACAGAAAATAGTAAACAAGGCCAACAGTAAAGCTTATTTAATGCCTTGCACCCACATAACCAAGGTATTTCTGCATATTTGGAAACGAAAAAATTTAATTTTACTATTTTCCCACCTGTTTTTTTGAATTGACATAAGTTAGGTAGGGGAGGAGTAGGTCGTCCCTTCGAGATAAGTTCTTTCTTCTCCGCATGGCTAAATGAACTGAATGGATGCAGAAAAAGCCGCTCGATAACACAGTTACGGTCACATGGCTCCTCTATTGCACCTGTTAGGCTACTGCTATTTGGTTCTGGTCCCGAAGTACCTGGCGTATTCACGCTGGCCATCATTTAAAAATACTGCACACGAGATAATTCAACGCACTTTAATAGGCTACTTATTCATTTAAAATAATTATTATAGCTGGGCTAAATTGAAGATATTAGACTCAGTCTAATATTAATTATTCAGTCGCACAGCACTATTACGAACACATTACACAGCACAACACAATACAATACAATCGAACTACAATGCCACTCAAATGATGTGCACACGGTGAAGACAGACTGCCGTATCCATTTTGACCGCGCGAAATCGTAACCAATAAGCATGTAGTGCTGGTTTGAATGTAACCAATAGCGAGACTTGAGGATCTCAGTAGACGTCCTCAGAGCGCCATTTAACAGACCATACCTGCCCCTTCCCCCTCAAGGACTTCCATGCATTTCTTAAGCTATAAATACGTGCTTTGAGGATGCAAGGTTCTCTTCCTCAGTTTCTACTCCGGGTGGTGAAGGTCACACTTCACCCATCTAGGGGTGAAATGTAGAACTAGTTACAAGTCCTGACAGTGACACAGAGGTTATCAAGAGGGCGCGCAAGTTAGCCCCAAATACTATTTTACAAACTCTTTTTTTAAAACAGTTACAGCTGAGAGCTGACTGTAGGATGATCCTCACATCCTACATGGAGGAATCGCCACTGCGGTAGATAGTCTCCTTCAAATATCCCCACAGGAGGAAGTAATAGGGATTACGATCGGGGCTATGTGGTGGCCAGATTGAGCCGCTCTGAAAACGTTCGGGATATCGATGGGACATCACACGGGGCCACAAATGTCCAGAACAACATTTGCTGTGTGTGGTTGAGCTCCATCTTGCATGAACCATTGTGCCTCTATTGGTAGTAGTGATGCAAAGAGTACTGGAAGGAAACTGTTTTACAACATGCCCATGTAGCGCGCACTGTTGACTGTGTCATTGAAAAACATAGGCCCAATAATTCCATGACTGGAAAGTGCAGCCCATACACACACTTTGACACCATGACTTTCAACCTCGTGCACAATAGCAGGCCTCTCTTACGCCCAAAACCAGACATTCTGTTTGTTCACAGCACCATTGAGATAAACGTATGCCTCATCACTGAATCATGTGTTGTGCAGTACGGGATCACCTTCTGCAATAGCCCACGCAGCAAACTGCACTCGCCGTTGCTTGTCAAGCGCCGTTAGTTTATGACCTGTTGTCATTGTGTATGGGAATAGGTCAAGCTCAGACTGCAGTATTCTCTGAATTGACCGACGAGAGATGCCCAGCTGAACACAGGCAGTTCTGGTGGATTTGGAGGGGCTCCGAGCCACAGCCGCTCTCACAGCAGCAATATTCTCCGGTGAGCGGACTGGCTTGAGACGGGTCCGTTTTCTCTCCAGTATAGTGCCTTCTGTTTCAAATTGGCTGGCCAGTCTATACACCGTCTGTCGGCAGGGAGTCCACCGGGTACGGAAATGAACACGAACACTTTCCTGAGTCCGAATTACACTCTGTTTCCGCATAAAACAACACTGTTTTCACCTGTTCGCGCGTCAATCTCCCTTTGTCCACCATGTTGTATAACTGGAAGCCGGTACGCATGCGCGACATATGCTGCTGTCAGTCGAATTACGCATGAAATAAGGTTTCTGTTCACGGAAGGACATGGTTGTGAGCCCAGATTTACACATTTTATAAATCAATTTTGATGTATGACATTTCGTGCGCCACCCTGCATCAAAAAGGACCTTTTCACACAGGAGTTAAATTATACAATAAACTACCCCAGTATATTAAACTTGCCCCAAAAATAAAAACCTTTGATAGAATGATGAAAGCTTATCTGCAGTGCCATTGTTTTTACTCTGTAGTTGAATAGCTTAGCGTATAGGAGCGATGAAATCTATAATTATATTTCACTTTTCTGTTTTAATTGTAATAACTAGCTGTAAGTTGTTGTATTTATAGAATTAAGTTTTCATATTATGATAATAGAGTAAGGTGTAAAGAGTTGTCCAACAAGATTGTACCGGTATCTCTTAAGAACAGTTATTATAATAAGTTATAAATAGTTATAGTATTAGTAATATATACCTGTTAGTTCTTTTATTTTATAGATGTAATTTCTGACGTGTCCTATATCAAAAATGTATTGTATACATGTAATTGATCAAAGGATTTAATAAGAATCTATCTGTCTACGGTGCTGCCGTTATCTGGAACTAGCGTAAGGGTGATGGAAACATAAACAAAGAGATGCTATAGCATGTGATATGAGTTGATGGGTGTGCTCTTCTCTCGTTTTTTCCCCAGTTATTTTCATAATAATTGAGGCTAAAATATGACATATATAATTTCTCAGTTCCGCTGTGTTCTTCGAATTCAACAATTGCGATATAAATGCACTACTTTCACAAAAAGAAAGCTTTTCAGATGGAATGGAGTCGATTACTTCGCGTCGCAAAGCCGATTTCGAAGTATATGACCGTATGTGGCTGGCATTTTACAAAGGGGGACTATTTATTAATAATCACTAGTAAATTTCTTACAATATCCAGTACCCCACATTCTCCCCTGCACTACAAACTAGGCGACTTAGCAGGGTCGATTTGACAGCTGTTCTTCCCATGTGCCAAACATTACTTTTAGGGGTCACTTTATCGTAGGCCCACATGTGGTTTTCTTTCTTTAACTTGCCCCATTGCTCCTTCAAATCTGTAAAGCTCAGGTCTTCTAAGTTTTCAATCATGTGCTTATTCAAAATTTAAAAATCTTTATAGCCAACTTGTACAGTCTTTGATTTATCGACTTCAACAGTATAGGCTATATCTTACACATTTAAATGTATCTACTTACTTAGGTGCCGGCCCCCTTGTGTTGGGGTAGCGCGCCTGCCTCTCACCCGGAGGCCCCGGGTTCGATTCCCGGCTCTGTCAGGGATTTTAGAAACTGACTTGAGGGCTGGAACGGGTTCCACTCAGCCTCGTGAAGACAATTGAGTAGCTGTCAGACAATGAGGCATTGCCCCGATCACGAAAACCAAGATTAACGGCCGAGGGGACCCGATGCGCTGATCACGTGTCACCCCAATATCTGCAGGCCAAAAGCTGAGCAGCGGTCACTTGGTAGGCCTAGGCCCTTCATAGGCTGTAGTGTCAGTTGTTATTAGTTATTTACTTACTTAGGTACGTAAAGCAATGAACCGACTCTACGCACATTACATATTCCTGAACAAATTATTTATTTCTTGGCAACTGGTGACCGTATTACATTTTGAATCTGTTGAGGCACCCCTTTCAAATTACTAGTTTGTAACCATAAAGCTTCAAGTCTCATAAAATATTCCGTTTCTTGGACTTTCCCGCTTATAATTATGTGTTTGGCATCTAAAATTGCCTGTCCTTCAACGAGAGCCCACCTAGAATTGCCAACAACATTCAATACGGTAGACTACATCATGATGTCTATCACCCTTACGTCCACCGTTTTGTCACGACCGACCTGCCACCTACATTCGATTGAGTTCACGGAAAGAGCTTACATTTACTTTCGTTCTTCCACTTGTCATAGGACGCGCCACCGGCGATTAGAATTATGGCAAATGTAAACACTAGAGAATCATGTAGACCTCTGTTTAAACATTCCCCCACTGCCCTGCATTCATATCTTTGAAAGTATTATGTTTTTTTTTTTAAGAATTTAATGAATAAAGACGTTTTTCTTAAAACAAACAATGATGTTCATAGGCATAACACAAGACAAATTCAAAACATTCATACTTCGTAAACACACACAAGCATATATCAAAAAGGAACTTTTCACATAGAAGTTAACGTATACAATTAACTACCCCAGTATATAAAGTTTGCCCCAAAAATAGAAACCTTTGAAAGAATGTTGAAAGCTTATCTGCAGTGCCATTATTTTTACTCTGTAGTTTAATATCTTAGCGTATAGGAGCGATGAAATCTATAGTTATATTTTACTTTTCTATTTTAATTGTAATGCCTAGCTGTAAGTTGTTGTATTTATAGAATTAAGTTTTCATGTTGTGATAATAGAGTAAGGTGTAAATAGTTGTCCAATAAGATTGTACCGGTATCTCGTAAGATCTGTTATTATAATAAATTATAAATAGTTATTGCATTAGTAATATATACCTGTAAATTCTTTTATTTTATAGATGTAATTTCTGACGTGTCTTATATAAAAAATGTATTGTATACATGTAATTGATCAAATGGATAAATACAAATCTAATCTAATCTAATCTATTCACTGCGAATGAAAATCAAATGGAGATTCGCGGACCGGAAGTTCGCTATGCATAAGCTTCGGTTCCATTTTAACTCGTGGAAGCTCTATACTGTTACAGTAACGTACAACTCAGTCACTTCCCGTAAACATTTATAATGTGACACTCCTATTCCCATTTATATCAGCTCTCCTCAGGTAAACGGTATTTTATTTGCATTCGTAGCATCTCATCCCATCTGCGAGAGAGTTCACTCGCGTGCGTGCGCGCGCTTTGCTCATGCTACGGATTAGGCCTAAATCTCGCCAACACCCGTGGGCTGCGGAAGTATCTCCAAAATTGCAGTTACACTTAGGCTAGAAAATTTTGATTCGCGCTTTAAGATTCATGTTTCAGCCATTCGATATGCGAACTTTAGTCGTAGCGAGTTCTAAAATATACAGTAATTTGGTGGATTTTCGTACGGGAAATATACGGGAATTTTAAAACAGGTCATCGCTCGACGCCCTGGATTGGTTCTAGGGCCTTAAAAAGTGGTTTTCAGATCCCTTTTGTTGTTTGTACAAATTAACACCGTTTCACCAAAATCTGTGTCCCAAGTTTTGTTTCTTGATTTATGAGGCTCGAAATGAGCCTAGGTCCTCCTATGACAAATTGAATATCTAGGGAATGGAGAGGGCTGTCTAAATTTCGAGTAGACAGTGTTACCTACAGGGGTCCAAAAGGTATGTACATAAAATTTTGTTTAGGTCATTGAAACTATGTGGACGTGTTCCAGAGGGCCTAAATCTAGGAAATGGGGAGAGATGTCCATATTTCAAGTGGACAGTGTTACCCGCAGAGTTCCGAAAGGTAAGTACGTAAAATTTGGTTCAGTTCGGTGAAACAGTTTTTAGACTTGTGCCAAAGAGCCTAAATATAGGGAATCAAGAGTGATGTCCAAATTTCAAGTAGACAGTTTTACACACAGAGTTAGGTAAGGTAAGTATGTAAAATTTGGTTCAGTTCGACGAAACAGTGTATATTTGTGCCAAAAGGCCTAAATCTAGGGAATTGAGAGTAATGTCTGAAATTTCAAATGGACGGTGTTACTTGTACGGTTTCAGAGGGAAAGTACGTAAAAGTTAGTGTAGATTGGTGGAATTGTGTAGATTGGAAAAAATAGCAGACAAACCATCATTCCGTTTTGTATAATAGAAGAAGAAATATATAATGATAATATTTATTAAACACAATGTGTGCAGGTACCTAATACACACACTCAAGTATATGGGGTTGAAATGGCCATGATCTCCAAGTCACTAATTGAAAGAACAACAATGTAGGATTATTTCAGCCATGGGAGAACGGATTGCTGCCATGGAAAATCTATCAAAAAATGAAAGGCTGGAGGACAAGAACTGTAGAGATCGGTCAAGGTTTGATATGTTAAACAGCTTTTGATGTGGGATATACTATACCATGCTTGTGGTGGAAAATATTCACCGCAGTCAAAAAGCTCCTCAATTTTCGCAAAAATTGCGAAATTCGTTTTAAAGTATTTTGGTGTTCTTTGGCATGTGTACGACATGACAACAATTTTTATTTCGGTAAAATCGCATTACAAGTACCCATAAATCGTATATTTCTTAGCCTCTGTCATCTAAAATTGCCACACCCCCTTCTGCACGCATGACTTTAATATTTGATAACTTTCGAAAAAGTTTAGGTGTATTTATGAACATAACCTCGTTTTGAAGGCAATTCGTTGCTAAGCAATTGGTGCTACTGTCAACAACGTGTGATGCCGCTGTGATTGTTTATGTTTGATTAGTTTGGTGCATGTTGTGAGATGTTGTTACGGTTAGACCTATTCCAAGTGTTGATTTTCAATATGCCCAGGATAAAGAAGTTCGGCAGAAGTAAGTTACGTGGGAATCAATTTAGAAACAAGAAAAACTCTTGCAGACAGAGAATGTTGACGCTTTTGCTGTTACGAGCAGTGAGTATTTTCCCGCCACTCCCATAACCTCAAACAACAGTGAGGAAGGTTCAATTAGTTCTCCTATAAGTTCGTGTCATAAAAAGCTGGCAGCTTCTGAAAATGTATAGGTATGTAAGGAGTATGATTCAGGTAGCGCCTTTACTGGTGCAAATAGTGAAAAAATTTCAGTAGGATACCAGGTTATAGACGTTTAGCTCTTGTGTGTTGCTGTGAAATCGTTTCAGCAGTGCAAATTTTGTAAAAATATTGATTGTGTGACAGTTTCTGAAAAGACAGCATTTCGTAAGGGCCTAGCTTGTATCATAGTTCTTTCATGTGAAACTTGTGGAAAAGAAACCGAATTTTTCACCTAAAAATATGTGAACCGTGGACATGAGGTGAATCATCGATTTGTGTATGGCCTCAGGTCGATTGGTAAGGGGAAGGCAGGGGGTGACCTGCTATGTGCTATAATGAATTTGCCTAGTTCTCCTACTCGATTTCATAGGTTCACAGACATTATTAGTGAGGCAGTAGAGAAAGTCAGGGAACCCAGCATGAAGGTATCCACTCAGGAGGCTATAACTGAAAATGAGGAGGTTCTAACCTAGATCTCAAGTAAGATTTTTATGAGTTAATCTTTAATGTTAATTTTCTCAGATTTTTTTTTCTTTAGGTACGCTCAGTTAAAAAACTATATGAGATAGAAATCTGAAATAAATGTCAGTGATACATCTAAACCTGACCTCTTAAAACCAGCTAGTGTATTTTTGATATGTTAATACAGTATACGGGGACAGGAAAAATTTAATTCCCCAAAATTTTCATGTATTTTTTGAAGTTTGGAAAAAAATCCCCCAAAAAATAACTATGCATTTAATCCAAAATCAAAAGCCAACAATTAATAGCAGAAGCTCTGTACATCAATACTACAAAGTTTCAAATATGTAGGACAAATGGCTTTCAAGCTGAGCGTACCTAAAAATGAGAAAAATAGCATTGTCAGCATAGGCAGTACGTACTCCCCTTAATAATTTAGTAATTTCGCCTGTGTCCACCTGCTCCAATTGATGAATATTTTCCACTCTTCGATTCCCAAAAATTAACAATAAGAAATTCGAACTTGGAGGCAAACTAGATCACCGAATGGGGACTACCCGAGAGGTGGTTAACAACACGAAGGTGACAAAGAGGGAATCTAACATTCTATGAATCGGAACGTGGAAAGTTCTAAGTCTGATGGACAATGGAATGTTTCAAAGGAGAAATAGACATATTGAGGTTGGAATAGGGAAGATCGCTGGCAGGAAGAATGGGACTTTTGGTCAGGAGACTATACGATCATTAGAACTAAATCAAACACTGGCTATGCAGGGGTAGGTCTCATACTGATCAGGAAATTTGGTCAGCGGGTGGAATATTATGAGCAATACAGTGAATTGCTTGTTGTAGCTAAAATCGATACATCTACTTGCCCCAGAGTAGTGCAAGTCTATATGCCTACCAGTGAAGCAGATGATGGAAACGTTTTATGAAAAGACTAGATGGAATTCTGAGGTACGTCAAGGTTGATGAAAATGTAATAATAATGGGAGATTGGAATGCTGTGTAAAATAGGCATATCCAATTATTTATGTTATTTATATTTTACAAAAGACAGTGAAAACACTATTATTCTGGTTCGTCCAACATAATTTGAATTGGAGAATGGATCTCAGGAGAGCTTGTGCTCGCAAGCGCGTTTTGGCTCATATGACGAGAACACCAGGTTGAGAAAGTCTGCTCTAACAGATACAGAAGAAAAGGTTGAGAGATGGGAAGCTTACATAGAGCGTTCATATAGGGGCAAGAACATTGAGAATCATGTTGTGGAGAGGGAAGAGGAAATTGATGAGGATCAGAAAGGAGATTTAATATTGAGATCAGAATTTGATACCAGGCATAAAATGGTTTACCAACTGAGTTGTAGCGTTGCATCGGGGGATGAAGGTCTGATCAAGTTATTTCACTTAGTATGTAGGATTTATGAGACAGGTGAGGTGCCCTCTGTTTCTAAGAAGAATGTTATCAACATTGTATGCTCTTTTTTAACATAAAATAATTGGTTTAGAGGAAAACCCCCTGGTCTGCCCATTATATGGTAGGGCCTACCTTGCTCTCAATGATTCAAGATTTTTAAAGAAGCCAACGTGGACCAGAGGTAGGGCAAAGAGTATGACATAGTAGGCTTCTTTTCTATGCACTGGCATTTTCCAACAGTACCATGACTTAACAACCGTTGCACTGTTGGACAGTTTGTTTCTTACCATACGTAATGTTTGATTGAAAACAATAAATCTGCCATTATGAAACCTATGTGAGGTACATTTCATTAGTTTTGTCTACCGGCTTCACCTATTCCTTAATTCTGCCACACCCCAGTAGTGCTAAAAGGTTATTGTTGTATGTAACGTGTATTCAATATTGATTTTTTTCCATAGCACATAAAGGGTTAGCACGAATGATTTAAGCGATTTCATGCACATGTATTATTGAAATTATATAGCTTCCAGCATTGACACATATATACCAATTAAAAGAGAAACTCGTCAAGTTTCTTGAGTCTGCTTGCTACAAATTCTCGATGTGCCCTCCTCGAGTCACTCGGAAAATATCGATACGGTAGTCCATTGTTGACGATAGCGATGGCGCGTACATCTTTCCGCGGGAAACAGCCTCATGTCAAAGAATCGCTATTGTTAAGTGAAACAAAGACATGAAGAATGGTAATGCATCCAGGAAACCAATTAACCTTACTTCCATGCTATAACTACGGTATGTATCGTACTAGGCCTATACCGTTCATATTTATGATTTGAATTAAAGTAATGTTACATTTTGAAGTGATCGTCTTTTTTTGCCGGCCAGTGTATGTTATAATATTAACTTGAATTTTCTCGAATATCATACAGTAGGTTATAATAAATTATAATATGACATTTTCCACGAATATAATAATATCAGAAAATTGAAAGTTAACATTCATCACATACCTTCAGGCCTACCCACTATCCTCTGGCAGTGGTGTTAACCCTTCCATAAATTCCTCTGTCCCTGGTAGGTCCAGTTTCAGCCGAATCGGAACCATTAGGCGAAGTAGTGGAAGAAGACGAAAATAATGATGATGAAGATGACAAACGTATCAAAAATTATTCCTCGTCATCTTGAATCTCATCTGCTTTCCATAGTTCACTTCAGTTTTTTTTTTAGTTTGCCCAATTTTGTGTGGCCATGTGGTGGTATGCAGCCGAAATTAATTTCTTCATCTCTTATACTTTTGAATGAGACGTTGTTCAATTTTATATAGTTTTTCACTTGCGCCCATACCATTTCGATGGGATTAAGTTCACAGAGGTATGGTGGCAAGCGAAGAACATATTTTCCTGCTGATTTGGCCATCTCGTCAATGATGTATTTATCATATCTGTCTCTGTTTTGGTTCACAATAAAAGGAAGCTCCCGCTTTAGCATACCATTTCGAAATGGGGTCCCCTTTTGAGCAGGGGCGGTTCTAGGCATAGTACCACCGTGCCATGGCACTGCCCTCTAAGAGAAAAGGAATTATTCATAGTCCTGAAAGAATAATTTCAAACGCCTACAGTTTAATACTGGTATTTAATTAGTTTCAAATTACTTAGTAGTTTAAATATTCCGTCCGTAGAGTATGATCATTGATTCCATCTTCGCGCTTGTGATATCTTGTGGTACGAGTTGGCAGTGGGGCTTCTAGAACACCCCGTCAGCAGTTCTTAAATTTCGCGCGCAAGATGGCGGCCATGACGTCACACAATATGGCGGCCATGACGTCACAAGATGGCGGCCATGACTTCACAAAATGGCGGCCATGACGCCACTAACCTATGAGGGGTGATCAAAAACTTCCAAAAATGTTCACCCATAGCCTACTTTCCTGGTGACATCACAACGAGGGGTGATCAAAAAATTCCAAAATTTTAACCCATATCCTACTTTCCTGGTAACGTTACATACTAACACGCCATACATTCAAGAGCAAAGCCGATATCCCCCGAATGCTTTCCAAGTGTGACATGTGGGAGTTTGAATGCTAATAGGAAATTAAACGTTGTTCCATATGAAAAACATGCATAGTCCTAAATGCAACTATGATTTAACTTTTTTTTGTTTTGTTTTTACGCATGCGCCTTTTTGTTTGTTTTCCGATGTTCGATGGAACGGCGGGACGTGATACAACGATTCGTTTTTCAGTGTGGCCAGCCACGGTTGCCATGCTTGGCAATGCATGAATTGCTATTTCATAAATCATGTATCGTAGAGGCTTATGCGGTGGCCATGCTTGTCAATGCATTCATCGCTATTTGATGAATCATGGATCGCAGAGGCTTATGCGATGACCATGCTTGCCAATGCATTCATCGCTATTTGATGAATCATGGATCGTAGAGGCTTATGCGGTGGCCATGCATGACAATGCATTCATTGATATTTCATGAATCATGAATCGCAGAGGCTTATGCAGTGATTCGTTTATGCTTGGTGAAAGCATAAGTGTGATGATTGAAAAACAATTGCGAGAATGCCCACCGAGTCATAGTAAACGTATAAGCCAACACAAAAGCCAATATATAAGACAACACAAAAGCCTATACATAAGCCAATACAAAAGCCAATACATGGAGTTAGGTTATGATATGCTACATTAGGTTAGGTAAACTAAGTGTGACGTCATAGCCAGTCTTAAAGCAAGTCTAAACGTGTAAGCCAACACAAAAGCCAAAACATAAGCCATTATAAAAGCCAACACAAAAGCCAATACATAAGCCAATACAAAAGCCAACACATGGGGTTAGGTTAGGTTAGGTTAGGTAATGATATGTTACATTAGGTTAGTTGAGCTATGTGTGACGTCATAGCCAGTCTTAAAGCAAGTCTAAACTTGTTGAACATATCACGTGACAAGGTTAAGTTAGGTTATGTTAGGTGAGTTGAGGATAAGTCTTTAAATATTCCCAGTTTTTGAAATACCTTCCATGACCAATAAAAAAATCTACTAAATACATTGACAAACATAACTTGTCAAATAAGCCAACACAAAAGCCAACACAAAATCCAATACATAAGCCAAAACAAAAGCCAACAAACAAGCCAATACATAAGCCAATACAAAAGCCAACACATGGGGCTAGGTTAGGTTAGGTTATGATATGTAACATAGGTGAACTATGTGTGACGTCATAGCCAGTCTAACGCAAGTCTAAACGTATAAGTCAACACAAAAGCCAATATATAAGCCAACACAAAAGCCAATACATAAGCCAATGCAAAAGCCAACACAAAATCCAACACATAAGCCAACACAAAAGCCAACAAATAAGTCAACACAAGCCAATACATGGGGTTAGGTTGGGTTATGATATATTACATTAGGTTAGGTGAGCTATGTGTGACGTCATAGCCAGTCTTAAAGCAAGTCTAAACTTGTAGAATATGTCACGTGACAAGGTTAAGTTGGGTTATGTTAGGTGAGTTGAGCTATGACGTCATAGATGGATGGGGTAGGAAGCTGGCAAGTAAGGAAAATGTTTTGGTTTAATTTTTGCATTCAGTTATGCATCCACTTTTTCACCCACTTTTACACCCACTTTTGCACCCACTTGTGCACCCACTTTTGCACCAACTTTTGCACACACTTTTGCACCTACCTTTGCACCCACTTTTGCACCCACTTTTGCATCCACTTTTGCACCCACTTTTGCACCCACTTTTGCACTCACTTTTGCACCCACTTTTGCACCTACTTTTGCACCCGCTTCTGCACCCACTTTTGCACCCTCATTTACACCCACTTTTGCACCTACCTTTGCACCCACTTTTGCATTTACCTATGCACCCACTTTTGCACCCACTTTCACACCCACTTTTGCACCTACATTAAACTATTATTAAGTCACTTTATCACCAAAACCTTTGTAGTGTGAATATCATACTGACAGGTCAGTTACTACTATAAGACTTACTACAACCAACAAAGGTAGGTGACGTGTACTCTATCAAGGCTACTCTTATAACTATAATCGTCAGAATGTGAATGGAATAATATTCTGGCGATGGTCAAAAGAGAGGTCAACAAAATGTCGAGGGAATCTAAAAGTAAAAATGGAAAGGTTTTAAGTGTGAGTGTTCATCAATGTAGTGCTCCAAACAAACCACGGTTGCTTTTTACATGTATTTGATTGAGCAAGAACCATAGTTAGAATGAATACCCTTAATCTTAGAACATGATTAAAGTTGTATTTCATTCAGACGCGGCTCCTTACCATGGTAGCAAGTTTGCGCTACAACCAAAATTCTGGGCATTATTGATTCAAATGATATATATATATATATATATATATATATATATATATATTCTTGAATGGAGGGGTGATGTATTGAATCTCATCTCTCATAGAGGGTTGGGACGAGCGCAGTTCTTTACTCTGCACACGCAACCAAGGGCCAACTATATAGTGCACTCCTCTCTGCAACCCAGGCAGTTTGTATAGGCCAGCATATGCGAAGACAAACCTAGGGAGTGTAGCGGATGCATGGGGGGATTGGTGGGGTTGGAGCAACGTGTGGTTGGTTAACATTCCATGGAGTTCAAAAGTAGATACGGTATATTCTGCTCACGGGCAGTAGATGGCGCAGCAACATTAGCACGCTCTAGTGGTTAACAAGCACAACACTTAGTCTTTAACATATGTGCAGTATTTGCATGATTGAAAAACAATATAATAACAACATAAATCTTCTACAGATATTAATATTTGATATAGATAAAAGTTATTTTAAACATACAGTGTTATCTGTTTAACTAAAGCGAGTAGGTACTCTCTGAAAAAGTTCATCTTTTGTTTTGTGACTAACCGGTTTGCTACGTTTCAATTTTGTATCGATTTGGCTTGTTATCTGTTTCGTTGTGAGAAATTGGTGTTCGTGGAATTTTCTACCTGGTGAAACACACTGGAATTATATGTCCGCAATTTCTTTCTCGTCAATTCCATAATACAGGATCGATACGTTTGTTATTTTTAAATATTGGCATCTACATCGTGGTGGGTCGAATGTGAGTTGTTCAATACTAACCGTATTTCACAGTTGTCATCAATCGTTTTTACGATATCCGCACCAATTAAAGGGTATTTAGTTTGACATTTAGCATTATTGGTACGGTAGTGAGAACGAAATGAATGTGACTTTCTGTTGAAGTGTGCGATACGTAGCCTATTTGTTTCGTTCTACTGTCCATGTTTGGCAGTGTGCATATACCTTACTGTGTTTCGTATCATTTGGCAGGTTTGCATTATAATATTTGTGAATCTGATTCAACGTTTAGGTGGATGGTGATGTTTCTTCAAGCAGTTTACTATAAGGGTATATAATTACGGTGGTAGGCTACAGCACTGCATTAGGCCTACCGGTAATAATTCAGATGATGAATTCAGTCCAGTCACTCTTACGGCGACCGTTTTCCCTGCTTCCCTTAGAGGAGAAACACGAGGTTAAGCGACTAGGTAGTCCAAAGCCTCACCTTAAGATCACTCAGACTGTCAAGACAAAAACGAGAAGTTTTAACAGAAATTTTCATCCCGACTTGTGTGATAAAAATGACTGTATTTGTGGCTGTGAAGTGACCAATACCTTGTTTTGCTTCCCATGTATTTTGTTTGGGGGTGAAGATTCATGGACAAAGAATGGTGTGAGTGATCTGCCGCATCTTCATGACCGAGCTAAAAAGCATGCTTCATCGAAATTGCATATGAAGAATGCCTTGCACTTGGTCATGTTTGCCAATGTTAATATAGCACAGCAGATGGACACAGGATACCGAAGAGCAATAGAAACTCATAATCAAAAGGTAGCCCAAAATAGGTATGTTTTGAACATTATAATTAACTGTATTAGTTTTTGTGGTTCATTTGAGTTGGCATTGCGTGGACATGACGAGTCCGATACATCAAGCAATCCGGGGGTTTTTCGTTGACTAATCAATTTTAGTGCAGAATTAGATAGTGCTATGAAAACTCATTTGGAAAAAGCGACTGTATTCAAGAGCACCTCAGAAACAATACAGAATGAAATTCTGCAGTGCATGCTTGAAGTTTGCCATGAGGAAATTGCAAAAGAAATTAAAGAGTCAGAATTTGTGTCTGTCATAGCAGATGAAACAAGTGACGTAGCATCAATGTATCAGTTGGTCATTGTATATAGATACTTGGTCAACTTGAAGACAGTGGAGAGATACTGGGGTTTTATTAATCCTGAAGGGCAAAATGAAGAATCATTGGCTGCATGCATATCTGATGAACTCGAACGTCACTTTATTGGTTGTGAACATAAGCTTATCGCACAAATGAATGATGGTGCATCTGTTATGAGTGGTTCTAAACATGGTGTTCAGGCGATAATTAAGCAGACGTATACATCAGCTGAATACGTTCATTGCCATGCTCACCAGTTAAATTTAGTCATGTTGAATGCAGCCCCAATCAATACAAGTGTGAGGATTTTCTTTGTAAACCTTCAAGGATTCTGTTCCTTCTTCTCAAAATCTCCTCAAAGACCTGCAGTTTTAGATGAAATAGTTGGAAAACGTTTGCCTAGATCAATCCCCACTAGATGGAACTTCCAAACACGATCAGTGAATACTGTCTTGGAGTACAGAAATGAGTTGATAGAATGTATGAAAGTAATTCTAGAATGAATAATGCATCATCTATTCTTCAAGCCTCTGGCTACATTGGTATTTTGAATGATGATAATTTTACTTTGTGGTTGTCTTTCTTCCATAAAATGATGCCACATGTAGACATTTTGTACAGTCAGCTTCAGAGGCGTGACTGAACTCCGACAACAGTTCTGGCACGACTTTCGAAATAGAGATTCTGAAACTAAGAAATACCATCAATTCCACATCAGAGCAGTCTGGCATAGTCAAGAAACGAAAAGTAGAATCAGAAAGAAACAGACAGGCAATTGAAGTTTGTGATGTGATTTTGACTGTAATGTCAGACAGATTCAGCTTTCTTGGCCACTTGGGAGCAGCTGCACTCCTTCTTCCAGACAAATTTGCAGAATACGAGCTGCACTATCCGGATGAAAATGTCAGACTTGTTCAACAAGCTTACCCATTCATTGAGTGCAGGAAACTTGAGACAGAACTTTCAATTATTTACAGTACAGCAGAATTTAGACACATTTCAGGTGCTCTGCCACTAATGGAATTCATTAGGGACAATAATTTAAGTTCAACTTTCAGTGAATGTATTAAATTACTGAGTGTAGTTCTGACTATCCTCATGACATCTTGTGAGGCGGAACGATGTTTCTCCACCCTGAAAAGGATTAAGACCTTCTGACGAAATACAATGTCTCAAGAGAGATTATCAGCCCTTGCTATGCTGTCTACTGAACGAAATTTCATCATGCAAATAAGGGACTTTAATGACAGAGTCATTGACATGTTTGCATGGAGGAAGGAGAGACATGTTGATTTTCTGTACAAATAGGTGAGTAATTTGGCATAACCTTCAAGTCAAGGAGTGCAAATAGTATAAGCTAACATATGTTAAAATTTCTGCATTTCCTTAATTTGTATCTGTTTGGTATCTAAGGGATGTTTTGGCTACTCTTATGTCAGTGATCATAGATATGATAGTTTTTGAACCACCTACTTTTAGATCCCCAGCCGCCACTGATTTCATTTACATAGTGCTAACCAATGTCTATGCTATACTAGCTATGGAATTATTCATAAAGTCATTGATACTCCTTTTGTAGTCACAGCACTCAGCTTATGATTATTTGAGAGGTGGGAGAGACATGCAGGTGGGAAATAATGCTAAGGCTTATCACAACAGTGATGCATTATTAAGACGTGTTGTTTAGTAGAATGAATGGTGAACGACTTTTATCGACACATAAACTTTTGGATTAAAAAACAATCAAAATGTGTATCATCACTGCTATGATTTCAAAAATAGAAAACAAGAATTTATGTTGTTTTCTTGTTTATTCAAAACGTACCATACATCGATGATCGTGTTTACCTTCATTAAATCAAATATACAGTTTGCCTACTTGTATTGATATCTTGAAAAACATAATCTGGCATGTCACCAAAACGTGAAGGAAGAAATGTTTCAAACTCTTCACAAATGCAAAGAGCGCGGATTCCAAATTTAGTGTTTATTTTTTTATTCTATGAATGCGAAAAGGTGTATGAATACGCAAGTCGCTCCTCTTCTTGAATTCAGGACCACAGGCTTGACCGATAGCATTCAAACCTACCATGGTAGTCTATAAACAAAAAACATAACTATGACATAGTCTCAACATTTTTACAACAACAACAACAACAATCATCCATGGTTTTTAAGTTATTTAGCAAACCCCACCCCCCTTGGTTTACAATAATGAACATGGATATTGGATAAAGTGTTAATCAAATCATAAATGGTCAAGTCGTTTTAACACAGATTCGCAAAATAATATTGTCAGCGACATCTAGTAGTGAACATTGACACTTGATAGAGTGTTATGGCCGCCATCTTGTGTGACGTCATGGCCTTGTGTAAATGGTCAAGTCATTTTAACACGGATTTGCAAACTTGAATTGTCAATGGCATCTAGGGGTCAACATGAACACTGGATAGAGCGTTAATCAAATTACAAATGGTCAAGTCGTTTTAACACAGATTCATAAAATAGTATTGTCAATGACATCTAGTAGTCAACATTGACACTGGATAGAGCATTAATCAAATCACAAATGGTCAAGTCGTTTATCACAGATTCGCAAAATAGTATTGTCAATGACATCTAGTTATGAACATAGGCTTTTGAAACTCGTATTGTCAGTGGCAGCTAGTAATGAACATGAACACTGAATAGAGGGTTAATCAAATCACAAATAGTGAAGTCATTTAACACGGATTTGCAAACTTGTATTGTCAATGGCATCTAGTAGTCAACATGAACACTGGATAGAGCGTTAATCAAATTTCAAATGGTCAAGTCGTTTTAACACAGATTCACAAAATAGTATTGTCAATGACATCTAGTAGTAACATGGACACTGGATAGAGCATTAATGAAATCACAAAGGGTCAAGTCGTTTTATCACAGATTCGCAAAATAGTATTGTCAAAGACATCTAGTTATGATCATTGGCTTTTCAAACTCGTATTGTCAGTGGCATCTAGTAATGAACATGAACACTGAATAGAGGGTTAATCAAATCACAAATGATCAAGTCATTTTAACACGAATTTGCAAACTTGTATCGTCAATGGCATCTAGTTGTCAACATGAACACTGGATAGAGCGTTAATCAAATTACAAATGGTCAAGTCCTTTTAACACAGATTCACAAAATAGTATTGTCAATGACATCTAGTTGTCAACGTGGACACTGGATAGAGCATTAATCAAATCACAATTGGCAAGTCGTTTTATCACAGATTCGCAAAATAGTATTGTCAATGACATCTAGTTATAAACATTGGCTTTTCAAACTTATATTGCCAGTGGCATCTAGTAATGAACATGAACACTGGATAGAGTGTTAATCAAATTACAAATGGTCAAGTCATTTTAACACGAATTTGCAAACTTGTATTGTCAATGGCATCTAGTTTTCAACATGAACACTGGATAGAGCGGTAATCAAATCACAAATGGTCAATTCGTTTTAACATGAATTTGCAAACTAGTATTGTCAAATGGTCTCTAGTAGTGAACATGAACATAGGATAAAGCATTAATCAAATAACAAACGTTCAAGTAGTTTTAACACGGATTTTCAAACTCGTATTGTCAGTGGCATATAGTAATGAACATGAACACTGGATAGAGTGTTAATCAAATCACAAATGGTCAAGTCATTTTAACACGGATTTGCAAACGTGTATTGTCAATGGCATCTAGTGTCAACTTGAACACTGGATAGAGCGTTAATCAAATCACAAATGGTCAAGTCGTTTTAACACGAATTTGCAAACTTGTATTGTCAATGGCATCTAGTAGTTAACATGAACACTGGATAGAGCGTTTATCAAATTACAAATGGTCAAGTCGTTTTAACACAAATTCACAAAATATTATTGTCAATGATATCTAGTACTCAACATATACACTGGATAGAGCATTAATCAAATCACAAATACTCAAGTCGTTTTATCACAGATTCGCAAAATAGTATTGTCAATGACATCTAGTTATGAACATTGGCTTTTCAAACTCGTACTGTCAGTGGCATCTGGTAATGAACATGAACACTGGATAGAGTGTTAATAAAATCACAAATGGTCAAGTCATTTTAACACGGATTTGCAAACTAGTATTGTCAATGGCCCCTAGTAGTCAACATGAACCCTGGATAGAGCGTTAATCAAATTACAAATGGTCAAGTCGTTTTAACACAGATTCACAAAATAGTATTGTCAATGACATCTAGTAGTCAACATGGACACTGGATAGAGCATTAATCCAATCACAAATGGTCAAGTCGTTTTATCACAGATTTGCAAAATAGTATTGTCAATGACATCTAGTTATGAACATTGGCTTTTCAAACTTGTATTGTCAGTGGCATCTAGTAATGAACAGGAACACTGGATAGAGTGTTAATCAAATTACAAATGGTCAAGTCATTTTAACACGGATTTGCAAACTTGTATTGTCAATGGCATCTAGTAGTCAACTTGAACACTGGATAGAGCGTTAATCAAATCACAAAATGGTCAAGTCATTTTAACACGGATTTGCAAACTTATATAGTCAATGGCATCTAGTAGTCAACATGAACACTGGATAGAGCGTTAATCAAATCACAAAGTGGTCAAGTCATTTTAACACGGATTTGCAAACTTGTATTGTCTGTGGCATCTAGTTGTCAACATGAACACTCGATAGAGCGTTAATCAAATCATAAATGGTCAAGTCGTTTTAACATGGATTCGCAAAATAGTATTGTCAACGGTATTTAGTAGTGAACATGGACATTGAATAAAGCGTTAATCAAATTACAAATGGTCAAGTTGTTTAAACACGAATGTACAAAATAGTATTGCTAGTGGCATCTAGTCATGAACATGGCAACTAGATAGAGTGTTAATCAAATCACAAATGGTCAAGTTGTTTTAACACGGATTTGCAAACTTGTATTGTCAATTGCATCTAGGGTCAACATGAACACTGGATAGAGTGTTAATCAAATCACAAATGGTCAAGTCGTTTAACATGGATTCGCAAAATAGTATTGCCAGTGGCATCTAGTCATGAACATAGACAGTAGATAGAGTGTTAATCAAATCACAAATGGTCAAGTTGTTTGACACGAATTTGCAAACTCGTATTGTCATTGGCATCTAGTAATGAACATGAACACTGGATAGAGTATTCATCAAATCACAAAATGATCAAGTCATTTTAACACGGATTTGCAAACTTGTATTGTTGTCAACATGGACACTGGATAGAGCGTTAATCAAGTAACAAATGGTCAAGTTGTTTTAACACAGATTTGCAATTTGTATTGTCAATGGCATCTAGTTGTCAACATGGACACTGGATAGAGTATTCATTAAATCTCACCTACACGTTTAGTTATTAAAAGAGGTACTCACCTTTAATAATAACTGCTGTTGCCAACTGGATTAGGTATAACCAATTATCTGTAAATAAATAAACAAATCAATCAATCCATTCATCCATTTCAATCCTTAAGTTACACATTGATTTATATTTAAACAGTTTAAAAAGGTTTAATCTCCTAAATACATACCTCACATTTTTTTCAAGTAATGCTACTGCTTTCATTAGTTGCTTATAATAAATGATAAGACTGCAGCATTAATCGCCAGTAATGGGGCTAATGAGTGTCGATGATAAGTATGACCTTGCATTTATAGTGTTCAATATTGCTAGCTTGCAAAAAACATTTTACATCACATGGCACGTCAAACGGAAATGACATGCACAATAAGTTTTCCGTTTTCACTTATCAGCAATATCTGCTTCTTTCAAACACGATTGCTTGTATTACAATATCACATCCTGTTTCAAGATCTCAGCTATTAGTTAACTGTTGCTAAGTGATGAAATAAAGAAACGGTATTACCTAGTTCATCCTTTACAAAATCTGGGAGCTCATATCTAGCGGGATATAGGATTGGCAATCACAAGATCCAAGCTGAGTCTGGCATTGCTTTCACATACTTGTATCAAACTCCTATCTGTTTTCTTTCCTGTCGACTTGGGATGGAAAAAGTGAAAGGATTTGGCGGGGAAGTGTAAAGGAGGCGGCCGTGGCCTTACAGTAGGTATCATCTCAGCATTTTATCCAAAAGCAAAGTGGAAAACCACTGAAAACCACTTCAAGAATGGTTAAAGTAAAAAATTAAATCCCCCTCTACTCATTTGAGTCATCCAGAGGCTAAGTAGACCCTGTTTTAATCCTCATATCACTTTTCAAATTTCATGACAGAGCTGGGAATCAAACCCAGGATCTCTGGGGGTGACAGCTAATCATGCTAACCGCTACGCTACAAAGGCGACTCGGTGCCATTCCCCAATCCTTTAGTCGAGCAACACTTTTCCACAATCATTTTTATTTCATTTGTTATTCATTTAATCGTTCCCCCAGGAAAGTTCGACAGGCTTTAGCTGTTGGCACTGTTTCAAATCCTCATCGCTAAATGAGGGGTTCATTCATTCCATTCCCTAACGCGCTCGGTTGATTGAAAGCATGTTGTGAATTATCATTTTTCAATCTTGTCTTTACCATGCTAGAGTTAAACCATTACATACAGCTCTGCGATCCATGGTTCATGAAATAGCGATGCATGCATTTTGTAAGCATGAACATCGTGGTTGACCATCGGTATCCTTCATTCATAGCTTACGGGTTAGCGCGCTAGGCTTTGGCTTAAAGTATCTATGGTTTAATGGTCTGCTACAAAACCATCGCATAAACCTCTGTGATTTTCCATAGTTTCTTTACATAGCCACTTGTTATCCCCACGCTTTAACAATTCATATCCATGTTCCACGTTTCCAATTTCCTATTCACACTTGGTCAATGCCATGCCCTGTGGTCGATATCATTTTATTCTCCAGGATTGGTTTTTCCAATGTACTGTACCCGTTTTGCCATGTATCAAGAGATCGGATTGCACCGCATAATTTAGTGAAGAACAGATGACGTGCATGATAGCTGTGACGTCACTGCCATGGCCACATAGATTCCATGATGTCAAGAGAACTTGAAATATGTAAGAATGTAACGCTCACTATTCTATTAGGATTATTCGAGGATTTGTGAATACCAGGACCAGTAAGGAAGGAGCAGAACATGTGATCTAGGAGACGCTGTAGAGGGCACTGGAATCACAGAGCGAGTTTTGGAGGAGAGGAGATGACCTGGAGGTCGTTCACTTGAGTCTTCTACGCAGAGCAGTAAGGACAGTTCAGCGAGCGCGCATGTGAAACTTTTAACGCATGTCTAGTGACGAAAGACGTGTAGTATCGCTAAGCCAGCATGGCAATTTTCCATGTGATTTACACAGTCAGAATGAGTTAACAAAACGAACATTTACGGAGTACAATAAGACCTCATAATTGTAAAGACGCGAACGGTACGTGTACAGTGAACGCCTGTATGGTTTCACGTAGTTACAGTCCTTTGAAAAGCTGTTAGATTTAGGCTGGAAGTCGAACGCAAAGCTAGCGGTGAATGTGTAAGCGGCTAGAAGATATGTTCTGTTTACAGACAGGCGAGGTCGTTGTGCCGAGTGACAGTAAGCGAGTCAATGCCAACTGCTTGTAACGTGCAACCCATATGTGTTTGGAGGTCAAACTAAGAGGCGACAATCTCGGACAGATTTCTCACGAAAATTAAGGTTTTTGAAACTGTTATAATCCGTGAACCTATAATTCTAACAAAGTGCGGTTTGCGCGAGTGTATTCAGGAGTCCGCAAACTATTGTATTAGACGGACAGGATTTACGGAATTTTTTTGGACATGATGGTCACCGGACCATGCATCTACTTTTATCTCACGAGGAACCTTCAACACCGTAAGATGGCACACTAAAGTACATGCGGCATGGGAGATCTAGGGTACGGGTGACGTTCCTGGAGGTGAAATGGAGAGCCACAACCAACACCGGGTCTACCATGAGACTTGGAGATGGGTAAAGACCAAATGGCGAGAACGAGGGAAGACGCCGTTAGTCCGACTGGAACTCCATATTTCCACAAAAAGAAGTCCAAGGTACAAGTGACTACACCATGATTCATTATAACTAGAATGGTAGTGAAGTAGATTTTAGTGGTCTGGATTGCACATGTCAAATTATATTGTGATAAACTTAAGGGGGGATTTCTAGTCACGAGTTAAGTGGTGACATTAAACCATTTTTCTTTATACTCTCTAGAAACAACTGATTTTCATGGATATGGTGGATATATAATGCTAAATAAGAAGTGGATAATATTAAACATGTAACGTTAAATTAATGAGATTGATAAAACACTTTAATAAGTTTAATCACAGTTACACAGTAACATTTGTAAATTTACAGGAGGTGATGGATAATAATCATTTAAATTGAAAGGAATATAATGAAAGCTAACTAATACGGCAATAATCACACAATTTAAACATCTAAATAATACAATTAGACTGTTCTTTAAATACACTGAGATCTGAATGAGATCTATAAACACGACGCGATGTTACAAGCTTCAATGATTTATGTAATAAATGTGAATGACAGGTAATAATAATCCTGAAATAAAGTAATTATTATGATAAAATGCAAGGCAGATAAAATATGGTAATTTAATAAGGTGAGCAAAGTTTTCAAATGACGTGACGAATGAGAAATAATAGTGTGATTTAAAAGGTCACTGTGATTTAATGAGGCGAATAATTAAATAAGGATAAGCCTGTGAATAAGTCAACGGAGCCATGAGGGCCATTTAATATGTAAAGCTAATGGGAGAATTACCATGTCAATGTTGTAGCCAGTAAATTTTGCCTGATGAATTTTTATATTGCTATGTGAAATCATTTAACATCATTGAGATCCATACCAGTGGAATAATTTAATCACGAGTGATTCTGTGAAGATAAAGACAGGATTAATCTATTATGAGAAATTTCAGAGCTTGAATTATGAATGTTTAATGAAATAAGGATATTTTGAATCCATTGTAAGGCTGAAAGAAAGTTGCAATTCTGAGTTAAGAGGGAAGTTGACGTAACTAGGTGTGAACATTCACATATGTAAATACGATGTAAATATGTTAGTAAAGTAAGTTGAATATCCACTATACACCAGTCGCAAATTAGATAGAAGGAGCTCTAATGGAATCGATGCAGTGATATTTTTGTGTTTTTATTTTATAATGCAAGCAGTTTAATAGGCATCCAAACATGAACTCTATAATAAGAAATGGATGACCTACGCAACAGTGTAACTAAAATTTAACCCATTAAAATCCATATGCGGTATCTCCGTAAGTTTGATTATAGCTAATGATAGGACACAAGGAGATTTTGTCCCGATTAGGAATTTATTTCATTTGATATTTTCTTTGGTTTGCACATCAAGACATAAATTAGATAATCTCCACGTGCAGGGGGAAAGGAACTATTATATTCTTTATTGACTATACCAGTGCTAAGGTGAATAAATTGTGGATGTTTTATCTCATTTGTTCATATTCTTTCTGTGGCTTCGCAACGTAACGTGGATGGGAGACGATGTCTGACGGTAAAACATGAACCCCAGTCCATTGTCACGCCCCGAGGTCATTTGAGGTCTCATATTTTTGGTCTTATTGTCATGCCGGCGTATGTGCAACCATCCACGGGTTCCTCTTTGTGATATTTTCTGGTAAATGTTGTTTCGATGGATGACCAACGCAACAGAGTAACTAAAATTTAACCCATTAAAATCCATATGCGGGATCTCCGTAAGTTTGATTATATCTAAAGATAGGACACGAGGAGATTTTGTCCTGATTAAGAATAAATTTAATTTGATATTTTCTTTGGTTTGCACATCAAGACATAAATTAGATAATCTCCACGTGCAGGGGGATAGGAACAATTATTTTCTTTATTGACTGTACCAGTGCTGAGGTGAATAAATTGTGGAAGTTTTATCTCATTTGTTCATATTCTTTCTGTGGCTTCGCAACGTAACGTGGATGGGAGACGACGTCTGACGGTAAAACATGAACCCCAGTCCCGAGGTCATTTGAGGTCTCATATGTTTTGTCTTATTGTAATGTCGGCGTATGTCTAACCATCCACGGTTTTCTTTTTGTGATATTTTCTGGTAAATGTTGTTTCGAATTTCAACCTGGGATCGCAGTGTGTCGGGCCACGCAATCCACGGTTGGGAAATCGGGCACAGTACTAAACAAGGGAGCCCACCTCTACCGCCACTGGGGGACAGTGTCCTAGAGCTTGAGACTCTGAGCCTGTGATACAACTGGGGTGTGTAACCAGCACAATGCCCAGGCGGCCTCACATGCAAAGCAAACAGGGGCTTAATGGAGGGATGGAAAGAGTGAGAGGGAGTGGCAAGGAATTGGGAAGGAGACTGCCGTGGCCTTATGGTAGGTATCATCACAGCATTTTGCCCAAAGACAAAGTGAGAAATCATAGGAAACCACTTCAAGAATGGCTAAAGTGGGAATCGAACACTCTCTACTCATTTGGGCCTGGGCTGAAGCTGAGTAGAACCTCTGGGAGCGCCAGCTAATCATGCTAACCGCTACGCTACAAAAGCGACTCAGCAGTGAATTCCCTTCTCTTAAAATGGGTTTTCGTGATTTTCCATTTTCACCACCAGGCAAATGCCAAGACAATTCCTTTTCAGTAGATCCACAGTCGATTTCCTTTTAATATTCAATAATTCATTCAATGGTACATGCAGTGTACTTGCATATTATCTGACAGGCAGCGTGTTTAAAAATGTGGAATTTAACACTGGCATTATGCAAAAGTTGCAGTTTTCATTATCCCAAGTTTACACTACATGCATGCGAGCAAGCAGTCGTGTTTCAAGTTCCTCGCCAGGAGCTCACATCTAGTGGAACGTGTGTTAGCAGCCACAGGGCCCCAGCTGTGTTCGGCATTGCTTTCACTTTCTTTTGCCTGGCTCCTCTCCGTCTTCTTTCCTGTCAACCTCACTTGGTTAACTCTTGTTCTCTTCCAATCTCTAGCTACTCCGGTTTTCTCTGTCACTATTTCATTCTAGCAAAACTCTCCACAATCATTTTATTTCATATGTCATTCATTTAATCATCATCGTAGGGGAGTGTGACAGGCTTTAGCAGCCGGCACTGTCTCATATCCTCTCTGTTTAATGGAGACTTGACACATTCCATTCTCTAACCGATCAATCAAGCAATACTTTGCACGATCATTTCATTTAATCTGCCATTCATTTAATCATTGTCTCAGGAAAGTGATGATGATGATGATAATTGGTGTTTTAAGGGGCCTAACATCGAGGTTATCGGCCCCACAGGAAAGTGAGACAGGCTTTAGCAGCCAGCAGTGTTTCACATTCCATTGCTAAATTGGGGGGGGGGGTCATTCATTCCTTTCCCTGATCGCTCAATCAAGCAACACTTTCCACTATCATTTCATTTCATCGGTTATTCATTTAATCATTCCTTCAGGAAAGTGCGACAGGTTTTAGCAGCCGACACTGTTTTACATCCCATAGCTAACTGGTTAGCGCTCTAGGCTTTGCCTTAAAGTATCTCGAGTTCGATTGCCTGCTGCAAACCATGGCATAGGCCTCTGCAATTCATGGTTCACTCAAATATCGACTAATGCATTTACAAGCATGGCTATTATCTTGGTCAATGCAGAGCAGTCGTGTTTCAAGTTTCTTTCCAGGGGGCCCACATCTAGTGGAACGTGGGTTAGCGATCACAGGGCCCCTGCTGTGTTCGGCATTGCTTCCACTTACTTGTGCCGGGCTCCCCTCCATCTTCTTTCCTGTCGACCTCACTTGGTTAACTCTTGTTCTCTTCCAATCGCTAGCTACTTTGGTTTTCCCTGTCACTATTCCATTCTGGCAACACTCTCCACAAACATTTTATTTCATATGTCATTCATTTAATCATTATCCTAGGGGAGTGTGACAGGCTTTGGAAGCCGGCACTGTTTCATATCCTCACTGTTTAATGGAGACTTTACTCATTCCATTCCCTGACCGATCAATCAAGCAATACTTTGCACGATCATTTCATTTGTCATTCGTTTAATCATTATCTTAGGAAAGTGCGACAGGCTTTAGCAGCCAGCAGTGTTTCACATTCCATTGCTAAATGGGGGGGGGTGTTCAATCATTCCATTCCCTGATCGCTCAATCGAGCAACACTTTCCACTATCACTTCATTTCATCGGTTATTCATTTAATCATTCCCCCAGGAAAGTGCGACAGGTTTTAGCAGCCGACACTGTTTTACATCCCATAGCTAACTGGTTAGCGCGCTAGGCTTTGGCTTAAAGTATCTCGAGTTCGATTGCCTGCTACAAACCATGGCATAAGCCTCTGTGATTTATGGTTCATTCAAACACCGACTAATGCAATCATGGCTATTATCTTGGTCAATACCATGTCCTGTGGCTCGGCAATCATTCTTGTAATTGTTTTTTCAATGATTACAGTACAATCCATGATTTATCAAATAGCGATGAATACATTGGCAAGCAATGTTGTCCATTGGAAAGGGGGTGTCAGTCCGATTTCAACGATACCTTATTCGTCAAAATCCGACCATGTGTTCGAGAGATATCGGCTTTGCCCCTGAATGTATGGCGGGTTAGTATGTGACGTCACCAGGAAACTAGGCTATAGGTTAACATTTTGGAATTTTTTGATCACCCCTCGTTGTGACGTCACCAGGAAGGTGGGCTATGGATCAACATTTCAAAACTTTTTGATCACCCCTCGTTTTGACGTCACCAGGAAAGTAGGCTATGGATCAACATTTTTGGAACTTTTTGATCAATCCTCGTTGTGACGTCGCCAGGAATGTTGGCTATGGGTTAACATTTTGGAAAATTTCGATCACCACTCGTTGTGACGTCACCACGAAAGTAGGCTCTGGGTCAACATTTTTGGGACTTTTTGATCACCCCTCGTAGGTTAGTGACGTCATGGCCGCCATTTTGTGATGTCATGGCCGCAATCTTGCGCGCGAATTTCAAAAACTGCTGACGGGGTGATCTAGAAGCCCCACTGGCCCCCTACTGGTACGGTCTATGCGGCACGGTTGACGCATGCGCAGCTCTATTTACGATCCTTTTCGTAAACTCTCCCGTCACTGGCTATGGGGAAATAAACTGGGCTCTGTGCCGGATACAGATTGGCTCAATTAAGTACAGAAAGTATGGTGCAATGCCATCTATCGGTCATTATCAGGTACTGGGCCAGCGCTATACCTGTCTCCACAACGGGAGGAGCAGAAGAGGGTGTGGACCAATGGCCTGATTCGCTGGAAGTAATTTGACATTCATTGGTTATTGGTGGTGGGGGGGGGGGGGGTTCGTTGTCTCAGACAACTAATCGCTCTCACACAAAGACTATTAATTCTAGATTTCTCTCAAAGAGGAATTTGCATCCAACATTGAAATCTAAACTTGCTCTAATAAATAGTGAAAATAATATGTATTTAATAATTCCCTATCTGGTAATGTGAATAACTAAGTCAATAAAAGAGAAAAAAAAGTACGATCATGACTACATGATAAGGCTTCACGGATTAATCTCGGTAGCTAAAAATGTATGGTTGATAAACCACCTGCACCTGTCTGGAAGAAATCGCGCGAAATATGTTGGCTGTCTTCAGTCTTCAATCTGAGTTCAGTCTTCACGGATAGTGGTTATTTTTAGTGAGTGGCAAGGTGTTAAAGAGTTTGTGCTATAGGCTATTCGTGAATGGTTGAGTGCTGAATATGTTTCTTTTTATTTTCTTTTTGCATATATTATCGGTAAATCCCGATGTGAAATGTTGACTATCGAGATTATTGTATACTGTATATGTGTTAATAGTCAAACATGAATAAGATTAGTGCTTTGTTGAATAGACCATTTTCTTCGTTGCCGTATGATGACAAAATTCAAGACAAACAATTAGGTAGACCGACTGGGTAGATTATTGACTGAGGAATAACCTAACCACCAAGGGAAGATGATAAAGAGAAGGAGATGGGTTTCGGACCAAAGAAAAAGGATGGAGAAATAGGAGGAGAGTTTGACATCAGTTATGCCTAAGAGTTCCTGTTCAAATGCAACAAGTGGTGAAAACCCTATTAAGAGATTTATTTGCATTAAGTAGGGCATGAACCTAGGAAGAGTTAGGAAAGCCAGGATCTTGCCTAACTGTTATGTTTGCGAAATGATAAATCCAAAAACAAATATTTAATTTATTTAACAAGGCAAAAGAGCGTAATGAATTTAACAAATAGGTAATAGCTTTTTGACAAATATATAATTTCAAATTTTATAACAAATGGGGGTCGCAGACCTCCGAAAAAACACCTAAAGTTTGCGCCAGGCAATTAACAATTCTATAGGTTTCAAACCTTTATATGTACTAAAATCTTTGTAAGATTTAAAAAAGACAAATGAAGTGATTAAAGTTAGACATTAAATCGAGTACAAGGTGTGTACTTTAAGAAATTTCCAAGTACCTATCTTAGAAAAAGTTACAACTTCGAAAATAACAAAAAAGAAAGCAGGTAGAATGAAAGAGAAGTTCCTATAACTTCTTATATTTACGCTAAATTACTTTTATAATAGTTATACAAAATAGGACAGGTCACTTACTGTGAAACCTGAAGAGAAAGTCAAAAGGAAGGTTCTAGACTTCCTATGTTTAAGTAGGAATCACGAGACAAATGGGGCAAGTTTCCCTTTCGTGAGACCTAAAAACAACTCACTCATGAGCTGAAAGAATTGCATTCCCTAATTAGAAGGGAGAAACAATGTAAGTTTAAAACGTGTACTAGACACGTATTTATGCAGAAGTGAATTAATGTTATATAAGAAAAAGGGGAGGGCACTTCTATAGAGTGACACCTCATTGAAAAAGACCTCAAGTAACAACTTTATTATGGTTTGTTAGTAAGGGGTTTAGGAAAGAGCAACTGGGATGGAAGGTAAATGTTCATGGCCGTATTTATAATAATCGGACGAACGCGACGCGGAAGAAATACTGAAAGAACACTGTTTATCACTATAGTTTGTTGAATGGATGAAAAGTTCACTGTAGTAGCACTAAAGTTTATGGCAAAGAAAGTTATTGCAATTGTGGAAAAAAAACTGGTTGCACTAGGTAGGCGAGAGTCTATTGCTTGAGAAAGTTATAGATTGTCATTAAGTACGCCAGAGAAAATCCCAACGGAGGAAGAAAAGTTAGCTATTGAGCATTAAATAATAAGGAAGATCCTTTAGTTTGAGAAAGTATTCACACATGTGAGTGGAAAATACATGACGGCGTGACTGGTAGATTCTGGAAGGTTCCAGAGCAATTTTGACTGAAGAATAGGGCCAAAGTTATTCCAGCGGTGGAACGAGCAAAATATATTTATAGACAGTGGGTATTCATCGGTATCCCACGTTGTGAGAAGATTTCTCATTTAATTAGCTTAAGAAAAGCTACTTTCTATTAAGGTTTGCTTAGACAGACAAAAGTCCAACATGGTAAATCCCGCGAAGGATGATTATTGCCCCAAAATATAGTAATCTCACACGGCAATAAAATTATCCTTAAAAGCATGGAGATATTAAAACGATGAGAAGGAGGTTAAAACCTGAAGTCTGTACTTATCTTTGCTGCATAGCGATGGTGAAGTTCCCTTTGAAGGTTTACATTAGAGTTCCAACATGGCGTGAAATGAAGAAAATGCCTCTTGAGTTCAGGAGGCTGGCTCTAGTTGAGCCTTGACTGAGTCGACGGTCGACGTACAAGTGAGACATGCTCAGCGAAGCACAGGGGGACCAAGGAAGGGAAAAGAGTGGGGGTAGGAGACAAAAGGAAGACATATAAGCATAACCAACATAAGAAAGTTAAATTCTCTTGAGGAAATGGTCTTCAAAGAGTTGATAGTAGACGATACTAGCGCAGCATGGTGAGTGAAAAAGTAGACGAAGTTCTCTTGATCACCGAGATGATAGCTGGCGATGGTGACGAGATCTGGTGGTGAGATGGATAAGAAAGTCCTCTTGTACAGGGAAGAATTGAGGAACTTCACAGTTTCGCTGCTAGATGACGCTAGGTGGGTCATGGAAGATATATATCTAGAACAGACTCACAAATGGCATAAGAGACATGACCACCAAAGAGAAACTAGAAGATCACTGTTGGTGTTTGAGAAAAGGGAAGGAATGAACAAGCAAAGAGTATTAAAAATATACTCTATCTTACCGGGTATTCCAAGAATACACCAAGCTGGGAAGGGTAAACACCAACAGAGAGCAGGAAAACCAATTAAACATTTAAAGGTAATGGAGCAATTAAAGACAATGGTCTTGTGATATGACCATCAGTGGTCAAGATTTTGGCCACCCTGACTCTCCCATCCCTGCCAGGATAACACTCGGTCACTCTACCAGAAATCCAGACCAGAGGAGGAGAAACATCCCTGACCAAGACCAAGTCCCCCACTTTAATGTCGGGACTGGAAAGAAACCACTTCTGTCTCCGTTGCAAGGAAGTTAAATATTCCAAGTTCCACCTCTTCCAGAAAGAATTGCGAAGGGCTTCAAGTTTACGCCAAACAATAGGTAAATTAGAATCCCTGTAAGAGCTGGAAAGGGGAGGAGGGGCAGAAAGAGAAGTGCCTATAAGGAAGTGACCAGGTGTGAGTGGAAGCAGGCCATCAGGGTCATTGGAAAGCGGAATTAAAGGACGAGAATTAACAACACCTTCAATCACAAAGTAGCTAGAAGCTGCGGGAAATATAGCTCTAGTAAAGATCGCGATAAGATGCGAAAGGAGTATTAACAAGTTTTAACAAAGCGTATAGAAACAAGTACATCAATTAAGGATAAGAATATACCAAATAAACAAAGAAACTATGCGAGTAGGAGGCAAGAACGCCATAGGTAACAACAACCTAGTAGCCATAAACAATGACCTTAAGTTATAATAAGTATCAAAGGGGTTAATCAGAAAAATACTTAAGTCAGCGAGAAACGTGACGTGACAAGCATAAATACAAAAACACATCGAATGTAACGACGAGAAAAAACAAGTTTGTTCATCAATGAACAATAAAGGTGCAAAATATGTAAGCAAGGTGCAATACATGAGCGCGTAAAAAATATGCAACGATGTTATGAAACAGGAATCGAAGCAGCTATAGGATACGAGCGGGAGTAAGTGGGAGACATAGGCATGAACGACCTTGACCCACATAGTACAGCGAGATAACGAATATAAATAGCTGAAAGAGTCCTTGACCGGAACAAGTTTATTTTGGTAATGAGGTGAGCAGCTTCTGAACTTACGGAAGCAACTCGCAAGACAATGGTTGGCAGTCAGCCAGAGTTGAGATAAGGAAAGCTTGCTCTGACCTTTGGCAAGCATAAATGAAATAAACAGCAGCTTGGCCTTACCCGAGCTTGTATACAAACAAGATTGACAAACAAGCAGTTCGAAATAAACAAACAACACTAGTTCAATCAGCTGTGACTTAAAGCGGAACTAGTAACACGTCATGCAGTCATCCGTAGCTTGGACGTGAAAAACCAATTTAGAGACATATGAAATAAAGTAAGTAATCAATTTCGCATAATTTTGAGGATCACGGAATCCGACAATTTTCAACAGAAAAAAGCTTAATTCTTCCGAACAAAGAAGAGAAGCTGGGACATTGAGAAGGAGTTTATACGTAAGAATAGTTATTCTAGATGCTAGAGAATTCAGATTTTCAAGCGGTTTCAAAAGCGGCTTCCAATTGTGAGGAAGGGGGAAGGAGCCGGCCGTGGCCATCCTACTAAATAGCGAAAGAAGTGAAACATAGCTTACAGCGAAATGATGGTGACTGATAGCCATGGTATTACACAAGGGGAAGATAATTTTGATAGAACGTTTAAGCAATTACCTGCTATAAAAAATGACATGAGAAGGTAAACGAAGTAACCAAAGGCGAGGCGAACTTGAATTGCCATTTTGTGCAGAAATAAGGCAAAACCATTTAAACAACTTACAAAGGTGGCGTAGTTGTTTACAATAAGACATCGTTTCGGCAAGTGTTTTTCAAATGTATCGAGATCAGAAACATAAGCGTTCTCTTTTTCTGAAAAGGGATTTATATCAGCTGTAACAAAATGACATTGCGATTTGGTTTGAAGACTGGGATGCTGGATTTCACCAGTAATAACCCAACCAAAATCGGTGTCTCTGGCGACCACGTTTGAAGATAGCCTACGTGTTTGTTTGCGAAGGCAATTCCAGAAAACATTGGCACTGAAAAGTACATCAATGGGACCTTGAGCATTAAACTGAGGATCAGCTAACCTTAAGTGCGAAGGAATCTTTAAACCGGAAGTATTAATAGAGCTGCTCGGAGTGTCCTTGCCAATACTGGTAAGAATGAGACAGTTTAAGTTAAGATTGGTGTTTCTTTGACAAATGTCTCTGATTTTCAATTTTGAAGACTGCAAGGCTTGAGTTTTCAAATTGTCAATGCCGGATACATTGATAGAAGTAGGCGATGACGAAAGACCTAGTTTTTTAATTAACGATCGCGAAACAAAGTTGTGAGTTGAAGCGGAATCGAGAAGACTGCGGGTTCGAAACCAATTTCCAAATTTATCTTGGATTTCGAATTGTACAGTGGACGAAAGGGCTTGCGCACTGTGAGAAGTTTCGGCGTTAGAAATGCAGGAAGAAGCATTAGTTTGTTCGGAGCTGCTCTGCATGGAGTTTAATGAAGCGGGTACTGGTGACCTCGATTGATCATGAACGTGCAATAAGGAATGATGCGGTTTTTTGCAATGAAAACAGAGGTTGGAAGACGTACAGTTAGAAGAAGAATGCTTAGGTGACAAGCAGTTGAAGCAATGTTTACTATTGAAGACAAACTTCCTTTGGTCTTCGACAGACAATTCTTTAAAAGATTTGCAGGAGTACAAAGTGTGAAACTTTTTACAGAGCGTGCATTTTAAAGATTTGTTGAGCGGCCTGATATGTTCTCTTGGATGGTTGAAAGAAGCAGAACGGGTTTGCTTGTTCTCGACAGATGGGGGCTGATGACCATTTGAAGAGACAAGTTTTTTTCTCAAAAATGTGACACTGATGACTCGCTTCGACATTTTCGCACTGAAATGAGAGTGCTGTAAGGACTTGGCACCGGCTGTTGAGAAACGAGATGAGGTGTTCGAACGAGTATTCCTCCTTGCGAGTGAGTTCGATCTCCCAAGCCTTTAATGTCGAAAAATCGAATCTGGATTTAGCTAGATGAATAAGGATGGTGTCCCAAGTTTGGACTGGCTGTTTGAGTTGATATAACGCTCTCGCGTGCAATTGAATGGAGTCTAACAGGTCTCTTAAAGAGGTGACGTCATTAGGTTGGACGGCTGGCAGGTTGAACAGACAGCGGATGTGGCGAGCGACACACAAACGTAAATTGCCATATCTCTCTTTAAGGAGGTTAAAGGCGATGTGGTAGTTATCTGCGCTTAAAGGCAGTGACTCAACCAAGGCCAAGGCCTCGCCTTCCAAGGACGTACGCAAGAAGTAGAATTTATGAATGTCGAGAATGTCATTATTTTCATGAATGAGGGAGCAGTAAAGTTCATAAAAGGAATACCATTCACCTTCTTGGCCTGAGAAGTGAGGTAGGCTTATCGTTGGAAGTAACGGTTTCGGTTTATCCTTGTGAACTGAAGCGGGTGCGAACTGGGCCGGATTGATGACCCTAGTGTCCGGTTCTGAGATACTGCGGATCAGTTGGTGGGCCTTGGCAATCCCTTCAATATACAAGGGTTCAACCTCGTCCCGATCCGATTGAAGTTCTGGGCAAGCGGATTCAATCTCGGTTTCAATTTGAACGTAGTAATCATAGGACCGTTCGTACAACTTAAGGCGTTGTGTCAAGATGTCTAGATCACATTCGGCGGGATTTATTTTGTTGATGAAATTTCTAAATCTGGTGAGTTGCCCTTTGTAGGAAGAACGTCTGGCAATGAGAGTTTCATCCTTTTCAGTAGGAGCCATGACAAAGTAGGTAAATTAAAGTACAACTCACGAAACTGTGGAACCTCGGAAATGCAGTCAGGCTGGCAGCAGCAAATAAGTTGAAAGAAGGGGACACCCCAAAGGAGACAGGAGCGGCCTCTTTCCACTTCACAGGCTTTGCACGATGTAGTTATAGCTGAAAGATTCAAAGCAGATATTAATAATTTGTAAAGTATTGTCAAATAACCTCTTAAAAAGAATAACAAATGACAAATGGACTCTCCCGGGTTTCGGCACCAAATTTTGGGTAGATTATTGACTGAGGAATAACCTAACCACCAAGGGAAGATGATAAAGAGAAGGAGATGGGTTTCGGACCAAAGAAAAAGGATGGAGAAATAGGAGGAGAGTTTGACATCAGTTATGCCTAAGAGTTCCTGTTCAAATGCAACAAGTGGTGAAACCCCTATTAAGAGATTTATTAGCATTAAGTAGGGCATGAACCTAGGAAGAGTTAGGAAAGCCAGGATCTTGCCTAACTGTTATGTTTGCGAAATGATAAATCCAAAAACAAATATTTAATTTATTTAACAAGGCAAAAGAGCGTTATGAATTTAACAAATAGGTAATATATTTTTGACAAATATATAATTTCAAATTTTATAACAAATGGGGGCCGCAGACCTCCGAAAAAACACCTAAAGTTTGCGCCAGGCAATTAACAATTCTATAGGTTTCAAACCTTTATATGTACTAAAATCTTTGTAAGATTAAAAAAAAGACAAATGAAGTGATTAAAGTTAGACATTAAATCGAGTACAAGGTGTGTACTTTAAGAAATTTCCAAGTACCTATCTTAGAAAAAGTTACAACTTCGAAAATAACAAAAAAGAAAGCAGGTAGAATGAAAGAGAAGTTCCTATAACTTCTTATATTTACGCTAAATTACTTTTATAATAGTTATACAAAATAGGACAGGTCACTTACTGTGAAACCTGAAGAGAAAGTCAAAAGGAAGGTTCTAGACTTCCTATGTTTAAGTAGGAATCACGAGACAAATGGGGCAAGTTTCCCTTTCGTGAGACCTAAAAACAACTCACTCATGAGCTGAAAGAATTGCATTCCCTAATTAGAAGGGAGAAACAATGTAAGTTTAAAACGTGTACTAGACACGTATTTATGCAGAAGTTAATTAATGTTATATAAGAAAAAGGGGAGGGCACTTCTATAGAGTGACACCTCATTGAAAAAGACCTCAAGTAACAACTTTATTATGGTTTGTTAGTAAGGGGTTTAGGAAAGAGCAACTGGGATGGAAGGTAAATGTTCATGGCCGTATTTATAATAATCGGACGAACGCGACGCGGAAGAAATACTGAAAGAACACTGTTTATCACTATAGTTTGTTGAATGGATGAAAAGTTCACTGTAGTAGCACTAAAGTTTATGGCAAAGAAAGTTATTGCAATTGTGGAAAAAAAACTGGTTGCACTAGGTAGGCGAGAGTCTATTGCTTGAGAAAGTTATAGATTGTCATTAAGTACGCCAGAGAAAATCCCAACGGAGGAAGAAAAGTTAGCTATTGAGCATTAAATAATAAGGAAGATCCTTTAGTTTGAGAAAGTATTCACATATGTGAGTGGAAAATACATGACGGCGTGACTGGTAGATTCTGGAAGGTTCCAGAGCAATTTTGACTGAAGAATAGGGCCAAAGTTATTCCAACGGTGGAACGAGCAAAATATTTTATAGACAGCGGGTATTCATTGGTATCCCACGTTGTGAGAAGATTTCTCATTTAATTAGCTTAAGAAAAGCTACTTTCTATTAAGGTTGGCTTAGACAGACAAAGGTCCAACATGGTAAATCCCGCGAAGGATGATTATTGCCCCAAAATATAGAAATCTCACACTGCCTATAAATTTATCCTTAAAAGCATGGAGATATTAAAACGATGAGAAGGAGGTTAAAACCTGAAGTCTGTACTTACCTTTGCTGCATAGCGATGGTGAAGTTCCCTTTGAAGGTTTACATTAGAGTTCCAACATGTCGTGGAATGAAGAAAATGCCTCTTGAGTTCAGGAGGCTGGCTCTAGTTGAGCCTTGACTGAGTCGACGGTCGACGTACAAGTGAGACATGCTCAGCGAAGCACAGGGGGACCAAGGAAGGGAAAAGAGTGGGGGTAGGAGACAAAAGGAAGACATATAAGCATAACCAACATAAGAAAGTTAAATTCTCTTGAGGAAATGGTCTTCAAAGAGTTGATAGCAGACGATACTAGCGCAGCATGGTGAGTGAAAAAGTAGACGAAGTTCTCTTGATCATAGAGATGATAGCTGGCGATGGTGACGAGATCTGGTGGTGAGATGGATAAGAAAATCCTCTTGTACAGGGAAGAATTGAGGAACTTCACAGATTCGCTGCTAGATGACGCTAGGTGGGTCTTGGAAGATATATATCTAGAACAGACTCACAAATGGCATAAGAGACATGACCACCAAAGAGAAACTAGAAGATCACTGTTGGTGTTTGAGAAAAGGGAAGGAATGAACAAGCAAAGAGTATTAAAAATATACTCTATCTTACCGTGTATTCCAAGAATACACCACCGACCCGAGACTTGACTATCAATTACGTATGAAAAAGTGCCAAAGTTCATCGGTCCAGGAAGTTCAACAAAGATTTATATACGGTAAGAAAAATTAATGGCTGTGTGGCTGCGGAGAAAAGGGTGCGTTATTCTGCCCCGCCCCCCATGCGTGCTTTTTGAAGGCGAATTCAATTGGTCAAGGGGTGGTGTTACAGGTATAGTTCATATATGGGAAAAGATGAATGCTCACGAGATATCGAAAGACCACATGAGCAATGTAATGAGTTTGTCCATGCTAGGCAAGGTAAACATTCAAACCCAATTGAGTTCGCAGTATAGGGAAGCCATTGCAAACCATAATGATCAGGTTGATAAAAACCGCTATGTTTTAAAACTTATAATTAATTGTATACGATTTTGCGGCGTCTTGGAATTGGACTTAAGAGGGCATAATGAAAACGATGAGTCTGAAAACAAAGGTATTTATTTTTTATTTTATTTTTTTATTTTATTTATTTTATTTGTCTAGAAAAAGATTCCCGAGAGCAGAGCTCTGTCGTGGGGAACAGTACATAGTTCATTACATAGATGACGGACTAACTATACATATGCTAAATTATAATACATTTAGAGTACAGTATACAAATAAGCAATTGAAGTGTATATTCAAAGCGACGCTTTTGACACAATACATGACCAAGGAAAAAGCGGTATAATATAATTGGAGTAATGAGACTATAAGCTAATGAGCATGCTTTGAAGTTATGAGTCAATTAGTGTTGATAAACATAAACGATAAAGATTATTTGGAAGAATGTGGTATCACAAGAGTAAGTTATTATACATTTAGAGTAAATTATTATACATACATTATTATACATTCAGAGTCAGCAAATAGTACTTTTCCAACTTTACACGAAATGGCCCAATTTGAGAGATTCTTGCTAGATCAGGTGGTACCAGGTTGTACACTGCGATGAGCGAGTGCTGCAGTGCATTGACTCCAAATTTAGTCGTTCTATTGCTGACTACATGTAACTTATTTTTTGTCTTGTGCAGTGCATTTGAATTTCATTAACGAAAGAGAATGTAGTGTTTGTGGTCATGAGACTATGCAATTTTTTATAAATAATTAAAGTAGAGTTGAAAGATACAAGCAGTTTCAACGGCTATATATTAGTTTCAGTGTACATTCTACAGCGAGGGTATACACGATTGATCTTAGAGCCCTGTTTTGTAGAACCTCAAGATTATTCAAATTAGTTTGTGAGGCTCTTCCCCAGATGAAACATAGGAATGAGAGCCGAGACTGAATCATTGCGAAGTATATTACACGTAGTGTGTGTGTTGTTACATAACACTTGATTTTAGCAAAGATTCCAACAAAAGCTGAGATTTTATTTTTTAGATTCGTTATTTGTGATGACCAAGAAAGAGTATTGTCTATTGTCAAGCCAAGGTATTTAACCTCCTTCACCCACTGAAGTCTGTTAGTACCAAAAGAGATATTTGTTGTTGCATTTAAATCATATTCACATTTATGGAACATCATGCTGACAGTTTTTGAGTAATTAGGTGTTAACAGATTCATTCTTAGCCATTCCTCCAAGTCATAACAGTCATGCTGGATATCAGAAATAATCTCCTTGTCAGATTTAGAGAAGTAAAACACCGAAGTATCGTCAGCTAATAGAGATAATCTACCCTTAAAAGGGCATAAGGTTATGTCATTTATATATATATGAGGAATAGAATCGGCCCTAGAATAGATCCCTGGGGCACACGGTATGATACCCTTTGTAAGTTACTTCTATTAGTTCCTATTTTTACAAATTGTTGCCTGTTTGCCAAGTAATGTTTAAACCACATCAATGCCACACCTCTCACACCCGCCTTCTCCAGTTTATATACAAGCAGTGGATGACTAACAGTATCAAAGGCCTTTCTTAAGTCAATAAAGAATACAGCAGATTTATTCCCTTTAACTATATTGTTTTGTAATTCGATTATAATATCAACAATAGCAGAATTAACCCCAGCCTTCTCGCGAAATCCATACTGAAATTCAGAAAAATAATGGCATTTCTCTAGATACCTCAAAAGCCTTGTTTTCATAATTATTTCTAAGATTTTTGATAATTCAGATGGTACTGAAATGGGCCTATAATTACCAGGATTTGACCTGTCATTCTGTTTATATATGGGTACAACACGAGCAATTTTAAGGGGATCTGGGACGATACCATTGACTAGTGAGCAGTTGACAAATTTTGAGATGGGTCCTGAGAGGGCACGGTTGCAAGTCTTAAGTAGTTTACTAGTTATGCCATCATAGGAGGTGTTGGTTATCTTAAGATTGTTAATGATATCAGATACTTCTTGTGAGGAGCAAGGTTCTATGAAGAATGAATTAGAACCTTCAATGATTGTTGCTGTTCGCTCCGGTAATGGAATAATGTTAGAAGATAATGTGGCAGGAACTGATACAAAGTATTCATTCAGAACATTGCAGATCTCAATTTTGTCTTCTATGCACCTATTGTTTACATTTATAATTTTAATATCAGATGTTGTATTTGAGGGTTTATTTAAAACTTCATTGATAATTTGCCAAGTACGTTTTGAATTGTGTATGTTACTTTGAAATTTATTATCATAATATGTCTTTTTTAATGATCCTCTCAATGCTGTTATTCTATTACCGTAAACCCTGTACTCTTCTTTTATTATTGTATTATCGGGGAACTTTTTTAAATTTGTTGTAACTACGTGATTTTTGCTTACACAATGCAACAAGTTCTGGTGTGCACCAGGGATTCAGGGGATAGTTATTATTCCTACACTGAGCAGTTCTAACTGTACTTGCACAGACTAGACCATCTTGGATAAATGTAGTTAAGTCTGTGTATGATGCATTAACATCATCCTCTACTAAATCAAAAGTATGGCTTTCATAATAGTTTAGGGCAAGTGTATAATCAATATGTGAGTATTTGTAAGTTTTTGGTACATTTGGATTACTGGTTGCTGTTTTTGAGGAGTCTAAAGAGAAAAGCAATGTATTATGATCACTGATATCATCAATAATATTATCTACTCTCCAATTACTTAATTTTATGCAGCAATTTAAATGATCAATCAGTGAGCTGTTATGACTTATTCTGGTGGGATATACAGTGTTGCAGGAGATAAGACCATAGCTATGCATGAAACATTTATAATTATTAGTCAAGTTATCATGACGGAGAGTATTTATATTAAAGTCACCAGCAACAATTACATTCCTCTGTTTTATGTTATCAAGAATCATTTCTAAGTCTGCACTTGTGTGATACCAGTTAGACACAAGAGGATTATAAACAGCCACAATGATGTAGCTCAGCCCTGTCCTAGAAATCTCTAATGCTAGGATATTATGATCTTTCTGTATATTATATATCAGTTTGCATTGCCAACAGTTACTTTTTGCGTAGATGGCAATTCCACCACCTCCATCTTTTGAGGTAGAATTTCTAAATAAATTAAAAGCCTCATAACCTGAAATATTATAGAAGATACATTCACCATTATCTGCAGACAGCCACGTCTCAGAAATGACAACAAAATCTACATTCTGAATAGTATCCAGTCGATCAGCAATCATCTCAAATTTCCCATTTCGTAAGCTTCTAGCATTAAGGTATATTATCCTCAAGGATGGGATAGAACTTAGTGAGGAAATGAATTTACCACACTCGAAATATGATCCCCATTGTAATTCACTTATAATTTACTGATATGTCTGTTGTATAGATTGTACATTATCATTCTATGATCGTGATCCAACGATCGCAAGTAGTTTGTCAATGTCCTGCTCCGTCTTAATAGTAAACACCTCTGAGGAATAGGCTGAAATTTTTGCCAGAATTCTGCCTTGCCGGACAAACACCCTTTCTAGTCCCATATTTCTTCCTTCACGAGCTTTCTTAAACAGGGTCTCGTTGTACGGGGTCAAATGTTCATTCAGGTCGATATTAACCTGAGGGCCACGAAATCCTAGCAGAGAAGTGCTCAATTTCTTGAGGCGTCTAGCAGCTACTAGAAGAGCATCCTTCCTGGTTCTCTGAACAAAACGCACAACGATGGGCTTTGGAGTGTTTTATTGTAGGATGACACCCTATGAATGGTGTCAATGTTCTGTTCCTGAATAGGCACATCCAGAATATTGCCTATCTTCACCATAATATTCACAAGGTTTTCATCTTGCGTGAAAGGAACACCTGTAATCTTCAGATTGTTCGCTCTCGAGTACTGTTTCAATTCCTCAACATCAGTTTTGAGGCTTGATACATCATCCCGGAGCTTTACACTAGATCCCTTAACACTCTGAACCTCTGCAGTAACGGCTTTAATTTCCGTTTGCATCCTGCCCATTTCGATAGAAAACTCGTCAAATTTATCACTGACGAATTTGACAGAGGTTTTCAATTCGGTGTATACCGTTTCTAAATCTTTAAGTTTACGAAGAATTATATCAAATTTGGACGTAATAGAACTGTCAATTGATGATTCCACAGACGTGTGTTGGTTGTGATCAACTGACGCCGATACACACGATACACATACCCATGTCCGATCCTTCCTTGGAAGAGTCTCCAGATGCTCGATCTCATGTTTCTGCTTTTTTAAACATTCTTCACTCATATGGCACCATTTACAACACTTCTTACACTTTAATTTCCTTTGATTCGCTTTAAATATCTCAGAGCACACAATACATACGTCCGCCATGTTTACTTGAATCATCAATTTTTAAGGAGTTAACTTAATTCAGTTCAGTGCCGAGCTAGATCATGACCTCAAGGAACACCTCTGTCGTTCTCAATACACCTCATCTGCTACGAAATACACATCAAAAACAATTCAGAACGAGTTACTTGGGTGCATGTTAGAAGTACATCACGAAGACATTCTTAAAAAATCAAAACTGTTGAATACATAGCGGTCATTGCGGATGAAACTACTGACGTGTCCAATCAGTTTGAATTAGTAATCGTGCTACGATACATAGTTAAGGGAAAGCCAGTTGAGAGATTCTGGAAATTTATTAACCCCGATGGACATGACTCAAATACAATCTCAAACTGCATACTACACGAACTACAATTAATTACTGGAAATGACTGTAATAAGCTCATTCCTCAAAGCTTCGATGGCGCGTCCGTTATGAGTGGTGGTTTAAATGGCGTACAGAAGCAAGTAAGGGATAATTACCCATATGCTAATTATATTCAATGTTACGCCCATCAAATGAATTTAATTATGTCTAAGGCAGCGTCAATCAATCGTCAAGTACGCATTTTTTTGCAAATCTATCAGGTATATGCTCATTTTTTCAAACTCTTCACAACGCACACAAATGTTAGATGAAATTGTCCAGAGAAGGTTACCTCGGGCTTCTCAAACGCGATGGAACTTTCATTCTCGTGGAGTGAGAACGGTGATTGAACACAGGAAAGATCTCATTGATGTTTTGCAGTCGATAGGAAACCGTGATGACATAAGAATGCAATCTACCCTCGCTCAAGCCAGTTCTTGCGAACTACTGCTGAATGAAGTTGTTGAAGAGAATGAATATTTCTCGTACTTTCTAATCTTGCTCGCATGTAAATATCGTTTGTCTTTTGTCAAATGTATATTCTTTGGCTTTATGTTCTTTGCGTTTTTTCTGTACTCTGTATCCTGTGTTCTTGTTCAATACAATCTAAGTTAACATGTGTTCGTGTATTTTAATCTGTTCATCCCGTGTTTAACAGATACAATAGAAACCCATGCATAGCTCAAGTAGTTTCAATAGGTTATGGGCCCAGACATAACGGTGTTCTGTGAACATTTTCTTCAGTGAACTTTAAAGTGAGAAGGCAAAATGAGTGAACATACTTCGAGTTCTTGTGCTTATGGGTTTCCGAAATTGAGTGGTCAGGAAGATTATTCGAACTGGTCTTTTGGGATGTCAAATTATCTCAAAAAGCGTGGGTTGTGGGCCAGTGTCCGAGGCACAGATGTGTCGGAGGGATATGATCGGCGTGACGAGAGAGCGCTGGCGGATATATGTCTCATGGTGGCTGTTCACAATTATCCCCATGTTCGAGACTGTGCAAAAGCTAAGGATGCCTGGCATGCCCTTGAAAAGGCTTTTGAAGATAAAGGAAAGTGGAGGTATATCACGACCGTGCGAAATCTGTGCTTGCTCAAGTTATCAGATTTTGATTCCATGGACCAGTATATTGGTGAGGTTATGTCAGTTACACAGAAGATAGCAGCTGTTGATGAGCCTGTCGCTGATAAGTTTGTTGCTGCTATGATACTTCGACGTCTTCCTGATGAATACGTTAACTTAGTTATGACCGTAACCTCAACATCGGAGGAACTACAGTTGGACCGCATCAAGTCTATCTTGTTGGACGAAAGCTTTCACCGAAGTCATGATGAGAAGCCAGCTGATGGGGCAGCCCTGTACAGCTACACCAAGAAGGAAGTCAGGTATGTCAAGAAACCAAAGAGCTCTAGTGAAAAAGCGGTTGACAAAAGTCATTGGAAGTGTTGGATTTGTGGTGAAAAGGGTCACGGAAGAGACACTTGTCCACAGAAGACAAAAGTTCAAAGTGCACCGAAGTGTCCAAAATCCAATAAAAGTCTGTTTTGTGCTTTAACTGCTCGCGTACCAAAGAATTGTTTCGTCATTGATTCTGGCTGTAGTGCTCACATGTCTCCTAATGTTAAACTTATGTCAAATTATAAATGCAATGATGTTCCTGATATAAGCATTGTAATTGGTAATAATGATAAGTTGTCTGTACAAGGAGTTGGTGACATTGCACTGAATGTAAGAGACAGTATTAATAATCTGTCAGACGTGAAGCATGTTCCAGGACTGATTGTTAACTTGCTGTCGGTAAGTCAGATGATTACAAGGGGTGCTGTTGTCGTGTTGAACAAAAATGGATGTGAAATCTTGGATTCAGAGAATTTCTCAGTGAATGGTGGCGTGCTAGCTACTGGTTCAGTTTTGAATAGTCTATATTATCTGAATGTTAACCAAGATATGTCTGCCCTTGTTGGTGATGTTTCTGATTACCATTTGTGGCATCAGCGGTTGGGCCTCCAACAGAAGTTACAGGTCTTAAGTCAAATGTCTGATGTTGTTAAATTTAAGGAAATACCAAGGGAATTGTGTGAACCATGTGTTCTGGGGAAGCAGCAAAGGCAATCATTTCCACAGGTAAGTCACTCGAGGAGTGAAAGTTTTTTGGACTTGGTACACTCTGATCTATGTGGGCCACTCCCTGAGACCTGGAATGGTGTTAAATACATGATGACAATAATTGACGATTTTTCCAAGAAGGTTTTTGTTTATTTTTTGAAACAAAAATCTGAAACCAAGGAGAAAGTCAAGGATTTTGTTGCATATTGTGAAACTCAGAAAGGTAAGACACCAAGGATTTTTAGATCTGACAATGGTAAGGAATTTGTCAATTCTGACCTGAACAAATATTTCAAGGAAAAATGGATTGTGCAACAGAAAACTGTAACGTATACAGCTGAACAAAATGGCGTAGCCGAACGTCACAATCGTATCATTATGGAAAGGGTTAGATGCATGTTGTTTACAACAGGATGTTCTGAAAAACTGTGGGCAGAAGCAGCCAATACGGCAGTGTATATTTTGAACAGGAGTTCTCATTGTAAAGTTGATAATGCTATACCAGAGGAATTGTGGACTGGTAAAGCTGTACGTCATGAGAATATGGAAATATTCGGTTGCGATGCTTATGCCCATGTTAGAAAACAGGTGCGTACTGGCAAATTGGAACCCAGAAGCAAGTGTTTTGTGGTTGTTGGGTATGATGGGGAAAAGAAAGGTTACCGCCTGTTTGATCCCAGTAAAACTACAGAGCAGATTGTTAAATTTGTAGAACATAAATTCACCAGATGTGATGAGAAAAATGTTGAAATGAGCGATGTAATGTATTGTCCGATGCATGACATTGTAAATGATGATGAAAACCGAATTGGACAGGATAATAACCTGCCAATCATTGAAGTTTCAGTTGCTGGTCAGGTTAGTGACAACATTGATGTTCCAGGTATTCCTCAGGTTAATCAAGACATTGTTGTAATTCATGATGATGAAAATGATGACATTGACCAGTTTGGTGTTCCAGAAAATGCAGGTGGGGGGTACCCTTTAAAGGAGAGACGCCCAAAACAATTTCCTGATTATGAGGTCTATTTTGCTGAAAGTGGTGGTTATGTGGAACCAACCGCTGTGTCTGAAGCACTTAATGGTAAGGAAGGCATGCAATGGAAAAAGGCGATGGAGGAAGAACTCAAGTCATTTCATGATAATGATGTATGGACATTAGTTGAGAAACCTGATGGAACAAATATTGTAAGATGCAAATGCATGTTTAAAATGGAACATAATACTGAAGGTGAAAATGAAAATCCAAAGCCTGCTTCCAGTCTCCGACCGGGTCAGGAATGGAATGAATGAAGCCCCCATCTAGCGGCGAGGATATGAACTGTGCCGGCTGCCGAGGCCTGACGCACTCCTCTGGCGCAATGATTTAATGAATGACAGATGAAATGAAATGATAGTGCAGAGTGTTGCTGGAATGAAATGTTGACAGGGAAAACCGGAGTACCCGGAGAAAATCCTGTCTGCCTCCGTTTTGTCCAGCACAGATCTCACATGGAGTGACCGGGATTTGAACCACGGACCCAGCGGTGAGAGGCCGGCGTGCTGCCGCCTAAGCCACGGAGGCTGGAATACTGAAGGTAATGTGTCTAAATTTAAAGCACGCTTAGTGGCTAACGGTTGTTCTCAACGGTACACAGTTGATTATCTGGAAACTTTTGCACCTGTAGTGCGGTATAGTACATTGAGATTTATTTTTTGCTCTTGCTGTAAATATGGATCTGGAAGTTCATCACCTTGATGTTTCAACAGCTTTTTTGAATAACGTTCTTAAAAATGATATTTATATTGTACCCGGATCGTTCACACGTCCATGACATGATGAAGTCATTATTGTGTCGAAGAGACGTTAGTCTATATTGGCGACGGAACGGATTCCTTTAGAATAGCGCGCTTGGAAACTTCGAGTGTTGAAGGAGGTATAAGACGTAGGGCGAGTGCCGGTGAACTGTCACGTGAGCGCTGGACTACGTAACAGAAAAAAAGGTTTTCTAGAATTTCCTCTAGACGATGGAATAGAACTTAGAAAAGTAGCACAGTTTTCTGGCAATTGAATTAGAAGAAAATAGAGCTATCAAGCAAGAAAATCCGTTCAGCAGGAGCTGAGATACGGAATGGAAGTTTCTAGAAGTTCTACCGCTGGGAGGATAAAAGGAGCCAGGAAATCCAGGAAGGCAGGTACTTCATCAGAGCAACTGCTCTAGTGTACATCAACGCTACATCGTGAACGAGGGTTTACGTCGTTATTATAGTCACCGAAGGACTTAGTCGCGGGACGAGCTGTCCAAAGACTTAGTTTATGTTCAGTGAACGAACACTTACATTATCGAACGTCTTAGAATATTGGATGACATTATGGTCAATTTATTCTACTGGTAGAGTAATGGTTGAATTTTGTAATACCATTCACGAAGTTCAGCCTACAAAACAGTATGTTTCTTGTGGTGAAACTGAATATCTGGCACTTCATAAATACCAGAAAGACATTGAATTTATAGTTCATTTCACGCTGCTGACAGGTGTTCCTGTGATAGTAAAGCGAATGAATCCGCAATTTTCGGATATAGAACTTATTCTTGTGTCCAACATGAAGAAAGTATTTGAACAGTACAAAACTTTAGAACAATTCAACATGTCGAATTTTACCGAGTACAACGGAAGTGTTAATGAACGCGCTGTGTTAAACACCGACATGCGCCGTTAAAACTACTCGAGGGTAGGTGTGATATGGAAGGGAACGAAGCTGATATGGAATCGCAGATGACCATGGGAGGACGCTATGGAAATAGTGAACGCCGAAGGACACGCATTACCATCACATCAAGCATGAAGTAACCCAACTCTACATGTATTATTCACTATCCTAATGTAGTATTTGAGAATTCCTTTTTTTATACCGTCACAATAAGAAATCAACACCATCATCGTTATGAGAACGTCTATTATATTTGTCCAGGATGACAAATTGAGCTACATTGAAGTCCGACAACTTATTATTCTATTTTACTACTTTGTCAGGACAACAGTCACATTCATGTGTTACGAAATGGAATATTTAATTTATTTTCAAGGGATAAAATTATTTTTTCTACAGCTCTTATTAGAGGCCCGATTATAACTTGGATTATTTAAATAATTTTATTTATTATTTAATAATAATAAATTACTATGGAATAAATAATTTAATGGTATTGAAAGTTGAAATACACCATTTAAAGTTATAAATAATTTATTTTGGGAGGTGATAGCACCACATTTATAAATTTAATTTAATTGTTGATCGTGATTAAAAATTGCAGAATTAATAATCAGAAAGTGAGTGTTATAAATAATTAGTGATGAGGATATAAACAATGATTTAATTATTTATGGATGGAATAGGGCAATAATAATCATTTTGATGTTGTAGAGAAACAACAATGCCTAAATATTGTTTTTCCAGTAATAGTAATTTCGTGGAAGGATTTAAATAATTGCAACAGTAATGAATTTAATATCATAACTTTTGTTTATTTTTGGAACCGAAGTTTGTATTTATTAACAGGTTTAAATGAGTTTATGAATGAAGTGGAATAGCAAGAATTTGAGAGTAGTAAATTTTCCAAAAGCACTAAAAATATTAAATAAAGGAAAAATAAAGCGGCAGGTATTAAAATGTATAAATTTAGGGTGAGATTATGTAAAATGGAGGCGAGGAAAAGTTGACCAGGAATAACTACACATTTTCAATTGAAAAAATTAAATTTGAGAACACAGTAAAATGGTAAGACAGGATATTACAAAAAAATAAAATAATAATAATAATAAATAAAAAGAATGTTTTGCTAAAAAATATTTGAAGTCAAATATGATGATTTTAGTGTGCGACTAGGATTGTCGACACTTGAGTTTGTGTGGGAGCCAAGGGGTCATCCAAGAGGGCATTTGTTCCTGTAGTTATGAGCACATGTAGATGTGCATGTGTTATTGGAAGTGTTTGAGAAGAGCGTGTGGGCTCTCAGTTGTAAAAGAAGGGTAAGGCAAGTAGACCGCCCCATATTCTAGTCAAATTCCAGAATCTGTAGATCTGAATATTACATTTTTTACCTGGATCAATCTAAATTTCCATCTTTATGCCTAGATAACTGAATCACATATGAGTTTAGATTTGATGAACTTGACCGAGAAAAAAATATTAAGAAAATAAATAGTTGCTAATGCAATAATGGAAAATAACTGAAAATATTCATATGTTGTGCTTGGAATAATAATAATAATAATAACAATAATAATAATATTTGAAATGAGCATTAAATATTCATAATATGAGAGTGTGAGAAGACCTGTTGTAAATAAATGTATAGGAAATTTTGAAAATAATAATAATAATAATAATAATAATAATAATAATAATAATAATAATGATAAATTATTTGATTAACATTTTTGATTTTTGAGATAAAGATTATCTGAGTGTGAGGAAAGATTTGTTAGAAGTAAAAGTGATTTAATCAACTGATAATGGATCACAACAATTTATATTGTTAACAACAATTTATGCTAATGTTTATAACAAATTTTGAAATGAGTAAATTTAAAATTTTGTTTAGATGAAACAATTGGAAATGAGAAAAGGAAAAGATTTATTTTTCACATCATTATTAAAATAATGAAAATTTATCAACAATTTTTGTTCTTTGAAACAAAAAAATCGAAACACAATAATATTAACATTCGACTTTATGTTAGCCGAATTTTGATATTATGTTGATGTAAAAATTCGATAAATCAAGTGAAATAATTTTTTTCGATATTTTTTTGGGGGAAAACATCATCGAAATTATCAAAGTGAAAGTTTTCGAAATAATACACAACGTGTACTTGAACAATCAAAACAAATCTTCGTGAAAGTGAAACTGCAAAAATGTAAATAGAGGAATCACCAGAACTCTTAATTGAATCGTGATTACCTAAGTGTAAATATTAGATTATATTTTCGTTTTTGTTGATGCCAGAATGGACTATTAATTTTCTGGATATCAATTCGGCGAAGTTTGAGGGTGTTTATAGAGAATGTTGATTTTTTATGTGTGAGTGTATTTGTGTTTTGAGGGGTTTTGCCAGTCTATTACAAAATTTTAAATTATAAATAAATTGAGATTTTTAAGAAGTGTGCTATTTTCAAATAATTTCTCTCCCTACCTTACTTGTGAATTACCGATATCAGGGATATCCTAATATTCGCCTAGATAGACCCGAGATAGATTTTCTCGTGGTAAATTGATTTCGGTATTTTACAAAATGTGGTCTTTGGATCTCGGTCCAAACGGGCACATAAGGTAGAGAAGAGAAGTTTGGCACTCGTACTAAGGGGTTCGAATGGGTCTTTCGAACTTGTTTTTCGAATAGACAATCGTGTAGACTTGTGAATTTTGTTTCGACAATTGACAAAAATCCAGTAAATTATTTTGAATTAAGGGAGAGTGTTAAGTCCATGTTTTGAGGACATAGTTAAGCTTGCATTTTGGAATAAGTAATTTGATTTTGTGACGATTTTGTTTCATAGGGGAGTAATTATTAAGTGAGTTTTATTAAATTAAATATTTTTAATAAATGTTAGAATTGGGAGTTTGTTTTTGGTTAGATGAAAAAGCACACTTATAGTATCCAGATGGAGGATTTTTTGAACTTTGCATAATATATGATGTTGATTGAAAGTAAAATTTAAGTGAGTAGAAATGTTTTTCCATTAGACATCGACGTAGGGTAGATCTCAATTTATTGTGAATTCTCAAATACTATTGGGCTAGTATACGTTTAATATTAAGGCTTCGTTTATCCATAGAATACCTATCCTGTATTTCTCTTTGAATATAATGGATAAAGTGTTGGAGGTGTTGGCTCGAATGGAGTCAGACAATAAGCAGAGCATCGAGAAGGCTACTCAATTGGAGAGCATGTTATTAGAAAATTCCAAAAGGTTGGAAAAACAAATCCAAGAAAATTCTAAATATTTGGAAAGTAGAATAGACACCAAACCCACTGAATATTCTAAATCAGTAGAATCGAAATTATCAGACTCAATAGAATCCAAATCAAATGAAAATTCTAAATCTTTAGAATCTCAATTATCTGAATCTTTTGAATCCAAATTAAATGAAAATTCTAAATCTTTAGAAGATAAATTATCTGAAAAACAGACTCACTAGAATCTAAATTATCAGAGAAGTTGTCAGAGAATTCTAATTCACTTAAATCAGACATTGGTAGTACACTTTCAGAGAACTCTAAACATTTTGTGGATAAATTAAGTATTAGTACCGAATCTTTGAGAGAAACTTTGGAAGAAAAAATTGCCAAACATTCCAAAGCTCTTGACAGGTTCACCGAAAGTTCACGTCTTATGGATTTAAAAATCCTTGGTAATTCTTAAAGTTTAACGTTAGATTTAGCGGATAATAATAAATTGTTGGAACACCGATTGACAGAAAATCTGGGAAAACAGTTCGTGGAGAAGTCGAAAATTTTTGGGGAGAAACTTGGAGAATTATTTGAAAAATCCAAGAATTTAGAAGCTAGGTTAGAGGAAAACAAATTTTCACTTGAAACCAAAATTATTGAAAGTACCAAAAGCTTAGAGGACAAATTAGGAAAATCACATGATAAATTGAAGGGCATGGAGGAAAACTTCGAAAGGCATTCGAGAAAAGTAGCTGATGACTTGATAAACTTGGAGATCAAAATAACTGAAGAATGTAGTATCACTTCTAGGCAGGTGTTGCAGAAAGTGGCAACCGATTTTCAGGGCACGATTTTGGATCAACTGAAAGGAATTAAGGCGGTGCAAGAACTTAGTAAGAATATAAAAGAAATAGCACTTACTGAGGTCAGAAATTCAATAGTAGAGGAAGCGAAAGAGGATGTCCAAGAAGTGAAAAGTTCTTTTTCCACACATATCAAAGTGATATCTGAAGATGTGGGTAAAATTCAAAAAGATGTGTCTCAAGTGACTAACCTTGTGAAAAATCACGAGACAATCATCGAGAAACTAGTCAAAGATGTTCAGGAAACTAATGAGGATGTGAAAAGTAAAGAAACTGATCCTGTTACTAAAGAGTTTGCCAAGAAAACAATAGAAGAAATCCGCGGGGAGATGGAGAGGAAGACGGATGATTCTGGATTAAAAAGGAGAGTAGGGACATTCGAAGAAAAACTTTCTTTGTATAAATCTCAACTGGAGCAAAAAAGATTGGAAGAGATCCCAAATTTTGAGATGAGTAAGAAGAAAGAGATTTCCAAAGAAATGGAAGATCCCAAGATTATGACAAATTCTACTCCTATTACCATACACAAGGACAAAGATGATAAACCTGGGAAGTTTACCGGAACTGGAAGTATTCCACCAGCAGAATTTCTACGAGAGGTCAAGGATTACATCCGGGATTCAAAAATTTCAAAGGACAGAGAAATTAGAGTTGTGAGCCGATTTATGCATGGACCTGCACTGGTTTGGTTCAGGGCGTTCAGGTCAAGTTTCCATAACTTTGAAGAATTTTCCAGGGGGCTAATGAGAAAATTTTGGTCGCCGGAAACTCAACAACAGATAAGGGCGGAGTTGTATGCCAAGATATACTCGACATCTCAACCAACGAAATATTCGGCTTATTTCTCGCAACAATTATCCAAATTGCAATTTCTCGAACCTCCAATGCCAGATTTTGAGATGATATCTGCATTAATTCGACAATTCCCAATAGAGGTACAACGAACACTGATTGCGGCTAATATAGGGGATATGGAAGAATTTGATGAGGTACTGCAGAGGTTACATCATGCCAATGCACAATTTTTTCATTTAAAAGGTAGCAAAAATGAAAATCATACAATAAATACTGTAATGACTGATCGTCAAAGTCAGACGAATCAACATTGGAACAAACCTAAAGATCATGTTGAAAATAAAGAATGGAGCAACACTAGGGACACTCCATATCAAAACAGGAGCATTGGAGCAAACTTGGTTTTCAATCGAAACCGTATAGTAGGCCACAACAACAGAGTCAATAACAATATGGGAGTCAACAACAACGACAGAGATCATATTATGATAATCAGCAACAGCAACAGAACAGAAAAGAAGAACAACGAGGAAAGGAGAATTTTAGGCAACAGGCTTGGGAAGATCTTGAAAGGATTTATCAAGACAGTCAGGAATTCCTAGATGAGCAGCACAATAAACCAAGTACATCGGGATTGCAGAAGGCAAATGATCATAAGAAATATAATAAGAAAACGTCGAATACTCCACAATATGCAGAAGTTAATATCTTTCACCTCGCAGATTACAAGTTCTCTGATGAAGATGAAGAACTTGAAACTGTTCGCAGAACAGGAGACGGAACCAAGAGGTAGAGGAAAAATAACAAGAAAACATCGTGGGAGAAAGTATTTTATTTAAGAGCCAGATGACAGCAGGAAAGAAAAAAATATATAATGTGTAATATTTTTTTTTTAAATGGCGTGAGGGGTGGATGTACCCGGATCGTTCACACGTCCGTGACATGATGACGTCATTATTGTGACGAAGAGACGTTAGTCTATATTGGCGACGGAACGGATGACTTTTGAATAGCGCGCTTGGAAACTTCGAGTGTTGAGGGACGTAGAAGACGTAGGGGCGAGTGACGTGGAACTGTGACGTGAGCGCTGGTCTACGAAACAGAAAAAAGGTTTTCTAGAATTTCCTCTAGACCAGGGTGGTCCAACCTTTAGTTATCCGCGGGCCAATCAAACTTTAGTATAGGAATGTGAGGGCCAGAGACATTCCAGAAAGAAAACGTATTCGGTATTACATATTTTACTCAAAAACATTTATACAATTTTTTATTAAAAGAAGTTTAATATTACTAGTTTAATATACCACTTCATTTTACAGTTGAGAATTCAATGTGATGATTGGCACTGCTTTCCTGATACAAGTGTATCAATGCCAACTGTAAGTTCAGTAAGGCAAAGTCTCAGGCTCGATTCCAGCGAAGCACTTTCAATTCGATTTCTCGTTTTTGATTTAATTTGTTTGAGAGCAGAAAAAGCACTTTGGCACACATACGTACTGCCAACAGCGATAACACTTGCAGAGAGAATTTAAGCAGTTTAGGAAAACGTTCTTTAGAAATCAGTTTCCAGAAATTTTCAGGGACATCACACTTTTTAGTCTGGTAGAATGGGTCTGCCTGAGGATCACAAATTTCCATTTGAAGGTCGCAGGGCACCTCACTCACTTCAATATCCATGGGGTTGTTGAACAGTGCAAGTTTTGGTTTTAGGGAGTCAAAATCCTGGAATCTGTTCTGGAACTCTTTCTTGATATCAATTATTATTTCATGAAACATACTAAAATTTATGTCACTTTTTTCTTCTTTCAACTGCTGACAAGATGGGAAGTGTGCCATATTATTTGCCTTCAATGAAATTTGTAGTACATCACGTTTTTTGCGGAAACCCTCAATATGTCCATAAAGGTGGGAGATATTTTATTTTCTGCCTTGTAGTTTCAGGTTTAAAGCATTTAGATGGGATGTTAAATCTGTCAGAAATGCAAGATTATTTAAAAAACTTGATTTCATCCAGTTTTTCTTGATACTCATGCCCAATGTTTTCATGTTTGAGAAAAGCAGGAATTTCAGTCCTCAACCCAAAAAAAAACTGTTGCAAGCAATTTCCAGCACTTAGTCAACGCACTTCACAGTACAATGAAATGTCACCATACTCAGCTTCCAAATTGTCCAGGAATGCAATAAATGCTCTGTGTCTACCGGCTTTATTGTCTCCCCTTATTAAATTTACAGTATTTACAACAGTTTTCATTGTCTCACTGAGCCTTATCATTTTTCCACAGAGAGCCTCCTGGTGGATAATGCAGTGGAAAAACAAAAAAATTCAATCCTTTTTCTTTACACAACCCTACTAAACGAATGTTACGACCAACCATTGCTTTAGCTCCATCTGTTGCAATGCCAGAGCACTTCACAAAACCTCCATATTTAGAAACGACATCATCCAGTGCGTTGAATATGTCAATACCTTTCTTGCTGGTTTCTAATTATCTTAATTCCAACAGTTCTTCATGAATTTCAAATTCTTCGTTTATTGTTCTGACAAAGATAAGGAGCTGGCCGATGTCAGCTATATCTGTGCTCTCATCTAATGCTAGAGAGTAAAATTTACATTTTTCCAAAATGCTCTTTAGAGAACCTGAAACTTCAACAGCCATATCATTAATTCTTCTTCTGACTGTCTGATGAGACAAGGAAACTGTTTCAAAATTTTTAGCCATCCTATTATCTCCAAATGAAGATGCCATTTTTACAGCACATCTCTTAATGAGCTCACCATCCCTAAAATACTTTTTACTTTTAGCTAGCTCTAAACATACCTCATAAGATGCCTTTAAACCGGCAGTGCTTGATGGTTGCTGAAATATATTCTCCTGTCTTGTTAATTTCTGCTTCAAATCATTAAACACACAACTTCTGGCACTTCCCTGGTATTGGTCGTATTTTGATTTATGCAAGCTGGTATAGTGTCTATTCACGTTATACTCCTTCGAATCACCTAAGACTTGAGAACAGATAACACACTGTGGTTGTCTATTATGTTCAACAAAAAAGTAACTTTCCTGCCACTTTGACTGAAATTGTCGTTTCTCATCTTCAACACTCCGTCATTAAGACCCGCCATATTGGGTACCGCTCTCGCAACGTGGAAGGTTAGAAGGTGGGTTTGTTGCTTAACAATGGGTAATGGTAGGATAAGGTATTGTTGGTTTTAACTTGGGAGTAGGAGAGGATAATTGGCTATGGCAGGCTTGACGATAACGAAGAATTAGCAGCTAATGGACAGGCGGATCATCAATTCACGGAGCTCGAAGTGATAGCGTGTGGCTTGCTCGGAAGCTATAATAGTCTCGGCCTCGATCTCTGTCTGTTATATGACCTCTTCGAAGACAGACAGACAGAAGACCTGCGACGTAAAATCAGCAAAGCTTTTCTGAAAGCCTTTCAGCCCATAAGGGCCATGAGAGCTGTGTAGGAACGGTATAAGGAAATAGCAGCATTTGTTTAAGAGGGTTTGGTCTATTCCTATGCATCAGAACTGGTCAGAATATGACCTGATGCATATAGCACGAAAGAGTGAAATCAGAAGTAGCGAGAGGGCTAGTAATTATTGAAGAAGAAAAGAAATAAAAGAAGGAGTTAAATATGAGGTGTACATAGAGCCAGGAGAGGCATACGGCGTAGTGAAGGTTTGGCTTGGCGATAAGATCGAACCCGCGGCCCGCTGGGCACCATCCCGAGTAGCTCGGCCGTGGCTAACCACCCGAGCAGGTACTTAGCGCCACCGCGGGGCAAGGAGGGGATGATGAGAGTATTCTTGATTAGCTGTTAGAGTATATGAGGGCTGATTAAAGGGAAATGGTGGCTAGTTGCTGGAGAATATGGAGTATGCTAGTAAGGGCTCTATTTTGGAATTGTGGAGCGCTTGGAGAGGAGATGGGTAAAGTGAGAAGGGATGGGATGAGTTGGCGCTTGTGTGTAAGCTGCAACTGCCTGTGTTGATGTTTAAGGGCAGATTTATTAATGAGCTTACATCCCGCATACGAACGATCGCGAACTTATCGGCAGCCAATCACTGGCAGCCAACCAGTTGTCGCCTGGGGGCGGGGCCACTCTCGTGCCGTACGTGTTCGTGGAAAGACAATTCTGATTACTGGCGTATTTTTCGGGATATTTCCTTTTCCACCTGGCTCCTTCGTAACATTACTGAATGAAAGTAAAAATTACAGTAGGCATGCCACGGATTATAATTGTCGAAGAGTGAAGGGCAGTAAGAAGGGCAAGGGCCAACAGAAATGAACAGGTGGGCCGCATGCGGCCCTCGGGCCGCGGGTTGGACCACACTGCTCTAGACGATGTAATAGAACTTAGAAAAGTAGCACAGTTTTCTGGCAATTGAATTAGAAGAAAATAGAGCTATCAAGCAAGAAAATCCGTTCAGCAGGAGCTGAGATACGGAATGGAAGTTTCTAGAAGTTCTACCGCTGGGAGGATAAAAGGAGCCAGGAAATCCAGGTAGGCAGGTACTTCAAAAGAGCAACTGCTCTAGTGCACATCAACGCTACATCGTGAACGAGGGTTTACGTCGTTATTATAGTCACCGAAGGACTTAGTCGCGGGACGAGCTGTCCAAAGACTTAGTTTATGTTCAGTGAACGAACACTTACATTATCGAACGTCTTAGAATATTGGATGACATTATGGTCAATTTATTCTACTGGTAGAGTAATGGTTGAATTTTGTAATACCATTCACGAAGTTCAGCCTACAAAACAGTATGTTTCTTGCGGTGAAACTGAATATCGGGCACTTCATAATTACCAGAAAGACATTGAATTTATAGTTCATTTCACGCTGCTGACAGGTGTTCCTGTGATAGAAAAGCGAATGAAACCGCAATTTTCGGATATAGAACTTATTCTTGTGTTGAACTTGAAGAATGTATTCGAACAGTACAAAACTTTACAACAATTCAACATGTCAAATTTTACCGAGTACAACGGGAGTGTTAATGAACGCGTTGTGTTAATCACCGACATGCGCCGTTAAAACTACACGAGGGTAAGTGTGATATGGAAGGGAACGAAGCTGATATGGAATCGCAGATGACCATGGGAGGACGCTATGGAAATAGTGAACGCCGAAGGACACGCATTACCATCACATCAAGCATGAAGTAACCCAACTCTACATGTATTATTCACTAGCCTAATGTAGTATTTGAGAATTCCTTTTTTACACTGTCACAATAAGAAATCAACACCATCATCGTTATGAGAACGTCTATTATATTTGTCCAGGATGACAAATTGAGCGATTTTGAAGTCCGACAACTTATTATTCTATTTTACTACTTTGTCAGGACAACAGTCACATTCATGTGTTACGACATGGAATATTTAATTTATTTTCAAGGGATATTTTTTTTTCTACAGCTCTTATTAGAGGCTCGATTATAACTTGGATTATTTAAATAATTTTATTTATTATTTAATAATAATAATAAATTACTGTGGAATAAATAAATTAATAATATTGAAAGTTGAAATACAGCATTTAAGTTATAAATAATTTATTTTGGGAGGTGATAGCACCACATTTATAAATTTAATTTAATTGTTGATCGTGATTAAAAATTGCAGAATTAATAATCAGAAAGTGAGTGTTATAAATAATTGGTGATGAGGATATGAACAATTATTTAATTATTTATGGATGGAATAGGGCAATAATAATCATTTTGATGTTGTAGAGAAACAACAATGCCTAAATAATATTTTTCCAGTAATAATAATTTCGTGGAAGGATTTAAATAATTGCAACAGTAATGAATTTAATATCATAACTTTTGTTTATTTTTGGAACCGAAGTTTGTATTTATTAACAGGTTTAAATGAGTTTATGAATGAAGTGGAATAGCAAGAATTTGAGAGTAGTTAATTTTCCAAAAGCACTAAAAATATTAAATTGAGGAAAAATAGAGCGGCAGGTATTAAAATGTATAAATTTAGGGTGAGATTATGTAGAATGGAGGCGAGGAAAAGTTGACCAGGAATAACTACACATTTTCCATTGAAAAAATTAAATTTGAGAACACAGTAAAATGGTAAGACAGGATATTACAAAAAAATAAAATAAAAATAATGTTTTGCTAAAAAAAATTGAAGTCAAATATGATGATTTTAGTGTGCGACTAGGATTGTCGACACTTGAGTTTGTGTGGAGGTCAAGGAGTCATCCAAGAGGGCATTTGTTCCTGTAGTTATGAGCACATGTAGATGTGCGTGTGTTATTGGAAGTGTTCGAGAAGAGCGTGTGGGCTCTCAGTTGTAAAAGAAGGGTAAGGCAAGTAGACCGCCCCATATTCTAGTCAAATTCCAGAATCTGTAGATCTGAATATTACATTTTTTATCTGGATCAATCTAAATTTCCAACTTTATGCCTAGATAACTGAATCACATATGAGTTTAGATTTGATGAACCTGACCGAGAAAAAAATATTAAGAAAATAAATAGTTGCTAATGCAATAATGGAAAATAACTGAAAATATTCATATTTTGTGCTTGGAATAATAATAATAATAACATTTGAAATGATCATTAAATATTCATAATATGAGAGTGTGAGAAGACCTGTTGTAAATAAATGTATAGGAAATTTTGAAAATAATAATAATAATAATAATAATAATAATAATAATAATAATAATAATAATGATAAATTATTTGATTAACATTTTTGATTTTTGAGATAAAGATTATCTGAGTGTGAGGAAAGTTTTTGTTAGAAGTAAAAGTGATTTAATCAACTGATAATGGATTACAACAATTTATATTGTTAACAACTATTAATGCTTTTAAAATTTTGTTTAGATGAAACAATTGGAAATGAGAAAAGGAAAAGATTTATTTTTTCACATCATTATTAAAATAAAGAAAATTTATCAACAATTTTTGTTCTTTGAAACAAAAACAAAATTCGAAACACAACAATATTAACATTCGACTTTATGTTAGCCGAATTTTGATATTAAGTTGATGTAAAAATTCTATGACTCAAGTGAAATAATTTTTTTCCAATTTTTTTTTTTTTTGGGAAAACATCATCGAAATTTACAAATTGAAAATTTTCGAAACAATATACAACGTGTACTTGAACAATCAAAACAAATCTTCGTGAAAGTGAAACTGCAAAAATGTAAATAGAGGAATCACCAGAACTCTTAATTGAATCGTGATTACCTAAGTGTAAATATTAGATTATTTTCGTTTTTGTTGATGCCAGAATGGACTGTTAATATTCTGGTTATCAATTCGGCGAAGTTTGAGGTTGTTTAAATGGAATGTTGATTTTTTATGTGTGAGTGTATTTGTGTTTTGAGGTTTTTGGCCAGTCTATTATAAAATTTTAAATTATAAATAAATTGAGATTTTTAAGAAGTGTGCTATTTCCAAATAATTTCTCTCCCTACCTTACTTGTGAATTACCGATATCTGGGATGCCAGTTATGGACCTAATATTCGCCTAGATAGACCGTGAGATAGATTTTCTCGTGCTAAACTGATTTCGGTATTTTAGAAAATGTGGTCTTTGGATCTCGGTCCAAACGGGCACAATATGTACCCCCCAGAAGGCTATGAGTGTGACAGTTCTAAAGTTTGTAAGCTTCTAAAAGCTCTTTATGGCTTGATGCAAGCATCTCTCACTTGGTATAAGAGGGTTCATGAAATTCTTACTGAAATCGTTTATATTAAGTCTCTGTATGAACCATGTGTATATTACTGTAAAGATTCATCATCTTTTTTGTTATTGCCCTCTATGTTGATGATTGTTTTGTATTCTTTAATAATCATGTCCAAGTGGAGAAACGGAAGTCTGTGTTGCATTCACATTTTATGATCACAGATTTGGGACAAGTCTCTCAACGTCTGGGGATTAGAGTTCAAAGAAGCAAAGATTGTATTAGATTGGATCAGTAGGGTTATCTGTTAGATGTGTTGGATAGGTTTAACATGTCAGATTGTACTCATTTGAAAAATCCAATGGAAACAGGTTTGTTGTTGGAGAAATCCACATCCTGTGACAAATCCTATCCCTATATACAGGCTATTGGTGTTTTGTTATACCTTTCCATTTGTACCAGGTTAGATATTGCATATGTAACTAATTATTTGAGTCAGTTCAATAATTGCTATGGTAAGGAACATTGCACATGTGTCCAGAGAGTGTTCAGATACTTGAAGGGTACGGTGGATGTTGGTATCATGTATAAAAAATCAGAATGTGATGTCGAGGGTTTTGTTGATGCTTCTTTTGGAAATAATTTAACGGACAGGAAATCTGTGAGTGGTTATGTATTTAAATATGCAGAAGGACCAATATGTTGGGAAAGTAAGAAACAGCCAGTTGTGGCATTGTCTAGCACTGAAGCAGAATACATAGGTCTGTTTCTGTTCCTTAGAGGTTTCTTCTTTGAGTTGTACGAGAGGAGGTCCAATTCAGTTGTGTAATGACAGTCAGAGTGCTCAGAGGTTGGCTGAGAATGAAGGTTTTCATCAGAGAACAAAACATATAGATGTGCACTATCATTTCATTAGGGACATCTTAAAGAAATGCAAAGTAAAGTTGTCCTATATGCCTACTGCTGAAATGATTGCTGACGTATTGACAAAAGGTCTGCCAATTCATGGTCATGTGAAATGTGTTACTGTTATTGCAGCATTGCTCGATTAAGGGAGAGTGTTGAAGAAAATGAACATTTCTCGTACTTTCTAATCTCGCTCGCATGTAAATATCGTTTGTCTTTTGTCAAATGTATATTCTTTGGCTTCATGTTCTTTGCCTTTTGTCTGTACTCTGTATCATGTGTTCTTGTTCAATACAATTTAAGTCAACATGTGTTCGAGTATTTTAATCCGTTCATCCCGTGTTTAACTGATACAATAGAAATCCATGCATAGCTCAAGTAGTTTCAATAGAAGTAAACTTTGTATTTTGGCTAACGTTGTTTCACAAGGTAATGCCACCAATGCCGGATTTCTGCCTAGGCCTACAAGGCCCCGGCCTAGGGGCCCAGCCAGCCTAGGGGCCCCGGTGGCGGAATCTTTACATAAGCTCAAATGCCTGGCTTGCCTTATCAAAAAGCTTTATCGAAAATAATATTATAATAAATATTTTTACTACATTTTGCTAAAACTTACAGCTCTGCGCGCACCAAAGCTCTATATAGGCCTCTTCGTTCCCACTCTCTCGCCTGCAGTATCCACGCTTAGCATTGCCAGGCCACGCGCAGGCAGTCCATTCTATAGGCACCGTGAGTCACTTCTCTGGAATGACATCTTGGAAAGGTTCAACAAAGTAAGCAAATCTCTCCAATCTGTTAAAATCGACCTGGGTACGATCGTTGAACTGTATCAGCCCTTGGTAACATACCTAGAACACTTAAGGAAACCCTTTGATCATTATGAGTCGAAAGTTATTGAAAAATCCGGTGAAAATAGCTATACATATGACGTGCAGAGGAAACTTGCGTAAAGTCCAGTTCGACGAAGTAAAAGGAAACGAGACCGAACTCTCTGGCAGGGACAAATTCAGAGATACGGTACCATTTTTAACGTCATTAGTCTATTGATAGACTAATTAAAGAACTACGGGGTCGCGGATCTGCTTATGAGGAGTTAAGTAAAAAGTTTGACTTTCTTATGAAACTACTTCGTTTGGAATCTAAAGACATCCGTGAAGCAGCCAGAAACCGTATAACTTTTTATCCGGGCCCTTGGATAGGACTTTGGAAAACGAGTGTCTGCACCTGCAAGCTCATTTGTCGTGGAATGATGAAGTTATGGAGTTATCGTCACTGAAGCTAAACAAATACTTATCGGAAAAAGGCTTTTTGGACTTTTATCCAAACTTAGGAAGTGTGCTCCGAATGCTGTTGTGTAGGCTACACCAGCGTCAAACTGCTCAGCAGAACGGCCGTTTTCAGCGCTAAAGAGAGTAATGAATTACTTACGATCTAGCATAGGCGAGAACAGGCTCAATTCACTCTCTGTAATGTACATAGAGTCAGAAATAATGCAGTCAATTGACTCACGGCCAACGAGAAAGACAGGCCATGGCGCGTAAACCTAATCCTTTCGTGACGTAGGCAATGTAGTGCTTGTACGTTTAAGTCGAGAGCAATTCATAAGCAGCAGAAATGCGATATTTTATAGCAATCTTCTTGAAATGGACCAAGTTTAGATGTTCCGTGTGTTTTCAAGCACGATAAATTGTACTGTATAGGTTTACAAAACTACGCCAGCTATAGATAATCTATTTACATGTTGAAGTTACGCATAACAAAAATCCACTCGAACTAGGATTCAAAGATTTGTTGTGTCTTTAACAGCTGCAACGAGTACAGTAAGTTGAGTTGTAGAGCTTGTGACCTTCCTTGTGAATAACTTATGTGGACATGAGCTGTGACATGGGTATAATTAGATCAAAGAAAATTGCAGTGAAAGTATTACTTAGTTATTGTTGTTTTAAGGGGCGGAACAGAAATTGATACGTTTATAGAAGAGATCTGCGGAATATACTCGCTACCGACCTACGACTCATATCAATACCTTCTATGAAGATAAGTGGTAAATGAATACCGGTACCAGCATTTATACAGATCCAATGATGAAGACTAGATGACTACCACACCGGCAGTAGGCCTAAGACGAAGACCATAGAATATTATGTTCGTGAATATCTTTCTATTACAAAAACGTTTGATACATGTACGTATATCGTTCATTTATAAGAGTTATACATGCATAAATTGTCCGGCACTATTCATAGCTTTTCATAACCTTCCTGAACGCTTTGTAGCCGTCAAGTAATTCCACATAATTAACAAGCAACCGCCAGGAAAAGATAACATACTCCTGAAAAGTATTACCTTGTGATCAACCACAACGTTTAAAGATAAGTGATCTACTGGTTCTACTTAAGAGTAATTAATGATTAGTAAATTGTGGCTTAGTATTGGACTTCATAAGATTGATCAGTGTAAGATTTGAGTTGTAATTACCATGTAGCCTATGTTTTGCCAGAAGCCATGGTTGTGTTGGGTCAATGCTTTTTACAGCGTGTTTTCTGATATGATATGGGTTAGGTATTCTGTGATTTCAGCATCTTGAAGACAATACGGTTTATGTTCCCGTCATACATAACCCTACGGGAAGTGGTGCAACAGCACTACATTGCTGACGTCACGAAAGCGCACTAGGGCCAGTATTTCTCGTTGGCCGTGTTCTTTTGCACAGAAGAAAGTTCATCATATGATTCTATAAATTTTACAGAGTAACGTAACTATAGTAACATAGACTGTATTATTCTGATGTTTATTAAAGTCATTAAAGTCGATTAAAAATTATATGTTCTGTACTACGGGTAGTCCATTTAATTTACGGTACTACATTTCCAAAATAGCTTCGAGATGGTGGGGGGGCAAATGTCAAGTGCCTAGGGGCCATGGATCTCTAAGTCCGGGCCTGAATGCCACACGTGGAGATACTTTTCAAGCAGCTACAACAGAAGAAGATTGACCCAGTGAAAGTGCGTCCAAGTCTACAACACTTTGAAGCCTGTATACAATCAATACGACAACAAATTGACACACTTATCGAAGAGGTTGAGCTTGAAATTCGAAATGATAACGAAACCGTTCCACTAAAGAAAAGACATACCGACACTGTGCTTTCTGACAGCAAAAAAGGGAAGCTGTAGAAGTATGGGATACAATTTTATTGGAAATACGATCTCGATTTCAGTTTACGGGACATCTGGTTGCAACGAACTTGTTTGATGTTGCCGAATTTGATTCATTTGAAGTGAATTTTCCTGATCTACACCTCACGGAAATGGCCAAAGCATATCCGCTTCTAGAAGAGAAAAAACTTTAAAGTGAGCTACAGGTCTGCTTCTCCAGACCAGAACTGGGATCTGTTTCTGATGCTGTATCATTTCTCATGTTAATTCTAGACGACGAGTTAAATGACACTTTTCAAGAAACTGTTAAACTTTTGAAACTGTCAATTACCATGCCGATGACAACTGCAGAAGCTGAATGCTGTTTTTCGCTGATAAAAAGAGTCAAGACGTTCCTGAGGAACACCATGAAAGAAGAAAGACTGACTGCATTAGGCATGCTGTCTTATGAGAAGCGTTTGTCAATAGCATTGACAATTTTAACAAGAAAGTCATGGAATGATTTGCAACTAAAAAGGATCGCAGAATGGACCTGGTTTACCGCTCATTTTAAGTGAAAGTGACGGCCTCTTAAGATCATTCATTGCAGCAATGGGTGAGTAAGATTTGATCCAACTGTTAATTTATTTTGTTTTAGATATTGAAGTGTAATTAAGTCTTTCACAGAGAGTGGCATCGTTCAACCATTATTGTGAGAGTTTTCGTACGCCGATCGCGATAGAGAGCTAGTTTATTTTTGTATCTATACCAGTCAACAGCACAAGGTTTACCACACCAAATACTGCCCATTCCCAATGTTGGATGGATTTATACATTTTACCTATGCAATTTTATACATCGGAAATCGAACCCTTGGTGAGAAATGAGCAGTTCACATGTCATTTCATCGTGGGCGTCTGCCGTGTTCTTTTGGCAAGGAAAAGTTAACTCGGCACCATTAACGAACCCTTGCTCATTCCCAGCATGAACCAAGGCAACCCTCGACCCACGAGCCATATGTTTTCTAAGACTCGTACTAACACCCTCTATTGCTACCTGATGAGCACTTTTAATTTGGTATCTCTCCATTCTCTTGTCACGGTGTAGCCCATGTTAACCCAAGACTCGTCAGTAAAAACAATAGATCTGCCTTCATTCCTAAATCTTTCCAAGTCCTTAAGATACGCCTCCTGGTTATATCATCCCTTTCAATCAGGGCATATTTGTTCGCCCTTCTTACATATTCAAACCCTATGTCATGACGAAATCTATTTAAAGTGGATCTCGAAAAATTTGATAGAATATCATCACTGTTTACCCTGCTCAAAACTATATTGGTGGTATGTTTTCAAAGAACAGTGAATGAACGATGCGACGGACTCCACTTTGAACTGTTCCATCATACTTTATTAACCTAACATTTTTTTGTTTACTCGCTCTATTAGGTTTTGATTTTGCTGGCGTTCTCAGAGGACCTTCTTTTTTTCCCTTTCTAATTCTATATACTAAACGTTTTGAACTCCCGGTAGCTTCTGCTGTCTTTTCAACTGCCTCGGTAACGTTCATATTCTTTAAGAAATAATTACATATATTCAGTACTATAATTCGCTCTCTACTGTGCAATTTGCCAATACTACACTGCTCTCAAGTTGCTGTATTCATAGTGAATATTATAATAATAAATATAATAATAACTTAATAATAATTAACACAATTTATAAAAAACACAAGGACCACTTCACTTCACAGTTTAACTTCACACCACAACAAATTTAATAACACTGAGCTCTGGGGTAGAACAGAATATTTTCCTACCCTCATCAAACGCAGTCGTGGAGATAACGTGGCCGTCTGAATAAACAAACTATCGCTGCGTCAATTAGTGCTATGCGGGGGCATTACGCGAAGTGCGATAACTTATGAATGCTATCTGATACCGAGCTCTGGTTTGTTTTAAAAACTATGTCAAATATTAATAAACATTTCTTCTCCCTTTGTCACCGACGTGTCGGTCAACGTCGCGACGTTAAGTTAACAACAAAAAGGTTTCTCGCTACCTAACTTTTCTATGACACCATCCTATAATTTTCAAGTAACGATTAAGAAAAAAATAACTTTCTTATTATGAAACAAATTACTGTCCTGAGAAAGAGGATATTTTCTGCCAACATCACGCAATATAAACATAAATTCTTAGTTTGTTGTGATCATTAGTTCATTAGTTATGGCGTGATAAGTTTTTTATGTGCATACATTTAGATTCGCGCTAAAATATCGTAATTGTGAACATTGAGCCATGTGCTAATTATTTACGGCTTTCAATTGTACATCATCATAAAGAGCGGAAAATTCTCTATAAGACCACGCAAATATTTTCTTAAATTTATCACTTTGCATTATTGGGAAATGGCAACATCGCCGGGGTAGAAGAGGACGAAGTCAACTGCAGGACATATGAGTGGGAGTGAGAGACAAATACTACATTTAATCCCATACTGTCTTTTAGTTAGAGATGCTCTATAGACTCTTTTCGCATTTCATTTTAATGTCCACTCACTGTTCGAGTCATGAAGACCCCTGCTTGGTTGACAGGTACAATAATGCGAGTAGGATATGACTCAGCTCCAGCAACCTCAAACATCGTTTTACCCTCCGTGGTGACATGAGCTCCTGTTACACTTAGCTGTGCTGTTGCGAAATAGTTACAAACCAACCATTCTTTACAAATTAATGTTGTTTTTTTGTTCACAAATCACATTATAAGTTCTGAGTAACACAAGCAGCACATGCAATGCTACTTGACTTATGTGGCGACTGCACTCCATCATCCCTGTTTTACTCTCCTCATCCCGCAAGGCTCCTTCTGCTATGACCAACAAATTCTGGCGCAGTGGCACTCCCATCTTGAAAGGTTAATACTGTGAGTTTTTCCATATTACTGTTTGAGTCTTCAGTCCTTAGACTGGTTTGATGCAGCTAATCGTTTCATCTCCACATAGCTACCCCATGTGATGCACTAATATAACTTGTATTGTAACCTTGGTCTACCTCTACAATTCTTGTCCTCTACCCTTCCTTCCATAAATAAATTTGTTAATCCTGGTTGTCCTAGTACTGTATGTGCCCTATCAACCTACCTCTTATCTTCATTAGCACCCTCCCGCTCGTCTTCTTACTCCATCTACCCATTTGAGTTTAATCATTATCCTGCAACACCGCATTCGAAATGCTTCTGTTCTGTTCTCCTCTTTTCTGCTGCATCAACAGTCCAAGTTTCACTTCCACACAGTGCCACACTCCAGACAAAGGCTTTAAAAATGTAGTTCTAATATCTAAATCTATATTTGATATCAACACATTTCTTCCCTTCTTCCCTTACCTGTGCCAACCTACTTGCTATACACACTTTGCTTCGTCCATCACTGCTTATATTGCTCCCTTCTTCCTGTAGCTTTTCATCTGCCTTTATTTGATGTCAATAGGAGTTTCTGATTTATTACAGCTGCATTCCAAGTAGGATATATAAGCCGATACTGGCGGAGGGGCTAATGGACAAGATGGCCGCCGCGCCCACTCTCCCATGTTATTCCACATGGAACGGGTATATTAGGTGGCCAATCACAGTTCAAGGCAAAAAGTTTCTTTTGACCAATCAGGGGAAGTATCATTACTGGCTGCAGACGTATGTGTATTTTGGAACACTTTAATGTAGCGGGTTGGTGTATTTCGGCCTGTAATAAATTGATTGCAGATACTTACTGACTTGCCTACGTACTTGTTTGCCCGCCTGATGTAATTTGGCACAAACTGCAGGATGGACAAGAAGAACCTGAAAACGACCAATCTACTGGATTTCATGATATTAGAAGGCTTCACCATGGAAACCAAAGCCGAAGACTACATGTATAACTGCCATAATGGACGGAGTACCATTGACCCGGTATTTTCAAACTCGCTTGTGAAGACCAGTGCTATACACGTTCCGCTGAGGAAACATCAGCCAATAGTCTCCCAATTAATTGGTCAAAGAGACAACGGCAACAAAGGACAACGTCAACCCTAAAGTAAGCATAAAGAGGACGCCTGTGGCAAGATGGCGTCACAGTGAAAGTGTAGTGAAATAGCAGCTAGTGTAAATATTTGATAAAAGTGGTAACAAATTATAACAGAGGTTTAAAATCTATAAAGTTACTTTCCTTAGGTCAAGTGAAATATAGAATATTGATAGTATTTAGAAATTCTTATTGATAATTTAATAAACTTAAACTAAGTTGTGGGAACGTGTATCCAAAGATTCGGTGACTTCTTCAATCACTGTTTGAACCAAGTAGAGCAGTGGTGCTTTTACGAGTTTTCACCCGGTTGGAAGATATACGTATTTCACATCCTTCTTTATTGGTAGGTAATTAGATTAATTCATTTAGATAGTAGTAATTAAAATAAATTTAGTGTAATTTGGTGTAAACATCAAGGCTAACTTAGATCTCTAGTATGTCGACACTAAACAGTGTTAGTGTCTCGTCAGATAGTGTAACCGTTACGGATTTATGCTCGTCGTGCAAAATAAAAGTAAAAAATGCAAATAAAATCATCACAAGATCTCAGGTAAATTGAGTGAGGAGAAAAGTGAAACCGATTGTCGTAATGTAGGCCTACCGGTACCGTCATGCGAATGCCATAACCTGAGAAACGAACTGTCCTCAAAAGATGAAATTATAAAGCTGCTAAAGGAAGATATTACTAAGTTAATGGAAGATTTGAATAAATTAAAAGGAAACAGAGAGGAATGCAGGGAAACTTGGTCGACAGTGGTTGCTGGTAAGGTAAGATTCAATATGCCTAGGCCTATAAATGGAGTACCGGTACATGTAACTGAAATTCCCGTCGCAAATTCATTTGGAGCGCTCGTCGAAGAAAATGATGACTTTTTCAAGAAGAAAAGAAGGAAGTGATAAAGAGAAAATCCAGGAAGATGCGGATATTTGCGGATAGTCACGAGCGAGATGTAGCAGCAAGCGTATTGGAGAGAGGCGGAGAAATGGAGGTCACTTCGACAGTAAAGCCAGGAGCACCAATTGCAGCGGTCACGAACGAGATGGTAGAAGATTATGCGTCCCTTAATTCAAAGGACTATGCAGTTATCATCGCTGGAGCAAACGACGTCTATAGAAACGAGAGTAAAAAGGTAATCAAAGATTTAAAGGGTATATTTCCATCCATGCATAACACAAATGTCATCATTGTAAACATTCCGCAGAGATACGACTTAATTCCCAAATCATGTGTATATGTAGAAATAGAGGCTACAAATGGAAAAATTCATAAAATTTGTAAGAGTTTTCCAAATGTCCAAATTATAGATGTAAGTAAATTAGACAGGAAGTTCCACACACGGCATGGCTTACACTTAAATAGGTTAGGAAAAGAGTATCTTAGTGATGAAATGTGCAAAATTGTAAATTCAAATGGTAAGAATAGTTCAACAGTAATATCTTTGGAGTGGAAGCAGGGAAACTGGTAAAAGAAGCTAAACGTGAGGTTTGGCATTCAGATCTTTTGATGTCAAATTTAACTGAGTCCAACAATGGTATTTCGGATTTCTCTAGCAACAATAATAATAACAATTATGATAATAATAATGCAAATAAATCACCAATACAAGCTTGCAAAAGTAACAAATTTAAAATTTACCACCAGAATGTTCAGTCTCTCTATAATAAAATTGATTACATAAATCTAATGCTTAAAATTGAACTTAAAAATATTTCAGCACTATGTATTTCAGAACATTGGCTGAATGAGGAACAACTCGAATTAATTCGATTCCCAGGGTTTATACAAGCTAGTAAATACTCTAGATCTAATATTAGCCATGGTGGTACTTGTATCTTCATAAGAAATAATTTAGATCATGAACAGTTAACAGCTTATGATTATCTAATTATGGAACAGGATTTTGAATCATCTGCCGTAAAAATACAGCAGTTTAGGTTAATAACTGTATGCGTATACCGTTCTCCGTCAGGAAATTTTCGTTTATTTATAGATAAATTAAAATTGTTACTCAATAACATGACCAAAGTAAATTTCGATATAATAATTTGTGGGGATATAAATGTGGATTTCTTAAAATTTGATAGAGATTGTGAATTATTAACACAGTTACTAATTTCCTATGGACTGAAACCTACATTAAATACCCCAACAAGAATAACAACATTTAGTAAAACCACTCCTGATCATTTTTTTAAAATACAGATAAATATCACCATTCAATAGAAGTCTATTGTCCGGGTTTTTGTGACCACCATGGACAAATACTGAGTTTTGAAGTACCCGAAACAATCAATAATAATGATAATGGAGTAAAATCAAAGTGCAGGTCATTCACTGAAACAAATGTTACATATTTCAATGACTTATAAAAAAGGAAACATGGTCAGAAATGTATAAATTAGAAAATGTAAATGATAAATTTAATGCATTTAACAGTACCGTAAAACACTATTTTGAAACAGCATTCCTCTTTAGACAAAGAACTGATCAAAATAACAAAATTAGCAATTGGATAACAGCAGGGATTATAAATTCATGTCAAAAAAAGAAATTTCTACACAAATTATATAAGCAATACCACACAACACCTGAATTAAATTTATACTACAAAAAATACACTAGCATATTAAATAAGGTAATAAGATTAGCAAAGAAAATGCATAATGATAATTTTATTTCCCAATCATCTAATAAAAACAGGGCTATGTGGTCCGTGATAAAGAAAGAAACTGGAAAATCTGCTAAAATACAAAGGAACATTACACTGACCAGAAATAATAAAGTGATTAATAATCCGGAGGAAATAGCAAACACTTTTAATGACTATTTTCTGGAAATTCCACAAAAATTATTAAATAAATCACAGGTAAATACACTAATTTCTAATAATAAAATAAATAAATGTAGTGATTCTTTATTTATGAATCATGTCACAAGTGAAGAGGTAAGAATGGTTATAAAAGAGCTAAAAAAAACTCTGTGCTGGCATTGATGGCATCCCTGATGCCATTTTAAAGAAATGTGCGGAAAATATAATAAATCCTCTTACACGCATAATAAACAGTTCAATTCTCTCGGGAACTTACCCGGATATTTTGAAGTTATCAAAAGTAATTCCAGTGCACAAAAACGGTTCAAAATATAAATTAGATAACTATCGTCCTATTACCATACCAACTGGTATTGCAAAAATTCTGGAAAAAATCATGTATAAGAGACTGATAAGTTTTATAGAAGAAATAAAATACTATCAAACTCACAACATGGATTCAGAACGGAAAAATCTACACAGACAGCAATTTATGAATGTATTAATAGTATACTGAAATTAATTGACAATAAGGAACATGTAACTGGCCTATTCTTGGATTTATCGAAAGCATTTGATGTTGTTGACCATAAAATCCTCCTTACAAAACTAAATCAATATGGTATTAGAGGTCCAGCTAATAAATGGATAGAGTCTTACTTTACAAGGCGTAAATAAATAGTAAGCTTGGGACACAAGGATGATGGAACCAAATTACTTAATGAAACATTGTCCAATGAGGGAATTATTGAATTTCGAGTACCCCAGGGATCGGTTTTGGGCCCACTACGCTTTCTTCTATATATCAATGATATAACTCAGAACGCTCATTCACATACCGTAAAGAAATTTTGTTCGCGGACGATACAACACTCGTAATAAAAGGTGAAACTAAACAGGTCATACAGCAGTCTGCTGACTCCATTACCGGAGAGTTAACCAAATGGTCACAAGATAATCACCTCATAATAAACTATAAAAAACAGTATGTCTAAATTTCCACACTATACAGAATAGGAATCCTCCGAAGCCCAATATAACATTAAATGATCATCAAATTGAAAATAAATCAGAAACAAAGTTTTTAGGACTATGGATACAACATGACTTGAAATGGAATAAACATATACAATATCTGAATACTAAACTGAACTCTATGTGCTTTGCGTTACGTATTTTGAAAACCTGCACTAGCATGCACACATTAAGAAATACTTATTTTTCTTATTTCCATTCCTACTTAAGATGAAACATGAAAATCCACAGCCTGCTTCCAGTCTCCGACCGGGTCAGGAATGGAATGAATGAAGCCCCCATCCAGCGGCGAGGATATGAATTGTGCCGGCTGCCGAGGCCTGATGCACTCCTCTGGGGCAATGATTAAATGAACGACAGATGAAATGAAATGATAGTGGAGAGTGTTGCTGGAATGAAATTGTGACAGGGAAAACCGGAGTACCCGGAGAAAAACCTGTCTGCCTCCGTTTTGTCCAGCACAGATCTCACATGGAGTAACCGGGATTTGAACCACGGACCCAGCGGTGAGAGGCCGGCGTGCTGCCGCCTGAGCCACGGAGGCTTACTCCTACTTAAGATATGGGGTCATATTTTGGGGTATGTCGCCAGATGTACTAAGCACGTTTAGGATACAAAAGAGGGCGATTAGATTTATGGCAAATGTAAACACTAGAGAATCATGTAGACCTCTGTTTAAAGATTTAAACAAACTCCCACTGCCCTGCATATATATCTTCGAAAGTATTATGTTTTTAAAAAGAATTAAATGAATAAGGATGTTTTTCTTAAAACAAACAATGATGTTCATAGGCATAACACAAGACAAAATCAAAACATTCATATTTCACACACGCACACACAAGCATATATCAAAAAGGAACTTTTCACACAGGAGTTAAATTATACAATAAACTACCCCAGAATATAAAACTTGCCCCCAAAATAAAAACCTTTCATAGAATGTTGAAAATTATCTGCAGTGCCATTGTTTTTACTCTGTAGTTGAATATCTTAGTGTATAGGAGCGATGAAATCTATAATTATATTTTACTTTTCTATTTTCATTGTAATACCTAGCTGTAAGTTGTTGTATTTATAGAATTATGTTTTCGTATTATGATAATAGAGTCGCCTCCGTAGCGTAGTGGTCAGCATGGTTAGCTGCCGCCCCGGAGGTCCTGGGTTCGATTCCCGGCTCTGCCACGAAATTTGAAAAAGTGGTATGAAGACTGGAACGGGGTCTACTCAGCCTCGGGTGTTCCAAATGAGAAGAGAGGGTTCGATTCCCACCTCAGCCATCCTCGAAGAGGTTTTCCGTGGTTTCCCACTTCCTCTTCGGGCAAATACCGGGATGGTACTGAAACCGTATTTTGCATTTAGTTGGAAATAGGTTAAGTTGGCAATAACACTGATGGCAGTACTGCGACATTCTTTGAAGTGCAGGTGCGCGATATGACTGTGGCGATGTTAGGAGCAGCCAGCAGCCTGCCATACTAGCGACGACCACATGCTAGACATTTGTAATACCTGTATTGAATACAAGATGGAGACAGCTCCCCTGTCGTTATGTTGCTCGCTGTGGTAAAAAAAAATATACACTTTGCAGTATGAAACAAAGATTGGGAAATGCATTCTATGGACGAAGGAATATAACTGAGAACTTTTATATGAGTATAAATGCATACAGTACTATAACAGGTGATTATCGAACTCGACTCTGTGTAAACATCGATTGTCACTATCGTTTCGAGAACGAGGTGCATTGTGGATCAACTGGTGACAGTATGATTTACGGGAGCAGTTAAAGAGAATATAGTAGAGATTACAATTTCAGCCAGGAGGGTCACAGCTCTCTAGATTAAGCACGAGTGCGTGCGTTGCCGTGAAATCGTGTTTGTTCGGTAACGTGGAGTCGAACCGACGTATACGTGTTTTAGTACAAAACGTGATAGGATTTTCGTCTGATCTTATTATAGTTTCAGACAGTGTTAACCTTCAATTTGAGCACAGTGAACTTGCCTTCACGTATGATAACTTCTTCTCAAGCCAATAGCATAACAACTTGTTCTACATTGCAGTACATTACAAACAGCATTAGCCATGATTGTGAAGAATGATTTGAGAAGAGAGAGATATTGCTGCGTTATGAAGATGCAGAACATGGGCTAAATACAGACAAGGAATGTGACACATAGCAGCATTACATACTCAGGATGATTACTTGATTCCAATATGAGCAACTACAGTACAAGGCTTTACAAGAGAAGACCGAAGAGATTGTGAAAGTCGGAATGACAATTCGCACTGCTACATAATGAAACTATTCTGGCTTTCTACACCGTCGTTATCGTGCTCCTTAGCAAGTGATAGAACAATTAACTTTGTTAAAAGTACATCTGTTAGCTTCATCTCGTTCGCGACCGGTAATCGGGTCTTCTTGATGTCCAGTCGTTTCGTGATCGGTGCAGCTGAGCAGATGTGGGTTCGAGCCTTGACAGGAGTTTGTGTTCTAACATTCTCACTTCATTCAACTAGAACTTCAACAAGGCAGCTGCAGTTTTCTTTTAGTAGAAACTATGAATTTGTTATGCTTTTAAATGCCCCCTTTCACCAATTTTGATTAAATTAGTTAAGAAATACAGCCGAGGGCTAGGGTGACTCCTTATTCATTTCTGTCTGAGTATGTATTTCATTTTGTAGTTCAATTTAGTAGTTATTGTAGTGTTATTTTGAACATTACGTTGCCTTGATTAAGATATAATTTGGGAATAAATAGAAGAATATAGTTTGTTGGGAAGACAACATGAGAAAAATCATAGGGAGAAGACGACGATAAAATTATATAAGAATAAATCTAACTCAAGCAGATGTCCCATATCCAACGTATATGCGAATTCGATTTGAAAAATTTTCTGGACTTTTTGAATTTGATATCGAATATTTTTGAAAGCTCATGCAAGTTTATTAGATAGACATTCAGGTCTATATTTTTGTCAGTTGAGCATAGTAATGGAACATAGTGATTTCTAGTATGTTTATTTGCGATTGTGCGAATTTATTTCTGGTAATCCAGATTTTTTGAAATTTTCATTTTTTGATTTCGACACCTTTTGTGAGCTCGTTCAGTTTTTAAATTTTTGTTGATTCTTAAGAGAAACTCCAACTTGGTTTAGCGTTCAAATCTAATGGTTAACTTGTACCTTCTCAAGACAGGCTTTCCTCCATGCTGTAGGTTTTGACGTGTTTTCCTTAGAGGAGAATTTCTGGCTGAATTATTTTCACTTAGGCGAAAACTGAATCGTTCTTTTCACAGTGGTCGGTCGAGAAATATTGAAAGAAATACTTTATATGAGAAATTGTAATTAATAATAAGATGCAATGAAAGGAAATAAATGTTTAAAATATATGTAAGTCGTAATCGAGATGACAGATCGTTCGAATTCTCACGCAGTTATTTGAACTTGTGAATACAATATTTTATCACTGTTCTGATAAAAATTATTCTCGACATTTTAACTTTTGGCTAATTTGAAGCAATATATTTATCTATGATTGTATAAAAACTTGTGTAATATTTGAAATGTTTGGAAATTATTAAGAGCTGTTGAGCGTTAATATGGTAATAATGGAATTTTGTCTGCGTATTTGAATTGCAATTTAGGAGATATTAGACATCTATAGATAGTTAATATCAGTTTTTCCAGCACTGAATTAGCTATGGAGCTATTGCTGAGTGCACTACGGTGTATTATTTTGAACGTCAAATTGAGTCACGATTTTAGCTAGTGGAAAGCTAATGTACAATTTTGAATCCACATTTGTGAAACAAGTATTGTAACAACATCGTTAATAATGTGTTAAAAAATTAGCAACGATTGTTTTTAGAGTAGAGTCTAATGGGAAAGACTGTAATATTAATACTTGTATAAACTTCTGATACTAATAACTAAAATATTGAGTGAAAGAAATCTAATATCTGTGAGGAAGTGAAATGAAACATAATCATTATAATTAATAACATGACGTCCGATTAGCCTAATTGTTTGTCATTTAGGACGGAACAGACTTGAAATTGAAACCACATAAATGGAAATGTATAGGAATACATGAAAGTAACAGAGATGAATAATTCTAGGAGCAACTAACTCTCAGAATTAAAATGTAATTTTGTAAATTAGATGTATATACTTAAATAGCTACGATAGAATAAGGTATTTCATATTTTTGTCAAAAAGGGTTTACGATCATAACATACGATTTTGTGTGTAATATTTTTTGTTTTCTGAATTTCATTGATAATGATGCGACGTTAGGCAGATTTGTGTGGCCTAGTTGAGGCAGTTGCCACTTATACATATTTTTCATGCTTCTGCAGAGGCATAAGATTATATATTTTTGTTCAGTGGAGTTTCTACTTCACGAAACTGCGGTTTTAGTTAATAAATTATTGTTAAATTTTAAAAATTCTTATGAATGACTAAGTGATTTCTATTCGAACGAGGATGTGCTACGAGGACCAATGGGTCTTTTGCAAGGTTGCTTTGTTACGCGCCAGGGATTAGATTAATTTAATTAATTTTTAAGAGTCTTGTTAGCTCACTTTGGGCTATTTTTCATTTTTATTTCATTGACCACTGGCGTCTTCTTATCACATTCTTTTTTAATTTTTGTGGTATTCCTATCCACGGTCGATCCTTGGTGGTGGTATCTTGGGGGTATTTCAGCCGGGGCTTCCAGATTCTACGATCCTGCTTTTTTCTTCGGATTTCTCCAGGTAAGACCACGTGGATAAGGGTGCAGTACTGAACTCGAATTCAGCCCAGCTTAGGACCTTTGACTGAGCCGAGATTCGAACGACTTGTGCACCATTGAAAGGAAAATTGGAAATTTGGAATTAAAATAATTTAATAAATATATATGTATTATGGGATGCAAATGGAGCATAATAAAAGTAGTTTGGAGAAATTTGAAGCATTTTGAGGAATTTATTATTTGGAAATATTCTGGTGAATGAGATTTTAACTAAGGAAGAGCTCGATCATTCGAAGCTGGATTTTGTACAAAGCTTCATGTTTGGCACGAGAAAACCAGTTTGGTTAGCAAGGCTATCAGGGGAGGAGAAGCTTAGTATACGTCTATTGAAGAAGAGATTATGGAGAACTAAGTAAAATGAAAGGAGGTTAAACTATACCACGGATTGGGAGGTCAGAGTGACTCGGAAATTCAAGGATCGGCAAAGCTACAACTGCACACCAAGTTGCAGTTTTCAAATATGAATTTCTACACCACAAGCAAGATGTCCAACTTCACCAGGACGAGATGTCAACCCAGGTCTTGCGGGTCTACAATGGCGAGACCACTCTGCAGTACAGAGATAAGATGAAGAGGAAGAAGAAGACCATTTGCAGCCGATCGAACTGGGAATCGCAGTTTCCAGGCCACTGGCCGAGAAGAGGACGCAGCTACCGTTAGCAGCTCAAGCCGTGTTGGAGAACAGGTGGCAGACCAAGTGAGTTGGGGTCCACCGCAGCTGATCCACGAGCTTGGCAGTAACAAGTTTCGCTGGGAGATGAACGATGACAGCTTCGACGCAACATCTTGGACAGCTGACAGAGGTATTCCCTGGCTGTAGAAGACGTCTCAAGGTAGAACAACCGTATGATTCATGTCTGTAGTTTTGCTGTAGTGGTAGTAATCCATTTTTGGAGTGACCAACATCATTTGTAGTTATTCTTATCTTTATTCTTTGTCTTTTAATAGCTTAAATTGTAGAGTTTCATTGTAATTTTTGATACGTCTTCATGTGTCGTATGAGACTTTATTTAATTCATTTAACTTAGATTTGCCTTTCTTGTATTTTTATTCTGAAAGAAACGTTGTATGACTCTCACTTTTGAACGATACTCGTTTTATAAAAGGAATGCTTCGATAATGCTAAGTTAATTCGATAATTTTAAGATAATTCGATAAAACTAAGATAATTCGATAAAACTAAAATAATTCGATAATGCTGAGATAACTTGAGAATGTAGAGATTAGTCGATTATTCGATTACATTGTATTTTGGAGAAGAGCGTAAATTCATTGACAAATTGTAAGAAAATTTAAACATTATAATTTTTATTAACAATTTATATGCGTAACAGCGAAAGTATTCATTGATATGTCTATAAAGCATTGTTATCAAGTAAAGCTTAATTGTGAGATGCTATAATATTATATAACAAACATTACGATGTTAATATACATCATATATTTATTTATAACAATTGGAGTGTTATAAAATTCCAATAGCGGAATACAGCTTATTAGACAACTAAATAGTCTTGAACTATTATATGACGAATATACACTATAAATTAGGATCATGGTATTGACAATTGAAGTCAAATGATGCCTATATGTATTAACAATTAAAGTATAAACATGGTTTAACTGAGGTGAATAGACCAGGAGATATGTTAGTCTACCTGAGGTCTTGTATGTTAAAACATTTTATATATGAATTGTTCATATATTTAAATTTACACCAGAAGCGGGAGGATATGAATTTATTATTATTAATAACGAAAAGACGAGCGAACTACTAAGTAACATAGTTAACGTTTGGTAACGTGTAAGAACAAGTTTATTATGAATCATAGAGAACGAAAAGCGCTAATGAAAGGAATAAGAAGTACTTTGTGAAGTATATTAATGTGAACGAACATGTAATTGTTGTAATTTGATGCACGAGGTTTAATAATTTAGACAGGAGGTGAAAGTTAGGAGTGCATTCTGAACGGTAACATACTCTAGTGAAGTTGTCTAGTAATATCACTAATTCTTCTATAAGTGTATAGCAAGATGGGTTTTTCAAGGAAGTAACAACGTGCGGAGTTGTGAAGATTGTTTATAAAGAGGAAAGGGAGAATGTATGACATGTTTAGAGCGTAGTAAGACGCCTTTGATAAGTATTGTTCACTGTATTGCGGACGGAAGGAATATATTGCTATGTGGAGCAACGAATTGTTGCAGGATGAGTGAAAGCGCTAAAACAGAGGTTAATATTTGAATTGTTTATGTTTGAGAGAATTTGTTAATGATCCACGTAATGTATATAGTCTTGTAGTAGTTTCGCATCGATCTTTATCCTATTGTTTTATTTATTCACACGACATTCCAAGCCGTATTTAACATAATTGTTTGATACTCAGGCTTATTTATTATGACACACCACAAGATGTACCTGAGAATTTTATCGTTGGTAGAAGCATTGTTGGAGAACTGTATTTTGTAGAACAGAGACACTATGAAGCTGTCAGAGCGCGACTGACAGTGTTAATGGTAATTTTTGAACCGTGTGAAACACGAGATTTGTAAATAATGTAAATATTTAAACCATATAATATTAATAACAATTTTATTAGAGTAGTTAGTAACATTCTACGCACACCGTGTATAATGTAGGGTTTTGAATTGTTAACTTCATTTTTCATGAGTGAACAGCTGATTTTTATCAGAGCATTTTTAATGACACAGCCACAGGGTGACTGTAAAGTTATGTAAACTTTTTATGAAACTTAATATCGTTACATTGCTGTAACAAGAATATTTAGATACACTTATTCTACAAATAGTAGATCTATTTGACGTGTGTTACAGTTAATTTTAACATGTTTATTTATTCATGGTGATAGGGATTATTTTATTTTATTATCTGTAAATGTTTGGAAATAAATCCCAGGCACTAGTTTTTGTTTGCCTGTTCGTTTTTATAAATCTGATCATCATTTCATTCTTGCGATCGAAATGCGATAATACTGCGAATTAGTTACTAGAGTTCAAGTTAGTCTCAACGTTCACCGTTCACACCCGAGAGCCGAGATTCTCGTCCTACCATTTTGTGTTTAGGATAGTTTATTTCTATGTAAATGTGTAACTAATCGGTAGTGTTATTGCATGACCGGTATGCATCGAGGGTTCCCTAGTCATTATCCTAGTAGGGTAGCGTTGATCTACCTGGCCGGGTATCGACCTCCCTACAATCCTTTTCTATCTTTGGGGATATAGGCTGTGACTATGCGGGATTCGGGTGCATATAGGTGGAAATTTCTTGGCGCCCGAACGTGTTTTGGCATCGATTGTGTTGAGACAGTGTAGTCTGCAACGACAACCATACAAGATATTTGTTAGATTTTGTGTTTATTTAGAAATGCCGATCCCAAATTTTTGGAAAGTTGTTGAAGTGAATAAACACTGCCAAATTTGAGGAGTACAGTTTGTTAGAGGCATGTTTGTTTATCCATCCAATGACATTTTTGTTCATATTACAGTCAAATTTAGTTAAATTCTTGTTGCCGAAACGTAATATTAATTAGGGATTGCGGAGTGAAGGAAGATCAGTTTATTAGAATAAGGTTAGATAAGATTGTAGACGTTAAGTTATTGCATTTTGAAACGTATGTCGAAGTATTCCTTTGTAGTATTTAAATGAGTTTGTCACTCTGACATGTCCATGAAGTAGTATAGATGATACCTCCTTATTTCTCAAGTGTGAAATTATTATGACGTCGGGAGATATGAACCATATCAGGGCTATTCTGGAGAAGATCCAGGAAAGTCAGCAGCAGTTAACAGGAGATGTAGATGCCCTCCACAAATCCACACACGATAGTACTAAAAAGTTAGATAGAGAGATAAAGCAGTCAGCAGCGACTGGTAAGTCTGAGATGAAAGGAGAGTTAGCATTAGCTCAGTCAGTTACTAAAGCTAGTATATCCTTAGTTCAGGAGGAGTGTAGGAAAACTCAAGAAGAAAATAGAACGATTCATATGAAAGTCCAGGAAAAAATGAGAAAGGCTAGAAAAGAAGACAGAGTAGTCCGAGAGGAAGCTAGAAAGGTGCAAGAAGCTATAGGAAAAGCACAAGAAGAGGCCAGATTAGCACAAGAGGAAGCACAAGAGAAGGTTGAAAAGACCCAGGAAGATGTTAAGAAAGCCTTAGAGAAAGCCCAGGAGGAAGGAAGATTAGCTCAGGAGCAAAGCAAACTAGCGCAGACCGAAAGTAGAATTTCTATAGACGAAAGCAGGAGAGCTTTGGAAGAGACCACTTCAGCTTTCAATCAGGTGAAAAAAGATTTTGCCTCTACCAAGATGGAAATGAGCTCACTTAGAGAGGAAGTTAGCCAGAAGGTAGTAGAAGCTAGAGTCCAATGTAATGAGAACATCATCAAGCTAGAAGGAAAGATACAGGAAAGCATAGGGATAGCCACAATAGAGCAGCTTAAATACAATTTTTCCTTGCTAGGTTCCCAGAAGAAGATCACTGATGAGCTCAGGGACCTGAACACCACTGTTGGTAACTTAGAAGGTAAGTTGAAAGACCAACAGAAGCTGATAACAGAGGGTATAAATGATGACATTGCATCTTGTATAACTAAATCTGTTAGTAATTTAAGAGATGAGGTTATTAAAACAAATAGTGATTACATGCAGGAACTGCATGGTAAAATATTGCAGGATGTTAGCCAAATAGAGAAAAATGCAAAGATTCACAGGGATAATTTGAAATTAGAACTGTATAAGCAAATAGAGGAAAGTAGAAAATCGAGCATTACCGAAATGAGAAGTATTGTAAATAAAACAGAATCGGAAAAAAGTGAGGAATTGAACGTTATCCGCGCGACAGTTAACGAAATAATTCTTGATCTCGCGAAAGTTAAGTCTAGTCAGGAAAGCGAACTACGTGACATTTGTAACAAACTCAACGCACTTACTTTGACAGAACCATGCGACCATTAGGGTTTGTAGGAAGAGATAAAACTAGGAATGCAACGGGATATTACTCAATTTTTCCTAAGCAGAGAGGAGAGATATAAAGAAGAATTAGGAAGACTTAGTAAACCAGAAGAAAGAGTTGAAGACGATAATGAAAGCATCTTTAGTCGAAGACAGGAGCGGCCACATATGATGCAAGAACCGGAGCGTATTCAGAGGGAATATGAAGGACTGGGGGGATTCTATGACCAATGAGGCCATAGAAATAACCCGAATGTTATCGTGATAAGAAATATTGACGATAAACCGACTCGTTTCGGCGGAGTAGGAAACATCACAGCAGTCGAATTTCTTAGAGACATGCGACATTATCTCGATGATAATCGCATACCAAGGGACCGAGAAATGCGTGTAGTTGAGAAACATCTTGAATCCGAAGCTTTAAATAGGCATAGAGCTTTCAAATACACGTATACCGACTTTGAAGAGTTTGCGGACGCTTTACAACGCAGATTTTTGAGTTTAGAGATGCAGCAGGACATTAGAGCTGAGGTATACTCTAAAAAATATGCGCACTCTACCCCTACGCGTTATGCAACGTTCTTTACATCGCAGCTCGCCAGACTTCAGTATTTGGATCCACCATTGGCTGAGACAGAACTGATTCATGCGATATCGAGACAGATGCCAAATGATGTCAGAAGACATTTAATTGCATCAGATGTGAAATCTCTGGAAGGCATGGCAGAAATATTGAGGAAATTAGATCATGCTAGTTCCACACCGAATGCAACGCCTAGTAATAATACTAGAGGAAGAGCGGAGCCTAGAGAAGTTCATACCGTGCTGGTAGATCAGACGGAGCAGACGGAGGAGAATCGTAGTAGACCAGGTCCTAGCAGAAATAATGCGTATGGGAGGAACCGTTATGAACCACCGTATCGCAGATTTCGAGATGGAAGGCCATACCAGGCAAGAACATGGAATAATGGTCAGAGAAGGACTGGATACCACCGGAACAATGACGCACGGAGGTACGACTATTACGACCGGAACAATAGAGGCACAGCGGGAGGATATCGCCGATATAAAAACTGGAACGACGATAATTATGCCCGCCAACAACAACAACAGCAGCAGCAACAGCAACAGCCACGACAACAACAACAACAACAACAGAGAGGTTGCCGAAACAACGACAACGTTAGGCAATATTACCAAGATCGTGACAGGGAAAGTCAAGATTATAGGAACATTCATAGAGAAAATGAGGCAAGAAATAGCCAAGGAAGAGAAGAGATACAACCTCAAGCTTCGAACTCAGGAACACAGGAACAGAACCTGAGCGGGGTACAAAAAAACTCCGATTGGAAAACGGAAGTATAGGGAAGAACAGTGTTCACCAACGATAGGCATGAGATCGCTGTGAACGAATTCTATCAGGTACAAGATGAAGACTTATTGTATGAAAGAGAGGAGCCAGAGAGACGGAGAACGGGTCTTTGAAACACATACATGGGAAGAGTAAGAAAGAAAAATCGTTTAAGGTTGGAAGAGTATTCAACAACAATTGCTGTGAAATCGTCAGGATAGAAGACGATCGACCCATTGGGAAGTACAACCACTCAAAATTAAAAAGATTTTATCCAAGGATTCATTAAGGAAGAATTCGATTTCCAGTATTTAACAAGTCGAATGTTAAATAAAGTCTGTTTTACACTTTATTTATAAGTCGGGTGAGGATCTGAACTCGAATTCAGCCCTGCTTAGGACCTTTGACTGAGCCGAGGTTCGAACGACTTTGCACCATTGAAAGGAAAAATTGGAAATTTGGAATTAAAATAATTTAATAAATATATATGTATTATGGAATGCAAATGGAGCATAATGAAAGTATTTTTGAGAAATTTGAAGCATTTTGAGGACTTAATTATTTGAAAATATTCTGGTGAATGAGATTTTAACTAAGGAAGAGCTCGATCATTCGAAGCTGGATTTTGTACAAAGCTTCATGTTTGGCACGAGAAAACCAGTTTGGTTAGCAAGGCTATCATAACAAAGCAATGTACACGACCCGTGGAGAGGAGGCTAGACCCAGGAGCCTTTTTCAGAATATTTCAACAGCCAATCAATTAATAGCACATAATTTTGTGGGAATCGCTTTTATATAAATTTGGCAGACATTAAGAGAAATATGCACATCTTTGGTGTACAATGCAATATGATATTTATTTGGTTGAAAAGAAATATAAATTATTGAATAATAAAGCGAATATGAGTATATTTCTATTAATATACATGTGTTGGAGGCTAGCGAAGCGAAGCCAGGACTGGCACGCGCCGCGAAGGAGAAGCGTGGCAGAGGACTCTGTCATAGCGACTGGCCACGAGTAGACGCGTTTCACGCACGCGCACAGCAAAGGAGCAGTTTTGAACACAGCATAAGCCCGGACGATAAACACCGTTGTACCATCAAACAACCGAGGCATCGCCGAGGAAGATGAGAAGTGAAGCCGGCGAAACGCATTTACATTATTGGAGAGAACAGCGTGTATAAAAGCATCACAATTTTAGAACGAGACTTCGCCTATAAGCAGCACTTCTCGCAGAGGCAATAATTAGGAGCATTATCTATAGACAGCAACGATATTACTGCAATTATTTCAAATATATATATATACAGCAGTATCTTATCACAAGCTACATCACAGTCTACATGATGGCAGAAATCATAAGTCGGGGAGGAGAAGCTTAGTATACGTCTATTGAAGAAGAGATTGTGGAGAACTAAGTAAAATGAAAGGAGGTTAATCTATACCATGGATTGGGAGGTCAGACTGACTCGGAAATTCAAGGATCGACACAGCTACGACTGTACACCAACTTGCAGTTTTCAAATATGAATTTCTACACCACAAGCAAGATGTCCAACTTCACCAGGACGAGATGTCAACCCAGGACTTGCGGGTCTACAATGGCGAGACCACTCTGCAGGACAGAGATAAGAAGAAGAAGACCATTTGCAGCCGATCGAACTGGGAATCGCAGTTTCCAGGCCGCTGGCCGAGAAGAGGACGCAGCTACCGTTAGCAGCTCAAGCCGTGTTGGAGAACAGGTGGCAGACCAAGTGAGTTGGGGTCCACCGCAGCTGATCCACGAGCTTGGCAGTAACTAGTTTCCCTGGGAGACGAACAATGACAGCTTCGACGCAACATCTAGGACAGCTGACAGAGGTATTCCCTGGCTGTAGAAGACGTCTCAAGGTAGAACAACCGTTTGTTTCATGTCTGTAGTTTTGCTGTAGTGGTAGTAATCCACTTTTGGAGTAACCAACATCATTTGTAGTTATTCTTATCTTTATTCTTTGTCTTTTAATAGCTTAAATTGTAGAGTTTCATTGCAATTTTGATACGTCTTCATGTGACGTATGAGACGTTATTTAATTCATTTAACTTAGATTTGCGTTTCTTGTATTTTTTTATTCTGAAGGAAACGTTGTATGACTCTCACTTTTGAACGATACTCGTTTTATAAAAGGAGTGCTTCGATAATGCTAAGATAATTCGATAATTTTAAGATAATTCGATAAAACTTAAGATAATTCGATAAAACTAAGATAATTCGATAATGCTATGATAAATCGATAATGCTAAGATAACGTGGGAATGTAGAGATTAGTCGATTATTCCATTACATTGTATTTTGGAGAAGAGCGTAAATTCATTGAAAAATTGTAAGAAAATTTAAACATTATAATTTTTATTAACAATTTATATGCGTAACAGCGAAAGTATTCATTGATATGTCTATAAAGCATTGTTATCAAGTAAAGCTTAATTGTGAGATGCTATAATATTATATAACAAACATTACGATGTTAATATACATCATATATTTATTTATAACAATTGGAGTGTTATAAAATTCCAATAGCGGAATACAGCTTATTAGACAACTAAATAGTCTTGAACTATTATATGACGAATATACACTATAAATTAGGATCATGGTATTGACAATTGAAGTCAAATGATGCCTATATGTATTAACAATTAAAGTATAAACATGGTTTAACTGAGGTGAATAGACCAGGAGATATGTTAGTCTACCTGAGGTCTTGTATGTTAAAACAATTTATATATGAATTGTTCATATATTTAAATTTACACCAGAAGCGGGAGGATATGAATTTATTATTATTAATAACGAAAAGACGAGCGAACTACTAAGTAACATAGTTAACGTTTGGTAACGTGTAAGAACAAGTTTATTATGAATCATAGAGAACGAAAAGCGCTAATGAAAGGTGTAACGACTTTTAACATCGTTACATGAAGATTGCTACTATTTCGCAACATCCTGGAGCTGGTGTATTTCGCAAGCACTGCTAATTGGTTTCCAGAACTCTTGAACCTACATTTGTTGCCTGAGAAAGGAGCTGACGTTAATACCCTGGAAGATTGACATTTCTACACTGCTGTTGTGAAGTAAACTACTGCGCACAAGTTCTTAGAAAACCCTTTAAGCCCTATTAGTGGGATGAGTTTCTCCCTGGGAACATTTCGTCGTAACACTTCTGAGTAAACTCTCAAAGATTTAGGTCATGGCACCACTTTGTGGTACCAACATTTTCTTGGACTGTGTCGTTGTCATGGTGGTCTGCACCCCCATGTTAGGTTGGCACGACCGAACTGTGCAGTGGAGTGGGGGTGGTCAGGTCTCTCCCTGGAAAGCAAGCCCTCAGCGAACAATAACCAGTCAGTATCCAGCCTTCTTGAATCTCACACGCAGAACTGGGGAGTGTCGAAGACCCCTTCCCGGAGGAAATTTTCTTTCCTCTGGGGAGAGGCATTAAACAGTATAGTATTGCTAAAACCTTATCTAACAGGGATCTGACAAAACGTTGAATTTGCTAAGACCTTTTTTTTTTAATTCTAAAAACTTTTCAATTTGACTCTCGTAGTGCATTTGCTAGCCACGTGTCGTGTGGCAATTCAGATATAAATTTAAGACATGTTTTAGGTTAAGGCATTTTGGAAGGGGATGTGGTCCTTCTCATTTTGCGTTGCATTATTTCAGGGTGGGGATTTCTGCATTGTTTAGTTTCGGTTTTGCTCTTAAGGGGTGGGTGTTGGCTTTAACTTTGTTAGAACGGCTCCTCGCCAACGGAGTTGACAGGTGTCCTTCAGACGGTCTGGTCGCAATAAGCGACTTGTTTGGTTGTGTCAAACAACTTTGTTTTCTGGAGTAGCTTTACCTAACTTCATATCGTTATTTCCTTCGTACTATTTGGGAGAATTACTTTAGTATTTTTAGTTGTGAATTATAATGCGGGAATACAACCCATCACTTGGACAAGCGATGTGTTGGTTGAAACGCGTTTTAAATTCACGGGGTTCTTAATTTCGCGTCGGCCTAATCATAACCTACTGGGACCATGTGTTTATTGTGTAACATTTTTATATTTAAGGTGTTGCCTAGTTTAGTTGTTTGTAATACTTATGTTAATACAATGAGGAGTCATCTTGAGATTGTTATTATTATTTGTGCATGAAGCTCAGCGGAAATGGTTACCTTATTCCTTCCTCGGCTTTTGGATGGGAAATGTTCGCATTCGGTCTCAGGGTAAGTCCAGCCCTTCCACTCAACAGGCTTGTCCTGGCATCGCCTATTTCCTGCCTTGATCTAAATTATTGAGGGCGTTTCTAAGCTCCCTCCCGGTTGCCTTAGTGTCACCGAATTAATTACTTCTTTTAATTATGCTAATTTTGATCATATCAAGGTTGGGAAGAGGTGAGGTGCGACAGTGGTAGCATCCCGAGCATGGTTGATTCTCTCTCCATTGCCGGTGATAACCATCTTTTCCGCTGACTAATTGCAATGTATTAATCCAACATGAAAATTTAGAAAGTAATTGTACCATCCCCAATTAATTTTTTTCTCTCCACACAGCTAGGATATTAATTGTATTCTGTGTAATGCTTGATTTTGATTCTGTTACATGAAACATCTGTGAGATGGCTAGACGCAACCTGAAGGTGAAATATCTCACTGAGGAGGAGATTACATATGAACTGCTAATACGTAATCTCCAAGTACCTGCCGAAACAGAACTGGCGAGGACGAGTTTAGAGTATGCAGTAGAATTTCCAGCAACGCCACCTAAAATGTCACTGGCTGAATTCAGACTAGGTGAGTCAAAGATTTGTGGTCTTGTTCAAGAAATATCAAATGTTGTAAGATTTTGTTTCTCAGAGGTTGAATGCGGTCCTGCCAATTTTACTAAATTACGAGCTCGTATTGAATATCTTTATCTGCGCTGCGTTGATCTAATGGAATCCGATGAAACACGACCTATGTCCGAATTGAAGGGTTTGTTGGATGCTGAGATAAAGTTAGTTGAGTGCGCACAGTCTTTGGATAGTGTCAATTCCTGTGATAAAGATGGTAATTTGCTTAATACTACCCAAATTAGTGATCACAATCCTGTGAATAGTTCTGCCTGTGTTTCTGAAAGTTTGTGTCCCGAGGTTGGTGGCACTGGCGAGCCAGCTGTGAACGAGCCGGGTCTCACCCCCTCTCGCCACGAAGGCCCGAGGCTATTCCCGTCTCGCGAATACAATGCCGTTAGTTCTGAGATAATGACAAGAAACACCGGGTCCAATGTCGTTGCTTTAGAAACCGGTACCTCGCACCCAGAATCAAATATTCCGAATGCTGTAATGGTTTCTGCACCAAATAATAACCATGTTTCCTTTGATTTTCCTATTTTTTCCTCAGTAAGTACTGGAGTGGCATTGGCCGCTGGAGAGCCGAGTTCATATCTAAGCAGAAGCAATTCTGGTGGCTTTGTCTCAGGGTGTTCCGGGCGGAAAAATTCTACTTGCAACTGCGTAACGCGCAATTCTGTGTCTGGTACCATAGTCTCATCTCATGCGGGAGAGCCTATGTTTGAACCCCGATCTGTCGGGAATGTTCCATTGCCTAACCAAAATTCTAATAGGACAATCAGTAGTGAAATGATTTCTAATGGTATTGGGTCCTTTCGGTCAGTTAATGCTATGGGTAATGCAGGTCATCAGCCACCTTCAGTGAAACCAAATTCCTTCTTCGAAGGTGCCGGAAATTTTATTGCCGAGTCTCAGGGGTGTTTAAGAAGTAATTCAAGCTCGGGGCGTAACACCATTCCTACTGTTAGTCCCAGAAATCGTAGTTCTCTTCAACAGGATTTGTGTGTAGAGATGTCAGGCCGTGGTGCTTCAAGCGAGGGTGATTCTAATTACTCTATATTTTCTAAGGCCAGTTTTGGTACGGTCAACCACCCTATTGTGAGTTTTGTGTCTAGGCTGTCTGGGCGAAGAATGGACACGGCGGAAGAAATTGTGATTTTCTTAAGGATTTTGGTCGATATTCACGAGTGTGCAGAACAGTTTAATGTGAGTGACCAAGTAGTATTCCAGCTGATATCTCCTCATATGTCAGACACATTGAGAACGTATGTGACTAGTGCCATGAGCGAGGGGTGGAGCGTTAAATATTTTATGACCGAGGTGTTAAGAATTTTTGTACCAATCAGATCCTTGGACACTATGAAGGGGCGGTATTTGTATCGTGCTCAAGGTATGAACGAGCCAATAAATTCTTATATAGTTGATATTTCCAAGTTTGTGAAGGTGTTCGGGGTAATCATGCCCGAAACTGAAGTGGTAAAACTCATTTTGGCTGGAGCAACTCCGGAATTCAGAAATTGTTTGTGTATCGGAACCACCGCTACTACTATTAAGGGTCTCTGTGAAGACGGTATTCAAGCCGAGTCAGTACGTTCAGTTGACATTGCCAGGTATGCTAATAGCCAGCCTTTTCACCGAGGAAATTCTGTTCCTTTCATTCGACCTCCCTTGGTTCGAACCCCGCCTGGGCAGGGTCGTTCTCCCCAAAATTTTAATAACCGTCCTGTGACGTGTTATAAGTGCAAGGAAACCGGTCATATGCAGCGGAATTGTCCAGTAAAAAGGGATTGACAATCCAGGGGCAGGCCTCAAGGTATTCGTTCCGCCCAAAATCAGTTGTGTGCCTTAGGCAATGAATTAACGAAGGACCGCGCCAAAGTTATCGGAGCAAGTGGCGTGTGTTCGAAGGTTTCTGATGGGGTCTTGCCCTCTCCTAGGGTTGAAGTTTCGATAAATGATGCATGTATTATTGCCTTGTTAGACTCAGGAAGTGCCGCTTCATTGGTTAGCGAGAATTGGTATTTGTCTATGAAACTCATTTGTAAATTCAGTAACCTGTCAAATGTAGATGTTAAGTTGGTTTCTGCCAACGGTGCTCAATTGGACGTTCTTGGTTCTGTGAAGTTTAAAGTTCGGATTCATAAATTTTGTTGGAAATTTTCCTTTTGGGTCATTAAGAATTTGTCATGTCCTATTATTCTGGGCGCTAATTTTTTTGCTTATACTGGCTTACTGCTAGATATGCAAAACAAATCATTCTGGTTCAGGTTTTGTTCAGAGGTAAAATTTAAATTTCTTGCTACTGCTGTCCCTAGCGCGAGTGCTCATGTTGTCAGCCGTGATGCAGAACCCGTCTTGTCCACCGGAGTTGAATCCTTGGATTTAAGTAATTTATCTGACGCTCAAGCTAAAGAGATTCGAGATTTGTGTGGGTATTTTCCCGAGGTGTTCACTGACGAATTAGGAATGACTAAGATCCTGGAGTATAAAATTGAAGTAACGGATACTATACCCGTCAGACATCCTCCCTACCGTTTGAGTCCACCCAAAATGATGGAATTAAAGAAATTAATCGATCAGATGTTACTGGATGGAGTAATTCGACCCTCCACATCAGCATATTCATCACCTGTGTTCTTAGTACCTAAGCCAAATGGTGGTTTTCGGCCAGTCGTAGATTATCGCAGGTTAAACAAAAAGATTGTTTTAGAATCCATCCCTCTTCCTGATTTACATAGCTGTTTTTCCTGGTTCAAAAACGCCTCCTATTATAGCCTCATTGACCTGACGCAGGCATATTTCCAAATTCCGTTGGCTGAAGAATCTAAGCATCTGACTGCATTCGCCACCGATTGGAATCTCTTTGAGTATTGCCGATTACCTTTTGGCCTCTCTACAGGGGGCGCTGTGCTTAGTAGGCTTCTTGATCACGTGTTTTCTGGCATCAAATTTGATTATTTGTATCACTACCTGGACGATGTTGTTGTTTACAGCGAGACGTTCGAAGACCACGTGCGCCATCTTCGTGAAGTATTTGAGAGGTTAAAATCTGCTGGTCTAACCGTAAAGTTGTCTAAAGTATCCCTTGCTAAACCTAAAATTGCCTTTCTTGGTCATGTTGTTTCTGCTGAAGGTGTTTCGGTCGATGACTCCCGAACCCAGGGAATTAGAGATTTTGCACCGCCTAAAAATGTGAAAGGAGTAGCCCGATTTGTGGGAATGGTTGGCTTTCTGCGCAAATTTATACCCAATTTCGCACAGCGCGCGTTGCCACTTAATCTTCTGCGAAGGTCTGATGTGAAATTCGAATGGGGTCCGTCGCAGCAAGCAGCTTTTGATGATTTGAAGGAGGCACTGTGTAGGGCTCCTGTCCTCGCTGTCCCCGATTTCAGTAAGAAGTTTATAATCCAGACTGATGCATCGCTCGGTGCTGTAGCTGCTGTGTTGTTACAAGAAAGTGAGTTAGGTAGACGACCTATTGGTTTTGCTTCTCGAACTCTGTCCCCTGCTGAAGTAAATTATTCCGTATACGAGCTTGAGGGGCTCGCAGTGATGTTTGGACTGGAGAAATTCCGAATGTATGTCGAACATGTTCCTTTCGAACTTGAAACCGATAACCAGGCCCTGAGCTGGGTCCTGGCTAGACCTCGAACCACTGGGCGAATCGCCAGGTGGGCAACCCGTATTTCATCATTTCAGTTCACCGTTCGTCATATAAAGGGTTGTGAAAATGTCATAGCTGACTCCCTTAGCCGCATGTATGAAGAAGTACCTAATAAATGTAAAAATCTCGTTCCCGAGGAAAATCATGAAAATATTTGTGCTGTGTCACTTAAGCGTCTCTATGGAGAAATTCCTGACGGGTGTGAAACTCCCTCTTTAGAGGAACCTGTTGTTGTTGGGGCTAATTCAGCTCAACACATGTTAGTAAATTCACCGTTATTGTTTGGAGATATTGCTGACCATCAGAAGGAAGATCCCGTCTTGTGTGACTTAATTGCTCGATTAGTTTCTGGAGAAGAGATAAAACCTTATATTTTAAAGTCTGGTGTACTGTGTTGTGTAACTAGGCGTGATAGAAAGCCTAAAGTTGTTTTGCCTACTCAGCTGATAAATGGCATGCTAATGTATTTTCACGAGTCACCCGCTGGAGGCCACCTAGGAATATTCAAAACTCGACAGAAAATAAGTCAGTCTTTTGTTTGGAAGGGTCTCGATAAGGATGTGAGAAAGTTCGTGCTGGGGTGTCATGATTGTAAGGTAAGTAAGCCTACCGTCAGTGGTAAAGTTGGTAAGTTAGCTTCTGAATCTGCGTCCAGGCCCATGGAACGCTTGTATGTGGATTTCGTTGGGCCCCTGCCGCGGTCTAAACTAGGTAATCGTTTTGCTTTTGTTTGTGTTGATGGTTTCTCTCGCTTTTCGTGGATTTTTCCCACTAGAAATTGTGACTCTGCTACTGTCATAAGATGTTTAAAGTCGGTTTTTTCTTCCTTCGGTCCTAGTCAATACCTGGTGTCAGATAATGCCAAGGCTTTTGTTTCTTATCAGTTCAGAAAATTTTGTTTTGATTATTCTATTTCCCATGTCACCACGACACCTTATTACCCCAACCCTAGTTTGGCAGAGAGAGTTAACCGAAATTTGAGAGCTGCGCGTATCGCATATCATCGTGATAATCATGCCAAGTGGGATTCGTCATTACATTGGTTACCCTATGCCTTCAATACTGCTGAGCATGAATCCCATGGGAAAACTCCATTCTCACTTATGTATGCGTTCGTCCCAAATTCCCCTCTAACAAATCTGTGGTCACTTCATGATCTGCTTCCTGACCAACCCTCTCCTGATCGTGTCAGAGAAATCTGGAAGGAGGCCAAAGCTGCTATAAAGATCTCGCATGATAAGCTGGCTAAGAGATATAATTTGGGCCGAAAACAGGGTGGATATTCTGTCGGAGATTTTGTGTATGCAAAAAACTTCTGGGCTAAGGCCCCAGGTCGTCAGGTATCAGGTAAACTGCAACCAAAATATGAGGGCCCCTATGAGATTCTGTCCTTTCCTTCTGAAGTAACCGTGTTATTAGAGGATCTGTCTAGGAAACGTGTTTTTAGGACTCATATATCGAATTGTAAACCTGCTAGTGAACGAGAAACTCGAGGTGTGTAAAAGGTGAAATTATGATGTTCTATTTCCTGTGAGTGCGATGGTATGAAGTTCAGGGCGATGAGAGATGGTCTAGTTGTTCCGCTGAAGTCAAATCTCTTATGTCATCTTTTGTAATCCTCAAGAAAGGCTGTGATCTGCTTCTGTTAGCTGAGTTTTGTTCATCGTATTCGTGGTTGGTATTTAAAAAAAAAAAAAATTTTTTTGGATGATTTAGTGATAATTTTGTTAGGTTGGTAGTGAAATTTTGATTTTATGTGAAAATAAGGTGTGATGCTTCAGAGTGATGCTCATTTCGGTGTGTTGTTCAGTTGCTGACGTGAGGGCTATAGAAATTGTATTTGTGATCTGGGAAACCTTCGGGCTACCATCTCTTGTCAGTTGAAAATGTATCTAGTTCAGGTTGGTCAGTGGGTTATTCGTAATCTGCAGCTTGATCTGTTAGACTGCTGACTTGCTAATATTGTTACAACTTGCACCTGATTGTAGTTCGGATATGTAATTCTTGCCTTCCCCGTGTACTCGGGTGTGAATATTTTAAAATTGTGGAACGTCAGTTTCGAGCTGATGGCCAAGCTGAGGCGTCAGTCAGTTGTTCTCTGCTTTGAATTTGTGTCACCTTGAAGTCGTCGTCCCTATTTTGGAGAAATTTTGAGCTAATTATCATTTGGCGAACTCGTTCTTGTTCTGTGCAAGGTGCATTTTCCTTTGGGGACAGTAATCGCCCCGTGCTTTTGAGAATTTATCATCTTGTCGCATCTGTGACCATGTAGTTCTGTATTTTGGAAATGCTGCGGCATGTTAGGGACCGTAAGGTTGAAGCAATTGTAATTTTGAGGATATTAATTGCCTCGTGCTTATTGAAATGTGTCAGATGACACCTGTCGGTGTTTGTAGTATTATGCGAAACCCTGTATCGGACTATGGGAGTCGTTTGGTGTCCGTGAGTTGTGTAGGGCATGAAATTATTGGTAATTTGTGTTTTTTTTAATGGTGGGCCACGTTCATTTTGGTGTGTTTTGAAAATCGGTTGGTACCAACTTATGTTTGTGTCTGGTTCTGCTGAGCTATGTGCTTTGGGAGTAGAATTGGAGTGTAGCCTGTGTACAGGGCTGGTAGTTGTTGTTGGTTTAATATTAGTTAGGTTCCGTGCCTAGAAGAGGCGGTCGACCTGTTCTTCATTTTTGGGAAGATGTTTTTTTTAGATTTGGAGTTATCCATGCGTAACGTTATGTGAGGTCGTTCTCAATATGGGTGTGATCACCTTGGTGTTCTGAGTTCGAGGGGTCATCCTCCAGAAGTTCATTAAGAACTGTGGACTGGTAGGGTGCGTTGACAAGTTGCGATGAGGTCATTTTGTGAGATTTGGTTAAATGATGGTATGCAAATCGGTTGACCATGTGTGTGTCAGGCTGTTTAACGTGGTCCCCATTAGTTTCTAGTCTCGTGGAAAGTAGTTGCTGTTTTCTGCCGTTCGTCGGATGGCCACCGTGGATGGTTAGGGGCAGTGACTGGTGAAATGAGGCAGAGACTTTAAATTTAATCATGTCTTTTATGTATCACAAACCTATGACGATCCTTGGTTTTGATTTTGGTATGTTGTGTATATTTAAATGTTTTCTCTGTACTCAAAATGTTCTGTATTCGTGCGGTGCTGCGTTAGCCCATCCGAGTAAATGTAAATTCCTTATTATATTGTTTGGCTGTTTTGGCAGGGTACCAGTGGGGGTCCCCTTGATTTCCCGTCTCAAGGAGGGGTTTTCTCTTTCATTTTAAGGGGTTTGGTAGGATATTTTTGAGAATTCTGTGAAATTTTGCTTGTGTATTCCTGATAACCTCTATGAGTATTCATAATTTTAGTTTAGTTATACATTTGGTAATGGTGGTTAAGTTTTTTTAAAATTTCTTAACTCAAAATCAGTCTTCTCGTGTGGTCAGATGCCCTATCGTGTGATACTCCCACCCCCTTCAGTGAACATTTTAGTGATGCCCTGAAGATCCACTCACTTGTGAGGAACTTTTGATTAAGGCCTCAAGCACCCCGGATACAACTTAAACAACGGCTTACTGAGTTTCAGTGACGTACAAATGTGGTGTGACTTTCCTCATCTGTCCTCAGATGACATAACCTTGCTTAAGGCTAGCATGCTAGTCTGGAGCCACCCGTTCCCGCTAAGGGAACCTAAATTGAATTTATTCTGCTGTAGTAATGGTGTGTTTCAGTTGGGAAATTTCATGTGGGACGTGTACTCTCAACCTGGGCCCAGGTTGACAGTACCATACCATACCAAGTTCGATGGCATCCTCCTACCTGAGGGGTTATACTTCGAGATCTGCTGGCGGAGTTCGGAGGTGACCTTTCAACTGCCAGATGTCCAGCTACTCACCACCATTCCTGCTGTTCTCTCCCCATCGTCTTCTTTGGGAGGGCGAGGATGTAACGACTTTTAACATCGTTACATGAAGATTGCTACTATTTCGCAACATCCTGGAGCTGGTGTATTTCGCAAGCACTGCTAATTGGTTTCCAGAACTCTTGAACCTACATTTGTTGCCTGAGAAAGGAGCTGACGTTAATACCCTGGAAGATTGACATTTCTACACTGCTGTTGTGAAGTAAACTACTGCGCACAAGTTCTTAGAAAACCCTTTAAGCCCTATTAGTGGGATGAGTTTCTCCCTGGGAACATTTCGTCGTAACACTTCTGAGTAAACTCTCAAAGATTTAGGTCATGGCACCACTTTGTGGTACCAACATTTTCTTGGACTGTGTCGTTGTCATGGTGGTCTGCACCCCCATGTTAGGTTGGCACGACCGAACTGTGCAGTGGAGTGGGGGTGGTCAGGTCTCTCCCTGGAAAGCAAGCCCTCAGCGAACAATAACCAGTCAGTATCCAGCCTTCTTGAATCTCACACGCAGAACTGGGGAGTGTCGAAGACCCCTTCCCGGAGGAAATTTTCTTTCCTCTGGGGAGAGGCATTAAACAGTATAGTATTGCTAAAACCTTATCTAACAGGGATCTGACAAAACTTTGAATTTGCTAAGACCTTTTTTTTTAATTCTAAAAACTTTTCAATTTGACTCTCGTAGTGCATTTGCTAGCCACGTGTCGTGTGGCAATTCAGATATAAATTTAAGACATGTTTTAGGTTAAGGCATTTTGGAAGGGGATGTGGTCCTTCTCATTTTGCGTTGCATTATTTCAGGGTGGGGATTTCTGCATTGTTTAGTTTCGGTTTTGCTCTTAAGGGGTGGGTGTTGGCTTTAACTTTGTTAGAACGGCTCCTCGCCAACGGAGTTGACAGGTGTCCTTCAGACGGTCTGGTCGCAATAAGCGACTTGTTTGGTTGTGTCAAACAACTTTGTTTTCTGGAGTAGCTTTACCTAACTTCATATCGTTATTTCCTTCGTACTATTTGGGAGAATTACTTTAGTATTTTTAGTTGTGAATTATAATGCGGGAATACAACCCATCACTTGGACAAGCGATGTGTTGGTTGAAACGCGTTTTAAATTCACGGGGTTCTTAATTTCGCGTCGGCCTAATCATAACCTACTGGGACCATGTGTTTATTGTGTAACATTTTTATATTTAAGGTGTTGCCTAGTTTAGTTGTTTGTAATACTTATGTTAATACAATGAGGAGTCATCTTGAGATTGTTATTATTATTTGTGCATGAAGCTCAGCGGAAATGGTTACCTTATTCCTTCCTCGGCTTTTGGATGGGAAATGTTCGCATTCGGTCTCAGGGTAAGTCCAGCCCTTCCACTCAACAGGCTTGTCCTGGCATCGCCTATTTCCTGCCTTGATCTAAATTATTGAGGGCGTTTCTAAGCTCCCTCCCGGTTGCCTTAGTGTCACCGAATTAATTACTTCTTTTAATTATGCTAATTTTGATCATATCAAGGTTGGGAAGAGGTGAGGTGCGACAAAAGGAATAAGAAGTACTTTGTGAATTATATTAATGTGAACGAACATGTAATTGTTGTAATTTGATGCACGAGGTTTAATAATTTAGACAGGAGGTGAAAGTTAGGAGTGCATTCTGAACGCTAACATACTCTAGTGTAGTTATCTAGTAAATTCACTAATTCTTCTATAAGTGTATAGCAAGATGGGTTTTTCAAGGAAGTAATGCCATGCGGAGTTGTGAAGATTGTTTATAAGGAGGAAAGGAAGAATGTATGACATGTTTAGAGTGTAGTAAGACGCCTTTGATAAGTATTGTTCACTGTATTGCGGAAGGAAGGAATATATTGCTATGTGGAGCAACGAATTGTTACAGGATGAGTGAAAGCGCTAACACAGAGGTTAATATTTGAATTGTTTATGTTTGAGAGTGTCTCCCACAAGTCCAACCCCTCCTCCACGTGGTGGGAGACGGGCATGAAGTAGGGCATTGCCTGTAAGGGTGAAGTACAGTGGGGACTTCGTGTGCCCCGGGACCGCTACGGTAGCTGTGAAGGCTCTAAGGGAACCCTGAAAATTGTCGGCTGACGGGGCTCTGGTGAAGCTACGACCGGCCTAGCAAGCCAGTAGTGGATATCATATTTGCTTTCAAAACAGGAACAGGCCTCGGAAAGGACGGATGCAAACGACGAGGACCCGGATATGCTAATGGACTACGAGTTGGGACATTAAACATACAGACACTGACAGGAAAGGTGGAGGAGATTGTAGATGTGATGGAGAGAAGAAAACTGGATGTACTGGGCTTGGCAGAAACAAGATGGAAAGGAGAGGGTCGCAGAGAACTGAGGAAAGGGTACCGGTTGTACTGGAGATGGAACAGTGAAGGAAGGAGCAGCGGAGTAGGAGTAGTTGTGAGAGATGGAATGAAGGAAGAGGTAAAGGGAATAAGTGACAGGATCATGAAGATCAGAGTAACTGTAAAGGGAAGAAGCCTGGAGATAGCCCAGGTATATGCCCCTCAAGTTGGATGTACAGCTCAAGAGAAGGAAGATTTTGAGGAGGAGCTACAACAGCAGTTGAATGGTCAGAGCATCATTATCATGGGAGATTTGAATGCACATGTAGGAAGTGAAAGGCAAGGATATGAAAATGTAATGGGAGCAGAAGGATGGGGCAGCAGGAATGAAGAAGGGAGAAAGTTGCTGGATTTTTGCAAGAGAAACGGTTTAGTGGTAGGCAACTCCTGGTTCCGGAAGAAAGAAAGCCACAAGGTAACGTGGTACAGCAGTGATTTAACAAAGAAATCTTTGGTAGATTACATGCTGTACGACTGGGAAATGAAGAGAAGTGTCACAGATATAAAGGTAATACCATCAGAGGCTTTAGATAGCGACCACAGAATACTTGTAATGAACCTGGGAGTTGTTAAGGATAGCAAGAGGACAGAGTACCAGGAAAGGAGAATCAAAGTATGGAAACTCAAGGAAAAGGAAGTCAAGGAAGAATTCCAGAAGATAATAAGGGAAAGGATCCCCTGTTCAAGGAACAGGGGAAGAGGAATGGAAGCATTTCAAAAACGCAATGGTGGAAGTTGCAGTGGCAGTATGTGGAAGAACAAGCAACAGAAAGCGGTGTAAAGAGACACCCTGGTGGAATGAGAGAGTAAAAGAAGCTGTGGGAAGGAAGAACAAGGCTTTCAGAGTGTGGTTCCAGGAAAGAACTGATCTGGCAAGGGAGGATCATAAGATAAAGAAGAAAGAAGCCAACAAGATTGTCGCAGAGGAGAGGAAGAAGTGGATGGTAAAGTGAACAGAGATGATGGAGGAAGACAGCAGAGGAAATAAAAAAGTACTTTATGGGATGGTCAAAAGTAAGAGAAGAGGTCTGCGAGAGGATGTGGTAATGATGGACAAAAACGGAAATGAGATACACAACAAAGAGACCCTCAAGACAGTGTGGAAAGAGTACTTTGAGGATTTGCTGAATCCAAATGGTCATAGGGAGGAAGACAATGTATTGGAAGATGGAGAAGACAACCCAGGAATGGAAAAGGACCTGACTTGGAGAGAACTGGAGATGGCTATAGACAAGATGAAAGGAGGAAGGGCACCGGGTATGGATGAAGTGAGTGTTGAAATGGTGAAGGCAGCAGGGGAGGTTGGGAAACAGTGGCTGTACCGTGTGATGAGGGTGATATGGAAGGAGAAAAATACCCCCAGAAGATTGGAAGAAAGGATTAATTGTCCCAATATTTAAGAAAGGAAGCAGAAAGGAGTGCAGAAATTACAGGGGAGTCACACTCATACCTCACTGTGCCAAGATATATGAAAAGATATTAGAAAGTAGAATACGAGCCAAAGTGGAGAAAAAATTGAGAGAGGAGCAGTATGGATTCAGACCTGGGAGATCAACAGTGGATCTCATATTTTCAGTTAGACAGCTCCAGGAACACCACTACGAATTTGGAGAGGATCTGTTGATGGCCTTTCCTGACATCGAAAAGGCCTATGATAGTGTGTGTAGGGAGAAGGTTTGGAAAGCAATGGAAAACATGGGAGAGGAAAAAGGGACTGTAGGCAGAGTGAAGGAGATGTATTCTGGAAGTGTGAGTTGTGTGAAAGTAGGAGGGGAAAGAACAGACTGGTTCAGACAAATGAGTGGCCTGAAACAGGGTAGTGCGCTGTCACCCCTTCTCTTTATTGTGGTTATGAACGAGGTAATGACACGGATAGCAGGAAAGATAGGAGAAGATAAGATGAAAGCAATGGTGTTTGCAGACGATCTCATGGTCTGGGGAAACAAGGAGGAGGAAATTCAGGAGCAACTGAAGGCTTGGGAAGAAACAGTGGGAGAGTACGGATGGAAGTTCAACATCAGTAAATGTGAGATCCTGTTAACGACCAGGAAAAAGGACAGACCAATGAGTGGGATAACACTTGGAGGTGCACAGCTGAAGAAGGTGGAAAGTCTCAAGTACTTGGGAAGTATAGTGGAGGAAAATGGGAGAAATGACAAAGAGATTACGGAACGTGGCAGACAGGCAGAAGCATTTCTGAGAAGCGTTAGGAGCTTAGTGTGGAATAAAGATGTGCCACAAAAAAGCAAGGAAGTGTTATACAGAAGCTACTATATCCCAATACTGACCTATGCTTCAGAAACGTGGACAATGAAGAAAAGAGGCATAAGCAGAATACAGGCAGGTGAAATGAAGTTTCTGCGAAGTAGGATCGGAGTAACAAGAAGAGACAGGGTGAGGAATGAAATGGTCAGGGAAATGGTGAAAGAGGAGCCCTTGCAAGGTAGGATTGACACATCAAGACTGAGGTGGTATGGACACTTAAAGAGAATGGATGAGAAGAAGATTCCCAAGAGGATACATGAGATGCAGATGCAGACGAAACGACCAAGGGGAAGACCAAGAGATAGATGGCTGAAAGGCGTGGAGGAATGTGTCAAGAAGAGAGGCGAGGACTAGACCAGAGTGACAGCGGAGAGGTGGTAGGAAGAACGGACTAAGTGGCGAGGCTTACGTTCCAAACAGACCCAGCCTGGAGCTGGAAACTGTACAAGATGATGATGATGATGTGTGAGAGTATTTGTAAATGATCCACGTAATGTATAGAGTCTTGTAGTAGTTTCGCATCGATCTTTATCCTATTGTTTTATTTATTCACACGACATTCCAAGCCGTATTTAACTTAATTGTTTGATACTCAGGCTTATTTATTATGACACACCACAAGATGTACCTGAGAATTTTATCGTTGGTAGAAGCATTGTTGGAGAACTGTATTTTGTATGACGGAGACACTATGAAGCTGTCAGAGCGCGACTGACAGTGTTAATGGTAATTTTTGAACCGTGTGAAGCACGAGATTTGTAAATAATGTAAATATTTATACCATATATTATTAATAACAAATGTATTAGAGTAGTTAGTAACATTCTACGCACACCGTGTATATTGTAGGGTTTTGAATTGTTAACTTCATTTTTCATGAGTGAACAGCTGATTTTTATCAGACCATTTTTAATGACACAGCCACAGGGTGACTGTAAAGTTATGTAAACTTTTTATGAAACTTAATATCGTTACATTGCTGTAACAAGAATATTTAGATACACTTATTCTACAAATAGTAGATCTATTTGACGTGTGTTACAGTTAATTTTAACATGTTTATTTATTCATGGTGATAGGGATTATTTTATTTTATTATCTGTAAATGTTTGGAAATAAATCCCAGGCACTAGTTTTTGTTTGCCTGTTCGTTTTTATAAATCTGATCATCATTTCATTCTTGCGATCGAAATGCGATAATACTGCGAATTAGTTACTAGAGTTCAAGTTAGTCTCAACGTTCACCGTTCACACCCGAGAGCCGAGATTCTCGTCCTACCATTTTGTGTTTAGGATAGTTTATTTCTATGTAAATGTGTAACTAATCGGTAGTGTTATTGCATGACCGGTATGCATCGAGGGTTCCCTAGTCATTATCCTAGTAGGGTAGCGTTGACCTACCTGGCCGGGTATCGACCTCCCTACAATCCTTTTCTATCTTTGCGGATATAGGCTGTGACTATGCGGGATTCGGGTGCATATAGGTGGAAATTTCTTGGCGCCCGAACGTGTTTTGGCATCGATTGTGTTGAGACAGTGTAGTCTGCAACGACAACCGTACAAGATATTTGTTAGATTTTGTGTTTATTTAGAAATGCCGATCCCAAATTTTTGGAAAGTTGTTGAAGTGAATAAACACTGCCAAATTTGAGGAGTACAGTTTGTTAGAGGCATGTTTGTTTATCCATCCAATGACATTTTTGGTCATATTACAGTCAAATTTAGTTAAATTCTTGTTGTCGAAACGTAATATTAATTAGGGATTGCGGAGTGAAGGAAGATCAGTTTATTAGAATAAGGTTAGATAAGATTGTAGACGTTAAGTTATTGCATTTTAAAACGTATGTCGAACTATTCCTTTGTAGTATTTAAATGAGTTGGTCACTCGGACACGTCCATGAAGTAGTATAGATGATACCTCCTTATTTCTCAAGTGTGAAATTATTATGTCGTCAGGAGATATGAGCCATATCAGGGCTATTCTGGAGAAGATCCAGGAAATTCAGCAGCAGTTAACAGGAGATGTAGATTCCCTCCACAAATCCACACACGATAGTACTAAAAAGTTAGATAGAGAGATAAAGCAGTCAGCAGCGACTGGTAAGTCTGAGATGAAAGGAGAGTTAGCATTAGCTCAGTCAGTTACTAAAGCTAGTATATCCTTAGTTCAGGAGGAGTGTAGGAAAACTCAAGAAGAAAATAGAAAGATTCAAGAGAAAGTCCAGGAAGAAATGAGAAAGGCTAGAGAAGAAGACAGAGTAGTCCGAGAGGAAGCTAGAAAGGTGCAAGAAGCTATAGGAAAAGCACAAGAAGAGGCCAGATTAGCACAAGAGGAAGCACAAGAGAAGGTTGAAAACACACAGGAAGATATTAAGAAAGCCTTAGAGAAAGCCCAGGAGGAAGGAAGATTAGCTCAGGAGCAAAGCAAACTAGCGCAGACCGAAAGTAGAATTTCTATAGACGAAAGCAGGAGAGCTTTGGAAGAGACCAAATCAGCTTTCAATCAGGTGAAAGAAGATTTGGCCTCTACCAAGATGGAAATGAGCTCACTTAGGGAGGAAGTTAGCCAGAAGGTAGTAGAAGCTAGAGTCCAATGTAATGAGAACATCATCAAGCTAGAAGGAAAGATACAGGAAAGCATAGGGAAAGCCACAATAGAGCAGCTTAAATACAATGATTCCTTGCTAGGTTCCCAGAAGAAGCTCACTGATAAGCTCAGTGACCTGAACACCACTTTTGGTAACTTAGAAGGTAAGTTGAAAGACCAACAGAAGCTATTAACAGAGGGTATAAATGTTGACATTGAATCTTGTATAACTAAACCTGTTAGTAATTTAAGAGATGAAATGAAAATCCACAGCCTGCTTCCAGTCTCCGACCGGGTCAGGAATGGAATGAATGAAGAGCCCATCTAGCGGCGAGGATATGAACTGAGCCGGCTGCCGAGGAAGGAGGTTCAACGGGTTAACCGGTCCTTTCGGTCTAGGAAGACACGCTGATTCCTTCAGTGTAGCGCGCGTGCGGCCCAGAACATCTAAGGGCATCACAGACCTGTTATTGCTCAATCTCGTGCGGCTAGAAGCCGCCTGTCCCTCTAAGAAGATATGTTGTCGCCGGTAGCACGAAGGGATACCGGATGCGACTATTTAGCAGGCTAGAGTCTCGTTCGTTATCGGAATTAACCAGACAAATCGCTCCACCAACTAAGAACGGCCATGCACCACCACCCACCGAATCAAGAAAGAGCTCTCAATCTGTCAATCCTTCCGGTGTCCGGGCCTGGTGAGGTTTACCGTGTTGAGTCAAATTAAGCCGCAGGCTCCACACCTGGTGGTGCCCTTCCGTCAATTCCTTTAAGTTTCAGCTTTGCAACCATACTTCCCCCGGAACCCAAAAGCTTTGGTTTCCCGGGAGCGGCCCGCCGAGTCATCGGAGGAACTTCGGCGGATCGCTAGCTGGCATCGTTTATGGTTAGAACTAGGGCGGTATCTGATCGCCTTCGAACCTCTAACTTTCGTTCTTGATTAATGAAAACATACTTGGCAAATGCTTTCGCTTCGGTCCGTCTTGCGACGATCCAAGAATTTCACCTCTAACGTCGCAATGCGAATGCCCCCGCCTGTCCCTATTAATCATTACCTCGGGTTCCGAAAACCAACAAAATAGAACCGAGGTGATTACATGCAGGAACTTCATGGTAAAATATTGCAGGATGTTAGCCAAATAGAGAAAAATGCTAAGATCCACAGAGATAATTAGAAATTAGAACTGTATAAGTAAATAGACATACTTACGTACTTAATTCCTGCCGCTCCTTCCGGAGCATAGGGCCTTGGCGAAATTTCTCCACGCAGTACGGTTCCTGGCCATTCTCTTCACTTGACTCCAGTTCTTGTCCACCTCTGCAATTTCATTTTCGATCGTCCTCTTCCAAGTCTTCTTAGGTCGACCTCGCTTCCTGGCACCTTGAGAATTCCAGTCTAGCGCCGCCCTCTCAACAGCTCCGTCCGGCTTCCTTAGTGTGTGATCGATCCAGCGCCATTTCCTCTCCTTGATCTGGATGCTAATCGGTTGTTGATTGGTGATGGTCCAATGATCTTCATTTGAGATTATGTCCAGCCACCTCACATTCATGATGCGACGCAGACATCTGTTAATGAACACCTGTAGCTGGTTGTTGATCGGTTTTGTGACTTTCCATGTTTCACAGCCATAGAGAAGAATCGACTTTACGTTGCTATTGAAAAGGCGGAGCTTGGTCTTCCTGGAAATGTTTCTATTTCTCGAGATGGGGTAGAGCTGGACAAAGGCACCATTTGCCTTCCTGATACGGCTTCGAACATCTTCCTCTGCTCCCCCATCATTTGTGACTATACTCCCAAGGTAGAGGAAGGACTCAACTCGCTCAATTTCCTTTCCGTTGACTGTCAAGCTAGTCGTGATGTCAGAATTTATCCTCATCTCTTTGGTCTTTTGGTGTTGATCATCAGTCCTGCACGTTCTGCTTCTCTCTGCAACCTCCCCAGCTTATCTTCTATGTCTCGGTACCGTTGTGCCATAAGACAAATGTCGTCCGCGAAATCAAGATCTTCAAGCCTGTCATTTATACCCCATTGAATACCCCTCTTTCGTCCTCCCATTACCTTCTTCATCACACTATCCAGGACCAACAGGAACAGAGTGGGGGAAAGGACACACCCCTGTCTCACTCCGGAACTGACCTTTATCTTTTCCGTTAATTTGCCTTAGTGTAGAACCTGGCACTCATACCCTTCGTACATCTCTTCCATGATTCTGATGATCTTTGTTGGAATTTTATATTCCTCGAGGGTCTTCCACATGATTCTTTGATTTACGGAGTCGAAAGCTTTCTCGAAGTCGACAAATGTGAGGAATAGGGTATTCCGCCACTCCACACTCTGCTCCAGGATGATTCGGAGGGTGTTGATGAGATCCACACAGCTGCGATGTTGTCGAAATCCAGCCTGTTCCTTCCGAAGCCTTTTTTCTACGCAGTCTTTTATACGATTCAGGATGACTCTCGCCAGTACTTTGCTTGGAATGGACAGCAAGGTGATTCCCCTCCAGTTGTTACAGTTTGTGGTGTCCCCCTTCTTCGGTAACTTGACGATCAACCCTTTCTTCCATTCGGTTGGTATTTTCTCCTCCTTCCAGATCTTCTCCAACAGCGGGTGCAGCAAATTGATCGTGATTACCAGGTCTGCTTTCAATACTTCCGCTGGGATATTATCCAGACCTGGTGCCTTCCCGCACTTCATCTGCTTCAAAGCTGTCCGTATTTCGCCCCGAGTTGGGGAGTCAAGGCTGATGTCCGGGTCACTTTCTGCTTCCTCTTCATCTTCTCCTCGCTGATTACTTTCTGGTCCTCTATCTCTATTAAGAACCTCCGCAAAGTGTTCTCTCCATCTAGTCAGCTGCTGTTCACACGTCTTCACAGGCCTAGTTTTATTAAAACCTTTCTTCGAAAGCATCTTTGTGATGCCATAGAGCTCCTTAACGTCCCCCCTTCTTGCCGCTTCTTCTGCTTTCACCGCCTGCTCATCAATCCACCTCCTATGATCCTTCCGCACACTCCTCTTTACCTCCCTGTTTGCTGTTGAATACTCTGCTTGTGTGAGAGCCTTCTGCTGCCTAGTCTTGCAGGTGTTGAGCTTGGCCTTAATCTCCTTTCTATAATTTATCTTGTCCCAGGTCTGATCGGATATCCATTCTTTCCGCAGGTAGTTCTTGTACCCGAGCTGAATCTCACTGGTTTCCACGAAGATATTCTTTACCTCGCTCCACACAGTCTCCACATCCTTCTCTGTCTCGGAGTCCAACACCTGGAATTTATTTCTGAGCTCCAGTTTAAATTGGTCCAATCTCTGCTGGTTCTTAAGCTTGCCCACATCAAACTTGTTGTGCCGAGTGATAAACTTTCGGCGGACTGCCACGATCTTCATGCGGAAGTTGGCAACCACAAGATGATGGTCACTACCAACATCCGCTCCTCTCTTGTTCCTAACATCTTCCAAGCTTCTTCTGAACCTCCTGCTCACCGCGATGTGATCAATTTGATTTTCTGTGACTTGATCAGGAGACACCCAGGTGACCTTGTGGCACCGCCTTTGAGGAAACACCGTGCCACCCATCACCAAATCCTGACTGGCGCAATATTCCGTAAATTTCTCCCCATTGTTATTCATCTCACCAAGGCCATATTTACCCATGATCTGCTCCAACCCCTCATTGTTTGATCCCACCTTCGCGTTGAAGTCTCCCATAACAATGAGAATGACTTTCTTACTTGTTTGTCTTGTGGCATCTCGCAGAATTTGGTAGAATTCTTCCTTCTTCTCTGGCTCCGATTGTTCTGTAGGCGCATAGCATTGGATGATGATCACATTCCTGATCTTAGTCTTGAACCTAGCAAACATGAGCCTTCTAGAAATTGGCTTCCACTCCATAAGGCTCCTCTTTGCATTTCTGTTGAGCAGCGACCCCACTCCATCCCTGTGTTCTTCCTCATAGCCCCCAGAATAGAGAAATGTAATTCCATCTGTTGTCTGTATTTCACCAAATCCTGGCCACCTCACCTCACTCAATACTAGGATATCCAGCCCATAGTTCTTCATCTCCCGTGTCACTTGTTTCAGTCTGGTTTTCTCCATCAAGGTCTTCACATTCCAGAAACCGATTTTCGTAGTCCTCTTCATGCCAAAAGTCGTCAAGAGGTTATCCGTCCGGTTTTGTAATTTCGCTTCAGTTTCAGTAATCAGTTTATTTAAGAGGAGCGAGTGATTAACCCACTGCCTCCGAGTGCCTTGGAGGGACTGCCACCTTAGGCCTGAGGCACCAGGCTGATTTTCTGTCAGGATTTCTTCCCTTAGCCTTTGAGAACCAACTCCAAACTACAAGGCAGCAGTTGTTTCACCAGAGCCCCGTTAGCCGTAATTTCTTCAGGGTTCCTGTAGGGCCTTCACAGCTAGCATAGCGGTCTTGAGGCACACTAAGTCCCCACTGTACTACACCCCTACAGGCAATCCCCTACTTCATTACGTTGCCCATCTCCCACGACGAGGACGAGGGGATGGATTTGTGGGAGACTAAGCAAATAGAGGAAAGTAGAAAATCGAGCATTACCGAAATGAGAGGTATTGTAAATAAACAGAATCGGAAAAAAATGAGGAATTGAACGTTATCCGCGCGACAGTTAACGAAATAAATCTTGATCTCGCGAAAGTAAAGTCTAGTCAGGAAAGCGAACTACGTGACATTTGTAACAAACTCAACGCACTTACTTTGACAGAACCATGCGACCATGAGTGTTTGTAGGAAGAAATAAAACTAGGAATGCAACGGGATATTACTCAATTTTTCCTAAGCAGAGCGGAGAGATATAAAGAAGAATTAGGAAGACTTAGTAAACCAGAAGAAAGAGTTGAAGACGATAATGAAAGCATCCTTACTCGAAGACAGGAGCGGCCACATATGATGCAAGAACCGGAGCGTATTCAGAGGGAATATGCAGGACTGGGGGGATTCTATGACCAAGGAGGCCATAGAAATAACCCGAACGTTATCGTGATAAGAAATATTGACGATAAACCGACTCGTTTCAGCGGAGTAGGAAACATCACAGCAGTCAAATTTCTTAGAGACATGCGACATTATCTCGATGATAATCGCATACCAAGGGACCGAGAAATGCGTGTAGTTGAGAAACATCTTGGATCCGAAGCCTTAAATAGGCATAGAGCTTTCAAATACACGTATACCAACTTTGAAGAGTTTGCGGACGCTTTACAACGCTGATTTTTGAGTTTAGAGATGCAGCAGGACATTAGAGCTGAGGTATACTCTAAAAAATATGCGCACTCTACCCCTACGCGTTATGCAACGTTCTTTACATCGCAGCTCGCCAGACTTCAGTATTTGGATCCACCATTGGCTGAGACAGAACTGATTCATGCAATATCGAGACAGATGCCAAATGATGTCAGAAGACATTTAATTGCATCAGATGTGAAATCTCTGGAAGGCATGGCAGAAATATTGAGGAAATTAGATCATGCTAGTTCCACACCGAATGCAACGCCTAGTAATAATACTAGAGGAAGAGCGGAGCCTAGAGAAGTTCATACCGTGCTGGTAGATCAGACGGAGCAGACGGAGGAGAATCGTAGTAGACCAGGTCCTAGCAGAAATAATGCGTATGGGAGGAACCGTTATGAACCACCGTATCGCAGATTTCGAGATGGAAGGCCATACCAGGCAAGAACATGGAATAATGGTCAGAGAAAGACGGGATACCACCGGAACAATGACGCACGGAGGTACGACTATTACGACCGGAACAATAGAGGCACAGCGGGAGGATATCGCCGATATAAAAACTGGAACGACGATAATTATGCCCACCAACAACAACAACAGCAGCAGCAACAGCAACAGCAACAGCCACGACAACAGCAACAACAACAGAGAGGTTGGCGAAACAACGACAACGTTAGGCAATATTACCAAGATCGTGACAGGGAAAGTCAAGATTATAGGAACAACCATAGAGAAAATGAGGCAAGAAATAGCCAAGGAAGAGAAGAGATACAACCTCAAGCTTCGAACTCAGGAACACAGGAACAGAACCTGAGCGGGGTACAAAAAAAAACTCCGATTGGAAAACGGAAGTAGAGGGAAGAACAGTGTTCACCAACGATAGGCATGAGATCGCTGTAAACGAATTCTATCAGGTACAAGATGAAGACTTATTGCATGAAAGAGAGGAGCCAGAGAGACGGAGAACGGGTCTTTGAAACACATACATGGGAAGAGTAAGAAAGAAAAATCGTTTAATGTTGGAAGAGTATTGAACAACAATTGCTATGAAATCGTCAGGATAGAAGACGAACGACCCATTGGGAAGTAAACCACTCAAAATTTAAAAGATTTTATCCAAGGATTCATTAAGGAAGAATTCGATTTCCAGTATTTAACAAGTCGAATGTTGAATAAAGTCTGTTTTACACTTTTTTTTATAAGTCGGGTGAGGATCTGAACTCGAATTCAGCCCAGCTTAGGACCTTTGACTGAGCCGAGGTTCGAACGACTTGTGCACCTTTGAAAGGAAAAATTGGAAATTTGGAATTAAAATAATTTAATAAATATATATGTATTATGGGATGCAAATGGAGCATAATGAAAGTATTTTTGAGAAATTTGAAGCATTTTGAGGACGTAATTATTTGAAAATATTCTGGTGAATGAGATTTTAACTAAGGAAGAGCTCGATCATTCGAAGCTGGATTTTGTACAAAGCTTCATGTTTGGCACGAGAAAACCAGTCTGGTTAGCAAGGCTATCATAACAAAGCAATGCACACGACCCGTGGAGAGGAGGCTAGACCCAGGAGCCTTTTTCAGAATATTTCAACAGCCAATCAATTAATAGCACATAATTTTGTGGGAATCGCTTTTATATAAATTTGGCAGATATTAAGAGAAATAAGCACATCTACAGGTGTAGAATGCAATATGAAATTTATTTGGTTGAAAAGAAATATAAATTATTGAATAATAAAGCGAATATGAGTATATTTCTATTAATATACATGTGTTGGAGGCTAGCGAAGCGAAGCCAGGACTGACACGCGCCGCGAAGGAGAAGCGTGGCAGAGGACTCTGTCATAGCGACTGGCCACGGGTAGACGCGTTTCACGCACGCGCACAGCAAAGGAGCAGTTTTGAACACAGCATAAGCCCGGACGATAAGCACCGTTGTACCATCAAACAACCAAGGCATCGCCGAGGAAGATGAGAAGAGAAGCCGGCGAAACGCATTTACATTATTGGAGAGAACAGCGTGTATAAAAGCATCACAATTTTAGAACGAGACTTCGCCTATGAGCAGCACTTCTCGCAGAGGCAATAATTAAGAGCATTATCTATAGACAGCAACGATATTGCTGCAATTATTTCAAATATATATATACAGCAGTATCTCATCACAAGCTACATCACAGTCTACATGATGGCAGAAATCATAAGTCGGGGAGGAGAAGCTTAATATACGTCTATTGAAGAAGAGATTATGGAGAACTAAGTAAAATGAAAGGAGGTTAATCTATACCATAGATTGGGAGGTCAGAGTGACTCGGAAATTCGAGGATCGACACAGCTACGACTGCACACCAAGTTGCAGTTTTCAAATATGAATTTCTACACCACAAGCAAGATGTCCAACTTTACCAGGACGAGATGTCAACCCAGGACTTGCGGGTCTACAATGGCGAGACCACTTTGCAGGACAGAGATAAGAAGAAGAAGAACATTTGCAGCCGATCGAATTGGGAATCGCAGTTTCCAGGCCGCTGGCCGAGAAGAGGACGCAGCTACCGTTAGCAGTTCAAGCCGTGTTGGAGAACAGGTGGCAGACCAAGTGAGTTGGGGTCCACCGCAGCTGATCCACGAGCTTGGCAGTAACTAGTTTCCCCGGGAGATGAACGATGACAGCTTCGACGCAACATCTAGGACAGCTGACAGAGGTATTTCCTGGCTGTAGAAGACGTCTCAAGGTAGAACAACCGTTTGTTTCATGTCTGTAGTTTTGCTGTAGTGGTAGTAATCCATTTTTGGAGTGACCAACATCATTTGTAGTTATTCATCTTTATTCTTTGTCTTTTAATAGCTTAAATTGTAGAGTTTCATTGCAATTTTTGATACGTCTTCATGTGTCGTATGAGACGTTATTTAATTCATTTAACTTAGATTTGCGTTTTTTTTATTCTGAAGGAAACGTTGTATGACTCTCACTTTTGAACGATACTCGTTTTATAAAAGGAATGCTTCGATAATGCTAAGATAATTCGATAATGCTAAGATAATTCGTTAAAACTAAGATAATTCGATAAAACTAAGATAATTCGATAATGCTAAGATAACTTGAGAATGTAGAGATTAGTCGATTATTCGATTACATTGTATTTTGGAGAAGAGCGTAAATTCATTGACAAATTGTAAGAACATTTAAACATTATAATTTTTATTAACAATTTATATGCGTAACAGCGAAGGTATTCATTGATATGTCTATAATGCAATGTTATCAAGTAAAGCATAATTGTGAGATGCTATAATATTATGTAACAAACATTACGATGTTAATATACATCTGATATATTTATTTATAACAATTGGAGTGTTATAAAATTCCAATAGCGGAATACAGCTTATTAGACAACTAAATAGTCTTGAACTATTATATTACGAATATACACTATAAATTAGGATCATGGTATTGAAAATTGAGGTCAAATGATGCATATATGTATTAACAATTAAAGTATAAACATTGTTTAACTGAGATGAATAGACCAGGAGATATGTTAGTCTACCTGCGGTCTTGTATGTTAAAAACAATTTATATATGAATTGTTCATATATTTAAATTTACACCAGAAGCGGGAGGATATGAATTTATTTTTATTAATAACGAAAAGACGAGCGAACTACTAAGTAACATTGTTAACGTTTGGTAACGTGTAAGAACAAGTTTTTATGGATCATAGAGAACGAAAAGCGCTAATGAAAGGAATAAGAAGTACTTTGTGAATTATATTAATGTGAACGAACATGTAATTGTTGTAATTTGATGCACGAGGTTTAATAATTTAGACAGGAGGTGAAAGTTAGGAGTGCATTCTGAACGGTAACATACTCTAGTGTAGTTATCTAGTAAAATCACTAATTCTTCTATAAGTGTATAGCAAGATGGGGTTTTCAAGGAAGTAATGCCGTGTGGAGTTGCGAAGATTGTTTATAAAGAGGAAAGGAAGAATGTATGACATGTTTAGAGCGTAGTAAGACGCCTTTGATAAGTATTGTTCACTGTATTGCGGAAGGAAGGAATATATTGCTATGCGGAGCAACGAATTGTTACAGGATGAGTGAAAGTGCTAACTCAGAGGTTAATATTTGAATTGTTTATGTTTGAGAGTATTTGTAAATGATCCACGTAATTTATAAAGTCTTGTAGTAGTTTCGCATCGATCTTTATCCTATTGTTTTATTTATTCACACGGCATTCCAAGCCGTATTTAACATAATTGTTTGATACTCAGGCTTATTTATTATGACACACCACAAGATGTACCTGAGAATTTTATCGTTGGTAGAAGCATTGTTGGAGAACTGTATTTTGTAGAACAGAGACACTATGAAGCTGTCAGAGCGCGACTGACAGTGTTAATGGTAATTTTTGAACCGTGTGAAGCACGAGATTTGTAAATAATGTAAATATTTAAACCATATATTATTAATAACAATTTTATTAGAGTAGTTAGTAACATTATACGCACACCGTTTATAATGTAGGATTTTGAATTGTTAACTTCATTTTTCATGAGTGAACAGCTGATTTTTATCAGACCATTTTTAATGACACAGCCACAGGGTGACTGTAAAGTTATGTAAACTTTTTATGAAACTTAATATCGTTACATTGCTGTAACAAGAATATTTAGATACACTTATTTTACAAATAGTAGATCTATTTGACGTGTGTTACAGTTAATTTTAACGTGTTTATTTATTCATGCTGATAGGGATTATTTTATTTTATTATCTGTGAATGTTTGGAAATAAATCCCAGGCACTAGTTTTTGTTTGCCTGTTCGTTTTTATAAATCTGATCATCATTTCATTCTTGCGATCGACATGCGATAATACTGCGAATTAGTTACTAGAGTTCAAGTTAATCTCAACGTTCACCGTTCACACCCGAGAGCCGAGATTCTCGTCCTACCATTTTGTGTTTAGGATAGTTTATTTCTATGTAAATGTGTAACTAATCGGTATTGTTATTGCATGACCGGTATGCATCGAGGGTTCCCTAGTCATTATCCTAGTAGGGTAGCGTTGATCTACCTGGCCGGGTATCGACCTCCCTACAATCCTTTTCTATCTTTGCGGATATAGGCTGTGACTATGCGGGATTCGGGTGCAGTACCTTCTTCAAGGCCACGGCCGCCTCCTTCCCTCTTCCTTGCCTATCCATCCTGACCTTCCATTTCCTTCCCTCATGAGGCCCCAGTTCGCTTTGGAGGTGAGGCTGCCTGGTCGAGGTGCCAATCACACTTTACCATTGTATCCCCTCCGATTAGATGTTCCCAGCTCTAGGACACTGCCCGTAGAGGCGGTAGTGGTGAGTTCCCTCGCTGAGTCCGTGGGTTCCACCAACCTGGAGTGTAAACGACTAAGAAAAGAATTATGATAATAGAGTAAGGTGTAAATAGTTGTCCAATAAGATTGTATCTCTTAAGATCTGTTATTATAATAAGTTATAAATAGTTATAGTATTAGTCTACAAAAGAGACATGACATACTATGTCGCTGGAAGGAGTATTTTGAGGATATATGCAATACGGAGTTCCCTCATCCACCTCCACCGACAGCTGGCCCTATCCACGGCCCTGTGCCCATTATCACTACAGAAGAAGTGTCCACTGCTATCAGCAAAATGAAGTCGGGGAAAGCGCCTGGTGCAGATGATATACCAGCCGAAGTATGGAATCTCCTGGAGGAACAAGGTGTAGTATGGCTTACTGACTTCTTCAACAAAATTATTATGGAAGACACAGTACCAGAGGCCTGGATAACCAGTATCACAATTCCTATTTGGAAAGGAAAAGGAGATATACTGGAATGCTCAAATTATAGGCCAATCCGCCTCCTATCCCATACAATGAAAATTTTTGAACGTGTTCTTGATGCGAGGTTACGAAACATCATCACTGTTTCATCTAACCAGTGTGGCTTTGTTAAAAACAGCGGAACAACAGACGCTCTCCATGCACTTCGTCTATTGATGGAACGACACCATGAGAAAAGGAAGACAGTTCACTTAGCCTTTCTTGATTTGGAAAAGGCGTTCGATAGAGTACCACATGATGTCATCTGGCTGGCACTGAGGCTACACGGTGTATCAGAAGCCTATGTAAACTGGGTGAAACTTCTGTACCGAAAGACAACAAGCTCATTGCGGTGTGCAGCAGGAATGTCCGATACCTTCCAAATCACTGTTGGTGTCCATCAAGGATCAGCCTTGTCCCCCTTGCTCTTCATACTCTGTATGAACGCCATCACAAATGACATCCAAACCAGGCATCCATGTACATTATTATATGCGGATGATGTCATAATAGCTAACGAGACCCGTGGGCACCTCGAACAGTAAGTACAAGAGTGGAAGACGCGTCTTGAAGAATTTGGGATGAAATTGAACCTGAAGAAAACGGAATCCCTGGAATGCGGTGACCAAACTGATGGCACGATCACTGTTGGTGAGGTTCATCTTAATAAAGTGACCCAATTCAAATACCTTGGGTCATGCATCACCTCAGACTGCAGCACGATTCCTGATGTCAAAACAAGAGTCACTGCCGCATGGATGAAATGGCGCCAAGTTACTGGAGTCCTATGCGATAAGAAAATTCCATTACATTTAAAATCTAAGGTATATCGCACAGTGATTAGACCGGTGGCCCTTCATGGATCTGAATGCTGGCCTACAACATCGAAGCACGAACAGGCACTTCATGTAATGGAAATGAAGATGTTGCGGTGGTCCAATGGTATGACTCGACTGGACCATATTAGGAATGATGCCGTGCGGAAGGATTTCAAGGTTGCCCCAATCACAGAGAAAATGCGTGAATCACGTCTGCGGTGGTATGGACATGTGCTCCGTAGCAGTGAAACCTCAGTTGCTAAGACTGCCCTTCAACTAAATGTGGAGGGTCGTCGACCTCGAGGGCGTCTCAAACACGCTGGTTGGATAGGGTGAGAGATGACATGCGGCTCACTAAGCTCCGCCCCCGAGACGCTATGGATCGATTGAAGTGGAGGAAACATTGCAGGAAGGCAGACCCCACATAAGTGGGAAAATGCAAAGAAGATGATGATTAGTATTATATACCTATTAGTACTTTTATTTTATAGATGTAAATTCTGACGTGTCCTATATCAAAAATGTATTGTATACATGTTTTTGATCAACTGGAATTAATAAAAATCTATCTATCTGTCTATCTATCTATCTATCTATCTATCTATCTATCTATCTAAATAAAGAGGCATTTAAAGAAACAATACAAACTCTTAATCAAATAAGAGAAGAAATTGAGGTAGGTGAAATAAATTTGTCATCAAAAAATATTGAGGACATGATAAGATCAGCTCAAATTACTCACTCGGGACACAGGAGGCCCCAGTTATGGTTCGATGCAGAGTGCTATCCAGAGCGTCCTGCGGTGCTAAAGTTGCGCCATTCTGCATCTCTACTGTGAGGCCAGGAGAAAATACAAAGATCTTCTGAGAAGCAAGAGAGCAACATACATTGAAAAGGAAGGCCTGGAAATTGCTGAAGCTGCGCAAGAAACCCATATGTTGCACTGAAAGCAAGGAAACCAGATTTCTCGTCTGGGCTCCAAATGAATACCAGGGAGGATCACTTTCAGAAAGTCTTAAATAAGGTACAAAACAGAACAGGGCCTCAACTACAGCGATCGAGCCAAGAAAGTTTCCCGAAAATCACAGCTGGAGAAGTAACAGGCACAATTGTTAAACTAAAGGCAAAGATAGCAGCGGGAGCTGACAAAAATTTTAATGAACGCTTGCTTACTGTAGGAGTATATGGCGGGAGAAAGACGTCTAGGCGTATATGCAGTATACATGTTTAATACGAACACTGAACGACAAGGTTACATACAGGCGTAGATATACAAAAAATACAAAAGAATCAACGAGAACATTCTCGTAACTAGAATCGCCGCCAATGGCGTGGCGCTTCCTGGCGCTGAATTTAAACCATAGATCACCTGTTGGGTTACATATTTCTAACACACCCACTTAAACCAATAGCTGGTCTAGAATGTAACAGACTTCAATCATAGAGTATCCTACATAAACATAATACAATTCCTGAAAACATTTTTTTAACACAATGTATACTTAAAATACTAATTAACAGTTCAATCCTATTCCTTGGGTACAGTACACATGTTTTGGTTTAGGTAAAGGTTTGGTGAGAATATCTGCAATCATTTCTTGTGTGGACAAATAGTGCAAGGAAATGATTCTCTCTTGAACCTTTTCCCTTATGAAATGATGTTTGGTGTTGATGTGTTTAGTGCGCCTATGAAAAACAGGATTTTTTGCAATTTTCTGTGCAATTTGACTGTCATTATATAAACACACTGCAAATCACATTCACCTTTAACAAATTCAATTTTAATTGGACCTTGATTTGAACTAATCAAATCAAACATCAGATTCTTAAGATTAACTGATTCCTTCGCAGCCTCTGACAAAGCTACATACTCAGCCTCTGTCGATGAGGTAGCAACTGAGCTCTGCTTACGAGCTTCCCATGATATGGCAGCATTAGCATGCTTGAAAAGATAACCAGTATAGGACTTACTATCACTATCTGTGGAAAAACTGGCATCTGCAAACCCTACCAAATCTAAACCAGTGCTCTTGAAAATGAGTTCTTGGTTTATCGTACCTTTAAGATACCTAAGTACCCTTTTGGCTGCAAGCCAATGCTCCTCACTGTGGCAAGAATTAAACTGACTTAAATATGACAATGCATAGGCAATATCTGGTCTAGTACACACACTCAAATACATAAGTGAACCTATCAGCTGCTGATAAGGTTTATCGTCCACGCTTTTGGCTTTAGACAATTTCATATTTACTTCCATAGGAGTACCGATGGGATTAACATCAGTCATCTCAAACTTATTGAGCAGATTCTATATGAACTGTGTCTGAGAAATTTTGAGTATATTATTATCTGCGTCCCTTTCTATTTGCATTCCAAGAACATGAGCAGCAGGTCCAAGATCTTCCATCATGAAATTTTGTTTTAAGACATCTTTTAGTTTACTAACTTCCTGTGGATTATTGTGGAACACAAAGAAATCATCAACATACAGAGCAACAAGAATTACAGTATTGCCGATACTCTTTCTGTAAACACATGCCTCATTATGACTGTTTGTGTAGCCCGAAGCAGACAGAACTGTACGAGCCTTTCTGTACCACATATGTGCAGCCTGCTTTAGTCCATAAATTGCCTTTTTGAGCAAACAAACCTGGTCTTCCTTTCCCTTCAACTGGAAGCCCTCTGGCTGACACATAAATATTTCCTCCTGTAACTCTCCATTGAGAAAAGCAATCTCAATGTCTAGATGATCAATCTGTAAATTTAATTCAACCTTTAAAGCAAACAACATTCTGAGTGTGCCATGCCGCACAACTGGTGAGAATGTCTCAACAAAGTCAATGCCAAATTGCAGTGAAAAGCCCTTTGCAACCAACCTTGCTTTATATTTTACAACATCACCATTTGTATTACGCTTAGCTTTAAACACCCACTTATTCTGTACAATGTTTTTACTTGCTGGCTTAGGAACTAAAACCCACGCCTTATTAACCATCATGGAATCCATTTCACACTTCATGGCTTTATGCCATTCCTTAGAGTAAGGTGATGACAAGGCTTCACTTACTGTGCATGGTTCATTTTGATCAGAACAATGAGTGTAATGCAGAATGTAATCAGGATATTGTCTTGGTCTTCTTTCTCGCTGGGGGTAGCGACGCGCTTCCTCGTTGTGCTGTGATGGATTATCTTGATGATCGGGTTCAACTTCCACTTCTTCATTATGCTATGGAGCTGGATCTGGAACATCCCTATCACATGCAGTCAATAGTGGTTTACTGACTTCAGTGGTTAGGGGTATTATTGTATTCCCTGGTACCACTGGAGGATCTGTTAGAGCAGAGAAAGACATCTCATCAAAAATCACATCTCTCGCTGTGATTAATTCATGGGTTACTGGATGCAGGAGCCGGTACGCCTTTTTCTCATCTGAGTACCCAACAAATACCATTCTCTCAGTCTTGGGATCAAGTTTTCTTCTCAGCTGATCTGGAATATGAACGTAGGCATTACAATTAAACACTTTTAAGTGCGTCAGGTCTAATTTCTCTCCAGTCCACATTTGTTCTGGTGTTGAATTTTGTGTTTTCCGTGCAGGAGACCTGTTGACATGATAAGCAGCTGTATTGACAGCTTCTGCCCACATGCGTTTGTCACAAGCTGCACCTTGCATCATAGCGCGTGCTCTTTTATTCAGAGTCCTGTTCATGCGTTCTGCAGTTCCATTTTGCTCTGGTGTGTACCTTACTGTTAGCTGATGCTTGATGCCACGCTGTTTGAAAAACTCATCCATAGCTTTATTACAATACTCCCCACCATTGTCAGAGCGTATGACATTGATTTTCCTTTCACACTCAATTTCAACAGAATTAGCAAATTGTTCAAAGATTTCTCTTACCTCACTTTTCCTTTGTAGGAAAAAGACAAAAACCTTCCTCGTATGGTCATCGATGAAGGTGAGAAAATATCTGGCTCCTCCCCAGGATTCCTCAGGCATCGGTCCACACAGGTCACTGTGCAACAGGTCCAGTCGGTTCTTGGCACGATGCTTGGTGGTCTTGAAGGGCTGTCGAGCTTGTTTCCCTTCTATACATGGAACACAGAGCTGCTTTTCACCCGAAAAATCAATACTGGTAGCCAAAACATTTTTTTAACAAGTCCATCCCCACGTGATTGAGATGGCCTAACCTTTTGTGCCACAATTCTCTAGAATTAGAACTTTTTGAACAAACACTTTTAGCATCACTTAAACAAGACACTGCTGATGCATTTGCACTTATAAAACCTGAGTTATTTAAGATATAAAGTCCATTTGACTCTTCAATCAATAATTGTACATCGCCTGTAACTTGACAGTCACTGTCTTGAAACACTTTACAACCTTCTTCATCAAAAACAATTTCATGACCCTTTTTAACAATACTGTTCACAGAGAGCAAGTTTTCTGTAAAGTTAGGTACATACATAACATCGCTCACCTTTGTAAAAATATTTGCTTGTACTGGAACATCACCTATGCCGCCACTATATAGTTTACAATCGTTTGCTACGGTGACTTCATATCCAACCTCCTTTTTATCATCAAATTTTGACATCCAATCCACTCTACCAGTCATGTGTTTGGAGGCTGCGGAGTCCATGTACCAGCTGTCTTCTGAGTAGGTATCAACTCCAAGTGCTGTGAGCAGAGCCCTACCCTTCTTCTTTTCTTCTTTCTTCTCTAGTGGCTTGGCATCTGCTTGATGTGCTGCTGTCTTGTTTTGGTGTTTGCAATCTTGTTTCCAGTGGCCAGTTTTGCGGCAGTTCCAACAGAATGGTTTCTTGGGCTTAGTATTCTTGAATCCACTCCTGTTGGTGTAGAGTGCTGTTTCTTTGCTGGAGCTGTGTTTGTCTTCCTGTAGCAGTTTACATTTCACAAAGTCACTAGTCAACTCTGCGCCTGAATTTTCCAATGCCATAATCATAGGTTCATAGTCATCAGGTAGTCCCTGCAAGAGCAAGGCACCTAGAATTTCATCATCAAGTGGTTTTTTTAACTGCTGCTAGCCGCTGGGAGAGCCCCCAAAACTGTGGTGACATATTCTTCCATAGTCTTGAATTGTTCAAGCTTGGTGGAACACAGTTGGCGAAGAATTCTTGTGTGGCTGTTGGCGTCTTTATCTTCATATGCCATCTCGGGCGAATTCCATGCTGCTTTCGCCGTTTTTGCTTCCATGATGTAAGGAAAATACTCTTTTCCACCATAAGGTTAATCTTGCACAAAGCACGTTCGTCGCGCCGTACCTTAACCTCTGCGCCCGTTTTATCATCTTCTGCATAACCAGATATGCACTTCCAAAGATCATCGTCCATAAGATAATTCTTCATCTGGAAACGCCAGTCAATGCAGTTTTCTCTCCCCTTCAGTTTCTCGAAGTTATAAAGAGAACCGGTGCTGGATTCCGCCATGATGCACACACTTATTGCACGCGATCACAGTTTTGTTAATTCAAATAGAATCACACTGGTCAGAAAACTATACACTCGTCAATGATCTTGATGGAGACCATAACCTGTAGGAGTATATGGCAGGAGAAAGACGTCTTTCTCCTGCCATATACTCGTACACTTACAAGAAACCAACGAACTTTTATCGGAAATATGGGCTCACCTGTTCAACAAATGCCTTGAGACGAGTACCATGCCTGAAATGTGGAGGACTTCGATACCGTAATAAAGACACTACCGGTATATAAAGGAAAAGGTGACACCTTATCGCCAGACTCATACCGAGGTGTAGCTCTTGAAAGTGTGGTGTTCAAGCTTTTAACGAAGATCATAAATAACAGATTGACACAATTAGTAGAGACAACGATACTTGAGGAACAATTCGGCTCCCGAAAGGGAAGATCTACTCTTCAAGCTGTGCAAAACCTGCTAGACGATATCCAGGAATCATTGAGAGATCCACGAGACAAACTGTACGCTGTGTTTATAGACTACAGTAAGGCGTTCAACCTGTTTGATAGACATGTTATAATAAAGATACTGAGAGCGATGATAGGCAATGAGCGCTATCTGACAAGAATCATCGAAGAGATTCTAGATTTCAACAATGTGATAATTTGCGACAATGTGACGTACGGTACTCCAAATCACTGACCCAAACAAATGGTGTTTTAGAGGGTGATCCCTTAAGTCCCATTTTACTCAATTTAGCGACAGCTGACATAGTCAATATCAAAAACAGCAACGTAAAGCTGTACTTATATACTGATGACATGATCATCGCAGCGAGGACAATTCATGACCTACAGGAAAACTTCACTAAACTAACGAATTGGGCCGAGGAAAATAGCCTACAAATAAACATGAACAAAACGCTGAAAGTAGTTTTCCGAAAAGGAGAGAGAGAGAGTTGCACGACAAAACCACATAGTTTATGGAGCAGAAACGCTACTCACCGTTAATCACTTCAAAAACCTTGGAGTGACGTTCCAATCCACCGGAAGGACACTTGTTATCCATGTCAAAGATAGGGCCATAGCTGCAATAAGAGCCATCAATGACATCGGCCACCTGCAAAAGTTATCCTTACAAACAGCAATAACCATTTTTGCAGCCAAACTAGTACCAATACTAACATACAGTAACAATGTATTATGGGACCACCTAAAGAAAAAGGATCTCAAAACCTGGGAAAATGTTAAAGCCACTTTCTTAAAAGAGCAATGGAAGTCACAAAATTTACCCCTTCCAGACTTGTCTATATACTCGCAAGAGAACCTTTTCTTATAGAAGACCTACGACTGAAGTTTTCTCTACCAGCAACAGATGCATATAAGGACTTCACACGGGAGCGATATGAGAAAGCGGAGGACATCGAAGAAGAATTTTACTGCACCAGCGCCATGACTGACAGGAGTTGGACTAAGCCAAACCAGACACTGATGAGACATGTTGTGACAAGACTTGCGGTGCATGGGTTCCACCATAAAGTGTGTTTCAAGACTAATTATCATATCCCAGACGACAATTGTGTCTGTAAACTATGTAAATTAATTACTGTAATGTTAATGTACTGTATATTCTGAATTTCTCATGCATACTTGTGCGAATTTATTAAATTAATTAATAATCGATTCTGATATGTTTTCTCATGTTTTCTGTAGTTGGCTATACTGGTAACAACAGCTTTTGTCAAGTGTGATAAGCCTAGGATGAAGCGCTGGCGCGGGACACTGTTATGGGCGATTCGAACCAAAACAAAGGCCGCCATGTGCGTTTTGTTTACTGTTTGGGCCCGCATGCCGACAACTGTTGCAGTATACTCCATTTTTAGTGACTTAATCTGTATTATGTTGGATCCAATACTAAATTGAATAACAAGTGACTATCTGTGTTATTAGAAATGGTGACAGCATCGTTCGCTCTAAACGTGGGACAACATAATTGATATGTAGGGTAGGTTTTAATTGCTAAGATGTAAACCTTTGTCATAGTTTCTGTCGGTATAATTATACTGACTAATCAGAATTTATGGATTTACTTCTATTTGTTTGTTTTTCGCGTAAAAATCCGAATATAGGCTGTTTGCCAAATAGCCAAAGTGTACACTCTCGTACACTCTCACTCGGAAGTGACGTCAGTGAGTGGTGTTCCAAATGCGATCGAGTGCAAGTGGACGAGCAGAGTGCGAGTGTTCATAGCGACATTTTCGAAGGTGTACACTCGGTTCGCTGACTTGGTTGCGCTTTTCATTTGGACGCCATCTTCCCAGAGAGATCCTGCCGCTTCGCTGCTTTGAACTTACTTCAAACACAATGGAGAACAATAAAACCGTTTTTACTTGTAAGTATTAAACTTTTACGATAGAATTATAGTAATTTCTCATTTTTGAGAGTTATTGGTGTGCATTTAATACATATAGTGTTTTATAACCGATAATGCCTTCGTGTAATAAGGTTGGAATTCGCATGGTCATATATTTTTTATTGACTATACAGAACATATTCTCCCTTTTCTAGGGTCTAATGAAGACGTTCTTCTTCTCATTCAATTGAAGAAAGAGCAATCTCACCGGTTCACCGGCAAGAGCGCATCACAAGGGTGGGGAATAATTTCCAGCCTCCTTCAGAATGGGGCTTCGGCGAAGATATGTAGAAAGAGATAAGATTTTTAGAGCTGTGAAATATTATGAACCAGTTTTTCATTAGACTTGCAGCTTTCCAATGACCATATTATGCTTCCACTAGTGTTATTATTATAATAGTAGGCCTACCTAGGCTTATCACAGCTTTTAATGTTATCTTATTAGAATAAATTTCTTTTTTCGTGCTTCAAGGGTACCATATACATTTCCACAGAAGAACAGTAGATTAGTATATTTCTAGTGTAGGCTATAGAACTGCATCCAACATTGTGGTATAGCGTAAGTGAACTGCAGAGAAATTTTTGGATATTACTAACGGTCATTCATACCGTAGTTTCAGCTTAACTCGCTCAATGTGTGTTGGTCATGTTTTGTCCAATTCTTATCACTGTGTTCTTATTAAGTATTCCACACTCGACTGTTATTAGTAGAGAAAATGACTAGCATATTGTTCACTTAAGAGCCCCTAGGCCTAAGTACTGCATTTTTCATCAAAACTTGTGTGTTGTGAGGAGTACATCCGATCAACATATTGGTCTTCCTACCTGCATATCGAGGCAGGTCTATTGAAGAAAATATTTGCATTCTTGGCAGGCAGTGAAAATTTACAAGCATGTCAATGTGGATATGTTGTCTTCAAATTTGATAAAGAGAATGTTCAAAGTTTGAATGCAATACTGTGATTTGCTCAATTCACAGACACTCTCTAGACAGGTTAGGTATGCTGGATACTTAAATCTTTGATCTGACAAGGTCTGTGAAATAGGTCTGTCCCTCATTCCGCATGAAGCGCAGCAGTTGTGCTTGCTATTGTCCTCATACATTTGAAGTTGATACCCGAATCACTGATGTCCAAAAATTACTTGTAGTGACCTGGGTCCGGTTTCACCACGAGGCCACTTAAACCCTCCTTTGCGAAGGGTGGCTTACTGTTAAGCGATCCTTAAATACGACCTCTTTAATGTTTCAAACTGAGCACCAATTCACATATTATCAACTCTGTTACATTACTTATTCCTATAGTAAACTTCCTGCGTTTTCATGGCGGTACCTTACATCAATGGAGTTCCCATAAAAATGGTCATGAATTTTGTATTCATACTCTGGTGTTCTCAGCTAGTTTTTTCTTTTTGGAATTGGAATTAGATACAGAGATATTTCTCATGCTGAGCTGATTTTCATAGGCATGTTTAGGTGCCAACTTTCATGTTTTCTATCTGGGGCAGGTTGATTTCTAGATGACACGTAGTCAAAACTACACAATAATATCAGTCTGTAATAATAATGATTATATTAAGTTAACTCGTATACTGGTAACTGGCCTGGGTAATTCTTCTAAATTGACTTTGGCACAATCTCACTTTGTTAGTAGGACGCTGTGAACTTTTGGTTCCAGAATCGAATTTCCACGACAAGTCTGACTGCGATATCATGGAATCTATGACAAAGATTGTCACTGTTGTGTTTTAGAAGCAATTAATCATGAGTAGTAAGATAAATTGTATTGTTTCTTATTTATCAGTATGGTTATGTTGCCAATTTGTATCATTACCAAAAATTAATTTTGCCACCTACTTTTGGTGGTAATTCTTCGGGAGTGATGAACCAGGATCCTACACTTGCCCTTAGCAAATATGTCTTTTTCATGATTTTCATACCTTATTTGATATTCCAGGAGTCGTTAACCAATTGAAATTACTGTCCATCACTACTGCATAGAAAATATGTGCTAAATTACGTAAATATGTGACTTTAGTCTTTATTAATTGTTCATTTAACAATGCCAATTGTCATGGCTTGTCGTTGCTCAACTGCTACTGAAAGAGGCGCATTAGGTGTGTTCAACTGTTACCGAGACGTCATTTCACTGTTGCCAATATATGGTACACAAAATACACGACACAGATCATGCGTAATGAGCTCCGCGAGAAACTAACTATTGACTTACGAAGCAGAGCGAGATAGTCTTGGCTTCTGTCTGGCCGAAAATTACTGCTTGTACTATAGGCGTTAGCGCCAGGTTAGGTTTGTTTTTGTATGTTAAGTCTTTTTAATATAGAAACACAACGGAGCGAACGAATGGAGCGATAGCAGCATAAAACAAACACCACACGGTACCGTAGGCCTATATGTGGGGTTGGCAACATTTTATTTATCCTGTAAATCACACCCACAATTGCCGACACATCTGGAATTTCACAATGAGTCATGTTATAAAAAGGGGATGGTGGGTGGGCTATAGACAGCGGAGGAGGAAACCATCTATTAGGACATCGTTTCCACAATTATTATTCATCAATACACGAGGTATTTCGGCTAATTTAAGTAGTTCTGTACTTGGTCCATCACTCCCGAAGTGTTACCCATGCAGTTGCATTTGTTCAAGTGTGATGTTTGGTCGTGAGTTACTTTTAGTTGTTCAATTTGACTATTGAAACTTTGTACTTCACTCTGGTTGGTTGTTAAGTTAAGGGGCTGCGACAACGTGGTCATGTAGCCCCGTGTACTTTGGGTGTGTGTGTAGAATATGTCTGATAACCGGTGTTAATTGGAACTTCACTCTCTTAAGCCACAGTGAGGCAAGACCACTGCCTGGCCAGAAATTACTGCTTGTGCTACTAGCAACAGGGCCGTAATCCCGAGGTTAGTTGTGTGTTAGTATGCAGTGTTATTAACATGTAGAATTTAACAAATGTGCATCATTTATACCTTGTGTCGTCCATGACGTAGTGGATGCTGGCATTTTGTGCATAGAGGAATTTGTTTAAGGTATTACGATCTATACTATTGTTGTATAGCAATTAGGTCATCGTTGTTTATAACAATGGAATAGGTTCACCTCGACCATTGCCACTGATATCAATAAACAAACAGTATGCAACTCTGACTCGGAAATATTGCATTATTACAGCTGCATTTTAAGGCCAACTTACATTTCAGTCGTTGACACACATGATCCACTGGGACTAGTGTAGATGCGATACATTACACTACAAAATTCCCCAGTACATAATGGCAGCGTCCATGATGTCATGGAAGACACTAAACGATGCATACATGTTAAATGCTGTGTGTTAATAAGGCCTTGCATTCAAGCACTAACCTTACCTGGGGCTAATGCCTTGCTCGTAATACAAGCTGTAATTTTTATCCAGACAGTGGTCTAACCTATTAGTGACCAATGGCTTTTGTATCACCATCAGTACAGTACATCTTTTCAATTAAATTGAACAACTAAAAGTAATTTATGAGCATTCGTAACTCACCACCACACCTCACAATGTCACTACATCGACATGCAACGGCGCACTGTTCCACCAATATGGGAGAGAGTCAAGTCAAAACATCAATCGAATAAGAACGTTCGCACGTCGACTACCCGAAAAATATCCCCTAGACATGTACGTATCGCAGCATATACTTGAGCCGATCCCCTTATCTCCACAATGTAAATCGCAATAACTAACATGTTCACAATATTCAGCATGATACAGAAGGTGCTATTATGAATATATTATGTTTAACAGGGGCAACACAACCAAAAATACTAGAAACACAGTATTTGACCTGCGTAGGAATGTCCCATTACTATGAACAACACTTGCATTATAGTAGAAATTAGTTGGCTAGTGCAACAAATATTGAACCTCAAGTGCATAATATCCTCTCCTCCTTACCTTTTTTTCCCTCCCTCCTCCCAACAAGTGGCTTTCTGGGCATGCCACTATTAGTCTCACCTACACTCGTGCATCAGACCTTTTTTTTAGTGTGCTATGTAAATTATTTTGTGTTGTGGGCAATATTTATTGTAAGTAATGTTGATTTGTTTCTATTGGCAGATGGGAAAATCTTCTTCGAAAATACAAGGAAATAATAAACCCTCCCACAGAGACATCGACGGAAGAGACCGGTGTGCCAACACAATGGCCTTTTTTTGATGCTCTACATGAGTTCATGTCTGAGAAGCACATTATAAATCCACCAATAATACTACTGTAGACACCTCTGCCCCATCCACTTCCCAGTCCCCTCAGCCTCAGATTGCTTTGAATTTATCATCCCCAACCCCATCCCCCTCTTGCTCTCCATGAGTGAAACGGAGAAAACTCTCAGTGTCCGATATGTTCCAATATATGAAAGAAGAAGACCAGAAGGACACGGAGAGGCACAATGAATTATTAGGGGTGTTGAAGGACATGATAAATATACTGAAAAATAATTATGGAAAAATAAAATTATAGTTTAATTACACATTTACAGTGTTCATAATTCAATGGCATTCCATCCTTTCCCTTCAAATCCCAACACAGCATTCACGAAGTAAATAATTTACACAATTTCAGGGTGGCGCTGTAAACCTATGTTACTGAATCGTGTGTCTAATATAATAATATCCCAAAGCGTTATAATGCGAGTTTTTAAAGTAAACTTCTGATAATAAGTATACCGGCGTAGACTTTCATGGTATAGTACAGATTACCCCACGGATTTCTGTCAGTGTCCTTGAGAGCTCGTATATTGAAGCTAGTCTGGTAACAGCGCACTGGAGGTCCTGCTGGTCAACTGCAGAGCACGCAACTTGTGGTTTATCCAGGATTGAGACCCAGCCAAACTCTGCGACTGGCAACTTCTGTATCGGTGTGCATGCTCTAGAATCTTAGGATTGCAGACTTAGTGGTATTCCAATGTGCATCCAGGGCCAACCAGCGGAAAATGGAGTAAACTAAAGATCTTCATAACATCATTGTTGGGTTATACACTTGATACAAGACATTTCTCAAGCTCTTGCTGGAGAAACGTTCAGTATCGTTAAGCATATAACACTGCCTAACCCAAAAAGCCACGTACACCAAAAGTTTTGGTAAAACACACCATTATTGTCACTTGCCTAAGTTCCCTACTCCATGGCAGCTTCAGTAACTTAAGTGATAATTATGACGTGTGCTGAAAATGTTAGTGTACATGGACTGTATCGCCACGAAACTGTTAGAAATATTTTACCCCAAGAAGTAGTTTCGAAGAGGCATAAGGAAAGTTTTCCCATTTCAAGAGATTAATGTTAATAACTTGAAAATGTTGTGCAATGTTTACTCGGTAAGAAATTCCAAGTCAGTTGTCATAAGAATTTAACTGACTTGAGTAGCATATTGGATGTGCAATCTTGAGCTTATGAAACCTCATTAAACCCAACTTACGTATTAGTGTGTACGGGTCAGGGTTTACTAGCTTGTGCCTTGAACTGTCTCAAATGCACACCACTTCAAATCTGGGTAAGTGTACCACCTACCTGGATCAGGATATTTCATTTGGAAGAACGGCACACCAGGCTTGAACATAGGGACTCATATAACAGCAGTTCTTCCAATATGTAGGCAGGATCGGGATAAACAAGAATTATTCATTAAAAAAAGGAAGAGTTGACACAGTTTATCTGCATAAAAAAGGTAAATGAATAAGAGTCCAGATTTACTAACGAAATAATGGGCTATAATGTGATGTGTTCAATACCCCTTTTAAATACAATGCAGGGAGAGAGGTGGCGCAGTGGTCAAGCTGTTGGCCTCCCACCACTGCGGACCGGGTTCGATTCCCGGTCAATGCATGTGAGATTTTCATAGTGAAATACCATGTCCCATGGTTCGGATTCCACGTAAAAAGAAGGTCCCGTGGCTCATGATCGTGAGATCAACGGTTATGTAAAACTACAAACTTCCTTCCTTAAATACGCTGGTTTCCGAGATAAGGGGCGATCAAAATTTTTGACATGCTGGTAAATCTATTGGCATGATGCTATATTTAACACCCTTAAATTTTACCGGATTTGGGCAAGATCAAACCTGCAATCTTGAGTATTGAAGAGTTAAGTACCTCTGGCTAAATGACCTACTGGCCAGCTCTGAGGTGATAAGCTGTGAGGCAGAGATTTTGTTACCTGAAGGTAAGGCAAGCACCAGGAAGCCATCAGCTAGTGCACCAGCGGGAGTGGCCAGGTTTAATCAAATGAAAAAAAAAAGTGACTATGGTGTAGAATGAATTATCCGAGAACACAGCATTCATAAACAAAGAATATTTGGCAAAATACAAATCGGGGAGGTATATGAAATATTTGCTGGTCACACACCATTCCATCTTAGCGGCTTCGGTGGCGTAGTTGGTAGCATGCTGAGCTTCTATGCCCAAGATCGCGGGTTCAAACCCGGCCGAAGTCGTCGTATTTTTTAAGGGCATTGAAAATCCCTCAGTATGCCTTCCTTCGGAGGAGAAGTAAAGCCGGTGGTCCCACGTCATAGATTTATGGCATGTTAAAGAACCTTCCACTAGTTACACCTGTGAGAAGCTAAATTATATGTAGGTTAAACATTTGACTAACATTCTTAGGTTCCTACGTTCGTCGTCAAGAGCCGACTGCGGTGGCATCTAGTAACTAAGTTCTGAACTAATTGGTCATTGACGGTGGCGTTTGGCGGCAAAAATAGAAACTACTTTGAAAAATTGAATGTCTGCAGTCCTTACTTGAATTAAAACAGATACACACACTAATACAGTCATCACAATTAACACTGGTTATCAGACAGATTCTACACACACCCCAAGTACACGGGGCTGCATGAATGCGTCGCCGCAGCGCCTAAACTAAGGAACCAACGCCATCCATCGGCAGCCTGTAAAAGCTTGTCTGGGTGCAAATTTGAAAGAGACCTTTGTACGTAAAATATAGTTCATCCATAACACACATAGCCATTCTGTAAATGTTATGGAGAAACGGAGGTATGCAACTGGTGCTTTCTGATCCAGCCTACTTGCTAATAGACGCCAGCATGTCAAATGCAGCAACATTTGAGCTATCAAGCTACATTATGAAATTCTCTATATGATCCTCTCCTGCCACTTGATTTACAAGAAATGTACACTTGTGTGAATTTATCAAATTTATTCATAAACCATAATCGTTCAACATTACAAAACATACACAAAATGGTTTGAATCATTCCATGAAAACAGGGACATACAGTTGATATATCAGAATTGCTGAATGAATTCAAATGATTGGTTCTAAGAGACAACAATGTATGTAGTTTAATACAAACTGGTTTTTTTTTGCCTCCAAATTTAAAACCAACTGCATCATTGATCTCAAAAACAATGGAATCTTAAGTAACAATTCTTGTGTCTAAAGTGAGTACAGTACTTGCTTTCCAGCTGTATTTCATATTGAAGAAGATGCACAAGGTTAAGCACATCATTTTGATGAAGCTATAAATTGGTTTCTAAGTCATTTTGATTTTTCTGTCAAAATGAAGTGATATTCAATGTAATGTTTGTTACCAGAACAGTCCTTTTTTGAGTATTAGGAATTTGATTATAAAACATTGTGGTCATCATTGTTATGTTATCATGGCCTACAAGGAAACTTTAAACGGATAACGAAATATACAATTGGCGCCTTGGAAATTTGTAACAAATGTTACTGTATTATATCAATGGTATTAGGTGAAGTGATCATAACTTACAAGGAGTGGTTGCCATGTGGTTTACCAGAAAAGCGTTCAAATTTGGAGGGTTTGTTCTTCATAAAAAAATATTTTGCCCATGTTCGAGCGTTTTTGCCAATGGGCCTTAGTGTGTTCAAAATGAAACGTTTAAAATCAATCCTCAAAACGTTTGTAGTCCTATTCCCGCACACGTTCCCGGATCGTCTCCGTGGCGCAGTCGCTAGCGCGTTGGCAATTGAAGGTTTCCAGTTCGAGTCAGACCTCGGTCAGCACTTTCTTTGTTTTTTTATTTCACTGATATATTCCTTATTGTCTTTTGGGTTTTCTATAATGTATTTGCTGTGTGGTCTCTTCGGTTTTGGAGCTATGTAGAAATCATCCCACCACCCTGCACCTCGTTCTGCCAGCCATGCGATATCTACTTTTTACGACAAGAAAGTAATAAAAAATAAGTATGTTTTTTAAATACTTTGCTTATCATATGAAATAAATGTGTAAGCACACACTGTTTTGTGTTTGCATGTCAAAGGTCTCATTAAGAAACTACAAAACACGGTCCATGCTGTACAAGGGGACACAGATCTGTCTACGAGGGAAGATGCTATCAAAATCCATTCACTGATTCATCACCAACTTTCATCTAATGCTTTCGTCGACATGATAAAATATGCTTTCTTTGCAGCAAAGTTAACAGCCGAAAGAACAGTGTTCGGAAATGTGAACATCATCTGTTTTCCGCGTGAAGTAATGGGGTCAAGTTGCCATTCTTGCTTGCTCTTCACCTGCATTTATTAAATATGCTCGTTGTCGCGAAATGCTTGACTTCCAATGTTTTTATGAAAAATATCACCCAAATAAGTGTAAAAATGGGCCAAGTTCAAGCAATTCATTGTCAGACGGACAGTGAAGATGTGACAAATATTGTAGATAATGTAAACAATAACGTAAATATTAATTTACTAATATTGTAAGTAGAAAAAGCAACAGCAAATAATAAAGTACTTGATGTAATCTGCCAACTTAAATATTGTACCATAAGCATCAAATAAAAAATGCCAAAGAAAGAAAATAATTAAGGTGGGTTTCGATCACAGTAGCTTCCATTCCCAACGCCAACACGCTAGCGACTATGCCACGGAGACAAGCCGGGAAAGTGTCCGGGAATAAGACTACAAAAGTTTGAGGATTGATTTTAAACATTCAATTTTGAGCACACTAAGGCCCATTGGCAAAAACGCTCCAACAGGGGTAAAATATTTTTTCATGAAGAGCAAACCCACAAAATTTGAACAATTTTTTAGTAAACCACATGGCGACCTCTCCTTGTTAGTCACCACTTTTCTTTTTATTCAATGTTCTTTGATAAGGCATGGCTATTTTTTTCCTAGACCAGAGAACTGTTAGAAGCTCTGCAGCTAGGTGTTTTTTTATTTAATGTTTGTATTAGTAGTAGAGGAGACAGGAACCTGACTTTTACAGTTTCACTTAGATGTTAAATGATAATATATGATTTTCATACGTTTGCAGGGGTTCCAGGGGCCAATACCTATTGACTAGTATACTGGAAATATGACCTAAATTACATAAATATGTGTGTTTCTTGTTCAATTTGAACTACAGCAACCATGTTGCTCACTCCAGTTGGGCTAGATATGATGAGACATTGATGTCACGGCAGTGTGCCCAACATGTAAGATATAAAATACACCACCAGTAGGCAAAACCCATTTGTCTGCGGCGGGAAGCTAGAAGATGGACGTGTTAGGCTGTAACCACTGTCAGACCCATTGATCTGGACGTGTTAGACTGTAACCATTGTCAAACCCACTGATCTGGACGTGTTAGGCTGTAAGCATTGTCAAAAAACATTGGATTTGACAAAACAAAGGTTAGAATGGCCGGGTTTAGGTGCGGCCAAAAGCTAGCTGGGACACGGTTGACAAAAAATAATGTCTGCACGCGTTAGTCTGTAACCATTGTCACAAACCATTGGATTGGACAAAACAAAGATTAGAATGGTCGGATTGAGGTGGACCGAAAGCAAGCGGGGCACGGTTGACAAAAAAAACATTAATTCTTTATGAGAGGGTTTCCTTTCACCACACGTCATGAAATAAAAGGCAAAACTATTGGCCTGGATAAAGATTATTGATGCGTGACTTCCCCCACTGTGCGTGACAAAAATATTGGTCTAGGCAAAACCATTGTGAAACCCTCTTGTGAAGTTTTACCAAAAAAACATTGATCTGGATCTGGATGAGAAACCGCATATACAATTAGTACTGTATGCGTGGGGTTCGCAATCTAACGCCGACAAAGCTTGAATTTTTACTATACAAGTCATGTTATAATTTGGGATGGCGGGTGGCTTATTGACAGCGGAGGAGTGAACTACTTCATCCCCAGATCAATTTTGAATCATTAAAAAAGGCATTTATTGCAAATTTCAGTAGTATTTTTTTCTTTTCACTAGGTTCATGTCTCCTGCACTGCTACTGTGTTTGTTACCAATTTCATTCCTCACACTCAAGGCTCCAAATATTGGAATGTGCTGAGGTTTGCACCAAAACTAAAGCATATCAAGTACCTACTTAACTAGAACAAAATATTCAAAACATGCACATAAAATAAATTATCCTTTAAGATCTTTTAATGAAAATGTAATGTTTGTTACCATGGAAACACACTTCAGTCATTTTGTTCAGCAAGGAACATATTTAACATTAAGTTTCGCAAATCTGCTCCATCTGCCTCATCTCTCTGCATGCGACGAGGTGGAAGAGGAGGAAGATCGCCATCGAGAGCAATAACATCTCCCTCACTGATACACACATTGTGAAGAACAGCGCACGCAGCAATCACCTTCACTGCCTTGTGTAATTTAAATTCCAAAGATCGGAGAAAAATGGTGCGCCACCTTGACTTCATGGCTCCAAAGGATTGCTCCACCACAACCCTATCTTTACTGAGAGCTGAATTAAATTGTTTCATCTCACGAGTAAGACCAGGGTCCTTAAAAGGAGTGATCAAGCACACTGGGTCCCTTCGACACGGATACCCGCTATCTCCTATTATGAAGCAACCCATAGGAGGATACAAACCCTGGTAGAATACACTACTGTTCCTGAGAATCCGGGAGTCGTGCACAGAACCAGGATACCCAGTCATTACATTGATGAATTTTCCTGTGTGATCCACAATGGCTTGCATATTTATGGAATAAGTTAGTTTTCTATTGATGTACTGGTCATGTAAATCAAGTGGGCATACCACTTTGACATGGCAACCATCAATTGCACCAACACATTGCAGGAACACATTGCTGCCTGCCAATCTCGCAAAACCTTCCCCAACTGCAGCCAAGGAGTTATGAGGAGGAAGTCTCACGATTTCCCCCATGAGGCCCACAACAACATTTAAAATTGTCGATGTCAATCGGAATACTGTTGACATCGGCATGTTGAACGCGGTGGAAACAACACGGTACGAAGTTCCACATGCCATCCAGAACAGGAACACCATAACCTGAAGCAAAATGTTTGAAAGTATAGTAGTATTATTTCTAGCTGAAAATGAAGCTATTACACCTATATGTAATTTAACAAGTATGTAAATTCAACCTACTTCATATTCCAAGCTCCAGCCCCACTTTTTATGGGTTCCAGTACCACATCAGGATACAAGTTTGCGGAATGTAACAGCATTCACCCGCAAATGCCGCTTTGTTTCAGCATTATCGCCTTCAAAAATACTCGACACGAAATAATTTTCCGCGGGCATCCTAAACCTGCGTCGTTCCTAAATAAAATTAAAACAAACATATTAGACCAAACAGAACCAGTGAAATGACACAAGAGCAATTCAATGAAATTTAAATTATTCTAACCTCTTCTTCTGCTATCAAATAAGCAAGCATCCTCCTCCTCCTCCTCCGATTGAGATTTCTTTGCTTATATGATTCGCCTACAAGAAGCATTATCGCGACTATTTGCGGAACATACTCCATCGTAAGCGATACACGTGCCACAAAACTATAACAGTGAGCAGAAAAACCAAACAAATCAGAGTATGTCACAGAGTGAGCGAGCGAGACCTGTCGTTTCAAATTACCGAGCAATACACTGCAGTAGTAGGTAGACCTATCAGGGTAGAAATGCTACAAATTATATTATCCTTCATCAGACATGGAAGCCTTTACATCCCACGGCTACTCATTAGCTTACTTTTCTCACAAACTTAAGTTGCCAGAGCCAAATACACGATGCACCCCTTCTTATTCGCGAAAATCAGATCGCAACGAATGTAAACATTAGGCGGTCAGCTGTTCATACCGCCAGCCATCATACTTCGCGCGCCGCGCCCAGGGAGAGCTAGTGCAGATACGTTCCAAATTACCGAGTGTTCACACTTCGAGTGTGGACAGAGTGATCGAGTGCAAGTGTACATGAGAGTGTGGAGTGCGAGTGCAGAGTGTTCATCATTTGGCAAACAGCCATAGGTACGATAGTCTTGTACATATTGGACAATATATAATTTATTCCTGCCAAATGTACCAAACAATTGTTTTCATCTTGCTGAAGACTTCTGTCAAGTCTTTGTAAATGTGTAGGATCAGCTTTAGTTTAGTTAACGGTAGGCTACTTAAGTAGTTTGATATGCGGTAGGGCCTACCCATGTCCATAATTTTCCTATCTATGCTAATACTTGTATGCATGCAGCTGTCTCAATCGAATACTTCAAGTACAGTATTAAAGATACAAAGTGGCTTGTGATCGAAGCACCCAGGTTTGAACCCTGGTCCTATTTTGACATACACTCTGCATGGCTGTGACTTCTGGTGTCCTTTGCGCCAGGGAATAAGGCAAGGATTGATACAATCATAGACATGGGTGAAATGAAGTCGACAAAGAATGTTTGTTGGCTCTAGAAATATATGTTAATATTGTTTGTGTACTTGCTAGAAGATATTAATACAGATACCCTCCAGCAAAATAATAGTAGGCTTTATTGACTACTTTGTTATCTTCCCTCTGGTCCTCTATTATGCTTAGCCTAAAGCCTGCAAGGTGTAGGCCTACTACATTGTTGGATGTAAAAGCCTAGGAGTACAGTAGGGCTTCATTCAGTAGTGTACGTTAGCCCGTAGCTCCTTTTGAGTGCTGCTTCATTGTAGGTTTCAGTCTTACTGTGTTAGTAATCATCATTTTATATATGCAGCATGTCAAATTGTACCTCCCTATTTGATGGTGGAGCCTGCTAACATGCATTTTATAGCTGAGAGAACAAGGGTTGTTCTGGCATCGTAGGGACATTTTTCTTACACTGAGGATTAAAGTTCTCTTAGCTTGACCACCCAAAATATGTAAGAAAGTTAGCATTGTATTCCTGTGCATGACAATGGAGTTCAGTACCTAGTATTTGTTCTAGGTGCTGAATAGCACCCAAATCTGTAATGGGTTCTTTACAGTCTAGCTGGAAACTGTTCTCAATGAGTGAATGACAGTTTGTAGTTCCAGGAAGAAAGGCTGCCATGTTTTCAGCTCCCCTATACCTTGTAGACACACAACTCCCTAGTCTTACCCATTAGGCCTAGATACATGCCTGGACACAATTCTTGTTTGACCACCTCGTGTAGTGGCTAGCATTCTCGGTTCTTTCCCCAGAGGTCTGGGTTCGTTTCCTGGCCCTGCCCATAAAAGTAATTCTGATCTGAGGGCTGAAACGGGGTATGCTAAGCCTCATGTGGCAATCCTGAGGCGAGGTGGATTCGATTTCCAACTAGGCCATCTTGAAAGTGATTTACCACGTCTACTGCAAGCAAATGCCGAGATGGTTCCTTATTTATGGCCACGGCTGCCTCCCTCCCAATCCTCACCTAAAGTACAAAGACACACTAATACAGTCACCATATTACAACATGTTATCGTAAAAAAATACACACACCTTAGTACAAGGGTCTCAATGACCACCATGTCCAAGCCCCTCAAATGATAAAAGCAACAACAAAACTACTTGTGTTAAAAGTGGTCGTGCTACAGTGCTGAAAACTTCTGAACTATAAGAGAACCCTGGCCAAATTTTCTGTTCACAAATCTGTTTTAGCTTTATCACATTCGTCATTTGAGACCTTCTCTAGCTTCATGAAGATAAGGGGTAATAAATGAAACAAGTATCTGGCGCCCAGCCTACACTAGGACTGGGCAGAAGAGCAACTCACGTGTGCTGCTCCTCTTCACAGTCCTACTGCAAACAAACATTCCTCCACTCTGCCTCTGCTATATTGAAAGGCGGATTACCAACAATTTGCATATATGTGGTGTTGATTTGCAATAATACTACTACATACATTGCATTTATCTGTGTAGGCCTACATTGAAATTTAATTTTTGCTTCGACTTGTGCTTTGGACATTTGCAGTTTATCTTCCACCCGGGGCTGGTCCAGTTTTCCAAAGAGGTTTTCCGAGGCTGGAGTTTGCGGTCGGGTGGCTTAAAACAGTGTGCCATCAACCATCCAAGTAGCCTACTGACCACGTTCAAGATCTCATGTGTTTCTGTGTTCTCAACGAGCTTTACCATTGGTATTCTCACATCTCTGAAGGTTGTATTCAGCTGCACAATGAAATGTAAAAGACAAAATGTAAACATGCAGAAAGCGGTATTCAAATAAATGAAATCTGTTTATCGTAACATCATCCGTTCTGTACTGGATTACAATTCCTTTTTTTATTATTCAATGCCCAGCATTAGGCTCCTTCGGTTAGATAGAATCCAGTTTTCTGCCTTGCGTATAATTATAGGTGCGCTTCAATCAACCCCCACAGGAGCTCTGCTAGTTGAAACCGGAGAAATGTCACTTCAGCATCAGCGTAGATATCTTGCATGTATGTACCTGCTACGAAAAATGATGATAACAACATCACCTATCGTCCCTAAATTACAACTATTAGAGGAATATTATACGCGTCGATTATTGCCCACCGTTTCTCGTCCTGCGTTACTAACCGCATATTCCATGCTTCAACCGTACCGCCATAATATATTAAAAGTCATGCGGTTACCGATATATACTATTCCGTATGCTGCAACGTACTTTCAACCTCCTATTCTTCAGAACTCCTTACCCCAAGTCTACCAGACGTTTAAACATCAGCCTGTAATCATTCCCCGTATTTTTCGGGAAATAACGAATCCTTTGATCTCCTGTATCCTTTTTTACACAGATGGTTCTAAAATGGTTAACCCTGCGCGTGTGGCAGCAGCCTTCTGTGCTCCGGACTTACAAATCTCCTTTCAGTATACTTTACCCCCCGACGTCTCGATATTTACAGCCGAAATTTTTGCCATACGTCAGACGTGTTTTTATATCAAAAAACATGCCATTCGTCATGCTTTAATTTGTACTGATTCAATGAGTGTAGTGCAAGCACTTCAAAATCTTAGAGAGGCTGACAACTGGTTTTTATGTCAATTAGTGCAACAATTGTACACTTTACACACGGAGGGTTTTGAAGTCAGTATCATGTGGGTACCCGGCCATTGTCACATTGAGGGAAACGAAATAGCGGATAACCTTGCCAAAGATGCAGCAAAGGGACACGGAAAAACTTACAACATCGCCATACCAATGTCAGATCTGCGTTCTATAATTAGTTCGACGATACGGGAGGACTGGCAAGGCACGTGGACTAGCTACGCCAGAATTAAGGCCAAACACTATTTTGGATTACAACCGACGATTTTAAACAAACCTTGGTTTCAGGGAGGGAAATACCACGACGACATATCATTACAATCATTCGTCTACGTTTTAACCATGCATTAACGCCGGTGTATTTATTCCGCATAAAACGACGTGATGATCCTCTATGTTCGTGTTTACAAACGGAGGGTTCCTTAAATCATATTCTATTTCAATGTCCACTATACGACCATCAACGTGCTTTAATATTGAGAGCTTTATACGATTTAGGGTATGCACTTCCTTTAAATGTGGCCACATTGGTACATACGCCTACAATTCCACTGGTTAGTAGCATAGTAGCATTTTTCGACAATATTAATTTAAAGATTTGAAAGGGTAATCCTTTCCCATATCCATATTTGTGACCCGGTCATGTGTGTGTATGTGTAGCGAGTCACCAAGGTGGGTCGCTTCGGTGTGAAGAGTTAATACCATTTGTGTCCTCGTCTCTAATTCCTATGTTTTCCTCATATGTATCTCTCCGCGTTGCGTCATATTCTTGTTTGCGATTCCCCGCTACTCACTGGTCTTACGCTTTCAATCGGTAGTCGACGGTTACCCAATGATACATACCTCTGCACAGTAGCAATTGGGTAAAGAGTTTACTATGCCCACTACCGTACCAAGAAGAAAGAAGAAATCTGTCTTTCACAAAGTAATTATCATTTCTCGAAACCTATTCCTCATCCTGAATCCACATTACTGTATAGAATATTGAGGTTGTATTGATCTCATGCGGTAGAGGAGGGTGGGGGTAGAATTTATGGGAGAACGAAATATATGAACATAGCATTTCATTGTAGCTATATTAGTGGTGAATAAAGTTACTGGCCGAAAACGCCCTTTTGCAGCATGGTTGAGGGCGAGGAGGGGTTACGAATGTTTTGAGGTTATGATGGCACAATGAAGCAAACTCGAATTACTCACCAAGTGTTTAAGAGATGATTCATCCCAAACCAGTAAAGGGGATAGTAAACGGAGCAAGATAGTTGCTAGTCTTGGGTACAAAGGGCATTATCAGGGCTTCAAGTGTCTTCTGGTAAACTGTCGTAGTGTAGTTAGAAAGGGCATAACATTTGGAACCATGGTAGAACTATATGATCCAGATGTTATTATCGGGACTGAGTCATGGCTAGTTGAAAATGTTGTGGAAGGGGAGGTATTTCCTATGGGTTATAGGGTATACAGGAGGGACAGGGGAAGCACGGGAGGTGGGGTATTTATACTAGTTAAGGAAATATTTAGGAGTCATCTAGTGTTTACAGATGAAGTAAATGAGATTCTGGGGGTTAGGGTTGGTTCTAAAGATATGGTAGACATTTTGGGTGTATATAGAACAGGGAGGGGTGAACGGGATGTAAATCTAGGAACAACGTTAGTAAATTATGCTATGGAGGCTGACCGGGCAGGAAGAAATTTAATTGTAGGGGGTGATTTTAATATGCCAAGAGTGGACTGGGAAGGTAGGGCAGATTCTCAGGAACATTATCAATTGCTGGCTAACAAAATAATATGGGAGGGGGGCTTTGTTCAAGTTATCGAGGGAAGCACTAGGGGGAACAGCTTATTAGACGTGTTTTTGATCAAGCCTGAGGATATTTGGGTCAAATCAGAGATCATTGAAGGGATATGTGACCACAAGGCTGTTGTAGTAGAGGTTAAGTTGGGTATTGAGAGGCAGGTTAAGAGGGAGACAAGATTGGTAAAGCAGTATTACAAAGCTTATAAAGAAAAGATTGGGAGTTACCTAGCTGAAAATTTCAATCAGTGGATAGAGGGGGGACAAAATGTAGATAAACTGTGGGCTGGTTTGAAAACCATAATTCTAGATTGTGAAATATTACATGTGCCATTTAAAAATGTAGGGGCGACTACTGATCCACCTTATTACAATAATGAGGTAAGAAGATTGAATAAGAAATGTAGATTAGTACGCAATAGGCTCAGGAAGGGGATAGGCCACCGAATAGAATTAAATAGGTTAAGGATGGAACTGGACAGGGCTAAGATAGTAGCTAAGAAACATTTTATGGGTAGGCTGGTTGGCGGGGGGATGCCTTTCAAGGAACGGTGGAGAAATATGTATGTCTATTTAAGGGGAGTGAGAGGAGTTCAAGGCCGAATACCTGATATCGAGGGGGAAGATGGAACGTTGCTGGTGGAAGATGGGGAGAAGGCTGAAGCATTTAATAAGGTGTATGGTAAGGTAGTGGGGATTGTTGGGGAGGGAAATGTAGATCAGAAAGTAGAGCAGGGTATTGAGGACGGGAAGAAATTTAGATATGTAAATAAGGATATCTATAATGCAATACGGGGACTGGGGTCAAGAAAAGCAGCTGGGGTAGATGAGATAAATGGGGAATTGTTAAAGATTATGGGATGGAACATTGTACCTTATTTAAGGTTTCTGTTTGATTTTTGTATAAATAATGGGGTAGTGCCTGATGACTGGAAACAAGCTCTGGTAGTTCCGGTATATAAAGGGAGAGGGGAAAGGGGGGATAGTGATAGCTACAGACCTGTCAGCCTAACATGTATTATATGCAAAATTTTTGAAGGAATTATAAATGTTTACATAAGGGAATGCTTAGGGAATAGTAGGTGGTTGGCAAATGAACAGCATGGTTTCAGAGAGGGATTTTCTTGTGAATCACAACTATCAGGCTTTCAGCAAGATATCAGTGAGGCCTTGGATAATAGAGGTCAAGTTGACTGTATTGCAATTGATCTTTCAAAGGCTTTCGATAGGGTCAATCATGATATCCTATTAAGGAAAATGGAGGTTGTGGGATTGGACAGGAGAGTAGTACGATGGGTGAGATCCTTTTTAAAGGGGAGAAGTCAAAGGGTAAGGGTTGGAGGGTCAGTGTCAGAACAGTTAAGGGTGGGAAGGGGGGTACCTCAGGGAAGTAAATTGGGACCTTTGCTATTTCTCATGTATGTAAATGACATAGGAGTTGAAATATCATCCCAGATAAGATTATTTGCTGATGATATAGTAGTATACAGGAGGATAAATCATCTGGACGACTGCGGAATTTTGCAGAGGGACCTGACTGTCATACAAAGCTGGGCAGATGAAAGTGATATGTTGATAAATTCAAAGAAATGTCAGGCAGTGCGATTTGTTAATAAAAGGAATCATATTGTTTTTGAATATTCAGTAGGGGAAAATAAAGTTGTATTTGGGGACGAATGTAGGTATTTAGGTGTAACTCTGGGGAGTGGGAATTTTCACTGGGGTAAGCACATAGGGGAAATAGTGAAGAAAGCATACAAGTCACTACATATGGTTATGCGTGTGTTTAAAGGGGCTGGCAGAGAGATTAGGGAAAGGGCATACATGTCCCTAGTCCGTCCTCTGCTGGAATATGCTGGGGGAGTGTGGGATCCATACCAAATGCATTTAATAAAGGAATTGGAAGGAGTACAAAGGAAGGCCGCCAGGTATGTAATAGAGGACCACAGATCGACGAGTAGTGTAAGTAGGATGATTCAGAATTTGGGATGGGAAAGACTGGCTAGTAGACGTTCAAGAGCAAGACTAGGGGGTATTTTCTTAGCTTACAAGGGGGAAATTGCTTGGGAAGACATTAATGAGGGATTGGGAAAGGGAGGTACTTATATGGGCAGATACAGTCATTCGTGTAAATCTATATATTTAAAACACTAAGCTGTTTTTTGTACACACGAGATTGTGAAAACGACTTAACCGATTGGCTTCGTAAGACATTCTAACGAAAGCTCTTGGCATGCAGATTTGCAGAGTGTCTCTAAAATAAACAAATATATTACGGTATATTTTTAAATTAATATAGAAAATAGCAGAATTCTAGGCCCTCACGCATGCGCACAATCCGCCTAGGGGTCATGACAAAATGGCGGTGAGAAGTCCATTAAAATGTAAGTTATTTAATAAGCTTGCATGTAATTGAAAACATACATTAACCAAGTTCTGACAGTAAAATATAATAACAGTATCAACGTATACGAATGTGCAACATTGATTTATTTGGATAATGAAATGGATTATTTTCTTCAGACAGCGGCTTTTAATGATAAAGAACGGCTGCGTCTGCTGGTGACCAAGAGTGCGCGTGTAGCTATGTGGTTAAGGCGACAGACTGTGGTTCCGAGGTTCACCGGTTCGATCCCAGCCCTCGCCGATATATATTTTTTTTTTACCACTGAAATATTGTTTAATCAAGGAGTATTAGTAAGGTTTTATGTCTGTTAAAGATACATATTTCTACATTCCCTCTCGGTATATTTTTGAATTAATATAGAAAATAGCAGAATTCTTGGCCCTCACGCATGCGCACAATCCGCCTGAGGTCATGACAAAATGGCGGTGAGAATTCCATTAAAATGTAAGTTATTTAATAAGCTTCCATGTAATTGAAAACATACATTAACCAAGTTCTGACAATAAAGTATAATAACAGTAAGAACGTATACGAATGTGCAACATTGATTTATTTGGATAATGAAATTGATTATTTCCTTCAAACAGCGGCTTTTCAATATAATGAATGGCTGCGTCTGCTACTGTACATGAGTGCGTGAGTAGCCATGTGGTTAAGGCGACTGACTGTTGTTCCATGAAGCGCGGGTTCGATCCTAGCCCTCGCCAGTTTTATTTTACCACTGAAATATTGTTTAATCAAGGAGTAACAGTAAGGTTTTATGTCTGTTAAAGATACTTATTTCTACATTCCCTCTAAATACGTTTTATTTTCGTTTTACCATTGCATTGCAGCATGTAATCAAAAGAGCAAACTGTTGTCAGCAGTACGCCGTTTAAATATCTGCAATCAGTTCCTATAACTGACAACAGATGGCAGTAATTCGCCCATATAGTTCCATTAACTGACAGCAGATGGCAACACCATTGCATCGATATATTTAAAACACAAGACATGGCATGTTTTCACGTGATGGAAAATTATAAAGGAGGGGAATATTTAAGAAGGGAAATGTTGAGGAACATTAACTGACAGTTGAATGTGTAGGCTAGGTTGTTTATGTACCTTAATATTGCAATTTCTTCCCAATGCTTCGGTGGTCAAGTTATTAGCGTCCTAGACTAAAAGTTATAATTATGCATCGTCGATATTAAAGAAAAAAGTAGTTTTCCAGGCACACGCGCGTCTCCACAATTGCTTTCGCCATGAGAGACACTTGGCAAATATAATTCGTTTGAAGGACTCCGACATCTTGGTCACTCAGCCCCGTGTACTTGGGTGTGTATGTGTGAAATTTTCTTCTGATAACCTGTGTTATTGTGATGGCTGCATTACTGTGTGTATTTGTAATTAAGGTGGTAAATGGCAAGGAGACGGCCAAGGCCTTAAGTTAGGAACCATCCCGGTATTTGCCTTAAGTGGAAGTGGGAAACCACGGAAAACCACATCCAAGATTGTCGAGGTGGGAATTAAACCTTCCTCTTCTTAGTTATACCTCAAGAGACTGAATGTACCCCGATTTTGCCCTGAGACCAGAATTAAATTTCTTGGCAGAGCAGGAAATGTAACCCGGGTCTCCGGGGCGATAGACAAGAATAGGTGGGCCTCCATGTGTTAATACGATTTTTGACATGCACGGGACATAGAATTCAAAAACTGCCTCCATTAGGGTGACTATCGAAGTGAGTATTGAGTATAGGCCTATGGTCATTCCAGTAGTTGGTGAAGTGATTCTATGTTCCCCTGCAAAATGTACTGCCATAACCTATAACAGGTGATGGAAATTGCTTATTTAGAGCAGTTTCGTACTGTTTATAACAAAATGAAGAACGTCATTCTGAGCTGCGTTTTCAAGCTATCGCAAAAAATTTCGCTGGCAGGAACAATTATAAGGAATTTATTTTAAGCGATCAGTCTCATCGCATTCTCCTCACCAACCAACTTGAGTATGAAAGTCTCTGGACGGTCATGTTAAACTTCATTGTATAAGATAATTGTTTAATGATTATTTGTTTAGAGTACGGAGTCTAACTACGTAGTTGATTTCGGCAATGGAAGTATTATTTGCCATTTAATATTTAGCGGCTCCGTTATTGCAGGACACTATAGTGTTATCGAATAATACGAAGCCACATTTAAAATCCAATATAAATAGGCCATTTCAGAAACAACTCCAGATATTATATGCAATACAGTGTACTGTAAGGTCCTTGACGATCAAATGTAAACATTTTTCTACATTGTATTTCTCTTGCGTAAAATCTATGCGTGGTTACTTTGGTCTTTACTGTTGTGAGGGTAAAATTGATCTGCTGGAATATAAAATATTTGCCAAGCTGCAACAATGTAATGATATTAATTTAAAAGTCATTGAACTTATATCCAGCAGTTCAAACACATACATCAGCGTTAACAGATTGGATACTGAAGATGAAAGCCAGCTACTTCATTTCCCTATTATTGAATTTTTCAATTCCTTGGAATTAAGAGATTCGCCTCCACATACTTCGAACGTTTAAGCCGTAGATATGCTTCTTAGAAATCTGAACGTTTCCCATGGACTCATATATGGTAATATATTAATTGTAAGAAATCGCTTGGATTCGGATATAATAGGTGCAGTAATAATAGGCAGAGAGCTCAAATCCTACGACTTGATTTAACACCTTACGATAAAACACTTACAGGTAGCCTACAGTACATTTTCTTTTAATAGGCAACAATTTCCTATTCGCTCGGCCTACTTTATCAAAATCAATCAAGCTCAAGGAGAAACTCTTGAACGTATTGGGCTATTTACCTCATCACGTTTTCAGTCATGACCAGCAGGATAGTGAAGGTGCAAAAAAGGTCCTGTTTGGGATGGTAAAGAATAAGAGGCGGAAGGATCCTACGGATTATGTTATAATTGTGAACAAAAGGGGACAAGAGATAGAAAATAGGGAAGAACTGAAGAAAATGTGGAAATAATATTTTGAAGAACTCCTGAACCCAAATGGAAACCACGGCGAGGAGGAAGAAATCGGGGAAGAGGTACAGTAGATGAACTGCAAATAGAAAAGGACTTAACATGGAAAGAAGTGGAAGATGCAGTGAGGAAGATGAAAGGAGGGAAGGCACCGGGTGTGGATGAGTTGAGTGTGGAGATGGTGAGAGCAGCAGGAGAGGTGGGGATACAATGGTTGTACCGAGTGATGAAGACAGCATGGAAGGAAAGGAAGACCCCAGAGGACTGGAAAAAGGGAATAATTGTCCCGATCTTCAAGAAAGGTAGTAGAACAGAATGCAGAAACTATCGGGGAATAACACTGATGAGTCATTGTGCAAAGTTGTTTGAGAAAGTTTTGGAAAGGAGAATTAGGACAAGGATAGAAGGAGGGATGAGGGAAGAACAACATGGCTTCAGATCAGGAAGGTCCACAGTGGATTTGATTTTTGCTGTAAGGCAGTTACAAGAACATCACTATGAGTATGGAACAGATCTACTGATGGCCTTTCTGGACATTGAGAAAGCATATGACAGTGTATGCAGAAACAAAGTATGGAAGTCCCTGGAGGATAGAGGAATATAAAAATGGACTATAAGGAAGATAAAGGAGATGTACAAGGGAAGCGTGAGCTGTGTGAAAGTGGGAGGAGAGAGATCGGACTGGTTGGAACAGAGAAACGGCCTGAAACAAGGAAGTGCACTGTCACCGTTACTTTTCATTGTGGTGATGGATGACATAATGACCCGAGTGGCACAAGTAATTGGGGAAGGAAAGATGAAAGCAATGGTGCTTGCAGATGATTTGATGATTAGGGGAAACAAGGAGGAGGAGGTACAGGAACAGTTGGACGTGTGGGAAGGAATAATACAAGGTTATGGGATGAAATTTAGCATAAATAAGAGTGAGATGGTGATCACACAAGGAAGAAGGAAAGAACCACAACGGAAATAACAATTGGTGGGGAACAGCCGAAGGAATTGGAGAGTTTCAAGTATCTGGGAAGCCTGATACAAGATAATGGAAGAAACGATAGAGAAATAAATGAGCGGGGGAGACAGGCAGAAGCATTCCGGAGGAGTGTGAGAAGCATGTTATGGAGCAAGAATGTCCCTCAGAACAGCAAAAAGATCATATATCGGACGTACAATGTCCCTATCCTGACGTATGCCTCGGAGACCTGGGTTATGAAAGGAAGGGAGAAGAGCAAAATACAGGCCAGTGAGATGAGGTTCTTGAGAAGCAGTATTGGAGCTACAAAGATGGACAGAATAAGAAATGAGAGGACCGGAGAATTAATGAAGGATGAACCATTACAGACTGGTATAGAGAAATCTAGACTTAGATGGTATGGACATGTAAAACGAATGGAGGAGAAGAGGATACCCAGCAGGATACACGAGACGAAGTGGGAAGGAAAGAGACCAAGAGGGAGACCGAGAGACAGGTGGCTGAAGGGGGAGGAAGAAATCGTGAAGAAGAGAGGAGAAGACTGGACAAGGGTGGAGGCTGAGAGATGGTGGGAAGACAGAAGACGTTGGAGAGACTTGTGTTCCAAACAGACCCGGCCAGTGGCTGGAAACTGTGCAAGATGATGATGACCTAATCACGTTTTCAGTCATGACCAGCAATATATTGCAATGCTGCAATTAAGTCAGTGGAATAGTAACTGGGGCAAATATTCTTTCATTGGGAGGGGGGAAGTAGAATGGAACAGTTTGCCACAGGACATTTTCAGTCCTTTGCCTTCTAATGTTGGAAAATTTAAGGAGTTGGTGAGAAAGCACCAGATCAGGAGCCAGTGACATGACATGAATGAAGAATAGTGTAAATTATCCTTATTCGTAATTTATATTTGTTTCTATTATTATTATTATTTTCTTATACCAATTATTCCTTGTATCTAAAATGTAATCTTTTAGTTGTATGAATAATTTATTTTGCTTAGTGTTTTTGTTGTTGTAATTTGCCACCATGGACAGCGTCCACATTTGCAAATAAATATATGTATGTATGTATGTATGTATATCATTTTTAACAGCTTTTAGTCATTATTAAGAACATTTATATTGTATTAAAAGCACCGGTAGGCTTTCAAATAGGCAAATAAATGGGAAAAAAAGTTTTCGTAGATTTGGAAATCATACCAACATGTCACACCAAAACTCATAATTACCGTAGTTTTTCATTTTTGGAACGATATCGCCTTCTGAGGTGCAATAATGCATGCTTTTGATTCAATGTTTGACACTGACATTCAGTTTTGACCGTAGTAATGTGCGTTCGTAATGATCACAGTCAATCGTAGTTACTTGATATGCGAGATTGGTAGCCATTGTAGCCCAAACAATGCCACGTGGACCTGAAATTTGAGCCAATATAAGGGTCCAGAGTTTCGTCTCTCTTATTATATGCTCCTTGTCCTTGATGAAGCGGTAAGCCTTAAGACTCTTATCTCAGTGTGATTGTTGTTTTAGTGGTGAATGTTAGTTTTTAGACAGAAAACTTGATATAATTTACCCATACTGGGAAGAAGTAATAATTAGTATTGTTATTTTGCAGGTTATTGCAAACAAACCAGTGCTTTTATAATTTCCTGGTTAGAAACAAATCTAAAATGTCTTCAGAGGGAAGATGTATGGTGGCTGTTTGCCAGATGACCTCGGGAAGTGACATGGAAAAGAATTTTGAAGTATGTGGCCATTTGGTCAAGGCAGCAAAGGAACAAGGAGCAAAGGTTTGCAATTGGGAATGCTATCACTATCATTAACTCGACTGCAAGGCAATGCCAGGTTAAGATCTAGTTGCAGCATGTCTTTGCCTGCATTTTTGTAGTAGCACTGAATGAGATACGATCAAATTTTCGGTAAGAGTTCAGAAGAGGTACTTATCGCTCCAAAATTCTTAAAGTACTGAAATTAACCAAATTGCCTGAATTAATAGTCGGGAAAGTATCTGGAGATGGTGACCTGCCCAGCCATCCCAAATGGGTAAAATTCCAGCCGATTCATCAATTTTAAGCATCATGTACCGTATTGTAGGGATGGGTTACGAACGGAGTTGCAAAGAGTCGAGACTGCTGCCCCTGGAACCGATACACTCCAGTGTCTACTCCACTGATGCACTAAAGCTCTACCCACAATGCGCAGACGGCAGTTGAAGTCAGACCCGTACTCTTTCATGGCATCATTCACAATGTGAAGTTGTATGTCGGTAGTTGATAGTTGACAATCTGCAGTGTGTAGTCGGCTGTCGCCAATTTTATCTTTGACAGCCAACTGCATATTTAAGAGCCATTCAGAAAAGATCACAAGCTGACGTAACTTTGTCGTTGACTAGTTGTATTCTTCGCATAAGTTCCTTGTTATATTATATAGGCCCTATTAATTATATAAAAAGATGACTGAATGTGCTGACCTTGGGAGGGAACGCCGTTGGCTGCATGACATGAGCGAGCCCAAGTATTTAAAAGGGAACTGTTCATCAATTATAATGTTTTCCTTTGTAGCAAATGTAACACTGAATGCGAGCTCATCGTACGATAAAATTTTCTAAGGTACCGGTACTGAAACTAGCCAAAATACATTTTCTAATGATGAAAAATAAATTAGGAAATATGTAGTAATAGATTGAACGTGTTGGGAGCCCTCGGGCGTTCAATCAAAAATGACCAGCTACACAAAAACAATTCTGTTCAAAAATCAGTAGGCCTAAATCAGAGTTGGATTTGTTATTAATTATTTACAAGAGGGGATACTGGATGTATGAGTATTTCCCCCAATTTTAACAATGCTGTACCAGTAGCGGCAATACAAATAAACCGTACAGCTCCAAGTCGTCCATCCTTGCAAATTTTAGGTTAGGTTCTCGACAATTGACAAACTTTCTCAAGGAATGAATGAAAGTCAAGTTATTATTTACTCCTAGCATTTTAACGACTGCGCATTGTGGGTGGCTAGGTTGTGGACTTCCGACTGGAGCTGCGGACTGTCAACTACCAACTAACGACTGTCGACTGCGCATTGTGGGTAGACATGGTGTCCACAGGCAGGAAAAGTCAGGAATAATCAGGAATTTTGTTTTTGGTCAGGAAAAGTCAGGAAAAAGTGTGAAAAAATGGCGTGAGTCAGGAAAAAATGCCGAAAAGTATTAGAAAGTCAGGAATTTTATATTAACCATACAGTATTTTGTGTTATACAGCCATATTTTGATGTTACTAGTTCAACTAATCTGTGTAGATAAAAAGCAATATCTCACTGGACATTATGGTACGTTTCCATTTTTATAGTTCATCATAGTAAAAACCTCTTTTACCTATTTCTTGTACGCTTTTTTGGCGATGGCGTAGGGATGTGGCGACCCCATCACTATAGTTTAGGTTATTAAATACTTAAGTTATATGTTAGTTATTGTTGTTTTAAGGGGCGGAACTACGAGGTCATCATCCCCTCATTAAGTACTTTGATTTATGTATTAATGCATTATAATTTACTTTATTTTCTATTTTAAATGAATAAAGAGGTGAGCGTTGGGCAAATTCTGCAAATAAAAAAAGATATATACATATTTGCTCAATAAACCTTTTTTCCGATGTTACGATGACTTCGCGAGTCAGGAATTTTGTTGAAAATGGTCAGGAAAAGTCAGGAAAATTGACATTGAAAATTCTGTGGACACCATGGTAGACCTTAACGCCATCTAACAACTGTTTTCGTAACTGCTTGGACTTGTAGTTCCACGCCCATATTCTTTGGTTCCACGTTCTTCCCTTGATACCTTGTGTTACAGGCCGGACGTTTGTTTTAGACGATTGCCCTTGACCTTGAAGCCTGTGGGTGAGCCTACACTCACTCACTCTCTCACCCTATCGCTTCATACTTGTCACCACCGACCTGATGTAATGGAATTCCAGACTTGAGCAGACAGTACAGTCCACTTCGAAGTATTGTGTGACGTAGAAGTGCACGTTACGTAGTTACGAACAGAACGTCATTATATTTGACAATGACTGTACTTCAGTTGTAGTGTGAAAAAGCTTTGTCAATCATCGGACCGCTTGGGGCAGCTGATAACAACACAGGTACTGTAGTAACTCGCCTCCAGGCTTCCATTAAGAATTTTCACTCGTCTAAAACAAACGTCCAGCCTGTACGATGAATGGATTATTAGCCAGCAAACATGAAAGATTGCTTCAGGTTATTATCATCGGTAATGTTGTTGGTGTAATTGTTACTGATATTGTGTATATTATGATTATTATTATTAATAATAATAATACATCCTGCCTAAAGTGCAATATTACAACAATTTGGTACATTTATTGTAAATAATACTGATAGATTCGGAGAAAATACTCGTAAGAATCGCCAATATGAACTGCGATTACATACAAGCAAACAACATTGAGTACTTAGAGTAGGCAAGAGTAGGCAATAATATCGCAACCTTTATTATCCATTATTGCTAATAGCAATAATGATATAATATAATGACACAACTCTCAACATGACGTCATGTTCGCGATTTCCACTGTCAAAAGTAGGATTTTGTCTTTTAGTAAATCATCATGACCCATGTCGAATGGTTTTAGTTTTGCGGCATACTGATCTGTTGTTACATTTCCACATAACGATGTCACTTATGTCAACACGTGTAACAAAATGCATTTCTGCACCGCACTCGCACGTCATGGCAGATTTTATCAGCTCGGATTCCCGCGAAAAAAAACAACATTATTGACTTGTTGGAAGCCAGCATGATGAAAGAAAATGTTGTCTCCTACTCTGCCCCACAACTTGCTTTTCGTTCTTATTCGGCAATGAAACCTCTTTCCTCAACCTCGCCTGATATCTCGACACTACAGATCGCAAGGATTCCATGTTTCAAACTAGCGGCAAAACCAGCACCAACCAATAATGTTGGCACTAATGCAAAAATGCAATAACACCCTCTAACGATAAAATATTCAGCTCCTGTTATCTTACTAACATTAGCCATTTCTATAAAAATAAACTGATTTTCACGGCGGCGGACACCGGGTAATACACGAGTTCCTATACTGGAAATATGTGCTAAATTACGTAAATATGTGTGTTACTTTCTTGTTCAATTTGTACTTCGACAGCCATGTTGCTCACTACAGCTGGGCGAGCCATGACGAGATATGATGAGACATTGATGTCACGCCAGTGTGCCAAACGTGTACGATATAAAATACACCACTAGGTAAAACCCATTCGTCTGCGGCGGGAAGCTAGAATCTGGATGCGTTAGGCTGTAACCATTGATCTGGACGCGTTAGGATGTAAACATTGTCAAAAACCATGGGGATTGGACAAAACAAAGGTTAGAATGGTCGGGTTGAGGTGCGGCCAAAACTAGTGGGGCTCGGTTGACAAAGAGAACCATTGATCTGGACGAAAAACCACCTATACAATTAGTCCCATATGCGTGGGGTTGGCAATATTGTTCTAATGCCGATAATGGCTGACACAGCTGGAATTCTTACTATATGTCTTGTTATAATTTGGGATGGCTGGTGGATGTGAATCGTATGTCAATATGAAGAGAACTGCTGAAGACCGTAAGAAATGGCTGCAACGACGAGGCTTTTAGCCTTTAGAAACAGATGAGATGGGTGGGTTATAGACAGCCGCGGGGTGAACTACATCATTCCCAGATCAATTTTGAGTCATTAGAAAAGGTATTTATTGCAAATTTCAGAAGTTAATATTTTTTCCCCCTAGGTTCATATCTTCTTCACCGGTACTGATGTTGTAATAGATGTTTACTCCTCTGCAGACTATAACCCACCTGCCGATCTCTTTTTAGATCACGACTTAAATAGATGAAAGTCCAGCTGTGTCCGCCATTATGTGCGTTAATTATCGTCAAGACAGTATTGCCAACCCCGCGCCTACCTTAGTAAATACTTTTTTTTGTCAAAAGTGCCCGCGGCTAAGGTCGCTCCTCAACCCGACCGTTCTGACCTTCGCTTTGTCCAATCCAATGGTTCTTGACAATGGTTACAGCCTAACACGTCCAATCCAATGGTTTTTGACAATGGTTACAACCTAACACGTCCAATCCAGTGGTTTTTGACAATGGTTACAACCTAACGCGTCCAATGAAATGGTTTTTGACAATGTTTACAACCTAACATGTCCAGATCAATAGATTTTTTTTGTCATCCGTGCCCTACTAGCACGCATCGTGTGTCATGTGGTGTATTTTGTATCAGACATATTGGCAACTAGTGACGTCAATGTGTGCACTTTGGCGGCAATTTAACATACTAAATGCGCTGTCGAGCATGGCTGCACGTATGAAATGATCAATAAATAAAAACACCTATTTATGTGATTTAGCTCATATATCCGGTGCAGTCGATGCAGAAGTGACCAAGGTTAGTTATGACAATTCATAATATCCCCCCCAGTAGATTAAATAAGGTATGAAAATCATATATTATCGAAATGAAAGCAAAGAGAAAGAGTGACCGTTGTTTCATAATTCATCTCTTCTTATGGTAAGGTACAAATATACAAAAAATAACAAAATCGATGCAATCATACTCCAAAATTAATTTTTCTTTTGTTGATTTTACAGGATTTACTCACTTGCATTCAAATCTTGACTCTTCTCGTACTGAAAGTGCAGAAAGATTACAAATGTTTCCTAGAACGACTTAGTTCAGTTCTCTTGTGATTCTGAAACAAAATTTGTAGGTAATTTTTGTGTCGTCGTTATACTTTTCAGATGGCGTTCCTTCCAGAAGGATGTGACTTCATTGCAGAGACCCATTCAGAAGCCCTCCTCATGGCTGACTATCTGGATGGAGCTGTGATGAGATATCGTCAACTGGCCAAGGATCATGGTATTTGGTTATCATTGGGAGGTATTCACGAGAAGGTAAATGACTGGAGCCATGAATATCATCTCTTAAAACCTATTCCTCGTTGTAGCATAAGAAGTGAAAGTATCAGAACTATTGTACATAACATATTTTTGTGCACCCTGATTTGGGTAAAGTATATGTCAGGATAAGGAATTATACAATATACAAGATGTTTCAAAATTGATGTACCTTCTTCCAGGGATTATCATGGGGGAACATAATCATCATCATCATTTCCCCTTATCCAGCTCCTGCCGGGTCAGGGTATTTATGGCACTTCTCCACTTTCCTCTGTCCTTCCACCATTCTTCTTCCACGATCTTGTCCCAGTCCAGATTTCTTTTTCTTACGCTGTTCTTCACTGAATCAATCCACCTTGTTCTAGGTCTTCCTCTTGCTCTCTTACCCTTGCACTTCGCCTCCAGCATCTGTCTTGGTATTCTATTTTCCTCCATCCTCTTTACATGTCCAAACCACCTTAGTTTATTCTTCTCAATTCTCTCATTTAGTTTTTCCATCCCAACTTCCTTCCTAACATCTTCATTCCTCACTCTGTCTTTCCTTGTCTTTCCTATCATACTTCTTAGGAATTTCATTTCACTGGCTTGGATTCTACTCTCTTGCCTGCTTGTCAGGGTCCAAGTCTCAGCTGCATAAGTTAATATGGGAACATAGTACACTTTATACATTACCTCCTTGCTTTTTCTTGGTACTTCCTTATCCCAAACAAGTTTTCTTACACTTTGATAGAATGCATTGCTCTGCTGTACCCTCCTGCCAATCTCCATGTCCAACCTACCAGTTTGCATCAATTCACTTCCTAGGTATTTGAACGTGTCCACAATTTCCAAACTCTGACTTCCAATTTTCACAGTGCCCTTTCCTTGTCTTTTCCCTCTTGTCATCACCATGGTCTTGCTTTTCTCTATACGGATTTTCAGGCCGTACTTCTGAATAATTTCGTTCAGTGCATCTAGTTGTTTTTGCACTTCTTCGGTGTTCCTTCCCCAGACCACAATATCATCTGCAAATAACAGTAACTTCATTTCTTTATGTCCATATGCTTCCTTTGTTTCCTTTACAATTTCATCCATCACCATTATGAACAAGAGAGGTGACAGCACACTCCCCTGTCTTAGTCCAGTCTTGTTCCTAAACCAATCTGTCTTTCCAACTGGGGTCAGTACCCTGCTAACACAGTTGTTGTACATTGCTTGCACCATTTCCAACATTTCTCTTCCCAGTCTCTTCTTAACCATGGTTTCCCATACCTTCTCTCTGGGGACACTATCATATGCCTTTTCTAGATCTATGAAAGTCATGATCAAATCCTCTCCATATTCCCAGTTCTTTACCATCACCTGCCTCAAGCTAAAGATTGGGTCCACTGTGGATCTTCCACTCCTGAAGCCATACTGTTCCTCTTGCAACTCTCCTTCCACCTTTCTTCTCATTCTTCTTTCTAATATTCTTTCCAGTATTTTTACTATCTGTCATAAGAGGGTGATCCCTCTATAGTTATCACACACCTTCTTGTCCCCCTTCTTAAACACTGGTATTATTAGCCCTTTCTCCCAGTCTTCTGGTACACATTTCCGTTTCCACACACACTTTAGCAGTCGATACAACCATTGCATACCAACAGGTCCAGCAGCCTTTATCATTTCTACACTGATTTCGTCCACCCCTGTTGCTTTTCCCATCTTCATTTTCTGTACTGCTAATTCCACCTCCAGCATTGTTATATCATCTTCTGTTATAGAGTCGTCAGGTTGTGTCACTTCCATCTCACCAGTACAATTGCTCACATTCAATAGCTTATCGAAATACTCCTTCCATTGTCCCTTTATCTCTTCTGGGTGTGTTAACAACTCTCCATCTTCCTTTTTCACCAGCTTTGTGGCAACTCTTTCTTTCCTCTTACTTCTTAGAAGCCCATACAGCATCCTTTTACTGCCACTCACATCTGTTTCCATTCTTCGTGTAAATTCTTCCCAACTTTTCTTCTTTTCTTCTCCTACCACTTTCTTACACCTCAGTTTGCTGTCGTGATACTTCCTTTTGCTTTCTTCTGTTTGATCTTGGTTCCATTCTTTCCATGCAGACTTCTTTCTTTCACTGCTTTCCTCACTTCCTCATTCCACCACGGTGTCTCCTTCTCTTTCATTCTTGTTGACGTCCTACCACAAGCACTCTCTGCTGCACCAACAAATGCCTTTTTAAAGTGGGACCATTCCTCTTCTATGTTTTCCACTTCAGTAACTGGGATTTGTTGCTTCAATCTCTCCTGAAAATCTTCCTGTACAGTTTTCTCTTTCAATTTCCATACTTTTATTTTACTTTCTCTGATCTCCTTTAGGTTTTCCAATTTTTCCCATCTAAATTTTGCCACCACAGCTCTATGGCCCCCATCAAATGCTTCTCCTGGTAAAGCTGTCACATCTATCAGCTTTCTGCGATTAGGCCTTTCCACCAGAAAATAGTCAATTACTGATTTTGTTCTTCTATCGCCCCAACCATATCTCGTAATTTTCCTGCTGTTTTTCTTCCGAAACCATCAGTCCATTCCTTTCACAAAAATTTACAAGTTCCTCTCCTTCCCGGTTATTTTTCCCATATCCATATGGTCCAATGACTTCTTCCTTTCCTTGTCTCTCGTTTCCGACTTGTGCATTCATATCTCCCATGATCACCACTTGGGGGAACATATCCATCTAAATTGGATATCACAACCTCTACAGGCACTTTGGTATAGAGTTAAAAAGTCTTCAAACATTATTTCATGTAGGAAGTGAATTAGAATACCCTTTTATGGCTCTCCTTCCTTCCACCCCCCAGGGGCTCACATCTTGTGATGGCCTTCTCAGTATGTGCTAGCCATGCGTATTGGTGAGGTGTGTCTGTACCAACTGACGAGCCCAACGGCACACTGGGGCGAAACGCTGGCATTTTATGTTTGATCTGGCCGGACCAATTTTATCATATTAATTGATAAGAAGCATGCAATGAAAGTAAATAGTTCTTCCTAAGGGTAGATTCATCTGGTATCCTTCGATTAGCACAGTACTTTTCAAGAAACGAGCGTAGATGTGGATTATTCAATTTATGCAGTGGAATGTTGCTGCATACAAAAGCTTCACAGAGATCAGCAGAAAATGTACTAACTTCACACCGTGTTTTAATGTCTGTTAAAAGTAGCTGTTGAGTATTCTTACTCTGTTTTTTTTTAATGTAAGATGTGAAGTTGTTTTCGAATGCTGCTCAAGTTGAAATATTTATCGCATTTTACACTCTTCTCGCACACTTGACAGTACACTACATGGGAATATTAAATGCCATTTTTGGTCCATATTGACAAATATGATTTAATTTATTAAACAACCTCCATCAAATCAATACAAAGTATGTGTGTTATAACGCGCTAAGTGTGGTACATGTTTCGAACCATAGGATAGCGGTCCTTCTTCAGCCACATTATGACATAATTAAATAACATTACACACAAAAACATTGAGCAAGATAAAAAACATCATGATGCATATACGGTGAGCCTCCATGGTTTAGGCGGCAGCACGCCGGCCTCTCACCGCTGGGTCCGTGGTTCAAATCCTGGTCACTCCATGTGAGATCTGTGCTGGACAAAACGGAGGCAGACAGGTTTTTCTCTGGGTATTTCGTTTTTCCCTGTCACAATTTCATTCCAGCAACACTCTCCACTATCATTTCATCTGTCATTCATTTAATCATTGCCCCAGAGGAGTGTGACAGGCTTCGGCAGCCGGCACACTTCATATCCTCGCCGCTAGATGGGGGCTTCATTCATTCCATTCCTGACCCGGTCAGAGACTGGAAGCAGGCAGTGGATTTTCATTTTAATCATGCATATACACAGTCCCTCATAAAAACACATTAAAAATTGATCAACTTAGACGCATTAAAAAAATTAAAATATTTTGAAAAGTGATATTGTCCATTATCTTCTTGTCCAGACATTCCTCAGTTGTTCAGACTTATTGTCATATCCTGTCCATTCAACTGTCCTTTTCTTAGCTCAGTTAAGTTGGGCAAGTTGTTCATTATACCAAGGTGGTGGACTATACATTTGGTGGACTATAATTCAAAATCTCGCAAATATGCACTTGCGCGCCATTACCCACCCTGCTGGGTATCATGTGCATGGGTTGGGGAATTGTGAGCATGGGATGAATGTTGGAAAGCCATAATAATACCATGTGAATTGGCTGAAACTTGCATTGTGCATTAACGTTAATATTCCAATGCTTTTTACAATAGCATAACAATGCAATGATACTAAAATTCTGCCGTTTTGGATATTAGAATAAAATATCTTCGTTTCGTCAGCATTAAAGGAGGCAATCCAATTTAGGCTTGTTTTTTCAGGTTGTCTCAACATTAATGTAGGAACAAGACTGGACTAAGACAGGGGAGTGTGCTGTCACCTCTTTTATTCATAATGGTAATGGATGAAATTGTAAAGGAAACAAAGGAAGCATATGGACATAAAGAAATGAAGTTACTATTATTTGCAGATGATATTGTGGTCTGGGGAAGGAACACCGAAGAAGTGCAAAAACAACTAGATGCACTAAACGAAAATATTCAGAAGTATGGCCTGAAAATCAGTATAGAGAAAAGCAAGACCATGGTGATGACAAGAGGGGAAAGACAAGGAAAGGGCACTGTGAAAATTGGAAGTCAGAGTTTGGAAATTGTGGACACGTTCAAATACCTAGGAAGTGAATTGATGCAAACTGGTAGGTTGGACATGGAGATTGGCAGGAGGGTACAGCAGAGCAATGCATTCTATCAAAGTGTAAGAAAACTTGTTTGGGATAAGGAAGTACCAAGGAAAAGCAAGGAGGTAATGTATAAAATGTACTATGTACCCATATTAACTTATGCAGCTGAGACTTGGACCCTGACGAGCAGGCAAGAGAGTAGAATCCAAGCCAGTGAAATGAAATTCCTACGAAGTATGATAGGAAAGACAAGGAAAGACAGAGTGAGGAATGAAGATGTTAGGAAGGAAGTTGGGATGGGAAAACTAAATGAGAAAATTGAGAAGAATAAACTAAGGTGGTTTGGACATGTAAAGAGGATGGAGGAAAATAGAATACCAAGACAGATGCTGGAGGCGAAGTGCAAGGGTAAGAGAGCAAGGGGAAGACCTAGAACAAGGTGGATCGATTCAGTGAAGAACAGCGTGAGAAAAAGGAATCTGGACTGGGACAAGATCGTGGAAGAAGAATTGTGGAAGGAAAGAGGAAAGTGGAGAAGTGCCATAAATACCCCGACCCGTCAGGAGCTGGATAAGGGGAAATGATGATGATGATTCTCTTCAAGAACCCATACAACCAATCTTTGCCTGCTAGATCTTTAACTTTATTGAAATTATGGGGAATCTTATTCTCCTCTGCAAACTTGAATGCCAAACCGTCTGACAAGCTTGGTGGGCGCTAAGCCGTAAAATAATTTTGCCAATGTCAAAAGGTATTCGGATAATTGTGACTCCATTTCGTTGGTAAAAATAGGTTTACAGCCTAGACGAGGTAGAACAAGCCTATTTTGCAGCAAATGCTTTCGTACGGTTGACTCGGAAATGTTGAACCGTCTCCCTACTTCCCTCATTTTCCTCCCATCATCCCCAATTGCACGTAGAGCTTTCTGCATATTTTCTGCTGGGTAGGAGTTTTTCTCCATTTTCCGCATATAATTTCTTGGCATCTGTAGAACAAACACGAAATATTTTGCCATTAATTTCGCGTTGTATTTCCTTGTATCATTATGTTCTACGCACCATTACCCCACTCTGCTTTTAAAACGTAACTTAATGAATCCCGGTAAACTAATCTATTACATTGAAAACTAAATACATGCATAAACACTGTAAAAACTGGCACTAAAACAACATTTAATTTTAAATAATTGAATCACAACTGTAGGCTTACCTTCTTATTTGCTGGCTACAGAAAAAAACATGCAACGTGTAATGTTTCTTCATCCAAGCCTCACGGCTATCACATAGCAACTGGCATCATGCTGACTGTCCCTATCTGATAGGTACGATGACAGTTTAAGGGTAGCAGGGAACTGAGTTGCTAGTTGTACTACCAACTCTAAAAACATAGGTGCGCACAATTACCCAACTTTCCCCATGATATTCAACAAGTTCGGATTGTATTCTTAAAAATATCCGCAAATTTACTCCAAATATTATCCGCTACCCGCAAAGCCATGCAAACTATATCCGCATGGCGAAAAATGTTGCGGATATCCGCATCCGCGCAGGGCTTTACCTATTCCATAGTAACTGATATCCCGACTGTCAGGACCACTCCTATTCCATAGTTACTGATATCCCGACTGTCGGGACTAGTTAGCCGTTGCCCATGGTTCACAAACTAGGACGTGATGCAATAAAAACACATATTGCTTTCAGACTATTTAATGTTACTATATTGATTTACGGAGAGAATTGCTGTACCCGAAACATCGTTCCATTTGCGAAGCCCACCACTTCACCTATTTCATTAATGCTTTACATTTATTCCACCAAAATTTTTTTTTCTTCATCGCCAGGTACATGAGCTGTATAAAGGAAAAAATCTATTTGCCCACAATTCGTTAAAATTGTTTTCTTCTCCAGAAAAGCATAGGAAAATAACCTTAACAAATTGTGGGTCAGTCCACTTTTAATGAATCAGTTAATAGTGAGCTTATGAAAGGCACTTGCAACACTGACCACTTCCAATGATCTCGCTGATAAACTGAGTAAACCCTGTGTTATTTCAACTGTAGCACTGAAGTTGACATCCCACCCTTGAACTGCCAACAGAAAGCTCTAGTACCACATAAGCTTTAACTCTAGCCTCAAGAACGTGTGCCATTTCTTACATGTCAATATTATTTTAATTATAAGTGTTATTGGAAACATTATTTGGTAAGTTCAATCCTTTTTGAGATAACCACTGTATTTATCAGAATGGTAATTACTGCTTCTTATTGAATTCAGTATTACATTTATTTGACCTGCTTGACATTTTATTCTTTTTCTGGGTAGAAACCATTCATAAACTTGAAGCGTGTGGATGCACAAGCCTAGGCATCTCCTCTACCAAACGCAAAACAACTGTGAACCTGGGCTCGTCCAGTAGCGCGCGTCCTTCCGAGCGCTGTTGCTGCAGTGAGACTGGCGAGAGATGGCACAGCTCTACCTCGCAGTATACGCACGACCTTCCCCCTGAACACAAGGCGCTCCGAATGTAAATGCTTGTACTAGATGGGGGGGCCTAATCCTACGAATATCTATGCTCACAATGGAGTGCGCACTTTTATTGTGATATGAGGCAGATATAAGATATCACACAGACGTTATTCGTGCGTGTGTCCACCTCCTGGTGTAGTGACCAGCATTCTTGGCTGTCGCCCAGGAGGTCTGGGTTCGATTCCCGGCTCTGCCAAGCAATTTAGTTCTAGTCAGAGGGCTGGAATGGGTTACGCTCAGCCTCGTGAGGCAAAACTGAGAAGAGGTGCATTTGATTCTCACCTCAGCAATTCTGGATGTGGTTTCTCGTGGTTGCTCATTTCTACTCCTGGCAAATACCAGGATGGTTCCTAACTTAAGGCCACAGCCGCCTCCTTCCCAATCCTCACCAGAATTACAAATACAGACACCATAGTAATACAGATTATCAAACAAATGCTACACACACAAGTACACGGGGCTTAAGAACCAAGATGTTCTAGCCCCTCAAATGAATCAATATAAGATATGTATCAGGATTCTTTATTTGGAATTTCAATCCGTTGGAGGCAATAAAAAAATGTCAGCACTGAAATGTACTGTGTAAAATCGTGTCTTCTCATCTGCTCTGTGTGTAACAAATACTCTTATTTTTCACATAGCACAGCTCTCCTTTCTGGCTGGCCCCCAGAGGCTCAATACTGATAGGTCATGGGTGGGCGATCACAGGACTCTAGATGTGTCCCCACTTACCTAATTCCTGGCTCCTCTCTGTTGTCTTTCCTGTCGACCTCCCTAAGTCAATTCTTGTTCTCTTCTGACCATGGCGGCATTAAATATCCGAGGACCAAGGTGTCCTTTCCTTCCCCGACTTAAATGGAACTCATCTCATCTTTCCTGATACCCTCGTTCTTCGAGAGGTCAGGCCTCTTCTTTTCTTTTCATCATATCTCCTGCATTCTGCACAAGGCCCTGAAGGAGGCAGGGTGTGTGTGACCCCACCATGTATGGTACACCCTGGATAGTGCTACACTGTCAAGGACTTTTGGCTGTTGAGTCCAGGAGTTGGCAAACCTGAGGGATTCCTGAGCTGAGTCTGTTTTCCCCTTTTTATGTTGGCTTAGGGGCAAACCCTCTCCTCTGTCCCTTTCCTATCTGCAATTCATGACTCTACTTCTTTCCAAGTCCCTCAAAGCTCATGCTTCGAGGATTGAGGGAATTACTTTTCCCTGTCATTTTTATTTGTCCTCTTCTTCTAGTACCTCAGTTATAAGTATTTAGTTTTAGTTGTAGTTTTTCATTTCATCATCATTTTCACTATCGCCCAACCATTAGGGGCTAATGACAAAAATTATCATTGTCACCTTCTTTCAGGCTCTTCATGGTACCTGGTTTCAATCCAGCTCTTCTGACCTCGAGGTTCTTGCTGGATGTTAACATCACTTCTTTGTTTCAGACTCGACAGAACAAAATGCACAATACGCATGTCATCCTAGATGACAAAGGATTCACTCAGGGCATATACAGGAAGTTGCATCTATTTGATGTGGACATGCCTGGAGTCTGTCTGAAGGAGTCAGAATTTGTTGAGAAAGGAGATAAAGTTGTTAAACCAGTTGATAGCCCAGTGGGTAAACTCGGCTTGGGAATTGTATCCTTTTCAATTTGTTACTTTCTGTGATAATAATAATAATAATAATGTGATGTGATGTAAATATAAAAGCTGATAGAAGAGTATGTACCTGTAATGGAAAACACTCTTTTACAGTGCTAAGAGTAGACATTACCATATATTCCTAATTTATTAAGACATATCCTTAAATCGAATTATCCGCCAAGTCAATACTTAGGTAATGGAGATTTATAGGTTATTTTAATGAGTACATGCTTCGGGATATACCGTATTTACTCGAATACGACCCGCCCCTAAATAAGACCCGCACCCTGATTTTGAAGAACAAAATTTAAAAAAAATATTTTTTACTCAAACTATTTATGATCTTTACTAAATAAACAGAATAGCATTTCTACAAAATAGTTTCCAACAGTTCTGAAGTTGTCCTAAAATAACACGCAGAAACAATTAAAAATACAAATAAAAGACACAAACACTTCATTCATCGTCATCAGAAGTACCAACTTCGGAACTTTTTTCACCATCACTTTCACACAAAATGTCGTCATCACTGCCAACCATAGCATTGGAAATACTACATTTCTTGAAGCTCTTCCGTATGAGATCTCCCGAGATACGATTCCATGCCGTCGAAATCCACGAACAGAGCAGCTGAACTTCCGGGCGCTGAATAGGACCAGTTGGGGTCAGTGTGTGCTTATCGGCCACCATCCGCTCCGTATACAGCTGTTTCAAGGCTGCTTTGAACGGGCGGTTCACGCAGACATCCCGTGGTTGTAGCATAGACGTCATCCCGCTCAATCATGAATACATGACTCGTCAATATCATATTTCCTACCGGGCACGATAAACTTCAGCTTCCCTCACAGTAAACGACCGCAAACGCTTCATAGAACTCATGTTTACATTCGGAAAACGTGCGCGAGACTGTATGACGCCGCCTGCTTACGGTAAAACAAAGTGATAGCCGGACGAAGGTTAGCACCATCTAGCGGATACTCGCAACACCCGATATCGCACGTGGCGGGCAATTTAAATATTTAAAATCAGGATGACTCAAATAAGACCCGCACCCCAATTTTTCACGGCCGATTTTGTTTAAAAATGTGCGGGTGGTATTCGAGTATATACGGTACATTCCCTTCATCAGCTATAAGATGTGATGCATATTTCAAAAAGACATACTGTATAAAGATACATTCAATAAACAGTGTGTGTTTAGCACGTCAAAATTGAGGCAACTACATAAGAAAGAAAATGGAAACACAGTAGATATGTACCTAATATTCAAAAAGCATCATAAAAGTAGAGAAAAGAGACAAACCCCACCGAAAGAAACTTGATTTACATAGAGGTGTCTGTCCATGTATGTGAAAACTGCGAAACTTTGTTTTTTATTTCTTGGAGCATAGTGGTATGTTTATTTTTTATTTTATTGATATTTCATTATGAAGAATACGGTGAGGTATGGTGTCAAAAGCCTTCTCTTAATCGAGAAAAATGCCCGAGGTTGGTTTCATACTGTCCATATTTTCATGAATTCGCTGACATTTTTTATATAGCCAAATTGGCTAGTTGATAGTAAATTGTGGTTCTTCAAAATCTGATAAATATGATTTTTAACACATTTTTCAAACACTTTTGATATAATTATCATTATTGATGTAGGTCGATAGTTCGTTAATTCTGAAGGACTGCCTGCTTTATGAAGGGGTTTTTCAATTGTAATTTTTAATTGCTTTGGGAAATATCCAAGTGAAAGTGACTAGTTTATTATTACTAGCAGAAGGCTCTGTAAGGAGATGTTATCTATTCCCACTGCATTAGTGTCGCTTATTTCGTGTAGGTACTTAGGTAAATCTGTTTCGGTAATCTGAACCAAAAGACAGGAACATGTGTTTCGGTTGATTTTCAAGAAATAATCTGGGTTTTTCTTGATAGTTTTCGACATGTCTATGGTATTGGTAATAAAATAATACCGGTAGTTTGAATGTGTTAGCTATACTGAAGCTATCACCATAAACATGATTTTGAGATCCTATTTTTGTTAATTTTTCTTTATGATAAAGTCTTAGTGTTATTTCATTGGCAATGCCCCTTACTTCTTTTGGATTATTAGAATTGGAATTTGTTAATTGTTTATAGGGGTCACTTTTAGCCTTGTTAAGCAATTCGTTTAATTTATTTCTATATCTTTTATATTTCTCCTTCTCCTTATTTGCTAGATATTCCAGAAACAATCTCTCTGGTGTGAATGGACTTAATTAGCACGTGTGTTATCCACTCCTCTCTCTTTTGTAGCTTTGTATTTAATTGTACTAAAGAATTTATGCTATTTTGGATAGTTTGTTTGAATTTATCTTCTTTAGAATCCAAGTGGTTGTTCCCTAATACTGTGTCCCAATTGATATTGCTCAATTTATTTTTAAGCATCTATCTAACTTAAATCTATGTTCACACCTGTTACACCAAGCTGCTGCTGCTTTTTAGGATTGTTACTAACTAATATGTGATAGTGAACCATAATTCTGCTCTGAGATAGCCCATAATGGGTAAGATGTTATCATTAGAAATACTTACTTACTTACTTCGTTGGCCACACTAACCGAAGTCTGTTCATTGCCTCACTCTTTAGCCTCTTCCCTTGGTCTCTGTTGTTAGCCATGTTCATGTTGGCTCCCAGTGTCTCCAGGTCTTTCTTGACTCCATCCATCCACCTCAGTTTTGGTCTACCCAGGGGTCTCGTACCTTGTGGCTTTCCTTCTAGCACTGTCTTCACCATTTTCTCTTCTCTTCTCTGGACATGTCCCAGCCATTCAATTCTTCTGCTCTTTATTACAGCTGTCACATCGGGTTCATTAAACAGCGTGTGGATTTCAATATTTTTTCTTCTTCTAAAGATTCCATTTTCAGATACTGGCCCAAAAACTTTTCTTAACACCTTGTTTTCAAAAGTTATATTTTTTCTCTCCATTTTCTTGCTTAGTGTCCATGTTTCCGCCCCATACATTAATACTGGTCGCACGATTGTCTTGTAAATGCGGAGTTTTGTTGTTTTCGTTAATAGCCTGCTGGTAAATAGTTTATTCATTGAAAAGAGACACCTCTCTGCAGATTTTAGCCTGTTCATTACTTCCTCCTCCATGTTGTTGTTGGCATTGACTGTACTCCCTAGGTATTTGAAAGACATAGTCTTCCTAAATTCCATATCTTCTATTGCCAGTACTCCCTCTGTTTCCTCTTCATTGTTTCTGGTTACAATCATATACTCTGTTTTATCTTGATTGATCCTCAGACCCACTCTTTGTGCTTCTTCTATTAGAACTTTAGCTGTTATTTTTAGTTCCTCTTCCTCCTTCGCTAAAACCACAATGTCATCGGCAAACGCTAAGAGTTTCACTACAATCGTACCTCTTCCAATCGAAGATGCTCCTTTTAGTGCTTTTTCCAAAACCAAGTTAAACAGGCTGGGCGATATGCAATCTCCCTGTTTGACACCCGTCTCCACAGTAAAACATTCAGATTCCCTGCCTTCAACTCTCACTTTACATTCCGTTTTCTCAATGCACATTCTTGTCAGCCCGATAAGTTTCGTAGGTATTCCCGATTCTTCCATTATCCTCCAGATGCTTTCTCTGTTGACACTATCATAGGCCTTTTTGAAGTCTATAAATAGGCAGTATACCCTCTTATCAAATTCCCATTAGAAATACTGTTACTAATAAGTGCATGATCAATACAGGTTTGGCTCATTGAAGTTTCACTAGTCTTGCCATATATCAAGGATTTGAAATTATGCTCGTGCAGTAAGTTAAAAACTGGTTTGATTCAGCCTTCCATGCTTCCCTGTCCTGAGCTAATCGTTTCATTTCTACATAGCTACCACACCCTACATCCGAGACAATCTGTTGAACGCATTCTAACCTTGGTCTACCCCTACAGTTCTTATCCTTGACCCTTCCTTCCATAATTAAGTTAGCTATTCCTGGGTGTCGTAGTATGTGCACTACCAACCTATCTCTTCTCTTCGTTAGTAGTCGCCACAAACATATCTCCTCTCCCAATTGTCTTAATACCTCTCCATTTGTAACCCTATCTACCCATCTGTTATCATGCAGTAAGTTTAAATAATCATTTGAGTCGTACTCATCAAGTAGGTCTGTGTTTGTGTCGCCTAGCACCAACTCAGTTTCTAGACAGTATTAGGGAGCAATCACTTGGATTCTAAATTTCAAACAAACTATCCAAAATAGCATAAGTTCTTCAGTACAAATAAATTCAAAGCTACAAAAGAGAAAGGAGTGGATAACACACATGCTAATTAACTTCTTCTTTTGATGAAGATTATTAAGAAATTATTGTTTATTGTATTTTGATGAACGGTATTATGCCTGTCAATGCAATTCTGTCATTTCCATAATTTATTTCGAATCTAAGGAATATGAAATCATTTTAAGTCACAGTTTCTACCTCATGGTCAATCATTTTTTATGAGAGTTCAATCTACACACAAATCAAGTTCATTTCGGTAGGTATTGTCTGATTTCTCCCTTCGTCTATTTTTAAGATGTTTTTCGAATATTAGGTACATATTTACAGTGTTTCCTTTACTTTCTGATGTAGTTGTAGTGTTTCGCAAATGAGGTTAGGAATCCTTCACCAATTACTGACGAATTTACAAGAGATAGTTCTGGAAATATAATTTTCTCCGTGAGAACTACACACCAAGTGCCTCACAACCAAAATTGAAACTTGGAGATTTGGCAGAGCGTGTGAAATGTGACATAGGCCTAATCAATGGTTTTGGGTTAGTTGACATTGAATTTCTGTCTGATGCTATAAATATTGCATGTTGTTGTACACAATGTGGAAGTGAAAGTAATGTATCTGGACATTGTTTGCACTGTTGCATTGGTATATAAAGTATCTTGGTGATAGAGGCTCCAGTGCTTACAAGGCAGTGTGTGGAAGCCAACCTCATGGAGTTGATTGTATACCAGCAGTTGGAATGGTGGAATGCCTAGAGCATAGCCAGAAATGCAGGGGAAGTGGGCTGGGGAAGGTGGCAGAAGATTCCAAAGGGAAAACTATGGAGAATGGGAACCCACTTGGTGGTAAAAATAGACTCACTGACAAGAAAATAAGTGATATTCAGTGCCATTATGGTATGGCAATCAAGAACAACATCCAGGATCTGAATGCCATGCAGAATGACACTGAATATGATTGTGGAGAATTTTCATGAAGGATTAATGAAGAAACCCAAGTGGAAAATGTGTCCAACATCAAATGCATTTCTCTGGAAACATGATTTTGTCATATTCATGTATGTTTCTCTCAGAAACCATCATAAAATTTGACTTAAAATTTTGCACAGTTGCACAACCAAGTTCAATAAAAATGTTAATGGAAGTACATTTTGATAAATTAAGAGATACTTATTTTACAGCCATGAGAATGTCATTCAAAAAGGGAATAAAATTATAATGGAAATTTTAAAACCCTCATTACTCAAATTAATTACTGTAACTTAAAAAAAAAGATCCTTCCACCAATTTATTTGCACATACATTGAGTAAAGCTGCACTAAATTTCAGATTTCTATCACCAGTGGTTTGATTTTTCAAACTTTTGAATTTAATTTATTATAATTGTTTTAATCATAAGTCATGCCTCTGAAAACAAATACTAAGATTTCTGTCAGTGTAAACGCTTTCAGATGCTAAGTTTCAGTTTTCTAGGTTTAATAATAGCTTAGGTAAAAATTAAAAATTACATTTATGTAATTTGCCTACATCTCCCCTTAAATAAGTTACTGAAAAAAAGCATGGCTGCTACATTTGGTGCTGCCAACTTACATCATTCAACACTAAAAAGTCACCAAACACTTCCATGTAATAAGTAACTCAAAGGAAACCCAATAATAATTATTACGACCTTATCTACATACATTTAAAGTTGTTTAACAGTCCTTGCTCAAGTTAGGGACATCTTGGTCATCAGTCCCAACTGGTCAAACTCATAAGCAGTATTATGGTTGTGAAGTATTTTTATATAGCGTATGGCTTTTAGTGCTGGGAGTGTCCGAGGACATGTTCGGCTCGCCCGAGGCTGTAGCTGCTTTAATACGGACACCCATGGGGTTGTGAAGTAAACTTGGGGCTTCTAGATTGCCTTTTAAACCACCTTCTCAAGTGCTTAATTACAGAAGTATTAACGTAATCGAGGATTTTTCAAGTTTGTGAAGAGCTATAGATGAATACGGTATGTTTTTTACTTACACATTTGTAATAATTTCTTTATTATTTTTTTATAATTAGTCCAAGAGTGAGCTATAGATGAATATGTTCTTTACTTATACATTTGTAATTGTAATTTCTTTATTATTTTTTATAATTAGTCCAAGAGTGATGGTTTTATATTTTTAGGATGATTGTTCAGGGAAGCATTCAGAAATAGGAGAGGAATAAATTCACTGATTATTATTATCTCTTTATTTTTGTAGAGTGGTCATTTCTTACATACAAAGGCTTTCGTGTAGGCAGGATCGAGACCAACTTTTGAAGCCATATGGCACTTCCCTTTTGAAATGCAAGATAATAAAAGGCTTTTCCAATCATCATCGTCTTGCACAGTTTCCAGCCACTGGCCGGGTCTGTTTGAAACATAAGCCTCTCCATTGTCTTCTGTCCTCCCACCTTCTCTCCGTCACCACCTTGGTCCAGTCTTCCCCTTTCTTTCGCACGCAGTCCTCCACACCCTTCAGCCACTTATCTCTTGGCCTTCCTCTTGTTCTTTTTCCCTACATTTTGATCTAGTGTATCTTCCTGGGTATCCTCCTCCAATCCATTCGCTTCACATGCCCACACAATTTAAGGCTTGATTCCTCTATCCTATCCTGTAATGCTCCCTCCTTGACTAATTCTCTGATTTTCTCATTTCTTAACCTATCCATCTTTGTCACTCCAATACGGTTTCTCTAGCCTGTATGCTGATTCCTTCCTTTCATAATCCAGGTCTCTGAGGCATACGTCAGGATTGGAACATAGTCATCATCATCGGCTTTAACTCGAATCCGAGTATAAATCTTCTTCCTTCAGTCCAGTTTGTGGATGTGTTTACAGTGACTAAAGAGTCCAATCCTGGCATAGAACAAGCGCCCACACAAGTCGCAGAGTATTGCTGGAGGAGGACGTGGTTAGGCTGCTCGAAGTTTCCTAGCTTGACGCTTTGCCTCTTCATGTGTGCGTCGATCCCTTTCAAACGTTTTTACAGTATCCGTGATGGTACGGTGCCAAGTTGAGCGGTCTTCAGCCAGCATGTCCCAGGTTTGTGAATCAAGACCTGTCAATTTCAGGGTCTGCTTAAATTGGTCCTTGTAGCACCTCTTAGGACCACCTTGAGGTCTGGTGCCATAGCATAACTCACCATATAGCATTTGACGAGTTAATCTCACATCATCCATCCGATGGACATGACCAATCCATCTAAATTGGTGACCTATTATGGATTATTCTATTCTGTTGATTTGAGCCTTTTCAAGAACAGCAATATTGGTAATGTGGTCTTCCCATTTAATCCTCAGGATTGATCGAAGTTTTTGTAGGTGGAAGCGCTCAAACTTCCTAAGATCACATCGGTAAAGGGTCCACGTTCCACAGCCATACAACAATTTAGAAATGACTACTGCTTTGTACACCATAAGCTTTGTACTCGTGGACAGATCTTTATTCATGAAGACCCGGTGCGCTAATCGTCCATATGCTGCATGGGCTGCACCAATTCTCTTATCCACATCCCGCTCACAGGTACAGCTCACAGAAATGGTACTGCCCAGGTACGAGAAGTGGTGTACCTGCTCTAATGGCAAATTTGAGACTGGAGATATTGAACTGAGGAAGAGGTGTGCCTGGTGAAAGTTGTGCCAAGACTTTAGTCTTATTGACATTTATGGTAAGACCAAAGCGATCACATGCACTTTCGTAACAATTAACTGACTCTTGCAGCTCTTCTGGTGTGAGAGTTGGTGCCGCAGCATCATCTGCATACAACATATTAGTAACATTAGTAACCTGAGTTTCCCTCAAGGGCCCCCAGGGGGCTCACATCTAGTGGTTCGGATTCCACGTAAAAAGGAGGTCCCGTGGCTCATAATCACAAGATTCACGGTCACGTAAAACTGCAATCTTCCTTCCTTCCTTCTAGTGGGATGTGGGTTGGCGACCACGGGGCCCCAGCTGAGTCCGGCATTGCTTCCACTTACTTGTGCGGGGCTCCTCTCCGTCTTCTTTCCTATCGACCTCACTTGGTCAACTCTTGTTCTTTTCTGACCCCGACGGTATTAGGGTATCCAAGGCCTAGGGAGTCCCTTCCTTTCCCGCCTTAATTGGCCCTTGTCTCATCTTTCCTGATCCCCTCCTTCTGGGATGGGTCAGCCTTCTTTTTATTTTCCTGTTATGTCCTGTCTTCTGCTCAAGGCCCTCAAGGAGGTAGGGTGTATGTAGCCCCACCACTTCTGGTGCACCCTAGAAAGTGCTACACCCTCAGGGGCTCACGGCTGGTGAATTCAGGAGTTGGCGACCCTGAGTGATTCCTGAGCTGGGTCCGGTTTCCCCCTTTTGTCCCTTATCTGTGGGGCGAACCCTCTCCTCTTTCACTTTCCTGTTGTTTTTCTTTTCATTATATTTCCTTTTCCCTTTAAGATTCCCGCACTGTTATTTTTGCATCTCCACTCCATTTTGTGGGTGTTATCAATCTCCATTGCATTTTGTAAGTCTTTTCTATCTACGTTGCATTTTGTGAGTGTTTTTCAACCTCGATTGCATTTTGTTAGGATTGACAATCTAAATTGCTTTTTAATAAGTCTTTCAATATAGGGGGCAGACCTTTTGTGAGTATTTTGAATTTCAATTGCATTTTGTATTTTCAACCTAAACCGCTTCTTTGCAAGTAGTTAATTCTCAATTGCATTTTTGTGGGTATTTAGAATCTAAATTACATTTTGTAAGTATTTTCAATCTAAATTGCATTTTGTAAGTATTGTCCATCCAAATGAGAAGTTTGAATCTACCATGCATTTTGTAAGCAATTTCGATTGCATTTTGTATTTTCAACCGAAACCGCTTTTTGCAAGTAGTTAATTCTCAATTGCATTTTGTGGGTATTTTGAATCTAAATTACATTTAGTATGTATTTTCAATCTCATTTGCATTTTGTAAGTATTTTGATTTCACTTACATTTTGTGAGTATTTCGACTATACGTTGCATTTTGTACGTATTTTGAACTTAACCTACATTTTGTGCGTATTTTTCACTCTATTCCTTTTGTGAGTATTTTCGTTCGAAATTCCCTTTTGTGTTACCGCTCTCCATTTTGTGAGTAGTTTCAATCTGAGTTCCTTTTTGTAAGTATTTTCCTGCTCACTTAATTTTCGTTCTGGTTTCCACTTCATTGACATTTTCGCTTTCACACAGACCATTAGGGGCCAATAACCTGGATGTTAGGCCCCTTAAAACAACAATTATCATCATCATTTTCCTCAAGGAGCGGAGACGAGTTAGGTTGAAAAGCACTCCATCAAAACGATACTTGGCATCCACACCTGGGATGTTTGTGGGTGAATCATAAAGCATTGCAGCCAAGTACAGCGCAAAAAGCGTTGGAGCCAGTACACATCCTTTTTTCAGTCCGTGGGTAATAGGAAATTCATCGGACAGCTTATTCTGATGGCAAACCTGACCTGTCATGCCATCATGGAGAGCCTTGATTAGATCTACAAAACGCTGAGGGCAACCAAACCGCTTCAGCACCGCCCACATGGCTGGTCTTGGAACCGAGTCAAATTCCTTTTCCAAGTCATAAAAGACTAAGAAGAGTGGATTCTGTTGTTCCCTACATTTTTCTTGTAACTGTCTCACACAGAAAATCAAGTCAATTGTGCTTCTGGAAGCTCTAAATCTGCATTGTGACTCTGGGAGGATCTTCTCAGAGATAACCTTGAGGCGGTTCAGTAGAACTTTTGCAAGAATCTTCCCCACAATTGATAGCAGTGATATACCGCGGTAGTTGCCACAAACACTGCGATCACCCTTCTTAAAGATAGTGATGATAGTAGCATTCTTGAGGTCTCCAGGTACCTTTCTTGATTCCCATATTCTGAGGATAAGGGTGAAAATCCTTGTTTTGAGGGAATGACCTATGGCTTGAATTAGTTCCAGAGGGATGTTATCTGGGCCAGGTGCCTTTCTGGGTTTCAATTGGGTGAGAGCTGCACTGAATTCATGATAAGTAGGAGGTACTGCCAACCACAGTTGTTTAGGTTGTTGCGGCACATCACAAAGGAAGTCTTCAGCAGTTGCTGATGGAAGATTTCGGAGATTGGAGAGGTGCTCCTTCCAGCGTTCCAAGATTTCTTGACTGTCAGTAAAGGTAGTAGAATTATCAGCACTTTTCTGTGTACCTGATGATGAGCGAGATGGTCCATATATTTCCTTGAGTACTGCATAGAAGTTCCTCAAGTCTCGAGCATCCGATAGTCTCTGCAGTTCCTGAGCCTTCTGCTGCCACCAAGTATTTTTAATCTGCCTTATCTGCATCTGACATTTACCCTTGAGTTCCAGTAGTTTATCTTTGTTTGTGGTGGAAGTTGGGTCTTGAAGATGGGCAAGATAGGCATTCCTTTTGGCATTGACGAGAGACAGAATTTCTTCATTGTTGTCATCAAACCAGTCTTGTCTTTTCCGCACTATAAAACCAATGGTTTCCTCAGCTGACTGTGTGATAATCTTCTGCAGTGTGGCCCATTCTTGCTGAATGTCATTCGTTACTGGGTTTTCTGATAACTGGGTGACGATCCTGTTTCCAAAATGTTTATAGATGGATTCATCCTGAAGTTTGGATGTATTAAACTTCTTGGCAAATTTTTGATGTTCCTAGGTGGTTTAGGTCTGATGGATATCCTGAGCTTACATATAAGAAGTTTATGATCTGTCCAACAACATAGTACGTCCTATATATAACCCTTTTGCTATTTTGAGGGACATCCTTACTCCATACCAGGCTCCTAACACTTTTCATGCTTGCTCATTTATTTCTCTGTCGTTTCTTCCATTTTCTTGTATCGTACTTCCCAGATACTTGAAACTCTCTACTTTCCTCAATTCTTCCTCACCAATTGTTATTCCCATTGTTACTCTCTCCTTCCTTGTTGTGATCATCCACTCACTTTTGCTTATGCTAAACTTCATCCCATATCCATGCACTATTTCTTCCCATACATCCAACTGCTCCTGTACTTCCTCCTCCTTGTTTCCCCAGATCATCAAATCATCTGCAAACGCCATTACCTTCATCTTTCTTTCACCAATCACTTCCACCACTCGAGTCATTATATTGTCCATCACTACAATGAAGAGTAACGGTGCAAGTGCACTTCCTTGCCTCAAGCCATTCTTCTGTTCCAGCCAATCTGATCTCTCTCCTCCTACTTTCACACAGCTTATACTGTACTTCCATTGTACATTTCCCTTATCCTCCATATAGTCTGCTTTACTACTCCTCTCTTCTCTATAGCCTTCCATACCTTACTTCTACGTACACTATCATATGCTTTTTCAATGTCCAGGAAGGCCATCAGTAGATCTATTCCATATTAATATTGTTTTTCCTGCAACTGTCTTACAGCAAAAATTAGATCTACTGTGGACCTTCCTGCTCTGAAGCCATGTTGTTCTTCTCTCATCCTTCCTTCTATTTTTGCCCGAATTCTCTTTTCCAAAACTTTCTCAAAGATCTTCGCACAATGGCTCATCGATCTAATCCCCCGATAATTCTTGCACTCCATTGTGCTACCTTCCTTGAAGATTGGGGCAATTATTCCCTTCTTCCAGTCCTCAGGGGTCCTCCTCTCTTTCCATACAGCCCTCATTACTTGATATAGCCATTGTATCCCCACCTCTCCTGCCGCTCTCAGCATCTCTACACATATTTCGTCCAGACCTGGTGCCTTTCCTCCTTTCATCTTCCTCACTGCATCCTCCACTTCCCTCCATGTTAAGTCCTTTTCTGTTCCTGGTGACTCCCCTCCTTTCATCTTCCTCACTGCATCCTCCTCTTCCCTCCATGTTAAGTTCTCTTCTGTTCCCAATTCCTCTATTTCTTCATCAGGGTTACCATTCAGGTTCAAGAGTTCTTCAAAGTACTCCCTCCATATGATCCTGAGTTCATCCTTATTCCCTACTTCTCGACCACTTTTGTTCACCATTCGAACATAGTCCGTCATATCATTCCTCCTCTTACTTTTAACCATCCCATCTTTTTGGTACCTTCACTAACCTCCTCCATCATCCTTGTCCACTCTTCCATCCACTTTCTTCTCTCATCAGCCACCAAGCTCTTCACTTCCTTCTTTCGTATTTGTTACTCTTTTCTTGTCTCTATTGTCCTATTTTGGAACCACACCCTAAAGGCTCTATTCTTCTTGTGCACTATATCTTTTGTTTCCTGATTCCACCATGGAGTTTCTTTCGATCTCTTCTTGTTGCTTGCCCTTCCACATACTGCTTCTGCTGCCCTTACTAGTGTCCTCTTGAATCTACCCTATTCCTCTTCTACTGTCTTCAGTTCATCATTTGGAATGCTTTCCTTCACTCTCTGTTTTCTTCACCTCTCAACTTCCATACCCTTATCCATCTATCCTGGTTTTCTATCCCTTTCTTATCCTTGGTCCCTCTCAGGTTCGTTACCAGCAGTCAGTGGTCACTATCCAAGGCCTCTGATGGAATTACCTTGATGTTTATGATGTTCCTATTCATATCACTGTTGTACAGGAAAATCAGTTCTTTACCTTAATACAGCCGAAATGAAACCATTTCTCACTTAGTGCAATTTTGCATACGTCCCCCTTAAATTGCATTTTGTGACAATTTTGAATCTAAAATACATTTTGTAAGTATTTTCTATCTAAATTGTATTTTGTAAATATTGTCAATTCAAATAACAGTACAGTAAGTATGTAGTTAGTTTTAGTTGTAAGTAGGTAGTTAGTTTCTCTATTAGATATATGTCATTGTTCTATTAGACTGTGATGTGTGAGTGTGTCTGGTAGCAGTTGCATTGTTTATTAGTTATAGTTCATTGTTATAGGGGCGTAATGGCTCAGCGGTCTAGCTGTGTGCCTCTCACCAAGGCGGTCCGGGTTCGATTCCCGGTCAATGCATGTGAGATTTTCGAAGTGAAATGCCATGTCCTGTGGTTCGGATTCCACGTAAAACGGAGGTCCCGTGGCTCATGATCTCAAGATTAACGGTCACGTTAAACTACAAGCTTCCTTCCTTTTTTATAGTTCATTGTTTCAGTAGACTGTGATGTGTGAGGGTGCATGTGAGTGTGCCTGGTGACAGACTGTTTTAGTGGTAGTATTTGTTGTTGGTGGAACTTAAGTTTTTTGTTTGTAGAATTTTGTTATTTAATTGTTAGTACGGTAGAAGGTTAGTATTTTTGTTAGTAGAATTGCTCTTTACTTATTCTGAAAGGGAGTAGCAGCCTTTCAGAATAAATCAATTCTTTACTAGTCTTATAGACGGTTAAGATATTGATAATATAAGCCAAATAATGGCTACACTGCGTCCTGCTGCACGGCTGAAAGCAACGGGAAACTACAGCCGTATGCTATTCCCGAGGATATGCACCTCTCTATGCATAATTACACGTGATGATGGCCTCCTCCCTTGTAAAATTTCAATCCGGAGGTAAACTAGTCCCCCGTTCGGATCTCCGGGTGGGGACTACTCGAGAGGGGGTTAACATCACAGAAGTGACAAAGAGGAAATCTGACATTCTACGGATCGGAGCGTGGAATGTTAGAAGTCTGCTAGGAAGTGGAAGGTTAGAAAACTTAGAAAGGGAAATGGATAGGTTGAGGTTGGATTTGGTTGGGATTAGTGAAATGCGCTGGCAGGAAGAACAGGACGTTTGGTCAGGAGACTATAGGGTCATTAGCACTAAATCAAACAATGGCCAAGCAGGGGTTGGCCTCATATTGAGTAGGAAACTTGGACAGCGGGTGGAATATTATGAGCAATATAGTGAACAGATTATTGTAGCAAAAATCAATACTAAACCTACCTGCACCACAGTGGTACAAGTCTATATGCCTACCAGTCAAGCTGATGATGAGGATGTTGAAAAGGTCTACGAAGAAATAGACGAAATTCTGAGGTATATCAAGGGTGATGAAAATGTTATAGTAATGGGAGATTGGAATGCTGTGGTAGGAAATGGGAGAGAAGGGAAGATAGTAGGAGATTTCGGATTAGGTGAAAGGAATGATCGAGGAAGCAGGCTGGTAGAATTCTGCACCGAGCATGAGTTGGTCATAGCTAACACCTTATTCAATAACCACAATAGAAGAATATACACATGGATGAGACCAGGAGATACAGGGCGTTACCAAATCGACTTCATTATGGTCAAGCAGAGGTTTCGAAACCAGATTTTGGATTGTAAAACATATCCTGGTGCTGACATAAACTCTGATCACAATCTGGTTGTAATGAAATGCAGATTAAAGTTGAAGAAACGGAAGAAAAGTCAAAAGCCAAAAAGGTGGGCAATAGACAGACTGAAAGAGAAGGATGTAAACGAAAGATTCAAGAAGAGTATAAAGGAAGGACTAATGAAAACCCCTAAACAAACTTCAATTACAGACGAATGGGCACTTTTGAAGAATGAAATAACAAAATCCGCAGAAGAAAACATTGGTAGGAAAGAAAGAAAACCGTGGATCACTCAGGATATACTAGAATTGATGGATGAAAGGCGGAAACACAAGAATCTAAGAGATGAAAAGGGGAAAGCAGAATACAGACGTCTGAGAAATGAGGTTAACAAGAAGTGCAAGGAAGCGAAAGAAGAATGGTTGAAAGAGAAATGTGCAGGTATAGAAAATTGTCTGAAATTAGGAAAAGTAGACACAGCTTATCGAAGGATTAAGAATACTTTTGGGGAAAAGAAGACTAAGTGCTGTAATATTAAGGACACAAATGGAAAGCCTCTAACAGATATGGAAGAAAAGGTTGAGAGATGGAAAGCTTACATAGGGAGTTTGTATAAGGGAAAGGAGATTGAGAATCATGTAATGGAAAGGGAGGAGGAAATTGATGAGGATGCGAAAGGAGATTTAATATTGAGATCAGAATTTGATAGAGCTTTGGAAGACTTAAGCAGGAACAAAGCACCAGGCATAGATGATATACCGATTGAGTTGCTACGCTGCATAGGAGATGAAGGTCTGATCAGGTTATTTCACTTGGTGTGTAGGATTTATGAGACAGGTGAGGTACCCCCTGATTTCAAGAAGAATGTAATCATCCCTATACCAAAGAAAGTGGGAGCTGACAGATGTGAAGATTACCGTACAATCAGCTTGATTACTCATGCTTCAAAGATCCTGTCTAGAATAATTTACAAGAGGATTGAAAGCCAGATAGAAACGGAGTTGGGTGAAGACCAGTTTGGTTTCAGGAGAAATGTAGGAACAAGGGAAGCTGTACTAAGTCTTAGGCTCATTTTGGAAGGTAGAATAAGGAAAGATAAGAGAACGTTCATGGCTTTTGTAGACTTAGGAAAGGCTTTTGATAACGTTGATTGGACTAAATTGTTTGACATTTTGAAATCGATTGGAATAAAGTACAGGGATAGGAGGGTGATATACAATCTGTACAGAAACCAGACAGCAGTCATTAGAGTTGAAGGACATGAGAGAGAAGCTGGTATTCAGAAAGGTGTAAGGCAAGGCTGCAACTTATCACCCATACTTTTCAATCTTTACATTGAACAAGCAATGAAGGAAATTAGAGAAAAATTTAAAGTGGGAGTGAAGATTCAAGGAGAAATAATTTCAACTCTGAGATTTGCTGATGACATCGTCATCTTGGCCGACAAGCCTGAGTATTTGAATGAGTTTTTGAATGGTATGGACTCCGTCTTACGGAAAGAATTCATGATGAAAATAAATAAATGTAAAACAAAAATACTGGAATGCAGCCGAAATAAATCAGAAACCTCTATGGAGATCAAATTGGCAGGTGAAAAGCTGAAGGAAGTAGGAGACTTCTGTTACTTAGGAAGCAGAATAACCAGTGATGGACGAAGCAAAGAGGATATTAAAAGTAGGTTGGCTCAGGCAAAGAAAGCATTTCTACAAAAAAGGAATCTGCTGACATCGAATATAGATTTAGGTATTAGAAAGTCATTTTTGAAAGCCTTTGTCTGGAGCGTGGCGCTCTATGGAAGTGAAACTTGGACTATTGGTGCAGCAGAAAAGAGGAGAATTGAAGCATTTGAAATGTGGTGTTACAGGAGAATGATGAAGATCAGATGGGTAGATAGGGTTACAAACAAAGAGGTATTAAGACGAGTGGGAGAGGAGAGATGTTTCTGGCGACTGCTAATGAAGAGAAGAGATAGGTTGGTAGGACACATACTCAGACACCCGGGAATAGCAAGCTTAGTTATGGAAGGAAGGGTCGAGGACAAAAACTGTAGGGGTAGACCAAGGTTAGAATATGTTAAACAGATTGCCTCGGATGTAGGGTGTCGGAGCTATGTAGAGATGAAACGATTAGCTCAGGACAGGGATGCATGGAGAGCTGCATCAAACCAGTCAAAAGACTGAAGACTCAAACAACAACAAACAGGATATAGTCAACTACCGACTTTCTAGTCAGGTCATTGCTATACCAGGTAATCTTGTGGCTCTGTCTTTTCTTGAACCAGCAGTTCTCAACCAACAAGCCATTCCTTTTACAAAAATCCAACAATCTTCTACCTTCCTCATTTCGATTACCCAACCCTCTGGTCCAAGCACATTTTCATACCCTTGTCTTTCCCTTCCAACATGTGCATTTAAATCTCCCATTATAATTACAATATTTCCTCCCACCTGTTTCTGCATTTCCTCTTCAAACTCTTGTTTCTCTTCAGCAGTGCAGCCTACCTGAGGGGCATACACTAATAGTTTCTCTACAGACTTTCCCTTCAGTGATATTCTTACGTTCATCATCCTGTCACTTATTCTCACCACTTCTTCTTTTAACCAATCTCTCTCTACTACCCCCAGTCCATTCCTCTTTCCTTCCTCATTCCCACTCCAATATAGTCTGCAGCCTTTTCTCAATTCTCTCCTTCCTTCTCCCTTCCACCTTGTTTCTGCCAGCCCCAGCAGATCCAACTTCGTCTGGCTGCGTGGCTCAGGGGTAATGTTCTCGCTTGCTGAACCCAAGGTTGCAGGTTCGAAACCTGGCGCAGTCAGCTGGCATTTGAGGGTGTGCAAATGCGAGGGAGCCGTGTCAGTACATTTACTGGCACGTTAAAGATCCCCTTCGGGGCAAAATTCCGGCACCCCGGCGTCTCTAAAAGCCAGGGTAGTTAAAAGGGTCGTAAAACCAATAACATTATTATTAGATCCAACTTCCTTCTTTTCATCATATCCACCATCCCAGTCAATGTTTGTACATTCAGTGTTCCGAATCATAGTCCATGATCACAGCTAAGTCGCCGTCCATGGTATCCGTCCTGTCCGAGGCCCGTTCCCTTCTTGAAAGCAAGTGTCTTATCCACTACTGGCTTGCTGGGCCCCGTTAGCCGTCACTTTTCAGGGTTCCTGTAGGACCTTCACAGTTATTGTAACGGTCCCGGGGCACACGAAGTCCCCACTGTACGTCGCCCCTACAGGCAATCCCCTACTTTGTGCCGTTGCCCGTCTCCCACAGCGTGGACGAGGGGTTGGACTTATGGGACTTTTCCAATCCTTAGGCCAAAAACCAGTTGTTGTCGAGGATAGATATGCGATGTGTTGGTGATGTGTCTTGCATCATTTGAAAGTAACATATCTAAAGCCAGAATAAATATATTGGGGATCCATTCTTCTCTGGGACTAGCAAGGACCTACAACTGGGCTTCACCACTGTCAAGTCTCTGAATCCAGAGAGAGACTGGCCACGCAGGCTGAAAAAGCGGACTTTTCTTCTTTCGACGGTATGCCACAGCTACTTCCACACTAGACCTGTAAGACTTTAACTGAAAATTAATAGTATCTTAGAACTAAGAAGACTCTTATTTCTAGCTCTTAAAATCAAACTAATTAACATCCTACATTACTAGAAGATTGTGAGAAGTAAGAGTGAGCAACTTGTGGCATACCATTCTTTGGGTTGAAAGGATTAAAGAGTTAAAATTTCTTTTAGTAAAAATGTTTGAATGTTTAAAGGTACTTGTCCCAAGAATGTTACATTATAATGTTAAAGTACGATGGTTAATATCTTTCTTCAGATAAAAACAAGTAATAAATAAAATGATTTTAGTTCCACCACATAGACTTTCATTGCATCTCATCCTCGACCCCGTTTGAATGGGAATAATAAGGGGAAGACATACAAGTTAATTTAGGTATGTACCTAGAAAGTTACCAAAATGGGCATCTGTGATAGGAAATGAAGAACGTACAGATCGTAAAAGAGTGTCAAAAGATTAAAGCCAAGTCAGCTTTCTTCTTTGATAGTAATATAATAACTATTTCTAGATCAACAATGACTGGTCACTAATTTTGATTATCATCTATGCATTATTTTTTTTTGGGTGTAGGGGTTGGGGAAAGGGGTTTATTTAGTGGTACACTACAACAGCAGCATTTTTCTGCAATGCTTCAAATGATTGGTTGTGAGAAAATTAATAATTAAATCACCCATGCAAACCAGTAGTTAATCTTATAGTAACTACCAGAACCTTTTTGTCCCAAGGAGCTGGGTGGAGGAATGAAGGCACTGATTATAGTATTGCCTTCCATTTTCGTACACTAGATATGCAGAAGTGGACACCAACTTGCTACTTTGAGTTTAAATGTAGTTCCTCGGTACAATTTATTTTGGATGGAAAAGGATAAACGGAAAGAAAGAGCTTACTGCAACAAGTATATGATACACACATTGTAGTGCAGGACATATCAGAAATAAAAATGTGACTTAATCATCACCAATGTTAAAAAGGAAGTAGGACAAGTCAGTCTTTGACCAACAGGAGAGTAACCTCTACAAAGACTGTAGGTAGGCAATACTGGAAAATATGACATACATATGGCTTCTATACTGAGGAGGAAAATTAACTTTGCAGCAAATTGAACTGAGGGACTGTACTTCCGCTGTAGGCAGGTAGTTTGTGGCCACTGTTGGAAAGAGTAGAAAGTAGAAGAATGGGGTGCAACTTAACACTTACCTGGGGAGCATTATACTCTACTCCATCCTACCTGACTTTATCAAGTACCAATAACCATATGTGTAAGTCTAAAATCACAATGGAACAATCAGTTTCTCCCTCCGCTTCCATGGTGGATGATGAGTTCATCTACCTCAGGAATGTTTCTCACCTCTATGTTGATATACTCCTTGATTCTCTTTTCTGTATGTTCTACCTCATTCCTCCATACCTCATCTGTCACCTATTGCTTATTTACCGATCAATTTTGTATTTCCATGACACATATACATTTTTATCTGTATTGATTGAGTACAATATAATTTCTTTCCACTAATCAATACAATTTTTATTGTACAGGGTGAGGCACTTAAAACTTTTTTTTTTCTTTCAGAATATTTGGAAAAATACAAATCGGATTTTAAAAAAGTTGCAATAAAAGTTGTTCACCTCGAACAGGGACATCCAATAACAAAAAGCTCGACTCCCCCTGCACCACCCCCGGGGTAAATAGGAACCCCTATTTTATTTTTTTATTTTCCATGAAAAAATATGTAACTTTTGTACGAAACATTATTTTTGTTTCATGATAGATGGTGCTGTAATCGGAAAATGAGAATGAGCATTGTTGAAAAATAGTAATGCCTAAAAAAATGCACATCAGATTAGGAAAATCAAAGTAAATTTTTTGATATTTTTGAAAATGCTATCATGGGACACAGTCAACCCTCCCGCTATGCATTCATAGACTACTTTTAGCGTTACCCAGGAACGACGACGTAGACGTAATAGTAATTTGTTCCCTTCGGGGTGCTTGATTTTGGTCACTCCCCTTGCCTCTCACTATCTCCGGGTGCTTGGTTACTGTGAGTCCACTTGCTTCTCACTATCTTGATCACTGTGAGTCCCCTTGCCTCTCAATATCTCGGGGTGCTTGGTTACATGGAGATTGTCGATTACAACGCCATCTATCCTGAAACGAAAAAAATGTTTCATACAAAAGTTACATATTTTTTCATGGAGAATCCAAATCTGCAATAAAAAATAGGGGTTCCTATTTAAGATTTCAAAGTCACCCCCCCCCCCCCCCCAACCCCCCTTGCCCCAGGGGGTGGTGCAGGTGGGTCGAGCTTTATGTTAGTGAATGACCCTCTTTGAGTTGAACAACTTTTATCGCAACTTATTTTTAATCCGATTTGTAGTTTTCCAAATATTTCGAAAAACAGTTTTAAATGCCACACCCTATATACATGTCCTTACATTATAAATATATACTCGTATAGAATTTCTTTCCACTTTTCAATACAATTTTTGATATATACATGTCCGTACATTATACCTAGTCTTACCATTATTACTGCCGCAACTTTTGAGGGTGGCTGTACTTTCCGAATTGTAAGGGCCTCCACATTCCTGTATTGTAGCACCAGCTACGAGTCATTCCGAGTGCAGCTGCAGTTGGCCTAGTAGAAAGTTCTGTGCGTTCGTTTTTAAGATGGAATGGGGCGATCACGAAAATCATGTAGCTGTGATCGCTTTGCACAAGGTAGGCAAATCCCCAGGTGATATTTTCAAAATCCTCCAGAAACTCAAAATAAGCAAAAGATTTGTGTACCGCACTATCCAACGCCCTCGAGACTGGAACTGTGAAAGACCGACACAGAGTGGGAAGACCACGCTCTGTGCGGAATCCAGAAATGGTGTAATCAGTGGCGGCTCCGGTGCGGAGACAGTCTGTGATGACTTATGAGCTGAAAATTTCCAGAATGTCTTTGTCTCGCACATTGAGCAGTGACCTGGGACTTTGTGCTAACAAACGACGGAAAGGACACTTCCTCACAAATGCGCTGAAGGAACAGAGGCTCTTAAAATCAAATCGCGTACTGTCGCGTTATGCAGCAAATGGTCACCGAAAAATCCATTTTACTGATGAAAAATTTTTCAGTACTGAGGGGACTTTTAATGCCCAAAATGACAGGGTATATGCTACATGCTCTGCACAAGCTGCTGAAAAGGCTACAATGATCCAGAGGGGCCATCATCCTTCATCTGTCATGGTTTGGTGGGGTGTAACCTATAAAGGTACCATGTGCTTCCATTTCGGTGAGGATTCACGGTCACGTTAAACTACAATATTCCTTTTCCTTCCATTTCTGTGAGAAATGGGTCAAAACTTTGGCCAAAGTGTATCAGGAGACAGTGTTGGAGCCACTGATCAAGAAACTCAACAATACCCTGTTCCATGCAGAACGCTGGAGCTTCCAGCAGGATTCGGTCCCAATATATAATACCATGTACCCACTGGGGGACAAATGTCCCTCAATATGATGCGCAATGTTGCGCACTGTTCTCTGACATGCATGCAACATGATGCAGCATTTGCGCATGACGCGGGACATGTTGCCTGCGCTCGCGAGCCCACAGGGCCGCGCGACATTCCGGTGTCAGTTCTTAGCGATTCTAGACGGAAAGCTAAGTGCCGCTCAACATGTCAGCAGTGTGGGGAAACGAGACCGTACTGAAACTCATTAAACTGTACCAAAATAATGAATTGTTATGGGACTATAAATATTAGATTAAGAAAAATGACGCATGGGCGTATATAGCCAATACGTTGAAATTGGCAAGAAAGGATGTAGAGGCAAAAGTCCACACGCTCCGCTCACAGTTTATTCGTGAAAAAAGAAAATTGCGTGCACTGAAATCACTGGTAGGGTCGGGATGACGTGAAATCCAGTTTATGGTTTGCCTATGATTCCATGAAGTTTTTACCGAGAGGAGCGACAACTTCTGGCAGCATAGACACATTGGAGACACAAGAAAATCACATTTAATTTTAATTAAGATTTTTTTATTATAGTGCCTACATTTGGATCAAGTGCGCCTCGCAGACCTGCACTTTACGGAGATGGCGGGAAATCTAACTGGCAACATTCGAAACAACACCTAGAGATATGAAGATACTAAGAAAGACAGCTGCATGCGCGCCCTCAAAGTGGAGGGGGGTGCAACAATAGCTTTGCGGCGCCTCTCAGGCCAGCTGCGCCTGACAAAGGGTTAAGGCTCGCACATCTCAGGAGTGGCTTCGGGCCAATGTTCCGGACTTTATTTCGACCTCGGATTGGCCTTCTGCAAGTCCGGACCTATACCTCCTGGACTACAAATTGTGGTCCAAGCTTCAGGAGATAGCTTGCAAGAAGACATCCAAATATTGAAAGTTTAAAGTGTTCTCTTTTGAAGGCAGCAGCAGATTTTCCGATGGAAGTGGTGCGTAATTCAATTGATGAGTGGCCACAAAGACTAAAGGACTGTGTTCGTGCTAAAGGTGGCCATTTTGAATAATTACATGTGATTTTGATTTGCTACACATCCATTTAACTAATTTCATTAGGATATTAAAATATCTCAAACCATTTAGTTTAAATCTATTGGAAACTTTGTGACAGTATTTATGGTAAGACTACTGTTCACCAAAATATTATGTGCACTCGAGTTTGATGGTTGTTTGGGAAGGAACCAATTGGCCTACTTAAAATTCAATGACATCATCATTATCGTCGTTCTATTTTACGTTAGTTCATGTAGGTTTGGAATTTTTAGTTAATATTTTAATATTTCTTATCGCAGTTGGAACACAAAAAGTGCCTGTTTTTAAGCGTGTTTCAACCATGCATCACATTTAAGGATTAATATCTCATCATCAGATCGAATTTAAATTTTAACACAATATACATTGGAATGTTTTATAACTGATTTATTAATTTCAAAATTTTGTGTGTCCAAGAAACAGAGTTATAATTTTTGTAAGGTAACTTTTTCTCGGCTCGATGTGGTTGGAAAATTGCATTCTTGGTTGCGTTGTAATCCTTATACATCAAGAGGTTATGCTGTATGACTGTGAAATACATAAATTAATTAACTTATCTTATATCAGTTTGTATTTGTAGAGGAAAATAAGACATGGTTCCGCAGCTAGCCGATACGCGTAAAGCTGTACAGTGTTTCCGAGATGCGTCAAAGCGCGCCTTGCTCGGAATTGTAGGGGCAGTTTCCTTCAAGCAAATGGTATTAAGAGGTCGTGAAGAGCATTTCCCATCAGCTTTTCTCATGAGGGCTTTGGACTTCCATAGCAGCTATAATTTGTTTTTCTTTTTTAGATTTCTACGGGTTTTACCAGAGTGTGAGGGGTCTGGTATGGAACCAGGAAGTTCCCGAGAAATGTAAAAGAATCAGCTTCTCATTTAGCTGCAACACTTTTTCACACAACAAAGGTCCAGAAATGGGATCTCCCTTACTCCTTCTCTGAATAAACCATAAGTACGCCGCTTCTTCCAATTGTTTATCCGCAGCTGATCTCATGGTTTTTCTCTTTTTAGACCCTTCTTCACTATCTAACTTCTATACATAATTCAGAATTTCACCTTTTCGGTTCTTCAAATCATAAATTGTGGATTCTCCAACATTGTAAGTTTTCATTAAAGACTGTACACTCTCACCTTGATCCAATTTATTAATGATCTCCACCTTCTTCTCAATCGATAAAACATTGCGATTTCGTTTGTCCTTTTTTCCCCTTGTAGAAGCCATTTTCACAACGGAATACAGTACACACACTCACATAACATTATTTAGTAACCAAATGGTAGGAGACAACAGAGACAACAACGGGAAACGAGAACGGCCTTACTATTGCGTAGCGCGCGCTGCTTAATGGTGTGTTTTGTTTTTTTGTTTTTTTTCTCGTCCGGATAATTGACGTCCCGGTTGTTCGACGTCCGGATCAACGACTTTCTACTGTACTTGAATTAAAACATATCTATTCTATATTATAGGATAGGTACATGTTTCGACCTAATATTGAGGTCTTTCTCAGCCCAGTTAAGAATTAAAAAACTAATGTTATACTTGTCTAATGAATGTTTGATTTAAAAAATGTATAATAAATTTATAACTGAAATAAATAAAATAATGAAATGGATATCCTTACAATATTGGCTTCAGATTAAAAATTCCAAAAATTCAGATAGAAAATCGAGTAATTTAGAAAAGTGTAGTATATCAATAAATATGTTAATGAAGTTGCATGAAAATCTTAAAAAAATCTTGATTTTTCGAAATGCGACTTGTAAATTTTGCTTTTAGGTGCCAACCAGTTACTTATTACTTGGCGCTACAGTCCATGTAGGACCTTGGCCTCTCCAACAATCGTTGTCCAATCCTGACGATCTTCTGCACGTTTCCTCCATCTTCTTACTCCCATCTTGAGGAAGTCGTCCTCCACGTCATCCAACCATCGTTTCCTGGTCTTTCTATGCATCTTCTTCCACCTGGATTTCCTCTATGGGTCTTTTTAACCACTCGATCACGTGCACCAGCCATCTTAGTCTATTACTCCTTATTTCCGAAACTATATCAGGATGACCGTATAGTTCCTCCAATTTTTACTTTCTCATATTCTCCATCTTCCTGCCTCATTCACTGCTCCATAAATCTTCCTCAGTATTTTCCTTTCCCATTTCTCAAAAGCTCCTCTTCTGTCACGGTCATAGTCCATGTTTCCGAGCCGTACATTATCACTGGTCTTATTACTGTTGGGTAAAATGTCACCTTTGATCTTCTACTGAGGCTGCGTGCTTTGATCTTCTACTGAAGCTGCGTGCTTTGAGGATTTTAATCAGTGCCCAATAAGCTCTATTACCGGCTGCAATTCTTGCTCTTATTTCTTCTCTTGTGCTATTGTCTTCTGTAACCAGTGCTCCCAAATACTTGAAACTTACACACGTCTCATTCACCCCATTTAGGTTTATAAATAAATTTATATACCTAGGTATTTATCTTTCTCAACAGTACTTCTCCTAGATAATAATAAATATTAGTGTGTTTTAAATCTTGACTTGTCTTAAGTCATATTTACAAACAACCAAAATGTTTAACAAAATTATCTTATTTTAGTGATGTTAAAGCTGCAATCGGAAATCAAGTATTGAAATGTTCTTCGATGTATACCTATGATTATCGCCAGTTTTCGTGTTTGTGCTCGTACAGTTGTCAACCGTGTTATATGGTTGAATAGCAATTAAGGAATTTAACCAACAAGTGTTTAGTATGATGAATATGTCTCACATGTAATAAAATTTTGGTAGTCAATTCTTCGGAACGCAGTAAACAAAGGTTAAGTTACGTATGGTTATCTTCTTTTACATATCTTATTTCCTTTGATTGAAAATATGGTATGTGTGAATTCTTCATATAATGTTATACATGCTATTTAACCTATCTCTTGGCAAAATTAGACTTAAAAGTATAACATTAATATTTTAATTCTTAATTGGGCTGAGGAAGACCTCAATGTAAGGTCGAAACATGTACCTATCCTATAATATATAATACAGTACTTATGTTTTAATTCAAGTATAGATTGGCATATACTTAAAACTTTAGAGTTCATCTATCAATATGGATATCAACAAACATTTTTGCTATCATGGGAAATGTATTTGCATTCTACTACTACTACACTGAAAAAATGGCTTCAAAACTTTCTATATTTCTAAATTCAACGAATGTCTTTCTATTTCAGCACTCGTTCTCATGAGGATCAGGTCAACCATTTTTTGTATCCCTCTAATGAACTTACAGAAGTTGCAACAACAATGGATGCCGAGTTTCATAAATTTCATGGCAATTTGCTATCTGATGATAAGTTTATATTCAATGAATTAACGGGCAAGACATTGAGAAAATTGTCTCGAGGTTTAGCTCGAACACATATAACGTTGCGTTACTCAAACAGGAAAATAAGCTAAAGCAATTCACAGCGAGAATTGGATCATAAAATGTCTAAATTCATCAATGTAAGAAAACAGTGAATCTAGTTGACTGACTATTAATATTATTTAGAGGTATGGCGTATTCTTACCTACATTTTTGTCAGTTTATACAAAGTATGCACTATACAGTATTATAAAAAATATGTTTTTAGTAATTGTGCCTTCAATGTATGTTATTTTGACCAGAGCTGTCTCAAATGCTTCACGCTGTGTCACCGAACGCAAGGCTGAAGCTCCCTGCGTGACATAAACTGCATGTGAGGGAGGGAACGGTATCTGTGAACCATCTCGCCATTATACTTTCACCATGCAAATACACACACTACTACAGCCACCACAATAATGCAGGTTATCCCACAAACTCTGTACACACTCCCAAGTTCACGGGACTAAATTACCACTCAAATGAAACAGCAGCTCATGCTGTACCACTATCGAGTTTCAAGGTTGAACCATATAAAAGTGAAGAGTGCTTAATCTTGCTATGCAACTTTTGACTTCCTCCTCTTCTCTCTCCTCCATCTCATCCATATTACTACTAACTCAGACTCTCCTAACAAAGTGAAGTTATTTCTAATTATTGTGCATTTTGTAACAGTAGTTACTAGGAGTATCAGTCTATTTTTTTCAAGATGTTCTATGGTTATTCTGTTCAGCATAGAATTTCTCTATTCCTCACATATGAGGGTATTAATTTTACATGTCTTTTGTGTGGCTGTTTCTTGAACTCCATATCCTTAACTGTTGATAGTGTTATGATGTGAGATTCCCCGAGTTAAGTCTCACTTTAATGAATATGGGAGCAGATGTATTGACTTTTCCGTCTGCTTTCACACATACCACTGGTGCTGCACATTGGGAAGTCCTACTGCGAGCCCGTGCTATCGACACCCAAACTTACGTCATAGCTGCTGCGCAGACTGGTGCCCACAATAAAAAGAGAACTTCGTGGGGCCATGCTATGGTAAGTAGCCTATTATCATGTTCCTAGAATCTGTGAGGGAGGTTGAGGATGTATAGTTACTTTTTGTCGTGATTTAGAAGACATCGTTCTGCTGCGTAGTTGTTGATGACACTTGTGATGTCCTCGCTCAGTTTGACTCTAGTGTGTTGAGGGGGCCAATCACACACTGTGGCAAAACACTAATTAACCAGATTGAGATAGTTGGGCTATTTAAATATTTTTCTCAACATTCTTGAATCCATTAGAGACCAGATCTTGGTATTTTAAGTTAATGAAACTAATAGCCTTCAAAGCCTGGTGGTGAAAATGGGAAACCACGAAAACCATTTTCAGGACGGCCGAGGTGGGTTTCGAACCCACACTCTCCCGATGCCAGCGAGGCACGAGGAAACAAGTTAGTGCTCTCGGCCACCGCGGCCGGTATATTTAATTCTATTGGAACATAGTTGTTGTTTCCAATTTCACCAGTGACAAGCTCTTGGCTTGGTAACTTAAAGATCAACCACGACAACATCATAGTATTCATCAGATACCAGTCTTGCTTGGTCAGTCCACTTAGCCAACGTACGGGACCAATTGTGTCTGACGCAATTCGGGAGATGCATAATCTCACCCGGTAGGAGTTTAGAGGGGCTGGAGAAATCAATTTCCTGATACCAGGACAGCCTACGAGGGACCTGTCGTGTTTGACGCGTGTCTGGAGGTGCATAACCTCGACCCATAGGATTAGTTACGACAGGAACTTCAGTTCTGAACCAAAGCATATAAGATTGTCAGAGTATCAGATTTTACTGAATGTGTCACAGTTGTATTAGAGATCGAATCCCCTTTATGCTAATAGCAACCGCTATTGAGACTTTCGTCATGAACATTTCAAGTCAGCTATGGAACTAGCAGTCATGAGCTGTTAGACTAACTACGAGTAGCAATGGAGGCCGATACACGGATTTACGTACGGGTCCGATAGGACTGAAGAATGGAAATAATCTAGAACCAACCACAAGGTTGACATCATCAAGATCTACATAACAAGAATGTAAGCTACAATTCTCCATTTAAACAGAAATATCAACACACAACTATTTTTTTTGTTTGCTGTGGCAAACTAGGCTACGAGGCAATTGAGGCCTATGTCTGAACATTTTCTGTGTTCAGAGGCCCTGATTATACGTTATGAATCTATGGACAACATCATGAGCATCTTAGTTTATTTTTCTATTTTTTCATCACGGTCATCAGCCGTAGGATCTGTCGATCTTAAGTTTTTATTTTTGAGGAATGGATAGTTTTTTTTTTCCCATCTGCAAAGTCAAGCTTGATTGTTTTCAAGTTGTTTTGTCAAACAAATTCCAGTTTGGAAGATGACAATAATAATAATTTCATTTTCTGATTTATTGATGATGATGATAAGAACATTTTTTGGTAACTTCTAATAATCATGTCATGTTATGTGGATAATAAGTTTGGAAGTTTGGAACAGCTTAGCTACTTCGGATAGTTTTTATCCGATGACTAGTGGTTTTACGCACGACCACATTCTGAAGTAATAGAAAGAATTTTGAAGCATTTTACAATTGCGTTTTGGAATTAAATCATGTTAAGATGCGGAAGGTTATCGAAAAGGGATATAAGAAGCCTGTATCAAATAGGGTTTTCTTGCATTTGTATAAATAATAAATTATTTGGGAATGTCATTATATGACAATTGCTGACTGGAGTAGACACGATCTAAAATGAATTAATGTGATGGTGAAATTTGTAATAAATTTATTGGAGGAGGTAGGAAGCTTCAGGTTGGAAAAATAAGCAGTGGCTTGATAAAAATATTAATGTGTGATAATAATAATAATAATAATAATAATAATCCGTGGAAGAAATATGATGTGTAGTAAAAGGTGAATTTTGTCATTCAAATAGTGAAATAATGTCACATCAATGAATATGGTGTTACGTGAAGCATCAACCATAGTGATGGTTAGATGGCTTATATAAATATGTTGATAAATATACATGAAAAATATAATAATTACGAATCACACTCTCTTCGAAGTAGATAACCCAATGGTTATTTCATGCAACCATCATGGTTAAATTTCACTTATGATTTTCTCGTGTTCTACATTCTGTATTGAACAACCCGATTTTGTTATTTGACGATACCTTACCGTTGGTCGAATATGAATGTGATCAGATTATTGTTGACACATTAGTGGAATGGGCCGGTGCTTGAAGTAATATTGTCATTGTTATTTAATAAACAGCCACTACCGTCTCATGGATAATTTTGATCTTATTGGAGTTCCAAAACTTATAAATGTTTAAATTTTGTGGAAGTAAATATTTCATGTTTAAATGAATAATAATTTATGGGTGACAATATTTGTTACTACTGTTATATGATGGAAATAGTCAGATTCATCTTTCCAACGATCTGAATGATGAGGTTTAAATAGTTAAATTTGTGATTTTTTTGTCAGATGGATAATATGTTTTGGTTAATTGCCCAATTAATGGAATTTATAGTTTTTGAATCATGTTATTCATGATTGTAATTATCGGATCGAGAACAGATGATATAATAATTTTTTTTCTCATGATCGAAGTTCTTCGAATCCATGCTCAAATGTTAAAACAACTGTTATTGCTGATACTCAGATGTCCGTCAAATGTTTGTTTTCTTGTGATGACTCAATGATATGATAATTAACACGCCGATTTAAAATGTGAATTTTTGATTCTTGGAAAAGTGATAGGAATTTATTTAAACAATTGAACTTATAAAAGCAAGTGATTTTTGATAACAAGTGAACTAGTTAATCTATGTAAATATTCTACGAATGAAAATAGTCAAGTAGGATTCAAGCTGGACAATTAAATTTGCCCTGAACAACCTACAGTTGTAAATAATTTTTGATAAATTTTTTGGACAATGCCACAGGACTGATATTTTGGCATTAGTTCAAATTTCATAGTGTTTCATATGTGTTGATACTTCTATTTGTGTGTTATATGTATGAAAGCTTTTTCATGCATCCTAATGTTATTTTTGCAATTTTAAATAGTAAATTTTAACTATAAATAAAATGAGATTTTTTAGAAATTGTGGTATTTTCAACTCTCCCTTCTATCCATATTCCTGCATCGAGCCGAAAATCAGTGAAGCAAATTAGATCTTGTTTTGTTGTTTTATATTCACCCACATGGCGCCCTGAGATACTTTGAATCTCGTGTTAACTGATTTTCGGTAACATGCATATGTGGTCGTTGGACTTCGGTCTAAACGGGCACAATACATACATTTTCATTTCAGACTGTTTTGCCTTTCAGTATCCAGTCTAGTCTGCAAGCCTCTGTTTGCGAACAAGTTGCCTCCATGATGCTCTATTAGCAATTACCACTGCGGCCTCCTCTGCTTCTACACCTCTCACTTTGAAATTGTTAAGCACTAAATCTATCCATCGCCTTCTAGGTCTACCTCTACTTCTCTTACCCTCTACAGCCGAACTCATTAACCTCTTAGGTAATCTTCACATGACCTCACCAGCTGAGTCGGCTCATACGAACAGCTTCAACTAGCGTGTTCATTTTTAACTTAGCCTTTATCTCTTCATTAGGAGTACCTTCCTGCCATTTGATCCCCAGGTTATACTCTTATTTTAATTTGTTTCTTTTTATATCCTATTATATGAAGTTCTGAATTTATGTTTTGTAGAAATAATGAATTGTTATTATTGTCTCCTTAGATTGTTGACCCATGGGGCACTGTGGTGGCTCAGTGTTCAGAAGGCATTGGCTGTTCAGTTGCCGAATTGAACCTGACTAACATGTCGTCAACCAGGTCATCAATGCCTGTGAGGAACCATCGAAGATACGATCTATATCCAAGGCTACAGCCGGAATGGGAAAGTGTCGAGTGTGAAGCAATTGATTTTAAATTTGGACAGGCTGTGGTCCAATCATACCAAGTTTTTATGCAAACCAAGAGATGTATAGCATTTACCAACACCAAGTGTGTTGTTCCAGGCCGTATCCTTTTCTTAATTCCTTCTATATAAAGGATTTTGTGTTCCTTCAGATATTACCAATTGTAGCTCATGAGGTATTCTGTGTTCAGTGGCGAGGTGGCTCAGTGGCCAAGCTGTTTGCCTTTCACCAAGGCGGACCGGGTTCGATTCCTGGTCAATGCATGTGAAATTTTCGAAGTGAAATGCCATGTCCTGTGGTTCGAATTCCACACAAGGAGGAGGTCCAGTCACTCATGATTTCGAGATTAACGGTCATGTTAAACTAAAATCTTCCTTCTTTCCCTCCTTCCTTCCTGTATTCTGTGTTATGACCATGAAATACCACTTAGGGTCTGTTTTTCAATCTCTGGATAAGAGTGATGGGCATCCACTCCCCGAGTAACTTTGCTCAATACTTCTATCCCTTCGGCATTCGAAACATGTTTTTCAATGCAAAGTTACTCGGCGTGCTACTACTCGGCGGAAGTATCAACGAACACCTACAGGACGGATTATGCGATTGGTCAAAATTGAATTCTGAATGGTAAACGCTCATGCAAACTCTGGTGTCAACTGACTGAAACACAAACGAAGTCTTCGTATCAGTATTTTAATAATGATATGCTTTAATATGAAACATTGTAACTAGTCGGCAGTACCGGTATTATGTTTCTGCACAATGCCTATTCAGATATTAACACACATTGCAGTAATGCAGTCATCAACATAATATATATCGATGTGTTTATACGGGACCTGGGCTAGCCTTTCATGGACTACTGTACGCATTCACCTTTACTGCCAAGTAGGCCTATTCAAAACTACTTTAAAACTCAATTCCACGCAGGAACATTATCGAAAAAAAGGAAAATATTAATAGAACATAAAATATTACTTCCATAATATTACCGGTGCGTGAAAGTAAGTAACCGTCTTGTACTCAACATTTCAGTGGTTGTAATGGCTGCAGTGATAGCATCTTGGTCTGAGAATCATAAGGTCTCGGGTTCAAAACCTCAGTCTTGGCAAATATTTTTGCTACCAGATTATTGATTTAAACGATATTTATCATATTATTATGAGTCATTTTAACAGAATCTACATCAAATTGCTATTTATCTCATTTTTATTACAATATGTTGCAGCTAGCAGGATTTGAGAAATATGATTGTATTGAACATCATTTCTAGTAATCTATACATTCATCATAGTACCGGTATGAAAACGGAGCATAAATTACAAGACAAGTCATAATTTTAACCCCTAGCTACACGCATCTCTTTCACTAACATTCGAACACGCTAGCAGCATTCTATGCTGCAATTTATTTTTTCATTCTTTTTCGTCATTTAGTGACTTGCTAAACGGCTAAAATTGATTTTTATGGAGAATTATACAGAACCTATGAGAATACATTGAAAAAAATCTTATCAGTATGTATGAAATTCTAATTAATAAAGTATATTATTGGGAGGGATGGGATAAGGACATATTTTATTCATCATCATCATCATCCTCATTTCCCCTTTTCCAGCTGACACTGGGTGGGGGCAAATATGGTTCCTCTCCACTTTGTTCTGTCGTTCCACCATTTCTCTTCTGACACGGTGTTCCAATCCAGGTTCCGTTTACTAATGCTATTCTTGAGAGTCCATCCAACGCATTCTTGGTCTTCCTTGTCCTCTCGTCCCTGTCATCCGTCATTCCAGTGCTCGTCTTGGTGCCTTACTTCATTCATCCGTTTGACATGTCCAAACCATCTCAATCTGTTTACTATTCATACTTAATGTAATTAAATATTTTTATAAACATTTATTGGACAACGAAGAAAAAATAATAATTATCACACGCCAAAGAGATATTGAGAATTATTTGATTGAGATTGCCCTTTTTTCAGGCTCATATTATAAGACATTGTACCTGATGCTCAACAAGCTCAAGAAATACACTAGAGTAAAAGAAAAACTGTTTGTCAGAATCATGTACAGTATACACTTGGATTCTTGGCTTGGAAAAGGACACTTTCTGCTAATTTACAGTATGAAATAATATATAGTACCTAAATACACAAAATAACTCTGCACTAGGACTTAAAACTGATTACAATAAAGGGTTAGTAAAACATTGAGATACAGAATAAAAACTATTATTTTTCACTTGATCAAAAGCACTTATATTTTAGCGTACAGAACTAATTTCACTCAATTGAAAACAAAGATAATAATAAAAGAGGAACAGTGAACTCAAAAGCAAAACATCTTTCACTAGTGAAGAAATTGAAATCACATGTCGTCATCGTATGTTTCAATGCTGCAACTATTGCACATTCTTGTACACTTGGAATTATTTTTGCCAACAAATCGCATACAGTGTGTACAGCATGCAGCTGTTTTATTGTTTCTGTGCTTTCCACATTCATGACATGTCAACTTAGCTTGCTCATGAGAAGGTTGGGTCAGTTCTGATATTTCTCGATATTTGGAGAGAAATGCTTTTACGTCGATAGGGAGAATTGTTTCTTTCGCCCTGTTATTCAAATGGTCTTCTAAGAGGCTAAATGCTAAATCCTCAAGAAAATCCATCCGTCTTTTTCCTTTTGTTTCCGTATTTGAATGGTTGGCAACATAAATCGCATGGGCATTTACAACAGCCATATCCAGGAATCCGAAGAATATAGCAAGCAGCCACCTACGTCTCCTTCTATGTGTAGAGTAGTTTGCACACTTATGGTCCACTGAGTCAACACCGTCTTTGGTAGTCCATTACGATGACAGACTTTCCAGTTTCCGGGCAAATTTCAACTTTTTCATGCATAGTGGACAGCAGAACCACACATTTGTTTACTTTTGGGGCATAAGAAACTAGAGTACACGTATCCTGGAAGGCGAACATCGAAGATCCGGCTTGGCGAGTTTTGTTCGGTAGAAACTCTGGCAGGATTTCAGGCTTATCTTTTTTCATTGTTCCCAAGAATGTTATTCCATTTTCTAATAAATACATAGCCAACTTAGCTCTGATGTTATTCACACTAAGTTTTGTCACTACTACTTTCGTTTAGTTTCAATTGTGAAATCGTACAGGCCCATGTCATAGATTCATGGCATGTAAAAGAACCTTCCACTAACTACAATTGTGTGAAGCTAAAGTTTGTAGGTTAGATTTGATTAACGCTCTATTAGTTCCAATGTTCATTGCCAGGTGCAAGTTGCGATGGTATCTAGTAGCCAAGTTCACAGCTAGGTGTCGTTGACGATATCATTTGGTAGCAAAAGTAGGAACTACTTGAAATTATTGTCTGCAGTCCTTACTTGAATGAAAAACAGATAACACACACTAATACAGTCATCACAGTTAACACCGGTTATCAGACAGATACTACACACATCCAAAGTACACAGGGCTACATGACCACGTTGTCGCAGCTCCTAAACTAAGGAACCAACCAAGCTTAATTATTGCCATTATAGGCTTGTTGCATAATACACTATTCTATAATATTATTATTAGAATGCAACACATAATATTTTAGGAACACTCCACTGATATATTAATATTGTTTGAATATTATTTAAATTTTAAAAATAATAAACCTAGAACGTTCCTAGAATATTATTTAATGTTAAACAAATACGTCTAACTTGTTCTTTCAAATATCATGTCACTAACATCTCACACTACATAGAAACATTTAATATGCTGGTCGTAGTGACGTTTTATCAATAAGTAACGTTTCAATTTCACTCGTAGCCTACTACACAAATACCAATCACAATCCACTAGCAACTGCACGCGATGACATTGGCCCGTCGGCTTTACCTTCCCTCCAATTTTGGTTGCATGTGCGAAGCTATCAAGGACCTAATTGGTCACACAACTGTTTCATAATGAAAATCTTGAGCTCTGATTGGTGGGAGAAACTGTATCATAATGAAAACTAGTACTTTAATGAGCCTCATCACAGTACAGTCTTCTGACATATGATTTTTACATTTCGACATCGTCGAACATAAACATTATATTAATGTTAGCATGGTATAAGTTGGAAAATCAACGTCTAATGAAATAATATGACCGAATTGCTTTCCTATTTTCACTTCCAGGTAAAATACTGAGATAGTACCCACCAGTAACTCCCCTTTCCAAGTCCTCTTTCATTCACCATTTATTTCATTTGTCAATAATGAGGCAGGCGTCAGGGAGGCATTCGACGGTACGAGTCAGTAGTGTTATGTCGGTAATATTACTATTGTTAATTCATTTACTCTTCTTTGTAATTGACTCCATATAAGAAATTATATAAAATGCAATAGTTAATTAATAGCTGCCTTCATTGCACATTTCAAACAACAATTTCCACAACAATGATGAGCCAAATTATAACGAGAAACACCATACGGTAACAATGCTCAGAATGTCAGTTCCCTTGCTTGCTTTGTCTTGAAAAACTGGCACATAAAACTTAAAAGGAAAACGAAAGAAGCAAGGCGAAACTGAAAAGGCTGCGAGAATGCTAGCAAAATCTTTGAGAGCTGAAAAGTCTTCTGAATCATCATCAGAAATAGTTCAACATGCGACGGAAGAAGACCCATTTAATAGAAGTTCTTCAGACGACACCTATGAAGATGAAGAGCAGCAGCTGTTTTTGAAATGTCATTTGCAGTTCAAATCATTACATACGCACCTCTTCAAAATAAAAGCAATGATATTTCAAAATGGTCGTTCGTTGACCCTGCAACCAGAGATGAAATAATTATTTGATGTCCTGTAAGTACCTAAATCATCATCTTGAGCAGTTTCCAACCGCTGGTCGGGTCTGCTTGGAACATAAGCCTCTCCATCGTTTCCTGTCCATCCACCATCTCTCGTCATTTACTGTGTCCCAGCACACTCCTCTTTCCTCCACACTCTTCTTAACTCCTTTTGTCCATCTGTCACTTGGTCTTCCCCTTGGCCTCCTTCCCGTCATTTCCATTCCAAACATCTTCTTCGGTATCCTCTCCTCTTGCATCCTCCTCACATGTCCATACCATTGTAGCCTAGATCGCTCTATTCTATTTTGCAATGGTTCCTCTCTTACCATCTCCCTGACTCTCTCATTCCTTACTCTGTCCATTCTTGTCACTCCTACCCTACTCCTCTGGAACTTCATCTCCACTGCTCGTATTTTATTCTTGTCCCTTTCCTTCATCACCCATGTTTCTGAACCATATGTCAAAATTGGCACAAAGTAGGTCTTGTAGAAGATTCCTTTACATTTTTGTGGTACATCTTTATTCCATATCATCCCCCTAACACTCTTGAAAAATCCATCTGCGCACATTCCCCGCTCATTTATTTCCATCCTATTGCCTCCCTTTTCTTCAATTATGCTTCCCAAGTACTTGAAGCATTCTACTTTCTGCAACTGCTGTCCTCCAAGTGTTATGCCCATATCCAGTCTGTTCTTCTTCCTCGTTGTGATGACCACTTCACTCTTTTGTGCTGAGAACTTCATCCCATATGATAACACTACCTTCTCCCACTCATCTAATTGCTCTTGTACTTCTTCCTCATCCTCTCCCCATACCAGAAGGTCATCAGCAAACAACATTGCCTTCATTTTCCTTTCCCCAATGCTATTTACCACTTTTCGTATGATTTCATCCATCACCACTATAAATAACAGGGGTGAGAGGGCACTTCCCTGTTTCAGACCACTCTCCAGTTGAAACGATTCCGTTCTCTCTCTTCCCACCTTTACACAGCTTTTGCTTCCCTCTTACATTGCTTTCACTCTTGCCACTGTCTCCTTGTTCACTGCTTTTGCTCTCATTGCTTCCCATACCTTGTTTCTATTAATACTATCATATGCTTTCTCAATATCCAAGAAGGTCATCACCAGATCTTTCCCATATTCATAATGGTGTTCTTGTAGCTGTCTTACTGCAAAGATGAGGTCAACTGTTGACCTTCCTGGCCTGAATCCATACTGTTCTTCCCTCAGCCCATCTTCAACTTCTGTCCGAATTCTTCTCTCCAGTACCTTCTCAACTATTTTGGCGCAGTGGCACATGAGTGTAATTCCCCTGTAGTTCTTGCATTCCTTCCTACTTCCCTTTTTAAATATGGGTATTATTATCCCTCTTTTCCAGTCCTCTGGTATTTTCTTCTCCCTCCATATCACTTTCATTACTCGAAAGAGCCACTGTGTTCCTATCACCCCTGCTGCTCTCACCACCTCCACACTCACTTCGTCTATTCCCGGTGCCTTTCCCCCTATCATCTTCTTTAATGCTTCCTCCACTTCTTTCCATGTCAATTCCTTCTCTGAAATGTCTTGGTCACTGTCTGTTTCTTCCTCCACAATGTCCACTACGCTGGTTTTAGTTGGATTTAGGAGTTCCTTGAAGTATTCTCTCCAGATAACCTTTACTTCTTCCATATTTTCGACCTCCTTTCCATTCCTGTCCACCATTCTGACATTTTCCCCTGTATCTCTTCTCTTTGCCTTTATCATTCCATACAACACTTTCTTACTGCCATCACAGTCCTCCTCCATCATTTCTGTCAATTTCTCCAGCCATTTCTTTTTCTCTTCCTTCACTACTTCTCCTGCTTCTTTCTTCCACTCTTGGTATTCTTCTCTTGTTCTGTCTGTCCTCTGTTGGAACCATTTCCTGATTGCTTCATTTTTCTTTTTCACTGCTTCCTTAGGTCTGGGGTTCCACCATGGTGTTTCCTTCCACCTTTTCTTTCCACTAGTTCTGCCACACACGACTTCCGCTGCTTCTACCAACACGTCCTTGAACCTATTCCATTCTTCTTCACCTGTTTTCGGATCATCCTTCGGTAATTTGTTCCTCACTAATATCTGGAACTTCTCCTTATTTCCATCCTCCTTCAGCTTCCATGTCCTTATTCTACTTTCTTGGTTTTCAGCTCTCCTCTTTTCCTTCAGTCCTCTCACCTTGGCGACCAGCAGACGGTGGTCACTGTCCAGGGCTTCTGAAGGTATTACCCTTATATCCGTGATACTCTTCTTTGTCTCCTTCCCGCATAGAATATAGTCCACCACTGATTTCCTAGTCAAATCCCTGCTGTACCAAGTAATTTTATGGCTCTCTCTCTTCTTGTACCATGTGTTTCCAACCATTAGCCCATTTATCTTGCACAGTTCCAACAATCTCTCTCCTTCCTTATTCCTGTTTCCCCATCCTTCACCACCAATCACTTCCTCAAAACCTCTTCTATCAGTTCCGACATGGGCATTTAGGTCTCCCATGACTATCAGGTCTCTCCCCACTAACTGCTTCTGCAACTCCTCTTCAAACTCGTCCTTCTCGCCTTCTGTGCATCCCACCTGTGGTGCATAGACTTGCAGAATGTCCAGGTTTCTATCTTTCACAGTGATTCTGGCTCTAATTATTCTATCACTTACCCTCTTTACTTCCTCCCTCAGCCCTTCTCTCACCACCATTCCCACTCCATTTCTCTTCCCCTCCTCATTTCCTATCCAGTATAGCTGCAAGCCATTTCTCAGTTCTTTTCTTCCTTCCCCTCTCCATCTGGTCTCTGCCAGTCCGAGTACATCCAGTTTTCTCCTCTCCATCATATCCACAACCTCCTCCACTCTTCCCGTCAATGTCGTTATATTCAAAGTTCCGATTCGTAGTCCATTTCCATAGCCAGGTCTGCTTCCTTTAGATCTGTCCTTTCCGAGGCCCGTTCCCGTTTTAAAAGCAGTTTCATATCCACTACTGGCTTGCTAGGCCTAACGTAGCTTCACCATAACCCTGGCAAGGGGCCTGTTTTTGGTCTGCGAGAGGTATTTTATTTCCCTCAAACCCTCCGGACAAGTCCGGCGAGCCCCCCTATCCGCCACCTGGGACGCGCCCGATAGAGGAACAGGCAAACCCCCACGGAAAGTACCTAAATAAGCAACGAAAATATCCAAGATAAAATAATGGATGTATTTTTTTCAAATATGCATTTTCAAAGAGTAGTGCCAAAAGGAGAAACTTCAAATTTTGCTACCATGCCTGTAACTATCGCTAAAGGAGAACGACGTTCAGTAAATTAAAACTTATTTACGTTCAACCTTGTGTCAGAATAGACTGTCAAATATAGCAATTTTATCTAAAGAAAATAATATAGCCCAGAACTTGAATTTATCAGAATTATTAAAAAAATTACAAGCACTAAAGCAAGGCAGGCTATAATCTAGGCTTTATAATTTTTTTTCTTAATGTGTTTCAATTTTAAATTAATTTACTGTGTAAATTTGAAGTATGCATGGTGAGCATCGTCTGTGACATACCAGTTGAAATAAACCTTTTCCAAAAAATAATGTTTCTTTTTACTGTTTTTGTTTCTCATCCCCACTACTACTTTACTAATCTTCCAAAGGTCTGAGTTATTATTAATGTAAAAATGTATGTTATCTTTAGTCTCTCTGTAAGGTTTAGTCTCCACAGGGGAGGGGGGCGCCACAATGAGAACTTGCACCACCTGAAAATCTTGCTAGGGCTGCCTCTGACGGTGTAGTTGAAAACATATTGTCATTTCTCTGGGAAATGACAGCAGCGATTCTCCTCTTCCTCCTCCTGCAGCGAAAATGAGTCTGGTCCTGAAGAAGAACTGGCTACTCCACTTGTTTGAGATGAGTGTTTGTGTAGTCGTTACAACCTAAACTGCATGAACTGAATAACGCTTAAGTTTCACTATTTTAGCGACCTCTTTCCTTTCATCTTTAAGCATGAATACACATTCTAAACTTGTGCGATAATATTATTTAGAAATTCTCACTGTGCTGTGTCCACACCATCCAAACACAAATAAAAGCCCGTGTTGTGCCGCACAATCTGTGCGGAGTGGAGCACATAACTATCTGAGGTTGGCACTATTGTCGTTCGCACAGAAGCCAGCTGTCTCCAACTGTCTTGTTGCATTCCTGCCACGGACAGTAGTTTGATCTGAGATCTAACTTCTTGCTGCGTACAGCCGATCCCAACTGAGAACTCTTACCTCTTTCACTAGACTTTCATCATGACGAATAGAAGGACCTAGTGTGAGGACTCCGTCATTATAGAACGGTAGTTCGTGGTCCCGCCGCTACAAGCACTGCAATCGATTATGTCCAACACGTGTCCTGTTGTTCCGTCGAACCGGGTCATAGAGAAGTGCGGGGGAAGCTACTGTGTGAGATATTTGTGTGAATTAAATTGACATTTCTTTGCTTTCAGTTCTTAAATTCAGTTCATTGTGTCTCGTGTACATCAGCGTTTTAGTTTTGTGTGGGCCTACTTCAAACATATTTCTTTGTTAATATTACTGTTTTGTGCCAGCATCCAAGCAAACTGCACGCCACTGCTCCAAGCTCCGTCTCCTAACGCCAATTGACGAAATCGATGATCCGCCAGCCTTGCCAGCCTTTCTACCAAGCCTAGTCCTCGCTGTCGCCTCGACTTCGATATTTCAAGCCATTCCACTACGTTCCTATAATCTTAATTTGCATTCCCGCGGTAACAGTGCAGATTAAGTCACTCCTCTACCATTGAAATATCCAACACCGTACCCACTCTGTAACCATCCCAGTCAAGCAACTCCTGTCTCCCTCGAGTTTTAATACAAGTTTAGCTCATCCCCTCACCCTACCAAGCTGCCAATAATTAATTATTTAATTAATTATTTCAAGTAACATCAAATTTCATCAGCACACTCAACGTCGCAGCTCCAACTGTATTTAAACTGGATAACGTTGAGTGACTGATAAATTTGTTTTTCTCTTACCTTATTCTCTGGTCGACCAAGGTATTTGACCACTATCTCTCATCACCTCTTACTCATTACACGCACTTATACACTCACGAGTCTGGCTGCGTGGCTCAGGGGTAACGTTCTCGCTTGCTGAGCCCAAGGTTGCAGGTTCGAAACCTGGCGCAGTCAGCTGGCATTTGAGGGTGCGCAAATGCGAGGGAGCCGTGTCAGTAGATTTACTGGCACGTTAAAGATCCCCTTCGGGGCAAAATTCTGGCACCCCGGCGTCTCTAAAAGCCAGGGGAGTTAAAAGGGACGTAAGACCAATAACATTATTATTATACACTCACGAACACAAACATGTTGTGCACTGACACTAAACCTCGCACATTAACGTACCAGGGCATAACATTCCTGATAAATCAGAACCCTGATGACCTTAAAAGCCAAAATTATACCCCTGTCTATCCAAAAACACTAATTCCGAATGGGCCTACCCAAAAACAAAATGGTACACTCCTTCCATTTAAACCAGCTTCACAAAATCAGATTCCTCCCTCCCTAGCTCACCTCCTCCCTCACCGGGCCATGTCTCATTCCGAAATTTGATTTCGAGAATGAGCTGTGGTACGCTTCACCTAATGGCTGTAACCTTCAGACCGATGGTCCTCATCCACCCACCTATTGGTATTAGCCTTTGTAAATCAGTCAGGCAAGCAGTAATTAACGCGCTCAATCCCATAGCCCAATTTATTTCCCTCATTGAGGAATTAGGTAATCACCACATAGGCATCGCTCCCTCTGAGGATAGCCATCTCAACTCTGTCACTCGTGCTCTCAAGAGCCGCTCTGCCATTCCCCCATTTTCATTAATTAGATTCAGACCCACAAATTCACCTTATTTAGTCTCTCAATCTGAGGAAACTAAATTGCCACAACAAGAAACAACAAAAGTAACAGTCTGTATAGCCTACTCCAAGAATCTGTGCTTTCCGTAACATGAAATGGAGACCGTAGTACTTATTTCCGTGAATTATATTTTCCATTGTGCCCTGCCGTGTTATTTTAATTGTAATCGCTAATTACTTTTTAAAAGAGTATCAGTTACAAAGTAATTCGTTTCCCTTTCCCTAAGACCAGCTGACCGGCAGCGTGGAACTTGCCCACTCTAGCGCTGACGGGCGGGGCGCGCTTGAACTTGAGGAGTCCTCTCACTTTCTCTTTCATTGGTCATGCTTTCATCTTAAGAGCATTCACACTTGAAACGGCCCACCTACTCCCATGGTGCATTTTCTATCTTCTTGCACTTCATCCCTACTGACACCACCTTCACTTTTAAAATTCTGATTTTTGTACCTTACTCGCTATACCGTATTTCTGTTCAAGTTCTAACATGTTATCCTGTAAGCTATTGACTGAATCTGTCATTATATCCAGGTCATTAGCATAAAACTCATCCTACCAGGAACTCTCACTGAAATGTAATTACTTCTGCTTGCCTTTTAAAACGTTCTCTTGGTACCATATTCTCTCAGGATGTTCATTTGCCCAATGCCTTATCTAGATATCCATGGTGTAGCTACAAAGCTGTCTATTTTTCACGTAAAGTTTTTATTTTATTACTAACAAAGGAAGTCTCTGAACCGGGGAATCGCGGATCCTGTTGGAACTTCGAGGATACGTTGCGTGAGCCCAACTAGGCAGAACATTGAAGAAAAATCTTTCGGAAATTATCTTCCCCTTGTACTAGATGAAAAATTAAGATTTACACATTTCCCATTCAAACTCCTAAGTGCTGCATTTTGTGGTCGTGTGTCAGGTTTTTTCGGCACCCACCTGGCACACACTTTCTTGAACAGGAGTTGCTTAGTAACAATTTCATGCAACAAAAATCGCGATAGCTGCGGAAAATGACTGCCGAGTTCCGTAATCGTGAAGCGACTGGTTCCGTTCCCAGGTGGCAGACTTCTATAACACAGGAATACAAAAGTTGATCCCATGATATGACAGGTGTCTCAATTCTGGTGGTGATTTATGTTGAAAAATAGCTCAAACATTGCTGCTGGTGCCAATAAATTTTTCATGTAACTATGTGTTCTTTGTATTTGACAAATAGGGAAACTTAATTTCTGGATGGGTCTCTTATTTTAGACAGTTCCTCACCATGTATAAGTGGGCCATTCCTTCTTGACCGTTACATATTATATGTGCAGTGGTGTCTCCACGCACAGTGAGCCTTCATACCTTTGTGATCAATGAAAATAAAGTGTGCAATGTGTCCTAGGCACTGCATATGCATATTAAGTGGTCTCAGTGTTCTACTCTGGCTTTAAGATGAATTCTCACTCGCTTACGACCGGCCCATCTATATACAAATACGTGTTTTCCAGTGCTGGAGATGTGTTGATGAGGGGTATCTTGAGCAACGGTGGGTGCTATTTGATAACACCATTTGATATGATGATGTTTTGTTTTGTTTTATTTTATTTTGTCATAAACCAAATGTTATTTAGTCCGATCATATGGATAGATCTGTTTGACAGTTTTTTTGTGATGTAAAGGACCAGTAGAATACAAAATTTGTTCCCATGATATGACAGGCTATGTTAGTTCTTCACAGAACTACTTGTTAATTTTGATCATGGCAAAGATGGCAAATGATACACACAAATGGGATAATACGAGTATGTGGGTAGGCATGCACTTGAATTCTATTATGTATTTGGTCACTTAGCTCAGCAGGGCCATTGGTCATACAGTTGTTATGCTACTGCCTGCTGTCGCGGATCCGAACCAGAGACCTCTGTCCCAACTTGGAAGACAATCATATGAAACATGGTAATCATATCACAGCTAAAATTTAGGGCAATTTAGATGGGTGAGTAAAAAGGGTATAAATCTAATTTATAAGTGGATTCATACATGTAATTGAATTGATGTAAAACTGTTTGGAATAGTCATACTTTAGGCTTAAGAAATATTAAGCGATTGTGGGCATGAGTCAATTGATAAGGCGACCCTTGTCTCGGTGATTCACGAGATGTACAATCACTGCGATTAGTCAAGAGTTCAAGCAATCAAACTTGACTCACAGGGAATCACGAGGTTGACCTCTGAACCATGGCTGTGGTAGGACAGTTCTCAGGTCTGCCACTAAAGCAGCACTATGCAGGGTTCTAGGAGCTCAACGCCGAATATCCCTTAGTGTCGAGGAGTTCACGACCGATTTACGCTTGGGTAGTGGCGTATCAAAGTTCAATTCCCAAGGAGTGGGAATTTGTGTATAAATTACCTGTCCTCAGGTAACCGAGGGCACTCAAAAATCTGTCAATCAATCCTTCGAGGATAAGCACGGAAGCAGGGTGAGGTTAGTGCTCGATCTCGAGCAACGGATCAATTGTGATCTAGCAGTCGGTCATTCAGACCATGAGAAGGAAACTACAATAGCTGTAGCAAACAGCATATTAGGGACTATGGTCCAGTATCTTGAGACAGTCCCCACTTCGACCCCAGGGCGGGTCAAGACTGTAATTAAGTAATCTACGATAGTAGCAAGTCAAGGGGTACGCCAGCTGACCATGCGCATTCAAGTAACCATTCAAACTTGTATATATGTACAAATTGTGGCACCTAGTTAAGTGTCTTTTGTGAATAAACTATATACTGTATATATATATATATATATATGGGCAACGAACTACAGTGTCTTCAGTTCCGGGGACATACCACTCTACGTGCCAAGGCCATTCAACCGCTCGGCTATCCTTGGTAATATACTGCATTGTCACGCCGAAATAACCGGGTCACGACACTGCCCATTTTTATTTTATTTACTATATTGTATTGTTCTCATTTGTATACATGTGCATAATACTCATAAGTAATTCACAAACCCTTATAAAAATGAAAACTTACATTATATAGCGAGATTCAAACTGTGAATCATAATATAAACACCAACTTAACGCACTATTCTTTTTGTAGTTAGATAATATTTGTATATAAATTTAAACCCCAACACAGTGATCAGAATCTGATGATGACCACTTGAAGGTTGAAATGCGTAATCCTCAAGTTGTCCCATTCCATGGTACACCCTGCCTATCGAAAGAAGCAACTCAAAGGGCAAGTTGTTTGTAGCCCAACTACATATGCTACACCCTAGATACCACTATACAATCTACACTCTCAGGGTCTCATGTCTGGCTAGCTTGGGAATTAGCAACCCCAAGAGATTCCTGAGCTGGACCTGTTTATTATTTATATATATATAATTTGCTGGGGCCACGTTAAGTCTTGTTGCATTTGACACTGAACTTGGCCTTCTTCAGAGCCCAGATATCCCTCATTCTTTATGAGTGGGCCTGCTTACGTTCCTCTGTCCAAGGGGCACTGTATCTTCTCTTCAGTTGTTAGTCTCAGCTTAGCCCTTTCGTCAATATTTTCTTGCGGAAGAGATCTCTGTTAAGGGCGACTTCAGCTGAGATATGTAGCATTTGCAGGTCTTTGTAATTTCTAAACCAGGAAATTGTGGTTTTGGGGTTTGAATCAAAAAAGTGAATGATCTCTTTAGTTAACTTTCTTCCATCCATTCTTCTCAGGTGACCGTAAAATTGTGCCCGTCTTTTTTGGATTGTGTCTGTAATTTTCTCCATTTTGCTGTAGACTTTCTCGTTGGATCTCTTTTGATGGATTCCATTTTTGTACTTTGATCCCAAGATTCCTCTCACAATTTTGCGCTCTTTTTTCTCCAGTTCGTCAAGGAGTTCTTTGTTGGCATTTAGAGATACGGTTTCGGCTGCATATAGAACTACAGGCTTCAGAACTGTATCATAGTGCTGTATCTTGGTGTTTGGGAAAGGCATTTTTTGTTGTAGATTGTGGGGGATGTTTGGTAGGCTATTTCCAGTTTGCGTACTCGTTCCTGAAATGCTTCTTTCTCCAGTCCACTTTTCACGATGATCTCACCCAGGTATTTGAATTTGTCTACTCGGGTGATGTCCCCGTATTTTGTATGGAGTTTTGGTGGGGTAGACATTACTTCTGTTTTCTCATACTCTATTTGCAGACCAGTTTGTTCAGCAATTTCCTTTAACATTTCAACTTGAGCTCTAGTGGTATATATATTTATATATACGTAGGTTGGAAATTAAGTCGTGGCAACACGGCGGTGGAGACGCTATGCACCGGAATTGCCTATTGTACCTGAGAATACGCGTTGGTGACATACCTACCTTACCTCTGAGCAAGTGGACTCTCCCTTCCCACAGCACCTGCATGCGCACACTCGAGAGGAATACTGTCACTTGTGAGCTAGCGGACTAACAGAACGTGGTCGCCATGTTTTACAAACAGGACCAACGGAGTTGGATCAAGACTGAATGTGCCCGAGGTCGTACAGCACGCCAGTGTCATCGGGGTCTGAAAGAGGCGTGCGGGGAGGCTGCATTGCCGTTCAGAACAGTGGCACGTTGGGTCAAGGCCTTCAACGATGGTCGGCAAACTGTGGCAGACATGCATCGGGCAGGTCGTCCGAGCGTCAGCGAAGAAGACTTGCATGCTCTTGCCGCGTTACTGGACTGTGATCAAAACCAGACGATTCGTGAGCTCGCCCATGAAACCAGATGGGCGCATACGACTGTGCTGCACATCCTGAAGGAACGCCTGGGCGTGAGGAAAATTGCATCACGATGGGTGCCGCATGAGTTGACGGAAATGAATGAATGGTTGCGCTACGACGCTGCCAAGACCCACTTGGAGCGCTATGAGCGCGAAGGAGAGACGTTCCTACGCCGTATCGCCACCCTGGATGAGATATGGGCCAGATCCTACGAGCCCAAACTGAAACACCAATTGAACGAATGGTGGCATCATGGGTCACCCCGAAAGTCCGTCAGACCCCCAGTGCGGTGAAGGTGATGGTGATCCTCGTGTACGACTGTGATGGCGTGATCCTAACACATTACGTTCCTCCACGGCAGACCATCAATGCACAGTATTACTGTTCTTGGAGCTCCACCTGTGCCCAGCATTGCGAAAGAAGTGGCCACATTTTCTGCGGCAATCACCCATAATTTTGCACGACAATGCTCGGGCGCATACAGCACGAACTGTGGCAGATTTGTTCGGTCGATGGGGCTGGGAAGTACTGTACCATCCACCATACTCCCCTGACTTAAGTCTTTGTGACTTCGATTTAATCCCTAAGATGAAGGAACCACTTCGTGGCACTCGCTTCCGGACTGTTGCAGAGATTCGACAGGCTGTAGACCGTTCCATGCACACCATCGACAGAACGGCGAAAGGTATACTACAACTTCCACATCGCTGGTGACTACTTTGTAAAGGTTGCTAACATGTACCACTTTTGTACCTCTTGATAATAAATAGTTGCCACTACTTAAGTTCCAACCCTTGTACTTAATTTTTTTATTACAGTGACTTCCATGGTGGACCCTCTCTTCTTTTCCTTTCCTTCTTGCCTTGTATGGGCCTTTCAATTCCTTCATCCTTTGAGGGTTGAGGAATTTATTTTCTGTCTCCTTTATTTTCTCTATTTCTTCTTCTTGTAAGTTGGTTAGTAGTAGTGAATATTATCATCCTTCTCATTAGGTGTCAATAACCTAAATATTATGCTCCGTAGAACAAAAATTATCATCATCTTCATAATTATCCTAATCTGGAATTATGCTAACTCCACCGATTATTAGCACATGAATCTATTCCTTAACATAACATTGCAGATGTATTAGTTATCCCTATCCGCTGCGTGAAGCGGTACTCTGAACTGGACATTGATGAAATTAAGGACCTTTGGTTTACTGTGCAGAAGGTCCAAAGAGTCGTTGAAAAAGCATATAAAGCTGACGCCTCGACCATGAGTATTCAGGACGGTGCTGCTGCAGGCCAGACCATAGAGGTAAATGCATGAATTTAAACCTAAGAAATGTATTTTTAACACAGTAGGAGAGTAAGCAGTATTTAGTTGTATGAACTGTGTTCGCATTTGCGAATAAATTAATTATTTAATTTTTTGTCTGGTTTACGTAATTTTGTCAGTCGGACAGCATTATTTTTTTTTCAAAACCTATAAATTCTACCACGTGGTGGTAATTACTTTTCTCATAACTTGTTCTTATATTCCAAATTAAGTATAATGTAAATTACTTACTTTTTTTTCTATGCTATGTGCTCGAATTCTAAGACATTCTAAGCGCTGTTCTAGTGACATGTTACTTCTTCACGTCAAGAAATCTCAAGATGGACTGACTGCCATCTTTCAGCTCTCATTGGTCGGCCTCCTAGCTTCGACCAATCACAGCACATCTTCCCCGGCAGACATCTTGCTTCCTTCTAGAACCATCGACCGGTTCTCTTTATAAGCAGCATGTTTCTCCATCATCTTCGTGATTTTTCTGGCAGTCGTCGAACTGTTCACCAGTCTTTGTGTACCAAGACTTAAAAAGCATCATGTGAAACTTCAACATAGTAATTCTGCGTAACGAAGCCTCGCTTCTTTCTACTTTATGTCTCAAAGACATCTTATCTTCGTGCCCTTTTTGACCTGATAACTCTTCAACTATGCACCCAAAAAATAAATGTCGGCCAGAGGGTTGTAGAACATTAAATTCCCTTCAATAATATATATAACTTGACTGTTTAATTATTTTCCTTCAAATGTTAAAACCCATACGCACAGACTTTCGCGTTGGCTACGTGTCGGCGGCCTGGGACAAGCCCACCAAAACTAGGATACAGCTGACATTGCCTAGCTCACCGATTGGTTGAGAAATTTCCTCCCTTCCCAGAGACCAGTGACATCATATCTATCGCGACAGGAGTTGTTGGAGATACAACGATCACCTGCTACAATGCTGTTGCAGTTGGTAAGCAAGCAATGGCTAAAATGGACGATTCGGTATTTTTTAACATCAAATTGTCTCGAAGAGATCAAGCTCTTCCCCTGTCGACAGTGAGCTCATCGATCAAAATCGACGAAAAGATGCCTGCGTAACCATTCTTGCTATTCCGACGTATATCCATCAGCAAAGAGACAGACGAAGATTTAAAGCTGTACATGGGATACGAATTAGCCCCGTTTCCATTAGCCTATTCAGTGAGAGTGGGATGAGGAAATCGCTGTACAAATTATTCAATACTACTACCAAGGATGTACGCGTCGCACAGTTATACATCGTATTTGAATTGCGGCTTCTCCTCCATAAAGTAATTTGGCAAAGAGGTGCCAAGGTATTGACAATCTGCGAGAGCTACATCCACTTTATCACGAAGAACTACCACGGAAGGAGATGTACTTGTATTCTTTGATGGCTATTCTTCATCAACTTCAAGCACGAAAGTAGCAGAGCAGCAAAGGTGCTATCGACTCAGCAAGTCTGCTGACATCCATTTCACCGAAGACACCGAGATAAACTTCAAACAAGATGATTTTCTGTCCAAGAAGTTCAACATAAGCAGGCTCATCAACATGCTAAAGGTGAAGCTTGAGGACAATGGGGTCAGGAACCTTCAAGCAGAAAGTGATGCGGACGTTCTGATCGTGGATACGGCTGTGGAAATGTCCGAAACAAAAGCTGATGCGCATAAGGACATTATTTTCATCAAACCTGGGCGTGGAAAGATAAGGGATTCCTTCTTCTTGTCCCAAGAGCTTCAGTAACAAGGTTTCAAGGACGTGCTGTTTTTGCATGCCTTTACAGGATGCAACACAACATCTTCCGCATTTTGAAAAAGCAAGGTCGCTTTTGCGAAGTTGTATCTGAAGTCGCCAGAGGTCCAGAAAGCAGCAGCGGTCTTTTCAGACCCTTCCTCCACCACCGCCCAAGTACAAAAGGCAGGTGAAACCTGCATCTTGAGGTGGTATGGGGCTCCAGCGAAAGAGGTCTCCCTCAATGCCAACAGGTACAAGTCATTCTTGAAATCGGTGGCCACCATCAACTCTGATATCTCGTCTTCCTCCCACTGAGGGAGCTGTAAAACAGCATTCCCTCCGAACATTCCACCAAGTTCAGCTGTTCCTGGGAAATGATCTGCCTCCTCAGATGTATGGGTGGAAGATTGAGAACAACTGCCTGGTCCCAGTGCACAGTGAGTTAGCAGCTGCATCAGAGGATATCCTGAAAATAATTTTCTGCCGATGCACGAAAGACTGTGCTAGCGCAATGTGTGGCTGCACAAAAGCAAGCCTCAAATTTTCATCAGCATGCCAAAATTGCCAGGGGAACTGCTTAATGGGGTCCCTCAAGTGACTCCGAAGATGAAGAACAGGAGGATCCTCTGACCTTTTCCCAGATGAAAACGAAGACGAGGATGAAGGTCCTTCCCACCTCGAGAGCAAGAAATTGACTCAATGGTACCTACCGTTCTAATGTTTTATATTAATTCACTTTTCTATGTCAATAAACTTCGTTTTAATTTAATGGTTGTGCATATTTCAGCCAATACGTTGACTGGGAATGGTGAGAAATTGAAAGATTCATTAGTAGACAGTTGTCGCGAAACTTCAGATTTCACGCTCAACATTGAAATTGCTTTAATATTTGAAGGAAAATGGATAAAACAGTAAAGTAATATATATTATTGAAGGGAATTTAATGTTCTACAACCCTCTGGCCGGCATTTATTTTTCAGGTGCATAGTTGAAGAGTTATCCGGTCAAAAACAGCAAACAATTTGAGGCAAAAATATTTTTTTCCAAAATTACAGACTTTCAAGAGCGGATAACGCGAAAACTATACAAGATATCAAAACACTTGACTGAATGAAACTTGTAGTAAATTTATTCAGGTTTCATTTTGTATAGGGTGGTCATTTCGCTAGGATGCATAGTTTCCGAGATTTAAGTGAAAAATCGAAAAATGAGACCTTGAAACCCCCCCTGCCCCCCCGGCTCAAAGGCTACGGGCGGGGACTTTTGATATGTTCACCTCCTAACTAATCCAAACAAAGTTACGAAGTCAAAAATGGTGTTCCAAACATTTCCCTCTATACCTTTTCATTGCCTGGACTATAAAAGGCTTACGCAGTTACGGAAATATATGGATTTTCGAGCAAAAATAGTGGCCATTTTGTCAACTGGACGGCACGGGCTCACAGCGATATGGCATGGTCAACCTGATCCATTAGTCACTTCTATGGTTACATATTCTATTATAATATGCTAATATCCTACCGGTCACCTACTTTAGGACAGTTTCAACCTCCCTATGTACGATAAGCTGAATTGTTGAGGCCATACCTTGTTGAATCGTAAGTTACGGTTAGGCTATAATATTTGCATGATTCTTACATCCGCCATCTTGAAACTATTTGGCTGATGACCTTGTAGTTTGGGTAATAGATGCTTTCCACATTAAGGTATATTGTTGCAAACTTTGGCAGAGATCGGATGATTAGGTTAGTCGTAATTTGATTTAAGCTCAGAACATTTGGGTGGGCGCCATTTCTATTTTGTTATGATGGCGGCGATATACAACATGATACTGAGTTGTCCCTTGCTAGTGCTACCTCTGTACCAAAGGTGGTTCGTTTTGGTTTCGTTGTGTTTGAATTGATAGGGGGAATCAGTTTGCACACATACATGGCTGCCATCTGCGAACTATTGGACTGATGTCCTTGTAGTTTGGTCAAAAGACGCTTCCGACATGTATGAGGTATGTTGTTGCAAAATTTGGTAGCGATCAGATGATTAGGTTAGTCGTAATTTGATTTAAGCTGTGAAAATTTAGGTGGCTGCCATTACGTTTCCATCAAGTTGGCAGCTAGTGCTACCTCTGTACTAAAGGTGATTTGGGTGTCACCGTGTTTGAATTGATGGGGGAATCGTTTTGCACACATACATGGCCGCCATCTGCAAACTAATGGGTTGATGACCTTGTAGTATGGTCAAAAGATGGCTTCACACATAAATGTATGTTGTTGCAAAATTTGGTAGAGATCAGATGATTAGGTTAGTCGTAATTTGGTTTAAGCTTTGAACATTTGGGTGGCCGCCATTATGTTTCCGTCAAGATGGCGGCGATATAAAACATGACACTGAGGTGCCCTTTGCGAGTGCTACCTCTGTACCAAATTTCGTTCAAATCGGTTTCACAGTGTTTGAATTGATAGGGGGGGGGGCAGACATGCAGAGTACAACACATACACACACACTCACAGACACACAATTTTTGGCCCTGTGTTGATCTCATTAGTCTACTTTCATTTTTTGCAAAAATCGAAAGTAGGCTAAAATAAAATAAGCTCATCAAATTAAAACCTTTAAAAATACCATTTTTTTTATCCCCTTCAGAAAGATAAAAACGTAAAATCAATGCTGTTGAAGTTGTTGAATGGGGCCTAGGTGAAAACTACGTTGAAACTCCTGTCTTTCCTCTTGCTATGGAATGTCTGTGTGCTCGTTACGATTCTCACATTGTTTCATTTAAAACAGCACCAGTAAGGTGATTCTGTTACCTCGAAATTTAGAGAATAACTGATCCGATTGCCTTCTTAAAGCACTCTGACGAAAACTATTGGCCTTTAGATTTACAGTGTCTTTAAGAGAAAATAAAATGTTGCCATATATATTTTAATTATTAAAGGAAAATGTAGCATTCCTGGCACATTCACGTGCACACACTCAGTTTCGCCCATGAGAGAGATAACGGACAGAACATGAACCGTGTTGCTCTGATCGTTGTTTATGATGTTCCAATGGATTTACTGGAATAGAATTATAAAGGAAGGGAAATATTGAAGAACTTAAACTGGCAGTTGTGTGTACAAGTTGTTTACTTACCTAAATAGTACGATCCCTCTTCGTCATCTTGATGGCGCAGGTGCTAGCATTGCTTACTGGGACTGTATTATGCGGAGCAAAAGGAGTTTGAATCTCACCTTGGATATATTTTTTTATTACCGTATTCTTCTTTCTTGCTATTGGTATTCTATTGTCATGAACGTATTTTACTTGTATTATTCCCATAAAGTAACAAATTCTCCACAATTTACTTGGAGACACGATTTAACCCTTACATGATCGAACACTAAAACTGTTAGGACCTCCCCAGCACTGCAATGCCGCGAGCCTCTATCTTTGGGATATGTTCATGTGTGGCAAACAGTCATGTTTAAGTAACCACTCGCTCTTCCTCGAGCGTGATATTGTCTCGTCCCGCAGGGACATGTACGGATCTGCCCTCTGAGGCAGTTGACGAAATGGAGAGGTGATGATGGATGAAAGGGCCACCGGACTCGTCCAGTAGAGGTTCCTATGAGATGGCCGGCCGGGTTAGAGAGCACCTCGTGAAACCCGAGCCACGAAAGTAATGCTCAGTATGATTCGCTGTCTCCTCGCTGTGGTGTACTGAACCAGTTGTCTGTTCAGAATACATCTCTCTGCTTCTACGAATTGTTAAACCTTTCCATTAATATCACATAGCTATGTACTGCTAGAAAGTGACTACACTGAATTACTGGGTCGCTTTGCCTGGATACTTCATTGGCAACCGTAAGAGTGTGCTTCCCTGCGTGTAATACAATTTTTGACACGCACAGGACATAGAATTCTAAAATGTTCTCCATTACGGTGGCAGAGTGAGTCTATGCTCATTCCAGTAGCTGACAAAGTGATTTTATTCTCCACTTCATAATTTACTGTCGTGGAATCCCGATGGATTGTACCTCTTACCTATAACAGGTGATGGTAATTGCTTATTTAGAGCTGATTCGTACTGTTCGTACCAAAACAAATAACGGCATCAGGAGCTGTGCAAATGTTGCTGACTGGGATAATTGTAAGGTGCGTTCAAAAAGTAACTAGCCGGAGGCATAATTACAGAAACCAGTACCTGTATGTTAGAAGTATTGGCCCTGGCTGTTGAGGCACTTGTCCCACTGTGACACGAGGCAGTGAATGGCTGTCTCATAAAATTCCCTGGGCTGCGATGTGAACCAGTTCCGCACGTACAGTTGGGAGTCGACGTCCGAGGTGAATCGTTGGCCCCACAGAGCCCTTTTCAGGGGACCAAACCAGGCGTAATCACAGAGAGAGGGGTCTGGAATGTATGGAGGATGGCCGAGAACCTCCCATTTGAATTTCTGCAGGAGTGCCGCGACTCTGTTGGCCGTATGAGGTCGTGCATTGTGGTGGAGCAGAATGACCTCACGGGTGAGATTGCCTGGTCGTTTTGTTTTGATCGCTTGGCGAAGGGTGGTCAAGGTTTGCGAGTAACGCTGGGCATTCACTGTTGTCCCGTGCGGCATGAAGTGTATCAGAAGGGGGCCATGTTGGGAAAAGAAGGTCGGCATTACCTTTCCTGCACTCGTGTGGATGGCCTTGCCTTTTTTGGGTGGTGATGACCCTGGAGGCTTTGTCGTTTGGATTCTGGTTCAAAGTGATGACACCATGACTCATCCCCAGCCACCACTCGTGCCAGGAACCCATTCCCTTCCCTCGCATAGCGCTGCAGATGATCAAGACGGTGGACCATTCGACATACTTCCTGGTGTGGTCGAAGACTGTGCGGCACCCATTGGGTACACACTTTGCGCAAGTGCAGTCATTCCTTCATGATGGTGTGCACACTTCCGACGCTCAATCCGACCACGGCGGCTATGGCGTTCACTGTCACTCGGCGGTCCTGGGTAATGAGTGCATCAACCAGCTGGACGTTGTCATCGGTAATGCAGGGGGGTGCCCCAGACCGGGCATCATCGGCTAACGACACTTGTCCTTCCCTGAAGCGCTTTGCCACGCCTTGACCCTTGTAAGGGACATGCAGTGTTCGCCGTACACTTGTGACATTCGGCGATGAATGTCCGTTCCCCCCCTACTCCTTCCGCTGTCAGAAACCGAACAACACCTCTTTACTCCTCATTTGACGCCTCCATGTCACTGTTTGCAATGCGACTGGCAGCGTTGGACGATTGATGCATGCTGCTGCTCGCTTTGCATCGTCATGTGACGTGCACGCGTGCCCTCTAGCGATGGGCTGTGATCGGAACCACACCTCGTTACACACGCCACAATTAGCCGATGTCGTCACCGGTTTGCGCATTCCAGCCTCCGGCTCGTTACTTTTTGAACGCACCTTATATAAGAATATTATTATCGGCAATCAGTCTTTATCACCTTCCCCACAACAACCAACTAAGTATGAAAGTCTCTGGATGTTGAATATGCTGGTCATGTTGGACTTCATTGTATACTGTAAGCCAATTGTTTATAGATTATTTTTCTAGAGCACATAACAATGATGTGGACAATGTAAATCCATTTGAGGGATTGGGTCATCTTGGTCATCAGCCCCGTGTAGTTGGGTGTGTGTTGAACTTGTCTGATAACCTGTATTCCTGTGATTACTGCAGTAGTGTGTGTAACTGTGTTCGAGCACTGCCGGCTGGATCACATCCCTCCTGGCTGCTTTAAACTGCTTGCCCATTCGACACTCGCAGGCACACAAGATATATGTATTAATTCCCTGCTAGGTTGCAGCACCAACCGAGATTGCCGCGGCTTTTTAAAGGGGAAGACACCTGAAACGAAGGATTGTTACGTTTGGGGGCATAATATTGAAATTGACGTACGTGAAAACATTACACTAAGTTAGTTCTTTGTTATTCAATCATCTAAAAGTATTCAGACAAATACTTACGGGCACATTTTCAGTATAAAGGAAAGCAAAAATACATGGTGGTGGAGGTGATGGCTTTTATGGGGCGAAGTGTCTAGCTCATTTGCCCGTAATTATACGGATGATAATAAAAATACAATTTGGCTACTTCCAACTGATTTAAATCTAACTTACATACTAGACGAGATGAAAAGAAAAGAATAAGGGCAATAAAAGACCAATAAAGGGCCACCAAAGAATGGGATGTTGATTTATTTTGGGGCTTTGCGACATCATGGTCATGTAGTCAAATGTATTTGGGCGTGTGTTGAATTTGTCTGATAACCCATCTTATTGTGATGGCTGTATTAGTGTGTGTATTTATAAGTCAAGTGAGGATTGGGAAGGAGACGACCATGGCCTTAAGTTAGGAACCATCCCGGCATTTCCCTGGAGTAGAAGTGGGGAAACCATTGAAAACCACTTCGAGGATGGCTGAGGTGGGAATCGAACCCAAATCCACTAATTTTTGCGATGACGAGTGTACCCCGTTCCAGCCCTCAAACCAGAATTAAATTTCTTGGCAGAGCCGGGAATCGAACCCATACCTTGGGCAACAGCCAAGCATCCCAGCCCCTAAACCACGAGAGAAGGATTGGGGGACTTGAAAGGAAGTAGAGCTATGAAAGGCAGATAGGAAAGGGTGTGGGGGTGTAGAGGGTTTGCCCCGTCATGGGAAAAAGAAGAAAACCAAACCCAGCTCAGAAATCCATCAGGGATGCCAATTCCAAAGCTTATTATCCATAAGCCCTTGAGGGTGTATCCCCACCACCAGGGATCACAACTACTATCGGATTTTTTACTATGGATACTCGAGTTTAGGTCTTTATTACAAACCAACAGACCTATTAAGAAATGAGTTATACCAATATATTCCTTGTTTAATTCTGCGTTAGACTATACAGAGTGGTCCACCAGCCCCTTATTATTTAGTTTTATGAAACTCGACGAACATTGCATTTCTCCCGATGGTCGATATTGCTCTGCGCTCTGACTGTGTGACAGCAATGTAATTGAGTCAAGGGTCTAGCAATGAAAATCCGACCGTAAACGTTTCCCCGCCAAATACTAAGGCCCATTCTACTAACATATGACTTATTGCTCCTTGAAATAACACACATACACGAAATACGATGGAATTAATTGCTTACGCCACGTGATCTGTAATAGTAGAAAGTTAAATCAACGCCATAAACCGTGATTGAATACTTTGACATGGACTTAACGTTTGAGGTGGGACCGCAACAGTAATTACTGCACTTGCAGCGCGCTCTGTCTACCATGCATTGGTGGCTGATTTGGTTAAAGCCCGGCCGTACACGGTGGGCGAGAACGGGTAGAATACTGCTTCGAATCCAGTGGTAGACATACTTTTTTGAACGAAAGCCCATGCTCCATTTTAGTGGGGATGTAACTACATTGCCACATTCATTTCCTTACGATGTATTTTTGTGAAGAGTACGTTGAATTTTTCTGATTTATAAAGAGAATACGATCGAATTGGTAGGTTATGCCACGTGACCTGTAATGGCAGAAAAATAAAAAACTGTCAAGTATATTATGTTATTCAAATTTTACAGATTCCGCCAATCAATACATTAAGTATTGATGTATAAATACATCAATACATAAATACATCAATACTTAATGTATTGATTGGCAGATTCTGTAAAATTTGAATAAACATAATTTACAATTGTCAAAACGGACCAAAAAATGGCAAATTTTCCCAATTCTGTCATGTATATTAAGATAAAATAGCGAAGTGTCGCTCCGGAGGTCCGGGTTCGATTCCCAGCTCTGCCAAGAAATTCAATACTGGTCTGAGGGCTGAAATTGGGTACACTGAGCTTCGTGAAGCAAATCTGAGAAGGGGTGGGTTAGATTCCCACCTCAGACACCCTGGAAGTGGTTTTCCGTGGTTTCCCACTTCTACTCAGGCCAAATTCCGGGTCGGTTTCTATCTTAAGGCCACAGCCGCTTCCTTCCCAATCCTTAATTGCAAATACACACATTATTACAAGCCAGCAATAGCTCAGGTTATCAGACAAATTCCACACACACACCCAAGTACACGGGGCTAAATGACCGTGATGTTCTAGCCCTCAAATGAAACAACAAACAACAACATATCGAAGAATATTCTGATCGCCAGTGCTCGCATCGAAGTATACGTATTCCTTAGAATTTCCCTTGGCATTATTAGCCTACTTTTGATTTTTGCAAAATATGAAAGGAGACTTATGAGAACTACACAGGGCGAAAATTTGTGTGTCTGTATGTGTGTGTACTCTGAATGTCTGTCCCTCCCTATCAATCAAATATATTGAGTAAAAAGTTTCCGCCCAATCAATACTTTTTCTGAAAAATTTTTTACTTCTTTCTCACATTAGGGACATGTTTCGAACAAATAATTTGTTCTTCTTCAGCCTATACATATATCAACTTCGTAATTATCTTAGACATTTGCATAATAAATACATGCACATTAGACAATTCATTAAGAGTATACAATTACATTCATTAAGAAACATACAATTATAAAAACGCAATGTTAAAATACTTGATAACACATTAAAATATTTGGAAAATTTCTTGTTCCCATTTATACTGGATGGCCTTGTTGTGAAGGCTTATTAAACGGTTATAGGCAGCAGTTCAATAAAGGCTCAGAGTCATCCCTCTGGTTTATTCTTGCCGGTGATGTATTGATGGGTTTACATGGCTTTTGGTTGATTTTCTTTAATATCTGCGTCATACGGATTGTTGGTTTTTTGTTGGTAAGGCGATCCTGCCGTGAGTTGTTTATTGTGGAGTAAACTGTAAAGATACGAGCTTTAATTAAACCGAAAAATGCGTCTGAGAAGAAGAATGGATATGTTTGAAGGGGCTAATCTGTAACTTACTGGGTACGTCTTGAATGTGACTGACGGGTTTAACTGAGTGAAATCTTCTTGCCTGGTGCTGTAATGATCCAAAGGACTAGTATCAGTAAGCGTGTGTAAAAAACGGAAACAGTTATCGCATGAAGTTGCATTGAACGGCTTACCTGTCCTGCCTGTGAGATGTGTAGCGTGGAGCCGTGTTACACAGACTGAACTGCTATGCGCTGGCTGAGGCAAGTGTTTACGTAGTGTGTGGCGGGGAGGGGAGGGTAAGGAGAGGTGAACTTGTCTTGGCTGCGTGGAAACAGGTGTGTGGGTGTGACGCGTGACGTCATCTGTTTTGATTATTGGCTTCATGGGGGGTGCAGGGTTAGCGTTGATGTGGGAGGGAGAATGGTTTGATTGTTATTCGAAAACGTTTGTTTATACTGTTTGGAGTCTGGAAAAAATTTATTGATATTCTCATATAGAATGTTTACTTCGAAGTTGATTTCGTTGAGATTGTGTGTTGGGTTGTTGCGCTGCGCATTATCAATTTCTATTTGTTCAAGCACGTTCATTATTGCTCCCTTCTTGGCATAGTGGATGATCTCCATATCATTCTGGATATTTGTAAATTTATGTTTGGTGTCCTGCATGTGTTTTATGCAAATGTCTAAGATAATTACGAAGTTGATATATGTATAGGCTGAAGAAGAACAAATTATTTGTTCGAAACATGTCCCTAATGTGAGAAAGAAGTAAAAAATTTTTCAGAAAAAGTATTGATTGGGCGGAAACTTTTTACTCAATATATTTGATTGTAAGCGTCAATACGGACCTAAAAAATGGATAACCCTCCAGTTAATCTTCCTCCCTATCAATTCAAACCCGGTGAAACCGAATTGAACGAATTTTAATACAGAGGTAGCACTAGCAAAGGGCACCTCAGTGTCATATTTTATACCTCCGCCATCTTTGCCAAAACTGAATGGCGGCCACTCAAACATTCAAAACGTAAAATCAAATTACGACTAAACTAATCATCCGATCTCTACCAAATTTGGTAACAACATACCTTTATATAGGACGCGTCTTTCACCCAAACTACAATGTCATCAGCCGTGCCATTGCAGGATGGCAGCCGTCTGAATGATGCAACCATTATAATCAATAGCCTAAGACTTACCAATTCCGATTATGGAGCCAAGGGTGGTTTAAGCTATCCTGAAGGACGTGATACGTTATTTATTATAATTTAATATTATAATGTATGAGAGGCTTAAAAGAGCTGAGCCGTCTCAGTCACATGACAAGATGGCAGCTGACATTCTTTACACAGGTACTGAATAAAATGCCATTTAGCTCAAAGGAGAGGCTAATGTATACGCTCGTTTATTAATAAAATCACAGTCCCAGCATCGCACATAAACAGAAGACATTAGGAAAAGGAGAATAGAAGAACTAGATACACGTTGTCATCAACCACAGCCTTCTCAATGCCTCTGTACGATGCTGTCCTCTTGTGGGGTACGTGGGTAATATTGTTCCAAACATTCCGCTGTGTAATTACCTGGCCTCCAGAAGTATGGCAATTTTGTAATACCGGTAGTTCAACTATTAGGCACGACCACGCTCCGATCAACTTTAAACACTGCCAGCTGGATCCCATCCCTCATGGTTGCTTTAAACTGCCTGCTCATTGAACACTCAGAGGCGTACAAGATAAATATTAATTCACTGCTAGGTTGCAGCACCAACCTACCGTGATCGGCTCGAATTTTTAAGGGGAGGTGGACGTCATCACAGGGAAAATCCCGTAAAATATTATAGGTATTAAACACTTTATATCTCGCTCAGTTTTTACAATACAACTTCTAAATTCTCAGATTCTATCAACTAGCAATTCCCCTTATTTTTAAGCTTATTTAAAGTCCTATATACATATCTGGAGAGTGATGTTATTGTATTTTGAAAATAATATGTGGTATTTTTTTTTTCAGTATACATGCTGAGTTTCAGGTACACTTTTCTCACTAACAACTGCGGTTTAGGAAATAAAATTTCAGATCTGTGTTTAAAATGCTTGGTTTGATGTAATAGACTTATTACTTGAAATTGAATTCCGTTTATGTTTTTTTACAGCCATTTTAAATTTTGGTCTCTGAAAATTGAATAAATTTTATTAACTTTTTTAGCTCCTATGTGTCACAAAATAACAAATATATGATTATTCTTAGTCTATTTTACAGATAGCCATCCAGACAAATAACATGGAAAATAACAGCTGTATATCTTAAATAGTTTCTGAGAAAAGTGCACCTTAATCTAAAAAAAATGGCATTTTTAGAAAATCCGTTTAAAGTTTATCATGAACTTTACTTGTTCTCAGAACATTCCTGGCCATATTCATCCTCTCTTATTTTTTCTTTCTCCATCTCCTTCTTCTGAACCCTTTTGTTCACCCTAACCTGTTTGGTTGGCTGAAAAATGTCCTTTTCTGTAGCCTCAATGCGTTTGTTGTCAATAATTTTCAGATCTGACAGCATGTTGGTCCCTACCAGTATGCCTAGATTTTTCAATACTTGCACTCTGCTTATGACCCCTTCATTAAGGCAAATAATTGCATCCATAACACCTATCTGCATTGTTTTCATACCTACAAATGTTGTTTTTGGCAGTCTAGTCCAAATGCAATTGTTGAAACTCTCATTTGGATTTTGAGTGTTCCCATGTAAACACCTTTCAAGCAGCCTTTTGTCAGCCAGGCCCCGATATACTTGTTTAATTGCCAGTAAGACAGGTTCTGGCAATGAGTTCTTATGGCTGTACTGTTGTCCTGTTTCTTTGCCCTTGTTGAATTTGCACCAGCTGTCCGCACCCTTGGGACATAAGTAATGCTGGGGATATTCATCAATGCTAAGTTTATGATAGTATGTTGCCCATATATCTGCCTTCATCTTTGTTACATCATTAAGTCCAGCTGTTCTCCTAATAGCCTGGCCATAATACCGCTGTAGAAGATCAATATTGGGATCAGTTAGACGCCCCTTTCCAGATAGTGTCATGCCATCTGACAGCTTTGTATTTTTTTTATCCTTTTTCAATTTTCTTAGCCTACAACCCATCCTGTTTTGCACAAGGCCCACACATTCTAATTTTTTAACAAGTACATTATCTCCATACAATTTAGCTTCTTGTACAGCAGTGAATCCTTTAGAGTCCCCACCCCCAGGTAATTAATGTATCTCAAACCACGCTTTGCTTCAGATCGCTTGAAAATTGAAACAGCACCCTGGACTTTGATGCACTACTTCTTGTGTTATTGTCTTGGTTAGAATTAGGCCTAACCTCGTTTAGAGATGTAGGCGAGGATTTACTCTCTACATTGGCATACCTATTGCCAAAAAACTTCCTCTTAGACCCAAATTTCCTTATCCTGCCCATATTCTCTTATAAAAATAGCGCAAAACAAATAAAAACTTTCAAACAGACTATTAGAAACTGACACGTGACAAAATGTAAACAAGCAATAAGGATACGTCATGACAGTCCAAATAAATCCAGCAGTGAAGAGAACAAACTAGTAGAGTGTTCACGCTATCCTTCACAACCAGAGAGGTAAAAAGGAAAGATATTCAAAGTGGTATCAATTCAAATGAACTGGTAGCATCTATAAGCAACTGAGAGTAGGCGTGGCACATGAGCGCCATTTTTAAATCTACTGAAGTAAAGGGGCTGACTGTTGTCACATCATGATAAAAGTTATCAGTATATGTTCAGAAAACCTTAAGGTATTAAATAACATAAAAAAAGGAAATTCAAAATTTTGAAGCCACATGTCGTCCACCTCCCCTTAAAGGGGAAGATACCCAAAAAGAAGGATTCTTAAGTTTGGAGGCTTAATATCGAGATTAACGGACGTGAATGCATTACAATCAGTTAGTAGTTTTGTTATTCAATCATCATAAAGTATATAATATTGATTTTGACACTTACTGGCTAAATATCAATATAAAAGAAAACAAACAATACGTGGTGGTAGAGGTGATTTTTTTAGGGATGAGGACAAAGAGTTATAAGTATACCCATACATTTAGGAGAAAGTAGGCTATTTGTTCTTTGCCGAACATCTTGTTTTGTTATTAAATTTTAAGAAAACGTCTTAGCATATCTTTAGGCCCGTATCACACGACACTCGCTGGCAAGGAAGCTGTTGTGATCGTTGGTACAAAATCCTGTATGATTCTGTTAATCCTCGTCAGTACACCTGCTTGTATGAACGAAGTGTATCTCACGTTAGCATTTTGTATGCCAATAGCCTTGAACCCGGGATCTTCAAAACGGCGAACGGGTGCGTTACCACTCGCACACTTTTCCAACACAGAGCTTTTTGTTGCGCTTCTTATTAACGCGTATGGTAAAATATTCAATTATTACAGTTAATCTTAAATATTGATTGGAATGCATTCATGCAGTACCAGGCATGTTTTCAAATTTACTTACAGCAAGTTTCGCGACCGCTGTGCGTTAATAAGGCAAATGAACTGCAAATATTACCCTTAAACGACGAGCCTTTGCTATGTTTTATTTCATACAACTTGGAATACAAATGTTAGCGTGTGATACACTTCGGTAATACAAGCTGGTGTACTGACGAGGATGTGCAGAATCTTACAGGATTTTGTACCAGCGATTACAACAGCTTCCTTGCCAGCGAGTGTCGTGTGATGCGGACTTTTAGTGACAAAATTCATGTAAACAGTCTGTTGAGCTCAATTCACTATGGTATTTCCCATAAGTGGATCAATTAATACTTTTTTATATTTGTCAAATATAAGAATGAGGATTAGATTATATCCCGCGGTTACCGAGGGCTTTGACTTGACACAACGTACGAATGAGGAATGGTTTAAAACTTGAGACGTTACAGAGGGCTTTGACTTGACATGTGTGGTGGCCTGAGTGGGTCTGAGTTTTCCTTTAAACCTAGGTGGTCCACATTTCAAACACTTGCTACCGTGAATATGCCGGATACCTTGCTTTCCTTCTACAGATCATTATGTCGTCGTCCAATCTGGCTATGTACCATCGGATAAGTACGGTCCTTTTCAGGACCAAATAAAAATCACTCGTTGGAACAGATAGATATGCATCCATAATACATCCTCAATAAACTATATTAAGCAAAAAAAAAAAATCGTACTAGTTCAAGGTTCGAACCTACTACAATGCGACTTTGTTGACGCTACTCTAGCAATTCTTGATTTAGCCACCATAGCTATCGAGAACCATGGTGTATCGCTGGTACGTTTTGAATCTATTCGTAGCCCCAAGACACCTGTCCAAACGTAAGGTGGTGTTATTCAGAGCTGTGATCGTTTAAAACATGCATTATATTTGAGGTCATTGAAATAACACTGCCACTATCGATTTCTACTATATTCGCGAACATGTACTCAACGGTAAAGTTGTGTTAGCAACGACCTTAGGGTCATAAAGGAGCAGGTACTAATGTTTTTAGGATGACTATGATATACTCGTTAGTTGGGTTGCCTCTCTCCAAAAAAAATAAGGGGCTGGTGGACCACTCTGTATAAGCCAATTATTCTCACGTTTATTAATTATTTTTTTATTTGTGGCTGTATGAAAAATTGTCCGGGTTTTTGACGTCCTTTCTAGGAACCGCTCACTTAAAACTATATACATGGAAAACTACTTGGCTGAGTGTAATGACATTTTTATAAGTTATAGGCACAAGTATTGGTAGTGTAAATCTCGAGTTTGAAGTTTTTTCAAGTACCCAATAAAAACTTCTTATACCTTTTCTGAAGTAACGTTTTCTCAGCCGAGGATAAGCGTACGGCAGGAATTTTGGCCTCATTTTGAAGCTCTCATTCGTGATTATCGAAAACTACGACCACTGTAAACGTACAGTGTGATGACGAATTTATGAAGAGTAATATTAATGGGAGGTTTTGTGCGTTCTGACTCGTGCGATTAAAAGCGGGCGGGCTTGTGAAATCGGGTGAAGCGTTGCCGCGTTAAGTTGCAGTAGTTGCGGCTCGCAACGAACGAACACAGCTGTAAGTTTACTTTCAACCTTTGATTTTCTTTCCTCGTTGAAATTTCATTTTCCATCACCTTTTCATATAAGGACTTTGGACCTTCAATGGCAGGTTTAAAAGTGGTTTGCTTCCTAATTTGGAAATGTCATACTACACAATTTTTACATGGGCTATTTACATTATTTACATATCTTTACAATATTTTATTCGGTCAGTATTCTTCATCTGAAGAACCGCTCTGTTCCGATGAATCAGAACTGCTGTCATTCGTGTTAATTATGACTGGCTCGAAATGAGGGACATTTTCAGACAGTCCATCTTTCTCCCAGTAGTGGTCTTCAATGCTTTTAGCGTGTTTAATACATTGTTTCCAGAGTTTGGCTCTCGTCGTAAAACATTCATTGCTTCCATACTTCTACCATTTGGTAATATGCTAGCCATATTTGTTTCTGCTATTTTTCCTTTAACGTAAGCCCAAATAAGTTTGATTGGATTAAGCTCACAATGAGCCACTGGTAACCAAACAAGCTTTTCATCCGGTCGAAGTTGTTTGGTTAGTTGTTCCAGATTCTTCACTGGAGTTTGAAAATAAGACCTGGCAAGGACAATGGGCTCTGATTCAGTCACCTTGTTGTACTTGCCAACTCCAAGTGGTAGCGATATATTATTTGATGTTATCCAGGTTATAGTGATGTGATGTGGCCAATATGCAATAAACAGGAAGACTGAAAATAGCATGCGGACTTAGCCAGGTCACTCGCATTCCATTATACAACTGCCTAGGATGAGGGTACCCGGCAACGCTGCACTCGAATTCACAAGCCCACCCACTTTTAATCGCACGAGTCAGAACAAACCGGGAAAAGTCAGGGAATTTTGTAAAAAAAAAAGAAGAAAAAAGAAGAAAGAAAAAGAATTATTGAGGTTTGACAGTAATTTTTGGTTGTTATACCAGGATGATTACCGGTAACAAAAAAGTAGCTAATTTTACAAAAGAGTAACGAAAAGTAGCTAATTTTTATGTCTGGATAGTTGGAGGTAACGAAAATTCGCTGTGGTCGGTTTAAATCATTTAAACCCGCACCGCTAGGCTCACAGATTGTGATGAAGCTAGTTTCACGCAAGCGGCGCCGATTGCGTAGGCTTCCCCGTGCACGATCTCAAGGAAATGCATACTGAGGATACCTTCAGTGGTACTGTCTACATCGGTTCAACGTATATTTTCGGCATAAAGAAGAGAGTTTAATTTTGTGTGAAATGTTTTTCTGTATCATTCGAAAACCTGACTTTTTGCGAGACTTTTATTCGTGATATCATCCGAAACTCAACAGAAACCTCTCATTTCTGATATTGACCTATAAATTTGGATATCTCAAATTGAAGTCCAGAAATAATGCGATATAATTTATTGTCGTGATCTTGCGAAATGATACAGTTTCGAAAGAAAATCGCAAAAATGCTCCGAAATACATAGACGACGGTATATTTTAAAAATCTATCCGTCTCGTAAATTTGCGACATCCTGTTCGGTTAATTCGAAACTCCGTTATATGTCTATTTTTCCTTCGAACTTTGGTTCAATAGGGATGTAGCCTGAGAAAGTTCGCGCCAGATAGCGCTCGTGTAGTACTGGGTAAGCGCAAGGCGATCGTCCTATGTTTCCCCCAGTCAGCTACGAGGAATGTATAGATTGTGACCGAGTTTTCTAAGCTAAAGTAAATTATATCTTCTCTAATTTTACTCCAAGACTATATTAATTAATTCTATAGGTATATCCTCTAATATATTATGAACGATTTTCAGCGTTTAAGCGTTAAACAGCTGTAAAATGAGCTACGGACTAGAGGCGCTAAAACTAGTGGGTGGAGGGAAGAATTAGTAGGCTACAGCGGTAATAACAAAATTCTAACACGCTTTATTATTCAAATTATGAATAGGAGTCAGCATGCTTGAGTATTGTAGGCCCATATTGATAAATAGCCTAAATCTCCATAAGACTTAAATCATAAATAGAGATTTCCCGGTCAATGCATGTGAGATTTTCAAAGTGAAATGCCTTGTCCTGTTCGGATTCCACGTAAAGGGGAAGTCCTCTGTGCCTTATGATCTCTAGATTAACGGTCACGTAAAACTATAATCTTCCTTTTATAAATAGAGATTTAAATATTCACTGGCTCCCCTTGCTTATAGACTTCGATTCGTGTATTTTTTTTTTGGTTGATAGCGTACATGAAACGGTCTTGTTTTAAGGTAAACATAATCAAAGAAAGTTGATACCGGTATTGTTTACCTCAAAATGCATCGCAACATTTGGTTCTTTTGTAATTTGTCAATTTCTTAATACAAATCGTTTCCGTACCCCTTGGAAACGACTTAGGGGTACAGTATTTAAAAAGTTTGAGAATCCCTGTTTTAAGGCCATGAACTGTTTCCATTCATCTGGCTAACTTAGGCCTATGACTCAAGAATGTAGAAGTCAGTCACTACCGGTGCCACATTCTCCGTCGGGCAGATGTAAGTTGACGATTAATTCTGATTTCAGAAAACCAACCATAATACGTTTTTGACTGTTAATGTTGTGACATTTATTCTTGAAGTATTTGTCCGAGTATTGATGCCTTTGAAAATGGGAGTCACAAATGTTACATTCACTTCTTCCTGTATATTGACGATTTCTTCCCGTACCGTACTTCAATGGAGATAATTTATGCAGATTCCGATATTGTAGGCTTATCGTGGTAAACTGGCAATTTTCTTGTGTATGGCCTCTTCCTTATTTTTGTTGTGTTCGTGGTCCACGGAAAAAGCGATGGAACAGTGCCCGGTTTTAATCTTGCTCTCTCACCTTCAAATACAAACGCATAAATTCAGTGGTTGTTATCGATATGTCTATTCAGTTTATAGGTAGGAATTATTTCCCTTTGTAAATCACACTTGCCCAATACAGTTTTCGTGACGTCATCGAGTTGAAAACTATGGGAACACACTTTAATATTTTCGGTCAGATTTTCTTCACCGAAATGTTTCCTTCTAATAGCATGTAACCATTTCTTCCTCATTTCTTTATTTTGTGAAAATTGGTGACACGAAATCGGATTTCCCTGATTTTTGCAAAGAGGAACACTGCAATAGCTCGGCATAGTCACGAAATTAGCAATTTAAACAACTTAAATTCGTGGATATTAGCGGCATGAGAACACAGGAGACAAATGAAGAGCGCCTTGCGCTTACCCAGTGCAACAGCAGTGCGCTCTATCGGTGCTAGTTCTATACATCCCTATTGGATATATAATCTAACCGGTTATCTCGAAAACTTGTATAATTTGAATTCGAAAGAAAATGTGCCTCTTGTCGTATTATTCGTGCTATTCTCTCTGAATAATTCGTAATATCCGATACCTACTTCGAACGTTCATCTTCCAAAATCACATCCTCAAAACGGCCGGCTGAACGCACGACTTGCCTGCGGGAATCTCGTCAAACGGACCGAGATCGACGCCAGTTGCGTAGGCCATAAAACCCGTGCCCGGTCGCGAACTTGTCTACGAGGACTGCGGGAATCCTGTCAAAGGTGGTTGGGCACCCATCACGAAACATACCGAACCCTACTAGCCACTTCTCCCATTACCGTATACTTAAAAGTGTACGGGGAGCGAGAAGTGCATCAACCCACTTAGAAATAACAGACTTACGTAGCATCGCGATACTCTTTCTTTTCGTGATCCACCGTGAACTTCCAACCACAGCATAGGGACAGCGGGAATCACGGCGCCGACCATACAACATGTCCATAACTGCTCGTGAATTTTAACCATGCCCAACCTCGAGCTTGCCTCCGCCATTCTACCAGGACAGGCCGACAATCGTTGAACGCCGATTGCATACTATCGCGTTCTCAGTGTCCAACCGCGAGGACAACGTGAATCTCGTAAAACGACCGAGGGCGGCAGCGATTGCGATACATCACGATATTTCTCCGCTTTCGATGACGAGTGCAACTGGATTCCTGTCAAACGGACAGCAAGCGGCGCCGATTGCGTAATAATACTATATTTTTCCGTGCCCGACCCCAAGGACAATAGAAATCTCGTCGAACGACTAAAAGTGACACCGATTATGTAAATCGCGATTTTTCTCCGTGTTCGATCGTGAAAACTACAAATCGCGTCAAACGGCTGAGACCAGCGCCGATCGTGTAACGTCTCGATATTTCTCCGTACTTGACTGCGAAGACATGATTCGGTGACAATCACGTAACGTCGCATATATTTCGTGATCTTCCGCGGGGACAAAGGAAATCTCCCCAAACGGTCATGATCAGAGCAACTTCTTTGTAATCATAACTTCTTGTACATAAGACGGCATGTAAACTTAAACAACTCATTTGATATTAAATATCTAATGTTAGAATAAAATGTATCAGTTGACAGTTTCTAGATACTTTTATTGTGATTGACTAGAAAGTAAGAATTGGTGATTGATTCCTTTCTTCACAGTTTTTTTTAAATTGATGTTAGCAAATTAACATTTATTGTGAAAATGTGTTCCTGTTCTTATCATAATAAACATTATTTATTACAGTAAAGAACTGTTTTTTAAATTTATTTTTTGTTATTTGTTTTTATACTTTTAAAGAAACGTGTTAATTTATACAGAGAGCTACATGTAAGTCCGGTTTATATAATGAAACATTGCTCGGATATTTATCACTATTATTTTCATCTACTACAACATTTCTCCTCGCGTCTAAGAATAGCCTTGCACAAATAATTGGTCTAAAATAAGTTTTTCTAACTTAATCTTAATCGATCATACAGAAGAACGTTTCCTAAAGGTAAATGCACTTTTGCTAGGTTTGGAAAACCTAAGGAACAGCGAGGTAAATGTCGTCCCTGTGGTTAATGAATGTTCTATACTTTGCTCTGGATAATCGGGAAAAGTCAGGGAAATATACGACTCTGCGGTCAGGGAATTTCTTAAATTTTGGTCTGGAAACCCTGGAAAAGTCCGGGAAATTTGAAATCCTGAAAGCGTATCAACCCTGATATTACTCTTCATAAATTCGTCATTACGCTGTAAGTTTACAGTGGTCATAGTTTCCGATAATCACGAATGAGAGCTTCAAAATGAGGCCAAGTTTCCTGCTGTACGTTTATCCTGGGCTGAGAAAATGTTACTTCAGAAAAAGTATAAGAACCTTTTATTGGGTGGTTGAAAAAAATTCAAACTTGAGATTTACACTACCAATACTTGTGTCTATAGCATATAAAAATGTAATTACCCTCAGCCAAGTAGCTTTCCTTATATATAGTTTTAAGTGAGCGGCTCCTAGAAAAGACGTCAAAAACCCAGACAATTTTGCATACAACCGCAAATAAAAAAATAATTATTAAACTTGAGAATAATTGGCTTATATAGTCTAACGCAGAATGAAACAAGGAACATATTGGTATAACTCATTTTTCAATAGGTTTGTTGGTTTGTAATTAAGGCCTAAACTCTAGTTTCCATAATAAAAAAATCCTATAATAGTGGGACTTGGCTTCGAGACCACTGGACCCCAGCCGAGTCAGTTATTATTTCCACTTACTTGTGCTAGGCTCCTCTCTGTCATCTACCTATCGACCTCCCCTAGTCAACTCTTGTTCTCTTCCAACCCCGACTGTATTAGGGTATCCGAAATCTAGGGAGTCTTTCATTTTTCTGCCTTAACTGGCCCTAACATCATGTATCCTGATACCCTCATTCTTCGAGGGGTCAGCATTATTCTTTTAGTTTCATGGCATCTCATGCCTTCTACACAAGGCCCTAAAGAAGGCAGGGTGTGTGTATCTCCTCCACACATGGTGCACCCTGGATAGGGCTACACCTTCGTCTTTTGAGCTCGGGAGTTAGCGACTGTGAGGGGTTCCAGAGCTGTATCCATTTTCCCCTTTTTTATTGACCTTGGGGTGGACCCTCTCCTCTTTCCCTTTTCTATCTGCCTTTCAAGGCTCTAGTAGTTTCCAAGTACTCAATACTCATTCTTCAAAGATTGATTCTTGTTTTCAGGGGCTGAACAGCAAGGTCATCTGCCCTTCGAAGACAGAGAGCATTTGTTTTACGTCATTTATTTCCCTTATTCGTTTCTTTCTTTTATTTTTATCATTTCCTTCTTAGTTGCAATTCAGTAATTAGTTTAGCCTAGTTGTAGATTTCATTTCATCATGTTTCACCATCACCTAAACCACTAAGGGTAGATAACCTAGATGTTTCACCCCTTTAAACAACAAATACCTTCATCATTGAGGGTGTAAGGTGCACCATGCATGGTGACAACACACACCCTACCTCCTTTAGGGCCTCTTACAGAAGGCAGAAAAAAGGACAAAATGAGGTCTGATCCCACAAAAATTAGGGCGTCAGGAAAGAGAAAGACAAGAGCCACTTAAGGCACAAAATTGAAAGACATCACAGGCCTCCAATACCCTAATAACGTTGGGGAACAAGAGTTGACAGGAAAGATAAAAGAGAGGAGCCAACCCACATCCCACTAGTAGTAAGCCCGTGGTGGTGGGGCATGAAAAGAAACATTAAACAATTTCATAATAATTTATGTATCCTTCAAGTGTTACGGTAAAGAAAAAACCTTGGTACCATAGCCCGTGAAGGGCCTAGGACTACCAAGCGACTGCTGCCCAACCATTTCGCCTGAATATTATAGAGTGACGCGTGGTCAGCGCATCGGGTCCCCTCAACTGTTAATCTTGGTTTTCGTGACCGGGACTGCCTACTTGTCTGATAGCTACTCAATTGTCCTCATGAGGCGGAGTGCACCCCGTTCCCGCTCATTAGTTTCTACAATTCCTGACAGAGCTGGGAATCGAACCTTGGGGCCGGCCTTCCAAGTGTTAATACACATCAGAAATGTCATTCTAAACCATACTAATTACTAGAAATCCTAAAACAATATTCAAATATGAGCAGTGTCGTTTCATTAAAACTCTGTGAAACAGTTCGGTTGTGTAGCTTCAGTTGTGTTTCTTTAGCAAATATTGATGCTCCTCCTCTTCTTCTGAAGCCTTCTCAGTCAAATCCTTCAAGAATGATACTGTATTAGTAATTTTATTATTATTATTATTATTATTATTTATTAAAATGTTACAAATGCACACATTTAAAAAAATTCAGAATAACTGTACACATTTTATGAATTTCCTTACACTTCCTACTTCTTGTTTAACCTGTAAATTTACAATTATTGAATTATATTGTTACAATATGATAAAGACAGGTCGAAATAGGATATCAAATTCATACAGAGCAGGAAGAGATATCACATATGCCACTAAAAGGTGCAACCTTGTGTGTGGCAAGCATATCATTGATTACTATTTCAAAAAAAATTGTATAATGATTTAGCCGAATAACACGTTCTATGTAAATGATGTATACACTAACAAATAATGAATAAGAAGGAACATTTAATTTGCGTTTGCATAAACTTGTAGTCTCAACTAATTATATTTTCAATTTTAATTTTGTTTTCTCTGAGAAAATGTTTTCTATGCATCTTCAGGTTTGCATGATTTCCTTTAAATTCTTTTAATTTAATTGGGAGAATGTTATACTGTATAATTTTGGTGAGAAATACAGAAAGTTACGTTTGGCTATACTTAACTTAGGTTGATATAAAATAAGAGTGATTCTCTGTAATACTTCTGGTTTCATGTCCGTGACTAACAAATTGAATTCTATTTCTATCTTTAAAAATGTATATATATATTTCAAAAGTATACAATTGTTTAATGTTGAAGACCCTTGTCTCAGCATACAGTCTCATAGTCGGATATAATCTATCTTTCTTCAACATTATTCACAGTATGAGATTCTGCACTATCTGAACACTTTTTAGTACACCATTACCAGAAGTGAGGGAAAAAACTGGACATTTTATTATTCAATTAACAAATTTGGAGAATAATTGATTCAGACACACACAAATGCAACTTTCATAATGAGAAAACAAGACTAGGAACATCGGTCAAATTTATCATACTAATTTTAAAACTTTCAATTTAATATTGGAAGAAAACATGGACTAAACCCTAAAATAATATTTTATGAAATTAATTAATGACATAGATGCTCTTCCTACTCTGAAGCCATCCCAGTTACATCATTAATTGACTTTTACATTCAAGCAGATTGTCTACTTTATTAAACACCTTTGATAGTGGGGAGACGTTCGATTTATTAATAACCCAGCCAATTGCCACAAAACAAATCACACATTTTATCATACATCCACCGCACAAACTATGAGAACTGGACAGATTTATATATAAAATACATCACAAGATGAACTAAATAAACAATTTTTAAAAGTTTCATGAAATGTAATCTGACATTCTACCAAAAGAGTTCATAAGTACATTCTACAAAAAGCTCTTTACATGAAATTAAATGCATTAACTCCCAGTGTCCTCATATTATGACACCTAAATCACATGGCTATAAAAAAGTTTTTTTTTTCCTTATTCCAGGGCAATTATTATTGCAAGTATGCTAAGGTAACTTCATTTTTTCAATAATTATGAAGTTAACAATGAGATAGTTTAACTATTAAAAGTATTGTACAATTGAAATTCTCTCATGACCTGTATTTTTGTGGTTTGCACGTTCCCATAACTTAACGCACTATTTTCATTAAATGTGCATGAGACGAAAACCTGCCTTTGACACTCAACAATTTCGTTAACGCACATAATAGATGATTTTCATACCATTTTTCTTAATCTGTCACCTAGGCACACACATTGATGACACATGACATCACATTAGTGTTGCCAACATGTAAGATACAAAATACACCACCACATATGGTCGGTCATACGCGTGACAAAATCCAGGGGTACATATATGACTCGTTACCTAGCAATTATTGGTCTCGAGAAATACTACACAATTAGTACCATTTGTGAGGGGTTGGCAATGCTGTACCTGTGCATAATTCACACAGATAATGGCGACTTAGTTGGAATTTTACTATATAAGTCGTGATCTAAGATGGAAGGCTGGTGGGTTCTAGACAGCAGAGGAGCAAAAAACATTTTCAGATTTATTTTGAATCATTACAGAAGGTATTTATGAAAGCCTCCGTGGCTTAGGCGACAGCACGCCGGCCTCTCACCGCTGGATCCGTGGTTCAAATCCCGGTCACTCCATGTGAGATTTGTGCTGGGCAAAGCGGAGGCAGACAGGTTTTTCTCCGGGTACTCTGGTTTTCCCTGTCTCAATTTCATTCCAGTACCACTCTCCACTATCATTTCATTTCATCTGTTATTCATTTAGTCATTGCCCCAGGGGAGTGCGACAGGCTTTGGCAGCCGGCACAGTTCATATCCTCGCCGCTAGATGGGGCTTCATTCATTCCATTCCCTGACCCGGTCGGTTGACTGGAAGCAGGCTGTGGATTTTCATTTCACAGAAGGTATTTATGGCTATTTCAGTAGTTTAGAAAATTCTATCATGCTTTCTCGTCTTATCTACTGTACCCGTAAATCCGGAAAGTAGCTTGTTGGAATATCCATAGCCCCAGCTGGATTGCCTATTTCTAACAGCACCGTCAAATTACTTCATTAGAAATCTCTCCAATAAGGTCTTTAGGGATTTACATACAGCAGTTACAAGAATATTGTGGATAAACAACAAACTACACGGGGCACACTTGCCTTTACTTACGTGTCTCGGGGAATGGGAACTCAGCTTCGCCTACAATACATCCACAATACTCTAATCCTTTTTATAATGAATCACACGTCAACGACGAAAGACAACGAACTGTGCAAATTTATTAACAAGTGTAAACTAATCTAATATAAACAAAAATAATAATAAACTATTCTAAAGAACAAACAAAAAAAAACACCATACAATCATACACACTTCTCTTCCACTACACGTCTTACTGCAATTACTGTGTTATAAATTACAAGCATAAACATTTTGAAATATCTAGGCCTACTGTACGTGAAGAAAACGTTTAACAGAGGCTCCTACATTCATAACATTCCTTACAACTGGTTACCTCTTCCGCCATGCGTCTAGAAATGCACCTGCATTGGCCTGATTCATCAATGAACGCTAGCAAAGTGCTACGCTGTAAAACTGTTCCATTTACAAGGCAGTGGCTGACCATCTGGCTACACATTATATAATAACATGACCTCGACTGCTAACGGTTAATCTTTCTGTTCACATTTGCTTGTATCATTGCTGTCTGGCTCGCGTCTAAATGCCTCGAATAAGAGTTACATTCTGCCATTACAAAAACGCTCGTAACTTAAACAAGTCTCTACCAATCATACTGAAATTTTAATACACACTATCATTCATACTCCGTAATCGTTCTAGACCGACTAGGTTGAACAGTTACTCTTAACAGGTGGCAATCATCCATACAAAAACATTCTGTTAATTAATCCTAATGAAAATTATTTAAATAATTAAATCATTATGGAAAATATTTACAAGTAATTTGTTCATAATAATAGACAATATTTAACGTTGTTAACACGTTACCTTCGAGATTCTGGAATCTCTGTTACTATACAACTTGCAATTAGCTATTTACAATGTTTCTCCACATAAACATTTGGTAATACTCTTTAGCTTTCATATACTGCTCACACATCGTCTTATATAGGTTTCTTTACATTGTCGATCTAATACAGTCGACTGACAAAGGTTAACTGTACGTATTTACACAACTCCGGGTTTAATAAAATTTAATAATAGTATCAATGACAACAGACAGTAGTGGCTACGCTGGCTAAAGCGCAGCATTAGGTCATGGGGCCAAGCTCTCTGCTGACTCGGTAGACGCGTGGGTTCGAGCCCCACCGTCGGCCGTCCTTGAAATGGTTTTCCGTGGTTTCCCATTTTCAACACCAGGCAAATGCTGGGACGGTACCTTCTGACGGGCCTCGGCCGCTTCCTTCCACATCCTTGCCCAATTTCATTCACCATCATTCATTTCATCTCTCATTAACTCCTCTCATGAGGTTGGCGTCAGGAGGGGCATCCGGCCGTAAAAACCATCGCCACAAAGACTTCCATCGCATCTCATCCCCGACCCCGTTGGAAAACGGGAATAATAAGGGGTAGACATACAATAGTATCAATGACATGAGTAGACAATCGTTCTCTAATTGCTTTCCGGTTAAACCCTTCTGTCAACACAGCTAAAACGTTACTTCACATGAACTGGACTTCTTGTATACGACGACTCTTATCATGATCCATGCCTTTTCTTATCAAAGAACAATAATTTCATTGACTTCCCTTAAAATGTGGAACCTCCTTCGCACGAGCTCTCCATAGCTCTACAAATCCTCATATAACAGCATATATGGCAAAAGCAATTATCATCCACTATGTTAAACAATAACGTGCGTCAGGCCTCGGCAGCCGGCACAGTTTGGTGTATTCTTGGAATACACGGTACGAGAGATTATAATTTTCAATGCTTTTGCATGTTCTTTCTTTCCTCTTTGTCAAACACCAACAGTGATCTTTTGTTTTCTCTTAGGTGTTCAGGTCGCTTATATCTTTTATGAGTCTGTTCTAGATATATATTCTCTGTGACTCACCTAGCGTCATCTAGCAGCGAATCTCTGAAGCTCTTCAACTCTTCCTGGTGCAAGAGGACTTACTTATCCATTTGGCCACCAGATCCTGTTACCATCGCCAGCTATTTTCTCCTTGAGCAAGAGGACTCTGTCTACTTTTTTACTCACCTTGCTGCGCTAGTATCGCCTGTTATCAACTCTTTGAAGACCAGCTCATCAAGAGAAAATAATTTTTTGTTATGAAGTTGGCAATGTTTATATGTTCTCCTTTTGTCTCCCATCCCCACTCTTTTTCCCTTCCTTGGACCCTCCGTGCTCCGTTGAGCATGTCTCACTTCTCAGTCGGCAGTTGACTCGATCAGTTAAGGCTCCTCTCGAGCCAGCCTCCTCAAACCAAGAGGCATACTCTCTTCTACGCCATGTTGACAAAGTAGTTATCGTCAAAGGGAACTTCACTTTCAACATGAAATCAAGATAAGTACCATCTTAAAGTTTTAACCTCATCTTCATGGTTTTAACTTTCACGTGCTTTTAACGATACTTTTATAGACAGTGTGAGATTATTTATTTTGGGGCAAAAATCATTCTTCGTGGGATTTGCCATGTTGAGCTTTTGTTCGTACAAGCCAACCTTACTAGAAAAGAGCTTTTCTTAAGCTATTCAAATGAGAAATCCTCTCACCACGTGGGATATTATCTAATACCCGCTGTCTATAATTCACCAAGCTAGTTCCTCCGTTGGATTTTCTTAACCCCATTTTTCTACTAAGGTCGTTCTGGAACCTTCTAGATTTTGTATTTCATCTACAAGTCCTGCCGTTATGAAATTTTCACTTACTTGTGAGAATGCTATTTAAAATTGAAGAATCTCACTTCTGAATTAAAGCTCAATAGCGAATTTTCGTCCACCGTTGGATGTTCTTGGCGCATTTAACTGTAATCCACCATTTTCTCCAGCAATAGACTTTCGTTCATCTAGTGCAACCAGTCAGTTTTTTTCAAATTGAAATAACTTTCTTTGCCAAAAACTTTCGTGTTTCTATAGTGAACTTTTCATATATTTCAACGAACTATAGTGAAAACCAGTGCTTGTTCAACTTTCTACCGCGTCGCGATCGTCCGTTTACATAGAAATAAAGCCATGAACATTTTTCCTCAATCCCTATTTCTCTTTCCTAAACCTCTTACTAACAATCTGTAACAAACTTTTAAATTTAGGTCTGTTTCAACGAGGTGTCAATCTATAGATGTGCCCTCCCATTTTTTCTCATGTGTAATTAATTAATTTCTGTATAATTACGTGTTAAGCGCACGTTTCAAACTTACATTGTTTCTCCCTTCTGATCAGGGAAAACAATTCTTTCAACTCTTGAGTGAGTTATTTCTAGGTCTCACGAAAAGGAAACTCCCCCATTTGGTTCGTGATTCCCATTTAAAACATAGGAGGTCGAGAACCTTCCTTTTGATTATCTCTTCAGGTTTCACAGTCAGGGACCTGCCCTTATTTGCATAATAACCAGCATTAATTCTGTATAAATATAAGAAGTTGTAGGAACTTCTATCTTATTTTTCATGTTTTCTTATTGTTATTTTAGAAGTTTTCACTCTTTCTAGAATATTCTCTCCGGAATTTCTTAAGGTACACTCTTTGTACTCCTATTAACGTTCAAACTTTAATTACTTCATTGGTTATTTGTTTAAATCTTATAAAGATTTTAGAAACATCTAAGGTTTTAAACCTTGTAAATTGTCAATTGCCTGGAGCAAACGTTTAATGTTGAGAGGTCTGTGACCCCATTTGTCAAAAAGTTCAAATGAACTATGTTTGTCAAAAATATATTACATACTTATTAAATTCATTATCCTTCTTTGAATTGTTTAATAAATTAAATATTTGTTTTTGGATTTATCATTTCGCAAGTACAACGATTAGGCAAGATTTTGTCTTCCTTGGCTCTTCCTACTCAATGTTATTAAATTCATTAAATTTTGCACTTGAGCAAGAAATCTTAGTTTCCACCTCACTAAAGTTTCTTTTAGCTTTAATAGCTAATTCTAATTGGCCAGTAAGGCAAGTAAAGCTCGCTAAGCCAGCTACCTGCTTGTGGAGATCCTCTCCGAAAACTTATGGTCAGTTTTCCAAAAGATAAGTGTTTCTTTTTGTCTAAACTTTTAGCCGGCTCCTCGCTGAGTAAAAGCTTAGCCATTTCTAAATGCAACCATTGGTTCATTCAACAAAATTACTTCCCCAGGTGTAATCTTTTATCATTCTCCTTCTTGGAAGCACTTGGTTGCCTTTTCAAGAATTCCACAACTTTGAAAATTGGAAATACCAAATCTGATTTAAATTATTGGCATTCTTCGAATTATTTTGAAAAAACGAATTGCTTTGAAAACCCATACAACAAATTTGTTACTATCAGTCTTGCCAGACCATGCTTGGGAGGAAATACACTAAAGCCTCTCTCTTGCAAATCGCCCAAGTCCTAGCTGCGGTTCCCGTTAGCTTCGACCAAGCTCGTACCTACTTTAGGTATCCGAGAGTTAATTTTCAGTGGCAACTGCCTCTAAAGGTACTTAAAGTTAAAATTACAACTTTTGTGGAACTCTCCTCCTATTTTTCTATCCTTTTTCTCCAATCCAAAACCTACTTCCCTTTTTTTTTTAATCATCTTCCCTTGGTGGGTGGGTTATTCCTTATCCAATAATCTACCCAAAAATTGGTCCCAGAAACCCGGGAGAGTCCATTTTCCATTTTTTCTTTTTAAAAAGTGTCATTTGACAATACTTTGCAAATTATTAATATCTGCTTTGAATTTTTCAGCTATAACTACATCATGCAAAGCCTGTGAAGGGGAAAGAGGCTGCTCCTGTCTCCTTTGGTGTGTCCCGTTCTTTCTACTTATTTGCTGCTGCCAGCTTGACAGCATTTCCAAGGTTCCACAGTTTCGTGAGTTACATTTCAATCTACCTTCTTTAACATGGCTCCTACTGATAAGGATAAGGATGAAAAACTTACTTCTAAACGAGCATCCTATAAAGGGCAAATTACCCGATTCAGAAAGTACATAAAAGAATTGGATCCCTCAGAAGCTCAATTAGACTTGTTGAAACATCGTGTAAGGGATTTTGAACGTTCTTATGAAAACTACTGCAACATTCAAACTGAAATAGAAACTTGCATGCTCAATCAAACAGAAGATCGAGTCGAAGTAGAAAACCAATATTACGAAGGCATAGGTTCTGCTTTCAAAATAATACGCCAACTCGAAGAGGAGCAGAAAAAGGACGCTTCTGTTCTTGGTTCCCTTCACGAACCACAAACTTCTTTCCGTGAGGGTACTCACAAGCCCAAACCAACTTTACCGAAAATTGATTTACCCCATTTTTCTGGAGATGAATCTGCTTGGGATTCTTTCTATGAATTATTTTGCTCCCTTGTTCATGACAATGAAGACATTCAAGTCATTTACAAGTTTCATTATTTGAGATCTATTCTCCGAGGTCAAGCTTTGCAGTTGGTCGAAGCACTTCCTCTGCGTGCCGAAAATTACCCCATTGCCTTTAACTTATTAAAGGAAAGATATGGAAATTTACGGTTACGTATTCAGCGCCATATAAAGGCTCTATTCAATCTACCTGCGTCACAGCACAATGACGTCACTAGTTTACGTACTCTAGTTGACACTGCACAACTTCACGTTAAGGCTTTGTCCCTATTAGATCAACCTACTAATTATTGGGATACTTTCCTAATACATTTAGTGGTTTCCAAAGTTGATGCTGCTACCCTCAAAGCTTGGGAAATTGAACTTTCTAAAGAAGACGACTACACTTACGAGCATTTAGTTACTTTCATAAATGCTAGATGCCAACTTTTAACCGCTCTAGCTAATCAAAGTGAACCTTCATCTCCTAGTTCCAAATTCGAATTAATGTCCATCAAACCCAAAAGTGAACGCTCAGCGTCCAATACCCAAAAACCCGGGCTCAGCTCATCCAAATTTAAATCAAACACTACTGGTTACCCAACTAGGTCTAGTGAACGTCGTGTTGCTAGCTCTATTGTTTTAAACACGCAAAGCGAACCTCGCAAAAGTTTAAATGAACCTGTAAAGTGCATACTTTGTAAAGATCCCCATGCCCTATACCTCTGCAAATCCTTTAAAGAAATGTCAGTCGACGACAGACGAAAATTAGTCGCTCAAAACAAACATTGTTTCAACTGCCTAGCGCCCACGCATTCTGCTTCTAATTGCAAGTCCACAAGACTTTGCTACCATTGTGAAAAGGCTCACCATACTTTGCTACATCGTCATGATCAGGCTAGGTCATCGACGGCATCTACTTCTCCGAAAAATGATAGTGCTAACAGTTCTAATGCGTCATCGTATATTCAGAATGCCAAGTCATTCGCAGTGCTCAAGTATTGTTGTCTACTGTCCAAATTGAAGTTCAGGATAACTTTGGCAACTGGGTCCGTGCACGCGGTCTTCTAGATTCAGCGGCAACTCATGATTTTGTGTCTAATTCCTTGATTAGAAAACTAGGCCTGCCCGTAAACCCCACTTCTATCAATGTGTCGGGCATCAACAGCTCAAAATCGCAAGCTTTACAATTCTCAAAACTAACCATAAGAGATATTTGTCATAGAAACAATTTCTTTAAACTTAATTGTCTAATTCTCAATAGCATTGGAGAAGACACTCCAAGTCACTCTGTGGATATTTCAGGGTTAAACATTCCCTCGCATTTAAGGCTAGCCGATCCTTCGTTCAATATGCAGAACCCTATTGACATACTCTTTAGTGCCAATGTTTTTTGGAATTGCCTACGTAAACAGGTTCGTAAGTTATCCTCAAACGTGGTCGCCAGAGACACTAATTTTGGATGGATCGTCACAGGGCAACTTCCCCATTATTCTCTCCAACCTGCATCGCAATGTTATTTCTCCAACACTGACCTGGAACAGTTTTGGAGGCTTGAAAGCGTTGATTCTCCTAATGTGACCTCTTCAGAAAACGAATTATGTGAGCAACTTTTTTTGAACACCACCACTCGTTCTTCTGATGGCCGGTTCGTTGTTCAAATGCCAAGATTACACAATCCTCCCAAACTTATCAACTCTCAGCCTAAAGCTCGCAAAGCTCTCTTTGCTATCGAGAGCAAATTCAAAAAAGAACCCCTTGTCAAACAGCAGTACACTGATTTCATGGATGTGTATGAAAGCTTGGATCATATGGAAGTTGTTGACAAATCTGATGATGAATCGCACCCCCCAATTGAAACGGTTTATTTAAATCATCATCCCGTGTGGAAGAACCCTCTTGTAAAAGATAAAATCCGAGTTGTTTTCAATGGTTCATCGCCCGACGTTAATGGCAACAGCCTTAACGACAATCTTTATTCTGGTCCTGCTATTCAGTCAGATCTATCCGCTATACTTTTAAACTTTCGGTTATTTCCCATAGCTGTTATAGCCGACATAAAACAGATGTACCGTCAAGTGTTAATTCAACCAGAAAAACGAGATCTTCAAAGAATCTTGTGGCGTGATGAAATCAGTAAGCCCATTAAGGTATTTCGCTTGAAAACGGTTACTTACGGCTTAAAACCCTCTGCTTTCCTTGCTATCCGATCCCTACACTTGCTAGCCTCACAAGATGGTCATTTATTTAATTCCAAAGCCTCTGAAGCACTAACTACGTCATTCTATGTTGACGATTATTTGCAGTCCTTCCCCTCTTTGGAGGAGGAAGCTTCTTTTGTGTCTTTAGAACTTCAGGCATTGTTAAGGAATAGAGGTTTCCCACTTCATAAGTGGAACTCAACTCCCCTGAGTTTCTTGCTCAGTTTCCCATCGAAGACGTAGATCCTTCTTCTGTCGAAATTTGTGGAAACTCCGAATCTATAAAAACTCTAGGAGTTCACTGGTGCACTAGCACTGACACTCTTATCTATAATGTTTCGCTCGCAGAAGAGCTTCCTAATACAAAATGACAAATCCTATCTGAAATTGCAAAAATTTTTGATCCGCTTCAATTCTTTGCCCCAGTTATCGTTATAGCCAAACTCTTCATGCAAGAGCTGTGGTTGCTTAAATGTGAATGGGATGATACTGTCCCTCTTTCTTTTCTTAATCGTTGGCTCTCGTTTCGCAGCAATTTGCTGGATCTTTCCCTTATTGAAATTCCTAGGAATTTAATCAGCTCTCATTCTAATGCATCCTTTTTCCTTCATGTGTTCGCGGACAGTTCTGAAAAAGCTTATGGTTGCTGTGCATATTTAGTTCATCACGATTCACTCTATGGATCTCCAGTTTCCAACCTTGTTTGTGCCAAATCGAAGGTCGCTCCTCTTAAAACTATCACTTTGCCTAGGCTCGAACTGTGCACTGCACTCATGGCTGCAGAACTTGTTAAAAAACTACGGGAAGTATTAAAGGTCGAATTCTTGCAAATCTATCTCTGGAGCGATTCCATGATCACCCTTTCTTGGATCGCCAAGAACCCCTCTCACTGGCAAACTTTTGTTGCAAACAGGGTTTCCAAAATTCAAACTCTTTCTTCTGGATGTCAATGGAGGCATGTGCCCAGTGCGGATAATCCAGCCGATATTATCTCTCGTGGTTGTTTACCCTCTCAATTGGCAGCTTCCCAATTGTACTGGCATGGGCCCTCGTGGCTAATCGAAGACTCTTCTTCATGGCCTTCTAAACCTCCAGTTACAAACTCCAACGTGCCCGACGCTAAAGTACCTCTATCTATTGCTTCGTGTCTTGTTTCCAACGCTTCTCATCCCTTGTTGTCCCGCTATTCTTCTTTTCATAAATTAATACGAATTATCGCCTATCTCCTTAGATGGAAATATTTAGTGGTTGACCAACCGCTCCTCCCCAAACCACACCTTACCAATCATGAATTGAATCTCGCTACCATTAAGGTTTTACAACTAACACAGCAAGAAGCCTTTTCTTCTGAATTATCTTTGCTTTCTTCTAAAAGAGATCTTCCCAAATCCAGCCGTCTTCGTGCTTTAGCCCCGTTCCTTGATGACCATGGGTTACTCAGGGTAGGTGGAAGGCTCTCGCAATCTTTACTCTCTGAGGACAAAAAGCATCCCGTCATTTTGCCTTCCAAACATCACGTAACTTCCTTAATTATACGTGACTTTCATTATCGTAATCTTCATGTTGGTACACGCACTCTGCTTTGCCTCTTAAGGGAAAGGTACTGGATTATAAATGGAATTCATGAAGTTTCTTCTGTAATTCACAAGTGCATTCCTTGTTTCAAAGCGAAACCTAAAATCAAAACTCAATTAATGAGCGATCTGCCCTCTTTTCGCTCTTCTCCTATACGCCCATTTGCTTTAACTGGTGTGGACTATATGGGTCCGTTCCAATATCAACGAAATTCTCCTGAAGCTAAACGCAAATTGTTTGGTAAGCTTTATGTTTCTCTCTTTGTTTGCATGGTTACTGGCGCAATCCACTTGGAACTAGTAACGAATGCTTCTACTTCTTATTTTTTATCAGCTGTCTCTCGCTTCACCGCTAGGCGTGGTGTTCCTTCAGAGATGTTCTCTGATAACGCTTCCACTTTTCAGGGCGCAGCTTCCCTTTGGAAGAAAGCTCTCACTTCCTCTCCTGCCATGGAACAAATTTCTAATTTTTCCTATTCAAAAGGTTTTAAATGGCGCTTTATACCTCCCTACGCTCCTCATCACGGTGGTAGGTGGGAATCTTGCGTAAAGCTCACTAAACATCATTTAAGAAAAGTCTTAGGTAATCGAATTCTGACTTATGAAGAATTCAATTCACTGTCTGTTCTGATTGAAGGTGTTGTTAATTCTCGCCCTTTAACTCCGCTTTCCAATGACCCTGATGACCTACTTCCACTCACCCCTGGTCACTTCCTTATCGGCACTTCTCTTTCTGCCCCTCCTCCTCTTCCCAATTCTTACAGGGATTCTAATCTACCTATCGCTTGGCGTAAACTTGAAGCCCTCCGTAATTCTTTTTGGAAGAGGTGGAACTTGGAATATTTAACTTCCTTGCAACGGAGACAGAAGTGGTTTATTTCCAGTCCCGACATTAAAGTGGGAGACTTGGTCTTGGTTAGGGATGTTTCTCCCCCTCTAGTCTGGATCTCTGGTAGAGTGACCGAGTGTTATCCTGGAAGAGATGGGAGAGTCAGGGTGGTCAGAGTCTTGACCACTAACGGTCCGATTACAAGAACCCTGTCTTTGATCGCTCCTCTTCCCTTAAATGTCTAACTGCTTATTTGTTCTCTGTTGGTGTTTTACCCCTCCCAGTATGGTGTATTCTTGGAATACACGGTACGAGAGATTATAATTTTCAATGCTTTTGCATGTTCTTTCTTTCCTCTTTGTCAAACACCAACAGTGATCTTTTGTTTTCTCTTAGGTGTTCAGGTCGCTTATATCTTTTATGAGTCTGTTCTAGATATATATTCTCTGTGACTCACCTAGCGTCATCTAGCAGCGAATCTCTGAAGCTCTTCAACTCTTCCTGGTGCAAGAGGACTTACTTATCCATTTGGCCACCAGATCCTGTTACCATCGCCAGCTATTTTCTCCTTGAGCAAGAGGACTCTGTCTACTTTTTTACTCACCATGCTGCGCTAGTATCGCCTGTTATCAACTCTTTGAAGACCAGCTCATCAAGAGAAAATAATTTTTTGTTATGAAGTTGGCAATGTTTATATGTTCTCCTTTTGTCTCCCATCCCCCACTCTTTTTCCCTTCCTTGGACCCTCCGTGCTCCGTTGAGCATGTCTCACTTCTCAGTCGGCAGTTGACTCGATCAGTTAAGGCTCCTCTCGAGCCAGCCTCCTCAAACCAAGAGGCATACTCTCTTCTACGCCATGTTGACAAAGTAGTTATCGTCAAAGGGAACTTCACTTTCAACATGAAATCAAGATAAGTACCATCTTAAAGTTTTAACCTCGTCTTCATGGTTTTAACTTTCACGTGCTTTTAACGATACTTTTATAGACAGTGTGAGATTATTTATTTTGGGGCAAAAATCATTCTTCGTGGGATTTGCCATGTTGAGCTTTTGTTCGTACAAGCCAACCTTACTAGAAAAGAGCTTTTCTTAAGCTATTCAAATGAGAAATCCTCTCACTACGTGGGATATTATCTAATACCCGCTGTCTATAATTCACCAAGCTAGTTCCTCCGTTGGATTTTCTTAACCCCATTTTTCTACTAAGGTCGTTCTGGAACCTTCTAGATTTTGTATTTCATCTACAAGTCCTGCCGTTATGAAATTTTCACTTACTTGTGAGAATGCTATTTAAAATTGAAGAATCTCACTTCTGAATTAAAGCTCAATAGCGAATTTTCGTCCACCGTTGGATGTTCTTGGCGCATTTAACTGTAATCCACCATTTTCTCCAGCAATAGACTTTCGTTCATCTAGTGCAACCAGTCAGTTTTTTTCAAATTGAAATAACTTTCTTTGCCAAAAACTTTCGTGTTTCTATAGTGAACTTTTCATATATTTCAACGAACTATAGTGAAAACCAGTGCTTGTTCAACTTTCTACCGCGTCGCGATCGTCCGTTTACATAGAAATAAAGCCATGAACATTTTTCCTCAATCCCTATTTCTCTTTCCTAAACCTCTTACTAACAATCTGTAACAAACTTTTAAATTTAGGTCTGTTTCAACGAGGTGTCAATCTATAGATGTGCCCTCCCATTTTTTCTCATGTGTAATTAATTAATTTCTGTATAATTACGTGTTAAGCGCACGTTTCAAACTTACATTGTTTCTCCCTTCTGATCAGGGAAAACAATTCTTTCAACTCTTGAGTGAGTTATTTCTAGGTCTCACGAAAAGGAAACTCCCCCATTTGGTTCGTGATTCCCATTTAAAACATAGGAGGTCGAGAACCTTCCTTTTGATTATCTCTTCAGGTTTCACAGTCAGTGACCTGCCCTTATTTGCATAATAACCAGCATTAATTCTGTATAAATATAAGAAGTTGTAGGAACTTCTATCTTATTTTTCATGTTTTCTTATTGTTATTTTAGAAGTTTTCACTCTTTCTAGAATGTTCTCTCCGGAATTTCTTAAGGTACACTCTTTGTACTCCAATTAACGTTCAAACTTTAATTACTTCATTGGTTATTTGTTTAAATCTTATAAAGATTTTAGAAACATCTAAGGTTTTAAACCTTGTAAATTGTCAATTGCCTGGAGCAAACGTTTAATGTTGAGAGGTCTGTGACCCCATTTGTCAAAAAGTTCAAATGAACTATGTTTGTCAAAAATATATTACATACTTATTAAATTCATTATCCTTCTTTGAATTGTTTAATAAATTAAATATTTGTTTTTGGATTTATCATTTCGCAAGTACAACGATTAGGCAAGATTTTGTCTTCCTTGGCTCTTCCTACTCAATGTTATTAAATTCATTAAATTTTGCACTTGAGCAAGAAATCTTAGTTTCCACCTCACTAAAGTTTCTTTTAGCTTTAATAGCTAATTCTAATTGGCCAGTAAGGCAAGTAAAGCTCGCTAAGCCAGCTACCTGCTTGTGGAGATCCTCTCCGAAAACTTATGGTCAGTTTTCCAAAAGATAAGTGTTTCTTTTTGTCTAAACTTTTAGCCGGCTCCTCGCTGAGTAAAAGCTTAGCCATTTCTAAATGCAACCATTGGTTCATTCAACAAAATTACTTCCCCAGGTGTAATCTTTTATCATTCTCCTTCTTGGAAGCACTTGGTTGCCTTTTCAAGAATTCCACAACTTTGAAAATTGGAAATACCAAATCTGATTTAAATTATTGGCATTCTTCGAATTATTTTGAAAAAACGAATTGCTTTGAAAACCCATACAACAAATTTGTTACTATCAGTCTTGCCAGACCATGCTTGGGAGGAAATACACTAAAGCCTCTCTCTTGCAAATCGCCCAAGTCCTAGCTGCGGTTCCCGTTAGCTTCGACCAAGCTCGTACCTACTTTAGGTATCCGAGAGTTAATTTTCAGTGGCAACTGCCTCTAAAGGTACTTAAAGTTAAAATTACAACTTTTGTGGAACTCTCCTCCTATTTTTCTATCCTTTTTCTCCAATCCAAAACCTACTTCCCTTTTTTTTTAATCATCTTCCCTTGGTGGGTGGGTTATTCCTTATCCAATAATCTACCCACAGTTCATATCCTCGCCGCTAGATGGGGGCTTCATTCATTCCATTCCTGACCCGGTCGGAGACTGGAAGCAGGCTGTGGATTTTCATTTTCATGTTAAACAATAACCAAAAACGGATTAATTGTTATTTACATTTCTTCTGTAGGAACCTCTCAAATAACGGCATGACCCTCAGTGTCGTTACAAATTACTACTGATCTACTATTATACATCCTTAAGTTCTTCAATCGAAACGTCCAATAATAATGAACGATATTAGACTGCCGTGATTGACCTCCTACTAAAGTTTACTACACAAAAAGATAATTAACTGTTAACTCGTCTGTCACAAATACATGTAATAAAAATAATAACTTCTGTCTCACCTCACTTATCAAGCTTTAAATTGCATGTCGTTGCAATATCAGGTCTACATTATGACGTGATATTACACAAATAGTGTAAAATAACACACGTTACTTATAGTGTCAAATAGAATTCAATCTTGACCGGGATAAACTAGCTTTGAATTCCTAGCCAAAGATTTGAATAATCTTCTATCAAAAGATATTTCCTCTAACATATTAAATGAACAAAGCTCTCAGCTTTACGAATAATGAAAAGGTTTGTCAACTTCGTAATGTCTTTCCACTCTACACAAAGAATGTCTATAGGGATTAAGACTTCGGTCTTATCAAACGACTAGTATTTCCTAGATCGCCGAAAGTTTATGTACAATAATGATATGACAATATCATTCGATGTTTCTTCTGCTCTTGAAGTTGAAGTTGTTACATTAAAGTGCTCAAATTAAATTTAAAATAATTTAATTTGTAACTATGACACAATGTCTGAATTCTTGGTTCAAATAAAATTATTAAAATTCGATAGTCGAAACGACTCGTCTTCTATGAGGCAATCTGATTCCTCAAACAAAATTTTAATGTTAGTTCAACAACTGATCCGTAGAATAAAATTGAAAAATAGATGAAAGGCAATCATCTCTAATAATCTTGAAGCATAAAAATCTTAACACACATCTGAAGTGTAAAATACATGAGAACACTGAAATACATAAAATGTGAAATATGGAGTAAGAACGTCGGCTCAGAATGTCACTAATCAAGCTCTATACTAAAAGTAAATGACACTGCTACCTTATTTGGACGATATCTTGAAGATCTGGGTAAGTATTTACACAATACTTTAGGTGTTTCCTTAGTTCAAGATACTGAGATGGATCTCCATTCGAACCTCGGACCTGCGACCTCAGAGATAGGAAAACGTTCCCTCACCGGTATTCACAAACCTCCATCTGGGCTCGAACGACATCCTTCTGGCAAATTCTTCTGTTGTTGCTGGGATACCCTAGCATCTTGACAATAATCTTCTGTAGAATCTTCATTCTCCGTCGCAAATATATCAGCCTCATCGTTGAATAATAATGTATAGAAATATTCATGTAGATGGTGAATGAATTATTTCTATTGCTAATTGATGTTACATTACTGTTCGTAGACTGACGAAAATGTACAAGGTGGAACGTACACTACGTCTGTATTCTGCAATACGTTGTCTATCGAAGCTCCATTGTTGTATCTTAACTCTGCATTAAATATGTCTCTGGCACATGACAATTTAGTTCATCATTTCAACAATGTTAATTATGTCGAATGAAACTAATCGAAGAATAATGATAGTCATTATGATCATGTTTATTTGCTGCGCCAATGTTAAAGTTCTCTACTCTACTGTTCACTTGAACTGCGTTCGCCAACTTCACATTGCAACTAAAATGATATTCAGCTTTTATTTCCAACACTTCTGAAAAACTGTCTTAACGGGCTTATTTCGTCGAAATGGTGTGACATAGAACGCTCGACTTTCAATAAAATACAGTATTCGATCTGTACTTTCTATATATTCACTTGGCTGAAGTCTAGTCTGAAATATATATGAGATATTCTACTTTCATTATTCCTCTCAACTTCGCTTATAATGCTAGTGCGGTAATCTCCAATGTTCTACCCTGCTAACCTAGCGTCTCCACGAGTCTACAATCGCCGCACTCGGACAAAGCTTTGGGATCTCCGTTAACCCAATAAAAACACTTCCTCACTCTTCAAAGACTGCTGGAATAAGAACCTCGATCCTTGGATCTCCCTCTCAAAGTCGAAATTTTGGCGGCCATATCAATCTCCCACCATAATTTTAGCGCGTAGATTAATAATGCTTATTACTGATTAGATTAACCTTTCTGCGGTTTATAAAGTATCAGACATAATTTATTTTAATGTTCTCTTCATTACCAATTAAGAAACTCTTCTTTTAAGGACCTAAATGCATAATTTCACCAAATTATGTAGTTCAAGTTAATCCCGTCTTCAATAAGACCTCTTCTCATTGGCTCTGGGCTGGGATCCAATAGCATAATTTATAACAATATTTATTATATTTCATGGCTAAATCACTGTTGCTATGCCGATTTCAACCTTCTAGAAGCGTCTATTGTGCAATAAATCACGTGACGAGCTCTCCCACTGCATCGAGCTTGTATCATGACTCTCTTGCGTCACACTTCCAGGATTTATATTTGCTGGTTAAATTTTATCATGGGGACGGAAAATACTCTCATTTTGTCCCAAAAAATTCAATTTTCGGGGGCAGTACCTCCTCCTCCTCCTCCTCCTCCTATGGCGCGACGACCCGTTTTCGGGTCATGGCCTCTCCAGTTGCTCTAGTCCAAACTTGTTGATCTCGCGCTGCAACTCTCCAATTCTGGAACTTGAGGATATGTGTTGAGTCCTGATGTACACCATCTTCCCATCTGTTACATGGCCTTCCCACTGGCCTTCCTCCTCCAAAGTCTCCTAGGAATACCTTCTTTGGGATTCGATGTTCTTCCATCCTAATTACTGTCGACCAAAGTTTTATGTGCACTCGACTTTGAAGGTTGTTTGTGCAGTAACCAATAGACCTACTTAAAATCCAATTGCATCATCATTTTCGTCGTTCTATTGTACGTTAGTTCATGTAGGTTTGGAATTTTTAATTTATATATTAATATTTTTTATCGCAGTTGGAACACAAAAAGTGCCCGTTTTTTAAGCGTGTTTCAACCATGCGTCACATTTAAGAATTGAAGCCCTGAGTTTCATACTGCACAAGTCCCATTTAGTAACTTCTGAGATAATTTAAAAAAACTTCATAACTTTTCGAAATGGGCGCTTAGCACTTTATTTTTTTTTTTACTGTAGAAACTGTGTCCAATTACGAATTACATACTATTGACTAAACTTAGCAATTATTTTTACTTTTTGTGTAATAAATTAATGAATATGGTGGACTTGTGTTGTTATGAAACTCATCAATATAATTTTTCGGTTCAAGTGATAAAAGTATTGGATTAAGTCGATAGTTGGTACATACAATAAGTAAACTACACAATAAAAACAAAAGAGTACAATATGGCAATACTTTTTATTGAATAAAGTTGAACAGATTGGGCATCAGTCTCACCTTTCTGTGAAACACATCCACATTTTAATCTTGAGTCCCAGACTTTACTTCCTGACTCTTCAACATTAACATTTTGAACCTTCCCATATTTATTCAAAAGATTTTGGAAGTAAGGACGATGTTCAGGGTGAATAGAAGAGATGTATTTACCGATATCTTTCTCTTTATGAACTTTGATCCGGAGTTCAGTCTCATATGCCTGTTTCAACTGCTCTGTCTTAACACTGCCTTTCAAAAGAAAAGTTTCACTTAGAAAACCACTTGATGTTGTGCTGGTAGTTACGGAGTTTGATCTATATTCTGCTTGGTGTTGGTTCCCGCCATAATATCCATGGTCTTTGCTTCCCGCCATATGGCAATTTCCGTGCAGTGCTACACTCTTGTGCTGTTATGATGCTCAATTACGCAGTAGGCTTGTATGGCCGGGTGACTTCCTTAACAACACAAGTCCTGCACTTGTGTAGTTTTGAAACTAACTAACATCATAACATAGGCTAAATGTTCGAAACTTGTGTTGATTTGTTCATCATTAGGTAGAGCTCAGTGAGACGAATTCAGTGATATATATAACTCATATAGTGTCAAAAAGTTGACTTCTGCAGTTATGATATTCAGGGCTTCAATTATTATCTTAAAAACCCGTCATCAGATCAAATCCAAATTTTAACACAATATACACTGGAATGTTGTATAACTGGTTTATTAATTTCAAAATTTTGTGTGTACAAGAAACCAAAGTTATCATTTTTGTAAGGTAACTTTTTCTCGGCTCGGGGTGGTTGGAAAATGTAGTTCTTGGACGCTTTGTAATCCTTATACTTCAAAATGTTATGCTGTATGACTGAAATGCGAAAATTAATTCACTTATTTTATATCAGTTTGTATTTGTACGAGGAAATAAGACATGGTTCATCAACTAGCCGCTCTGTGGAAAGCTGTACAGCGTTGCTGAGATGGAGCCCATCACTTTGGAGCGAGGCGCACCATGACGTGTGATGGGCTCCATCTCAGCAACGCTGTACAGCTCTGCCCGGAGCGGCTAGCTGGTGAACCATGTCTTATTTCCTCGTACAAATACAAACCGATATAAAATAAGTGAATTAATTTACGTATTTCACAGTCATACAGCATACCGTTTTGATGTATAAGGATTACAACGCGACCAAGAACTACATTTTCCAACCACCCCGAGCCGAGAAAAAGTTACCTTACGAAAATTATAACAACTTTGTTCCTTGGACAGACAAAATTTTGAAATTAATAAACCAGTTATACAACATTCCAATGTATGTTGTGTAAAAATTTGGATTTGATCTGCTGACGGGTTTTTGAGATAATAATTCTTAAATGTGACGCATGGTTGAAACACGCTTAAAAACGGGCACTTTTTGTGTTCCAACTGCGATAAAAAAAATATTAAAATATAAATTAAAAATGCCAAAACTACATGAACTAACGTAAAATAGAACGACGAAAATGATGATGTTATTGGATTTTATGTAGGTCTATTGGTAACTTCACAAACAACCTTCTAACTCGAGTGCACATAATATTTTGGTGGACAGTAGATGACCTGCCCATTTAAGTCTCATAATTCGAATAGCCTCCGTGGCTTAGGTGGCAGCACGCCGGCCTCTCACCGCTGGGTCCGTGGTTCAAATCCCGGTCACTCCATGTGAGATCTGTGCTGGACAAAACGGAGGCAGACAGGTTTTTCTCCGGGTACTCCGGTTTTCCCTGTCAAAATTTCATTCCAGCAACACTCTCCACTATCATTTCATTTCATCTGTCATTCATTTAATCATTGCCCCAGAGGAGTGCGTCAGGCCTTGGCAGCTGGCACAGTTCATATCCTCGCCGCTAGATGGGGGCTTCATTCATTCCATTCCTGACCCGGTCGGAGACTGGAAGCAGGCTGTGGATTTTCATTTTCAATTCGAATAGCATGTGACAGGGGTGCCTCCCCATACAGGGAATATAGTTCATAATTATATCTAATTCTCCATTCCCCTTATACACATATGGGTCCATAAATTCTCCTCAGGATTTTCCTTTCGAAGCAGTCGATCATCTCCACGGCTTTCTTTGGTAGGGTCCATGTTTCATTTCCATACATCACTATACTACGAATGAGAGTTTTGTATAGCGTAACTTTAAGGTTTCTGTTTATATCTCTACTTCTGATCAGAGGTAATACTGCAAAGTATGCTCTATTGGCGGCTTGAATCCTTGCCTGTATTTCTACCATTTCCTCATTCTTGTTGCTTATATGTACACCAAGATAATTGAACTCATTCACTACTTCCACTTTAGATCCTTCAGGGCCAAGTTGATCATCTGTATACTGCCTTCTTTGAGCCTGCACCATTACTTTAGTCTTTTGTTCATTGATCTTAAGTCCAATCTCCTTGCCTTCTCTACTCAAGCCTTCAAATGCTTCTTTAACTGTCCTTGTTGTCCTTCCCATCAGATTAATATCATCAGCATATCCAGCTAATTGAGCCATTTTGTTTAACAATGTTCCACTGGTGTCCACCCTTAACTTTCTAATCACTGATTCTAGTGCCAAGTTAAATAGGATTGGTGCTAAACCATCTCCTTGCTTCAATCCCTGGTTCTCTTCGAAGAAGCTGCCAACTTCAGACTGAATTTTCACTCCAGCCATCGTATTCCTCATGATTAATTCCACCAGTCGCACCAACTTTTCTGGTATCTTAAATTCCCTTAATATTTCCATCAATTTATCCCTATCGATAAGAGTCATATGCTTGTTGAAATCAATCAACAACTGTACCACGTCTGCCCCGTTCCCCCCACTTCTCCAATACTTGTTTCACAGTAAATATCTGATCAATAGTGGACCTTCCCTTCCTGAACCGTGCCTGGTATTCTCCTAAAATCTCTTCCACCAGGGGTTCTAGTCTCTTCTTCAGAATAGAGGTAAACAGCTTATATACTGTACATAACAATGTTATCCCCCTATAATTGCTACACACCAACTTATCTCCTTCCTTGTATATTGGGCATATAATGTCTTTACGCCAATCTTCAGGCATTTCTTCTGTTTTCCACACACTCACGATTAAATCGTGTATAGCTTCTTGTAGTGTAGTTCCTCCGTATTTCCACAACTCAGCGGGAATTCCATCAATACCTGGTGCTTTAATATTTTTCAATTTGCTGTATTGCTTCTTTCACTTCTTGCATAGATGGTTCTATGACTTCTAATTAATTTATCTCCTTACTATTTCTTGATTTGTTTGATGCTTCCTTTTCCTTTTCTGTTGGGTTCAGGAGGTGTTGGAAATATTCCTTCCATCTGTCTTGAATCCCTTCTTTATCTCCCAGGAGCTGTCCATCTCTATCCTTGCACATATTTGTTCTTGCCTTAAATCCTTCTTTCACTTCCTTGATTTCTCTGTAAGCCATGTAGCTATTATCTTCGTTGAATTTCTCTACTATTCTAGCCATTTTCTCATTTAATTTCCTTCTCTTCTTTCTTCGGCATAATTATATTTCTTACCTCTTTGTTCTGGTTTTCAACCTCTTGTTTCTTCACCCTTGTTGGTCTCTCTTGGTATGCTTTGTATGCCTTATCTCTTTCTTCAATGGCCTTTTGACATTCCTCATCAAACCATTCTTTTGTACTCCTTTTAGGTGCAGTATCGAATGTGTCTTTTGCTACCGCCTTAACGCTTTCTTTCAGGGCTTACCATTTGGTTTCAACCGTCGCTGTTTGGTTCCTATTATATTTCTCTGCCAAAACTTCTGTCATTCTTTCCCCATATCTATCCGATACTTCCTTATTCTTCAGTTCACTAGTATTGTACTTTTCTATCCTACTCACTCCTTCCTTGCTTTCATAATGCGACACCTTAGGGTTGCCATGACTAGGAAGTGATCGGAACCACAACTTGTTCCTCTATATGATCTGACATCCATGATATTGGATGCCCATCTCTTCTCCATCACTACATGGTCTATTTGATTACAGGTCTTTCCATCCAGCGATATCCATGTTTGCTTGTGTACCTCTTTGTGAGGGAAACAAGTTGACATCAATTTCATATTTCTACTTGTAGCAAGGTCAATCAATCTCTGCCCATTATCATTAGTAGGCCTATTGTTGTGTAGACTATGCATCCTTATTATACCTTGATATATCTCCTCCTTAGCCGGCCCCATGGTGTTGGGGTAGCGCGCCTGCCTCTCACCTGGAGGCCCCGGGTTCGATTCCCGGCTCCGTCAGGGATTTTAAAACTGACGTGAGGGTTGGAATGGGGTGCACTCAGCCTTGTGAGGACAATTGAGTAGCTGTCTGACAGTAAGGCAGCGCCCCGATGACGAAAACCAAGATTAAAGGCCGAGGGGACCCGATGCGCTGATCACGCGACGCCCCAATATCTGCAGGCCAAATGGCTGGGCAGCGGCCGCTTGGTCGGCCTAGGCCCTTCATGGGCTGTATAGTGCCAGGGGTGGTTGTTGTTATATCTCCTCCTTCCCTATTTGTGCATTTAAGTCTCCTATTATCATCTTGGCATCGTTTGATGGAATTGAATCTAGCACTCGTTCCAGTTCCGCGTAGAACTGATCCTTAACTATCTGTTCCTTATCTTCCGTTGGTGCATATACATTTACGATTGTTAGATTATAAAATCGCATTTTAACATGCAATGTTGCCAGTCTTTCATTTACTGCCAAATACTGTAGTACATCACCTTTGTCTTGTCTTCGTACTATAAATGCCACTTCTTCTTGTGCGTTCCTTGGCTTCCCACAACTAAATATTGTATGCGTCTTAGTATCCCAAATCTCATCTCTTCCTGACCATCTTGTTTCTTGGATGGCTACTATATCCACTCTATTAATTTCTAGTTTCTGAGTCAATTCTCTCAGTGCTCCGGCTCGTAGAAGTGTATGTTCGTTCCATGTGGGGGCGTGGTGGCTCAGCGGTCTAGCTGTATGCCTCTCACCAAGGTGGGGGCGTGGTGGCTCAGCGGTCTAGCTGTATGCCTCTCACCAAGGCGGTCCGGATTCGATTCCCGGTCAATGCCTGTGAGATTTTCGAAGTGAAGTGCCATGTCCTGTGGTTCGGATTCCACGTTAAAAGGAGGTCCCGTGGCTCATAATCACAAGATTCACGGTCACGTAAAACTACAATCTTCCTTCCTTTCCTTTCGTTCCATGTACCAATTGCATAGTCCATTTTCTTTAGCTTGGTTCGTCGTTTGTTAAATCCACCATTGTTTCCAACATTCCGAGGCATAATCTGGGGCTTCGCAACGAGTTAGCCTTGCTTCAAACCCCAGCAATCCTGGAGGACCGATGTTTTCTGTTAGGGTTGTCTCCCTTAGCTGACAGGTCCCCATTTAAGCGTCAGGAACTCGCTTGTTCGCCCTTACATGACTTAGCCGTGTAAAACTATACCCATTGCCCAGGGGCCACGGCGTGGACGTGCATGTATCGGACTTGGTAGGAATGAATGGAATTTCCTGTGTTTTATTAGTATACTTTCGTCAGCAAAGAGTGCACCCACAGGACCACTTACTACCCCTTCGACCCCCCGTCTTATGTACTGTTACCTTATTTTCTACCTTGTCAATATGCGATTTATGTAATACTGAAATATTACAGGCAAACACTCTACCTTGTTATAAATGCATTGTTTACTTTCATTAGCGACATTGTTGTTGAAATAAGAGTGTCCTCATATGAGTACGCTAGGCGCTCAGATGTTCTCATGCATTTGAAAAATGTTTAGCAGTGATTGAAAGGATAGTGAAATACTATGGGAATAATAACTTGAAACAACTCATCAAAGATAAGCATGTTAGATTTGGATACAAAATGTGGGCCCTGTGTGGAATAAGCGGTTACTGTTTCAATTTCAACCTTATTGTGGAAAGGATCAACCGAGAGTGAAAGACGGGATTTGCTATTAGGATCCCGTGTTGTTTTAAACATGCTAGACTGTGTGGAAAACCCCAGTAGTCACACTGTGTTCTTTGTTAACATTTTTGCTAACAGAGACCTCCTGATTCATCTCCAAACCCTAGGATATAGAGCAACAGGTACTGTAGTAAGGACAACTCGAACAAGTAACTGTCCACTAAAAGCCAGCAAGTAAATGAAGAAAGATCAACGCGGTTCCTACAATTACCGTTACGATAAGAACAGTGAAGTACTAATTGTAGGATAAAAGGACAACATGTGTTACAGTGGCAAACCAATTTTGACAGTATAGAGCCCCTGTCGAGCAGTTCAAGGTGGAGCAAGAGCGCCAAAGATTGGGTCCCTTGTCAATAACTGAAGCTCCTAAAACCATGCAATAATCATCACAATTGGTTAGCAGGCAAATATGACAGTGTCCGAGGGAAAAATGGTATTGCTGTCGTTTCACCCAGATAGTTGACATGGCAATGGTAAATTCTTGGGCCCTTTAGCCAACAGACACACACACATGGGAGCAATGCCCTTAATATTTTGAATTACAGTCAGGCACTTGAATCTACTTGCTAGAAATCAGGCACCCAGGGGAAGGGGTAATTCTTCGGGAGTGATGAAACGGGAGCCTACATTTGCACTTAACTAATATGTCATTTTCATACCTTATTTGATATTCCGGGAGTCATTGTCAATTGAAATTACTGTCCATTATCACTACTGCACAGGAAATACGTGACTTTAGTCGTTATTTATGGTTCATTCAACAGATGGCAATTGTCAAATCTTGTCGTAGTTCAACTGATGCTGAAACAGGCGCCTTAGGTGTGTTCATCTGTTACCGAGATGTAATTTCACTGTTGCCAGTGTATGGTAGCCTCCACAAAATAAGACACTGGTCATGCATAAGGAGCTCAGCGAGATACTATTGGCTTCTGATTGGCCGAAAATTACTGCTTGTACTACAAGCAAGGGAGTCAGTTGCGTTAGCCCCAGGTTAGGTTGGCTTTTGTACGTAAAGCCTTAATAAGACAGAATTTATAACCACTACTAGGTTAGGCACTGTGTGGACAACAGATTACTGCTTATATTACAAGCAAGGGAGTCTTGGTTTGTTTTTGTAAGTAAAACCTTCTTAACATAGAAACCCAACGAATCGAGTGGAGCAAGTGCAGCATAAAACAAACACCACAAGGAACCGTATTCATGGGGTTGGCAACAATTTATTTATCCTATAAATCACGCCCAAAATGGCCGACAACTAAAATTTCACTATATAAACCATGTTATAAAAATGGGGTGGCGGGTGGGTTATAGACAGTGGAGGAGAAAACATATATTAGGATATCATTTCCACAATTATTATTCAACATTACACAAGGTATTTCAGCTAATTTAAGTAGTTTTGTACTTGGTTCATCACTCCCGAAGTGTTACCAGGGAAGGCCACTGCTACCACATTCAAGCCATTTCCTCCTGGAAAATGATCTCCCTTTCAACATTCTCTTGGGCATCTGGCTCTCCGACATCCTCTCTATATGTCCCAACCATTGGATTCTCTGTGCCTTTATAAACTTTACGATATCTTGTTTTCCAATCAATTTGTTTAGTTCATGGTTATATCGTATTCTCCATCCCTCTTCTTCTCTAACAGGGCCATATATTCTTCACAGTATTTTCCTTTCAAAACACTTTACAGTATTCTCATCATCCATAGTTAATGTCCAAGCTTCAGAGCCGTAGGTCACTACTGGTCTTATCATTGTCTTATATATCTTCATTTTGGTTGTTTGTGATATAAGTTGATTCCTGAGCATCTTGATGTTTGCATAGTATGCTCTGTTTCCATCCTGTAATCGATCTTTAGTACACACTGGTTGTTAATAAGTACTCCTAGATACTTCAATTGTGTCTTATTGCCTATTGTAATATCCTGCGGGGTTCTTCTTGTGTTAGATGTGGACATTACCATGTTCGTAGTTTTACTCTCATTCACTATTAACCCAATATTTGTAGCTTCTTTCTCTAATTCTAAATATACTCTTTTCAGTGTACGCTTCTCTCTTGCTATGATCACTGCATCATCTGCATAAGCACAGATCTGACTCGATTTGTTAAAAATAGTGTCTCCCTGGTCTACTTTACTAATTGCTTTATGGAGTGCAAGGTTAAAGAGTACTGCAGACAATCCATCTCCTTGTTTTACACCCTTGGGGGCATGGTGGCGCAGTGGTCAAGCTGTATGCCTCTCACCAAGGCGGACTGGGATCGATTCCCGGTCAATGCATGTGAGGTTTTCGAAGTGAAATGCCATGTCCTGTGGTTCGGATTCCACGTAAAAAGGAGGTCCCGTGGCTCATGATTGCGAGATTAACGGTCACGTTAAACTACAAGCTTCCTTCCTTCTTTGTTTTACACCCATATTAATTGTAAAAGGTTTACTCAACTTATTTCCATTTTTCATCGTGCCCATGTGTTATTTAGTGTCATCCTTATCAGCCGGATTATCTTTACAGATATCCTCATTTCTCCTAGTAATTCATATAGTCTTTCTCTACATACACTATCGAAAGCTTGTTTAAAATCTATAAAGAGCATGTGGAGTTCAATATCATTTTCATAAAACTTTTCCATCATCTGCCTAATTACAAAGATTTGATCCATTGTACTCCGGTTAGGTCAAAAACCACACTGATATTCACTCAGAATTTCTCCTGAATATATCTTCATTCTTTCTTTCAAGATATCTGATAGGATATTGTAAATAACATTCAATAGAGTGATTCCTCTGTAATTCTCACATGCTAGTTTATCTCCTTTCTTAAATATCCTCCCAATAGTATTCTGCTAAGGTCCCATTCCGGTTTTGTACGAAAAATAAGGTCCTGTTAACACCATCCTACACATATGGAGTACCTACAGGTTCCGCATAACCCCATGTGTGTCCGAAACGCACTCACTTCCTCTTTAAATGCCTCACAATTTTAAAAAATGTACATTTACAATGGGAGCACCGTAACCTGGCAAGCCTTCCGCTAGAGCGCAGAGCAGCGCGGCGTACTGCAAGGCGAGCCTGCCGCTAGAGCGCATGGCAGTGCAGCGTACTTCGTTCTACCACATTCTTCCCTACTACCCCAAAAAACCTACATTCACGTTGCGAAAGCTCGCACGGGCCCACTAGTAGGACATATTATTCCTCCCCTCCATCCTTCTGGCATGTTCTCTTCTTTCCAATAGTTTATGTATTCTATCTTCCAATGCCGCTCCTCCATATTTTATCATTTCTGCTACTATACTGTCTTCCCCTGGTGATTTTTTGTTTTTCATCTTCTTCATTACATTTGCCACTTCAAATCTTGTTGGACTCATAATACTTGCATTCTCATTCTCTGATTCTGATCTAATTACTTCTTGTCTCTCATTTTGTTGCCTATGTTGTTCAATTTCTATGTATACACTTTCACTTAGAAGTTCCTTAAAGTGCTCAGACCATCTATCTAACACTTTGTTCTCATCATTCAGTATCATCCCTTGTTTATCTTTGCATCTTCTTTCCCTCAGTTGGAAACCTTTCCCCATTTTACCAATTGCCGCATAGAATTTTCTTACTTCACTTCCCTGGTTTAATTCTTCTATTTCTATACATTGTTTCTTTATGTGTTCCTTTTTCTTTCTTCTACATACTTTGTTGGCATTCAACCTCAGCTGCCTATATTGTTCACAGTTGCTCCTTGTTTCTCTCAAGATCATCTTTTCTCTTGCTCTATTCTTCTCTTCTATTGCTTCCCTACACTCTTAATCAAACCATACATTCCGGGTTTGCTGCCTCTTTCCCATTATTTCTTCTACAGCTAGTTTAACTACTTCCTCTATTTTCTTACCCTCTTCATTGATATCATCTCTCTCTTTTTCTTCTTCTAATTTCTTTTGTATTTCTCTCTGATATTCCTCCTTAATTCTTTCATGTCCTAGTCTTTCAACGTTTATACTGTTCTTCCAGGTTTCAGATTTCGTTTTAGCCAGCTTTTCTCTTAAGTACTGCTTTGACTAGATAGTGATCTGAATCACAATTTGGTCCTCTACAACTCCGCACATCTATAATTGACGAAGAGTATCTTGCATTGATTAACACATGGTCTATTTGATTCATGGATGCAGAATCAGGAGCCTTCCAAGTACCTAGATGTATTCGTTTTTGTGGGAAACATTTGATTTTGATCACCATATTGTTCCTGATGGCAAAATTCCCAAGTAGTGTGCCATTTTGGTTACTAACATCATGTAGTGTATGTTCCCCTGCACATCTCATCGATAGATCCTTCCCGATCTTTGCATTAAAGTCACCCATTATTATCAATGTATCTTATCTCTGTATCTCACCGCATATCTGTTCTAATTGTTCATAGAACTCTTCCTTCTCATCCTCATCTTTCTCTTCAGTTGGTGCATACACTGACAATATGGATATGTTCCTGAATCTTCCTTTGGTGCACAATTTACAAAATCTTTCATTTATGGCTTCATATTCTATAATACTATTCCTTACTGCCTTGGATACCATAAAACCTGTACCATGTTGTCCTGTTCTGCTATTTGGACCACTATACAATAGTGAATATTCCCTTTTATCTATCCTTCCTTGTCCTTGCCATCTTACCTCTTGTAACGCTACAATGTCTAAATTAAATTTAATTATCTCTTCTCCTATTTCATTCATCTTTCCTGGTCTCAACATCTTCCTTACATTCCTCGTCGCAATATACAAATCTCATTTCCGTAATCCAGGTCAAAGTTGTCTTCTATTATGTCCGTCCTTCCGAGGCAATTGTCCTTGTTTCGTAACAGGTTCTTTTTTTATGGTTTGGGATTGTTAGCCCCACGTCCAACCCACAACCTGTAGGGCCAGAGTATCCCGTTTACTTTGGATCATCACCTTCGACCTGTCCGGCTTGGGAGACCCTACCAGTAGCTACGCTACCGCCGGCATAGCTCTCGGGATCATTTGACCACGCAAGCTCCACCACCGCGTCAAGGTAAGGATACCATTGGTGGAGCTAATGCCCGACTAGCAGATTCTAAAGTCTCAAAAACTCTAGTAATGGGATCATGAATACTTGCAAGTATAACAAGTCACTTCTTGAGGGAGGATGACTGTCGATCTTGAATTTTCATTTTCATTTTCATTGGCCAATAATAATTTACTGGGAAGTTGGAAATCTTCGTTATGAGCAATATTAGCTCCTGCAGAGGAAATCATAAGACCAGATTCCAATATCATCTTTATGGCATTCTGAGCAGTCCAGGAGTCAGTCATATCATTGTTCCCTCCTCCCATTCGTACTGCACTGATCATGGCTTCAACAGGATCTCCTGAAAACTTCCGGGTTAGGATGTAGAAGAAAACATTCTGCAACACGTGAACAATACATGAATCGGTGAACAGGATGGCTTCACAGGTCTCCTTTGTAAGTCCCTTTAGACTGACTTTTTTGGATTCCTGTTGCACTTCTCTTACATACTGACAAGTCATTTTTCAGTCACTGAAGGCACTCGTCAGCAGCAGAATAAAACATCATGCTGTCTGGCTTGTTGTGTCTTAAATGCTGTGAACTGTCACTTATGTCATGTATGGTAAAATATTTGTGCACATACATCACGAAGCGTACAGTAGGTCCAGCCAGGGAAAAAACAACTCGTGAAGCCAAACGCAACTGATTGTCTTTCATGAACTCTATTGTTGCAATCATTGGTGGTGAAAATACCCGAACAGCACACAATACGTTCACCTTTTCAAATGAACTTGGTTCAACATGTTTCTGGGTAAATACCTGACTGGTTTCACTGTTAAATTTCTCTGTAGTCTATACAGTTCTTTTATGTATTCTGAAGTTATGATACCTGTACTGTCTGCCATGTCATGATCTAAGAATTGAGACCTAATGTTTTTGATGATATGACAGTAATCAAAACTTTAAAATAGTGGCCTCGAAGGTTCACATGCATGTTTCACGCAAGATGTTGGCTCTTCACCACCAAATTTCTTGAACCTAGACACATTTGTTCGGTGATTGTCTGGCACAAGTCGAAGTAAAAAAAAACTTACATTCCTCAACTGCTCTTAAAACTTGTTGCACAAGAACAAAGAGGTCGTTTCCTTGCAGATTCTTTACCGTAAAATATGCTGCAGGAATGGTGTATTTCTTGGATAGTCCATGAATAACAAAACACAAAAGCTTGTTTACCAACACAGGATTTGGTCCAATTTCTTCATTATATACACCTTCTGCTTCAACAAGCCCACAAAACTTATCTCCGTCTTTGTTGTACAACAATCTCTCCTCGACAGAGATGAGTGAAGCAACTTTCTCTATCTCTTCTAAATTTGCTGCTTCTGCTTTTAGTCTTTCCTTTACTAAAGGAGAAACACCAACACCACATATAACTTCCTAAATACCTGTCTAATGTACTGCGTGAGGGTGCTTGAACAAGTTTGGATCTGCGAGCAAATTCATACCCTTGGGGAGATGCTATCCTCCAGCATATACAATGTTTGCTCAGACCACTGAGGGCGTTGCTTATGAAAATTATGGATTTGGTCCATAAGATAAATAGCCATGTGGTGACCTTCTTCTGCCGACTTCCTTACTATGCTGACGGACTTAATTTCACTACTGTTCTGGGTTTTTTCCTTTATTTTCTGTGATTCCTCCTCAATTGCTTTTGTCTTTCATTTCAGTCTATACATTTACACTCGAAGCCTATTAATGTCAGTTGTTAGATTTCGAATTTTGTCTTCCTTTTCACTTGCACTGTCATGTGTTTGAACACTAACATGACAAAATTTCACACTGTCAGCTGTTATCCCATCTTCTGTTATGTCAGTTCTATAAGGATCATCTTCTTTGGCATCAGTGACTGATGGCGAGCTCGTTCTCCTTCTCTTCATTGCAGGCTCCTTGACGGGTATTCTGGGAAAACACTTGGTACAGATCCTACCTTTAATTTCCTATATTTACAAATTCCCTCTGAAGTTCTCAGGAAGAAAATGAAGACTACAAACAACAGAGCGATCAGAAGGCACCCACTTTCTTCCTCTCTTGTCACCTTCTCTGGAAATTGCGCATAACCACTTCACATGCAGTGAATTGTCCGATGGTAACTCATGAAATGATATTCCCCGGTATTCTAGCTTGCCCTGTTCTGATTTACAAAAGGGCACGCAGCAGTACACCATTATATAATCCCACAAAACGCATTCCGAAATACGAATTCGCCATTAACATCAAAACAAACCTTATGTCTGCCACTGTGACTTGGTAGTGCTCCTAGCGCCTTTATTCGAAATCGAGGTTGTACGCATTAACCAGTGCTATAATCATCGAATGGGCAGGCAGTTTAAAGCAGCCAGGAGGGATGCGATCCAGCTGTCAGTGGTTCGAGACGGGGATGGGATAGGTTTCCCGGACCTTAAAGTAAGATACTATCCCGGCATTTTCCTGGAGGGAGCATGGAAAAACCCAGGGAGGAGCCACACTCTGGAGAGCCGCTGTCTGCACCAGGATTCAAACCTGTGACCTCCGGACTTGCTGCAGCTGCCCTCGCGGCCGTGGTGCATGATTTAACAAGCATCGTTATGATGCAGGGTGCGTAACAGTGAGACTAACCACACTGTTGATTATGGCAATGGAAGTGTTATTTACCATTTAATGTTTAGCTGCTCCGTTGATGCAGAACACTATTAGTGTTATCCAATACAATGTTAATTTGGGGAGAATTATTGCTATAAATAAACTCGTTTTACAAAAATGAACATTGAATGGTCATGTGGTCCTGTGGATTTTTTTAAATATATACCAAAGGGCCCGTGAGCTAAGCTCCGGATGTACTGCTGCAGTCTTGAGGCTTATTGTACTGCCCTGTGTACTCAGCACCAGTCCATTATCCCTGTGTTTTTAATAAGATAATACAGCCCCATGATGGACTCTGTTTTAATTTCTTTTGGTTCAATTGTCGATCTTCTGTGATCTAGAGCTTCGCAAGAACAGATCATGTGATGGGCTGTCTCCGTTTCCTTCCCGCATAGCCTGCAGTCTAAGTTTCCTTTGATTATGCTCATTCTGTTTAGGTGCTTTTTCACGGGAGCATGACCCGTGAGAAGAGCCACTATAATTTTTTTACATTTGAGTAATTTTTCAGCTATTTTCTTACTTGGTTCGTTGATGAACATTTTCCCATGTTTAATGCCAGGGTTAATTTTCCACCTATCCCTATGTTCCTTTTTGATCCAGTCTTTAATAGCTCCTCTTATGGAGCATTTAGATACTCCTAGAGCCGGCTCTGGTCCAGGAAAGATTGTTGCCGATCCCTTTCGAGCGAGTTCATCGGCTTTTTCCTTTCCTTCAATGCCCTTGTGTCCTGGAACCCATATCAATTTGACGTTGTTATGTTCCCCCAGTTTAGTTAGGGCATTGAGACATTCTTCCACCAGTCTTGAGTTCACTTTAGGGCTTATTAAAGCCTTCAGTGCTGCCTGGCTGTCTTGAGTATATAATAATCTTCTTATTGGTATAAGATCTTTTTATATTTTCATATATGCATTGTAGTATTGCATAAACTTCTGCCTGGAATACCTTGGGATATTTTCCCCGGGGAAAGCTTATGCTATTTCCTGGTCTCATTCCATATAGTCCCGAGCCTACCCGAGTCGTCTCTTGACCCGTCTGTGAACCAGATCAACGTTTCCTCAGGATGCTCGGGTTCTGTCTTCCAGGAGTCTGTTTCAATTATTACTTCAAATGTTTTATTGAAGTTATATTGTGTAGGAGTGTAGTCTGATCGCATATCAATTATGGAATCTTCTACAGTTTTTATTATTGATGATATTCCTGATTGTGAGGCAGGAATACTTCCAACTTTGAATGTCAAGCGAGGCCAGATCTAGTAAGACCTCCATAGCTGCTGTGGGAGTAGTTTTAAATGCTCCAGTAATTGCTAGGCAGACTTGTCTTTGAATTCTTCCCAGTTGTACCAGAGATGTTTTATTTTGCACCTTGGTCCACCATACCAGTGCACCATATGTTATTGAGGGTCTCAGTACCCTGGTGTACAACCAATGTATCATATTAGGTTTTAGTCCCCACGTATTTCCATACATCCTCCTCACAGTCATGAAGGAGGTTACAAATTTATTGTATATTTTGTTCAAATGCTGGTTCCAGGTTAACTTGGAGTCAAGAATTACTCCCAAGTATTTAACCTCTCCCTTCATTTTAATTTCTTCACCTTTTAGAAGCAGAGAGCTTGTTTCCTTCAGGTTTCTTCTTCTGGTGAATGGGACAATGGCTGTTTTATGAGGGCTTATTTTAAGTCCCTTATTTTCTGTCCAATTATATACAACATTAAGTGCCATTTGCATTCGTTCCTTAATGGTGTTAGCAAATTTTCCTTGGGCTATAATGACGATATTGTCAGCGTAGCCAAAGATATTGAAGTCTAGTTGACTTACTTTTTTAAGCAGTCCATCCACAACAAGGTTCCACAGCAGAGGGGATAAGACCCTCCCTGCGGACATCCCCCCCGTAACCCTTGCAGACGGGCTGCTTTCCATACATGTTGTGTGTATTACTCTGCTTTTAAGCATGGCTTCGATCCACCTGCAAGAGGTTTCATCTAGTCCTTGCTCTCGGGCAGCAGTGATCATTGATTTAAAGGAGGTATTGTCGAAGGCTCCCTCTATATCCAGAAAAGCTCCCAACGCTACCTCCTTTTGTTCCAGAGTTTTTTCCAGTCTTTGTACTACTTGGAAAAGAGCTGTCTCTGTTGACATACCGGCTTGATAGGCATACTGGTTCCGGTGCAGAGGTCTCTCAGCCAGTGCATCATCCCTGATGTGTCTGTCAAGCATTTTCTCTAAAGTTTTTAGAATAAAAGACATGAGTGTGAGAGGTCCGTAGGACTTAGCCCGGTCTATAACTTTCCCAGGTTTGGGTATGAATACCGCCCTACAGTGTCTCCACCCCATTGTTATATAACCTAGAGCTAAACTGGCTCTAACGAGGGAAGTACCCCAGCTCGAACGGCGAAAACCGACTGAAAGTGGGTTTAAAGTATACAGTTGTACCTATATCAATAGCTATCAATGCCATTCATCTGTAAAAGTACGTGTTTGGTCGCCAGCGCCATCTGAGTATGTTATAATGTGATCACCGTAGCATTTGAGTTTGGACTATTGCAATGCGGGTACATGGTAAATAATGGAGTATGCCTACATGTTGCCCTTGTTAAGTGTGCGTACTGTTCTATTCCGCTGTGTTATAATCACTTCATTGAAACTCCACATTTACACTTCGACGTCGAATGAAGGACAACACAGTATCTTCTATTGTGGGAAAGATGACTATGTCAACACGGTACTGCATGTGTTAAGATTTCTTGTTGCAAGCAAGTGTTCAACCTTTTGCCAGATGATACTGCACCACTTCTGATTCTTGTTAATATAATGGTCCGAATTGCCTGTTGCACGGTAGTTTCTGCTGCGAATTGTGTTCCTGCAATCTTTTTGTAATATTACCACATATATGCTAAACGTCAAACCAATTGCAGAAATGGATTTTCCCTAATATAATGGTCCGAATTGCCTGTTGCACGGTAGTTTCTGCTGCGAATTGTGTTTCTGCAATCTTTGGACACCGTATCTTCCAAACATTGATTGTACACTAATGCGGGGTTTTACAGATAAATGCCCGTGATGGGTAGTAGAACAGACATATCTTCATATGTTAAGCGCACTGCCAGTCGGTTTTAGCCGTTCGAGCTGGGGTACTTCCCTCCTAAGTATATTAGCCATAATCCTCGCAAGCATTTGAAAGCCTTCTTGGAGCATGATGGGCATTATTCAATCACTTCCTGGGGATTTATACGGTTTAAATGAGAAGATTGCCCATTTTAAAGTTTCATAGTTAACCACCTTCCTGTCTATTTTCCAGTCTCTCCTGTCAGTTTTCCAGGATGGAAACTCCAGTTCCAGGCTATCCCAGCCTCCGGGAGGTTCTTCTATGATTTCCGAACCTGGGAAGTGTACATGAAATAGTTCTTCCATGGTCTCTTCCACAGTTCGGGTGTATTCTCCATTTTCTCTTTGGAGTGAGTTTATGCTGTTTCGGCTATCTTTAGAGAGAATTCTTTGAAGTCTGGCACATTCCCGAGTCTCATCTATCTCCGTGCAGTACCTTCTCCAAGACTCTCTCTTTGCCGATCTTAAGGCTTTGTTGTAATCAGTGAGGGATCTCCTATATTCCTCCCATTTTCCTGATTTTTTAACTGCATTAAACAGTCTTCTTACCTGTTTTCTTTGGTCTACTAGGTCTTTACTCCACCAAGGGATATTGCTGTTGGACTGCCTGGCTACCAGAGGGCAGGTTTCTTTGTAGGCTGAAATTATTGCATCCTGTAATTGCTCTGCAACAATTTCAACTTCTGCTGTACTTTTAAAGTTTCTATTTATTCCCCTGATATTCTGATCTAGTTCTCTTTTGAAGCTGTCCCAGTCAGCTCTCCGGGGATTTCTGTAATATTCTGTTTGTCGTTCTAATCCTGCCATGTCGAATATTATATATCTGTGGTCTGATCAACTTACTTCCTCAGATACATGCCATTCACTTACTCTGCTCCCTATGTACGTGTTGAAAAAGTTATATCGATAACCTCCTTTCTGTTTTTAATCACAAAGGTTGGTTTATTTCCTCTGTTCATTATGTTCAAATTACGTTCCAGAATGAATTCTAACAGGGACTCACCTCTGGGGTTGTTGTTGGTGCTTTCCCAAGCCAGGTTATGCGAGTTGGCGTCACATCTTAAAATTAGGTGCTCGCCTTCTTTTGCACACCTTGCTACCAAGTCCATTACTTCCTTGGTTGGTGGTAACTGTTCATCATCATTGGGAAGGTATGCAGATCCAAGGATGATTCTCCTTGACCCTTCCTTTGATGTTGTCTGAATTGCCACTGTCGTTAGGTCTCTGGAACAGAAATCCGTCAACGGCAGTATCTCTATTCCTTTTTTGGCAAGTATACAGGTTCTGGAAGTCTGGTTTGTCCGACTGAATATCAGTTCACCTCTAACCCCTCCCAATCCCTTTATTTTTCCTTTTACAGCCCAGGGTTCCTGAATGAGAGCCAGGTTACAGTCTCTCATCATCATGCACAGTGCTGCCAAGGCAGCCCTGCTATGCTGAAGATTTATCTGGACCACTCTCATTCACACCCTTGGGTCTGGGTTTACCCTTTAATGGTTTAAAGGTTACTTGACTTAGGCCTCAGAAGACCTTAAATTGTTTGGCTTCTAGCTTTTCATATACGTCGATGTCCACCGAGAATGCCGAAGTTTGGCTTTTCTCGGTCACCTTTAGGCTCATAAGTTGCCATTCACTTACCTCAAGTCCTGAATTCTGTGCCTTCAGTCTCTTTTTGATGGTTTCCACATCATTTGTAGCTGGGACCCAGACTAGGACTCTTGGCCTCCTTGGAAGATCTTTGGAGTCTACAACTTGTAACTCCATTCCATCCCAAGGGCTGCCAAGTCTGCCTATAGCTCCGGATAACCAGTGTTTTGTTTGTTCGTTCTCACAGGTCATCCAGAGGATACCCTGTGAGAATTTATTGTCTAGAAATTGTGGTGACACCTGTTCAGGGTTATCATCCAACATTTCCAGAATTTTTCCTTTCACCAGTTCTGCTTGTTCCTGGTTAAGTTTTAGTTTTTTTGCCATTACGGCTACCTTAATACCTTTAACAGCGTCCCTGTAGCTCAAAGGTTGAGTTGGTTCATTCTTTCGATACTTAGGTTCTCGCTGTTTAGGGGTACTTGATTCTGAGCGAGGTCTTTTGTGAGTCGAGGTCTTTTCGCTCCCGGACGGTTTGTTTTCCGTCCAGGTCCCTTCTCTCATCTTCCTTTCCCTCGTTTGTTTTTTCCTTTGTGCTCCAGAGAGTTTCTTAGGTTTAATCCCAGTTCCTGACGTACCTGGTACTGTAACCTCTCCTGGAGTTATTTCAGTCACTTTCATTGTAGAGTCTTCTGATACCGACAAGTCTGTGGACGAGTCCATTCCTTGTATCGTCATAGTTGAACTTTCGCTTGAGGTTTTTTCTAGGTTCTCCATATTGGTCCCACTCCGACAGAGCTGCATTCTCAGGGAGGTCGCCCAGTTTCCCTGAGGCTCCGTTATAGACACATCACCCATGTGCCATGCACCTCTTCGGCACGGATTAAGGCAAGCCACACTTAACACCTTGGGGTTGGTGAGGTGGTCCGCTATCTCTTATTCAATATATTCAGAGAAACACCTGTCAGGCTCGTCAGTGGTCAACTGTCGCTACCAGACAGGTGCCAGCTATCCGCCACCTGCCGACGCGTCACGATACCCGCTCAAGGTCCAGCGTTAGGGTTTGCAGGATGTTACTCCTTGCCAGGGACCCCCCCGCTGAGGATCGTGTGGAAATTACAAATAGGCTCAAGAAGATGAGAAATTAGAGAAAAGACGAAGCCACGAAGCCACTTTTAAAAACCAATACAAATCTTCCATTTCAGAACCAATTCCAGATGATATAGCATACAGTGTCGATGAACAAATCTAAACATTGTTCATCATTGCACTTTCCGTGCGAGAAAACTATGTTTGGTTACTTTAGCAATTGCTGTTGTAATGGTAAAATTGATTTGCCGGAATATAAAATACTTGACTTCCTGAAACAATAATTTTCACTGGAGATGATGATATTTCAAGGAATTTCAGAGAGAATACTTGGCAGTACAACAATTATATGTCCTTAGTTTCCTTTGGTGACAATGTTACCCTGCCACCTCATTTGTTTAAAATTTCTGGGATTGTACAGGGTTATTATGTGTATGCACGCCAGTAAACACGGCAAGCTAGGCCAGCTGTAACTAGCGCAGATTGCGGCCGCGTGCACCCGGTACAGTCGGTGCAATAACCCGCTCCGCTGACTCATATCGTTAGTTCACACGTGTTTTGTCATTCATATGGGCGTGTATTTGCAAAGCTCAGACGTTAGTGTTGCAAGTTTAATGAGTATTGTGATTACTGTGATTGTTGGTCATGCCTAGACACCAATTCACATTGCGCGAACGTGTGTATATCCATAATTCGTATATGAAAAGCCGAAAATCTTGTTCTGAAACAAGACTAAAATTTTGAATCAAGTTTCCAGGAAGACCTGTGCCTAATGCCATTACAATTAGGAGGCTCGCTAAACGATTCAAGGAAACAGGCTCTGTAAATAATAAAAGAGTTGACAGACATTCTTTCATCAGAAGATGTCAGGTGTGTGTTACAAGAGAGGGAAGACATTTTCAGCATCGCCTATGAGCACTGTAAGTACACATTATTGAACATGTTTGGTAAATGTGTGGAAGTGCGCGACAAACCACCGGCTGAACCAGGTACACGCGGCCGCGATCTGCGCTAGTCGCAGCCGGCTTAGCTTGCCGTGTTTACTGGCGCACACACACATAATAACCCTGTACATAATCACATATTTTCCTTATTTTACAAAAATATGAGCAACAGTTGTTAAGGCCAGTTGTAGACTCTTCAGAAGCTAATCTACTCAGATCTGCAAATCGAGCGAAGTCTTGCATCAGGGAGGGAACACTTTTATGAAAATGAAAATCCACAGCCTGCCTCCAGTCAAATGACCGGGTCAGGGAATGGAATGGAATGAATGAAGCCCCCATCTAGCGGCGAGGATATGAACTGTGCCGGCTGCCGAAGCCTGTCGTACAACACTTTTATATTTTAAACAATATTTTGCAGGAGTATAACCCCTACATTCAACTGTAAAAGATAAAGCATTCAAAACTATGCAAAGAAAATGAATTGGCTTTAAGAGAAAAACATCAACCGTTACATTTGGTCATGCATTTTTACCATGAACCTAAAGAAGATCCTAAATGTTTCAATAACCCCTCAGAGATTGCAGCAATTTTTGAAACAACTGACAGTGCTCCAGCTTCACACTGCCACATAGCGATATTTTCTAATTAGGGAATTTTAAAATAAATTGATGTTGACAGTATGCATTGTGATCCCTTAACTTACGTTTTAATCTTGCCTTACAGAGAAAAAGGTTGGCAAATTTCACTGCCAACAGGAGGAAATCTTAAGACAAATGTAAGGAAAAATATAACAATATGTGAATATATTTTGTGTAGACTGTCAACTCGAGATTATCCTCCTACAGGAAATTTCAGCCCTTTATTCAATGCTGGTAAACTTACCCAACAATTAATAGTTAACAGGGGCCGTGGCGGTCAAGCTGATGGCGTCTCATCACGGCGAACCGGGTTCGATTCCTGGTCAAGGCATGTGAGATTTTCAAAGTGAAATGCCATGTCCTGTGGTTCGGGTTCCACGTAAGAAAGGAGGTCCCGTGGCTCATGATCCCGATATTACCAGTCACATAAAACTACAATATTCCTTTATAGTTAACTATTATTGTCGATAGAAGGGGATAGACTGAAATATATTCGCAATCAACGAACGAAATTACGTGTCTATACCTATGTTGGTCTTTCTGATGCTTTACACTTTAGAGCTGAAAATAAAAGATTAAGAGCTGGTCGTATTGTTGTTTTGCCTTCTACTTTCATTAGCAGTTCCCGAAATATGTTGCAAAATTATCAGGATGCAATGACAATTGTGAGAAAATTTGGCATAACTTTCACTTGCAACCCATCATGGCCTGAAATTATGACTAACCTTCAAACGTATGAAAATGCAAACCATAAATCTGGTGTCGTCGTTTACATTTTCATGCAAAAGTAAGAGAACTCTTACGTTTAATTAATCAAAGCAAATTTTCGGCGAGGTACAAACTTCCTTATACCCAGTAGAGTTCCAGAAGCTAGGTTTACCTTATTTCACTTACTGGTTTGTCTTAGAGATAGTTGTGAATTAGGAGAAATATCTATTATTGATAAGACAGTTTCTGCAGAAATACCAGATCCTTCCAATACCACATTGTACAACTTAGTTAAGACATGCATGAAGCTGCTATTAAACTATTTATTCTATTGATTGCAGCCTCCTGAATCTCAATTCAGTATGTGAAACAGCTATCCATTTTACCGCAGGCGACAATGGGAGAACATACACCAAACTTGTACAAGACACCTATGTTGAAATCGACAATCTCTTCATTGTTCCATACAATTGATATCTATTGATGTACTTCTAGACCCATATTAACGTCAAAATTTGTGCAAGTGTACACAATTCAAATACATACATAGATAAATATCTTTATATGGGGCATGATGCGCCAACTTGAAAGTAAGGGCAAATGACAGAATGTTACATTATGATGATGTTTCTACGTATTTGAATGCTAGATATGTTGGTTCAAGTAAGGCTGCATACAGGATTTTTAGTTACAATATGCACAAACAGTCCCACATTGTGGCCCGGTTACCTATCCATTTACTAGACTGGCAAGATGTATTTATTCATTCCAATTATGATAAACAATCGTCATTACACGCACAGTTAAAAAGTACCGAACTCACTGCATGCTTTCAGCTCAACCAATATCCAACAACAAGCAGTGCATACATTTATCCCGAAAAACCTATTCATTATGTATGGGCAAAAGCAAATGTATTTGGAAAAAAACGTCGTAGATCCAAAAAGGTACGGATGTTCAATGTTTCTCCATCTGAGTCAAAAAGATACCATCTGCGCATACTTTTACTTCATGTAATAGGTGCCACAATCTTTGAGGATCTCCAAACATACCAAAGTATTATAACAACTAAGGCCGTAATGTTCAACCCGGGGATATGCGCCTCTCTACTTAATTATATTTATATGTGATGATGGCCTCCTCCCTTGTAAAATTCAATTCCGGAGGTAAACTAATTCCCCATTTGGATCTCCGGGTGGGGACTACTCGAGTGGGGGTTGACATCACATTAGTGGCAAAGAGGAAATCTGACATTCCACGGATCAAGAGTGTAGAGAGTTAGAAGTATGATTGGCAGTGGAAGGTTAGAAAACTTACAAAGGGAAATGGATAGGTTGAGGTTGGATTTGGTTGGGATTAGTGAAATGTGCTGGCAGAAAGAGCAGGACTTTGGTCAGGAGACTATAGGATCATTAGCACTAAATCAAACAATGGACACGCGGGGGTAGGTCTCATATTGACGAAGAAACTTGGACAGCGAATGGAACATTACGAGCAATATGGTGAACGGATTATTGTAGCTAAAATCAATACAAAACCTAGGTCCACCACAGTAGTACAAGTCTATGTGCTTACCAGTCGAGCTCATGATGAAGATGTTGAAAAGGTGTAAGAAGAAATAGATGAAATTCCGAGTTATGTCAAGGGTGACGAAAATGTTGTAGTATAATGGGTGGAAAAGGAAGAGAAGGGAAGATAGTAGGAGCATTCAGATTAGGTGAAAGGAATGATCGAGGAAGCAAGCTGATGAAATTCTGCACTGAACACGAGTTGGTCATAGCTGACATTTTATTCAATAACCATGGTGTAAGTAGGCTATAATGGTGGGGCGAATCTTTGTCTCAACTGCATTTCGTCACGCACATACGTCACACTGGGGTAACTGCCATTTGTTGTGGTGGTGTTATTCATTTTAGTGGCTTAGGATATCTTGGTCATCAGCCCCATGTAGTTGGGTGTGTGTTGAACTCTTCTGACAACCTGTATTTTTGAGATGACTGTAGTAGTGTAATTGTATGACAAAAAGGGTAAGGTAGGTGCCCCGGGACTTAAAGTTAGCTACGGTCCCGGCATTTGCCTGGAGGGACTGTGAAAAAATCCGAGGAAAACTACGGTCAGGGCCAGGATTCGAACCTGCCCTTTCGGCCGTGGTGCACGATTTAACAAGCATGGCTACGTTGCGGGACATGTATATGTTGTCAAGTGTGTGCATTGCTTTGGAGCATCCAGCGTTCAGAAAAGAGTGTGGAGCCTTATGGCGACAATGTTGCTAACTCTAGGCAGAGGCAGCGCTGATGTCATGCGATATCTTCACCCGCTTTCATAAGTTAGCGACACAACACAACCCCAGCAGATACCTGAAATAGACCACACCTAGGAAGGAGCAGTTTTGTAGGTGTTAACGGATTTGACCAGTATTAAGGATACGCGAAGAGAACCAATAACGACATTTACTTCATTATGATATGGCGCATTACTGATTGACAGATGTCGAGAGCACAACCCTTCCTTCTCGGATGTATGCTGACGATGCTAACAATTTTTACGTCAGCAATACTGTTGATCACCACTTCTTTTGTTATTAGTTAAGCTATAATTTAGTTTCTTTCAATTTCATTCTTGTTGTTGTGTTGTTTAATATTGTAGCGAGTTAGCCATGTGGTTAGGGGCGTGCAGCTGTGAGCTTGCATTCGGGAGAAAGTTGGTACGAACCCTACTGTCGGCAGCCCTGATTCGATCGAACAGAAAATCAAACAGGCACACAACAGTAACACCAATGACGGATAGTGCTTCAGAACTTATGTTGCCGGCGGATCTGAGCACGTGCTCCACTCCGGGCGAGCATGCAGCACAGGACGAGGCTCTTCTTTCCAGTGTGCTAACCTCGAAAATTTTTGAATTGCTAAGACGTAATATAAACGATACTTGTATGCAATAACAAAGGTAATAAATTGGCTGATAATTGTAGCATACCTGCCAAGTTTTCCGGTTTTCCCGGAAGGTTTCCGGATTTTTTGGGGTGTTTTCCGGTTGTCTGGATTAACATAGTTTTTTCCGGATTTTCAACTCCCTGGCTTGTTTCCGTTCTCTGCATTCAAATCGCATTTCAGTTTTCATTTTCGATAATGGCTGCTATTCTGAGATGCGAGTGTTTAAATTTGACTGAAAATCGACGAAAAAGGAATTTGAGCTCTCTTTGTTATAGCCGCCAAAATTACTAATGCAGTAATAAAGTTCATAATTCTAGAATTCTTCATTACTTCTAAATAATAAATATAATTTCATCTCCCGAAATTTAATATTCAAGCAATAGCCATTAATAGAGCCACATCAAAATTCGATTAGATAAAGCTGTTAATATTCCCGCTCTATAAGATTTCACATTTTGATAATAAATTACCAAACAGTATGAAACTAACCCTAAACCGTCTCACCCTAAAAGAATTCTAATTAAATTAGGACTAATAATTAAAAATATTATAGATAAGACAAATATCAATACCAAAATAATAAATCGATTAATCACTAAATCCCCTTGTATATACTCCTCACTATAAAAAATTACCAATGAAGAAATAAATAAAACAAATCCCATAAATAATAAAGATCATCATCATCCTTATCATTTCCCCTTATCCAGCTCCTGCCGGGTCGGGGTATTTATGGCACTTCTCCACTTTCCTCTTTCCTTCCACCATTCTTCTTCCACGATCTTGTCCCAGTCCAGATTTCTTTTTCTTACACTGTTCTTCACTGAATCAATCCACCTTGTTCTAGGTCTTCCTCTTGCTCTCTTACCCTTGCACTTTGCCTCCAGCATCTGTCTTGGTATTCTATTTTCCTCCATCCTCTTTACATGTCCAAACCACCTTAGTTTATTCTTCTCAATTCTCTCATTTAGTTTTCCCATCCCAACTTCCTTCCTAACATCTTCATTCCTCACTCTGTCTTTCCTTGTCTTTCCTATCATACTTCTTAGGAATTTCTTTTCACTGACTTGGATTCTACTCTCTTGCCTGCTTGTCAGGGTCCAAGTCTCAGCTGCATAAGTTAATATGGGAACATAGTACACTTTATACATTACCTCCTTGCTTTTCCTTGGTACTTCCTTATCCCAAACAAGTTTTCTTACACTTTGATAGAATGCATTGCTCTGCTGTACCCTCCTGCCAATCTCCATGTCCAACCTACCAGTTTGCATCAATTCACTTCCTAGGTATTTGAACGTGTCCACAATTTCCAAACTCTGACTTCCAATTTTCACAGTGCCCTTTCCTTGTCTTTCCCCTCTTGTCATCACCATGGTCTTGCTTTTCTCTATACTGATTTTCAGGCCGTACTTCTGAATATTTTCGTTCAGTGCATCTAGTTGTTTTTGCACTTCTTCGGTGTTCCTTCCCCAGACCACAATATCATCTGCAAATAACAGTAACTTCATTTCTTTATGTCCATATGCTTCTTTTGTTTCCTTTACAATTTCATCCATCACCATTATGAACAAGAGAGGTGACAGCACACTCCCCTGTCTTAGTCCAGTCTTGTTCCTAAACCAATCTGTCTTTCCAACTGCGGTCAGTACCCTGCTAACACAGTTGTTGTACATTGCTTGCACCATTTCCAACATTTCTCTTCCCAGTCTCTTCTTAACCATGGTTTCCCATACCTTCTCTCTGGGGACACTATCATATGCCTTTTCTAGATCTATGAAAGTCATGATCAAATCCTCTCCATATTCCCAGTCCTTTTCTATCACCTGCCTCAAGCTAAAGATTGGGTCCACTGTGGATCTTCCACTCCTGAAGCCATACTGTTCCTCTTGCAACTCTCCTTCCACCTTTCTTCTCATTCTTCTTTCTAATATCCTTTCCAGTATTTTTACTATCTGTGATATGAGGGTGATCCCTCTATAGTTATCACACACCTTCTTGTCCCCCTTCTTAAACACTGGTATTATTAGCCCTTTCTCCCAGTCTTCTGGTACACATTTCCGTTTCCACACACACTTTAGCAGTCGATACAACCATTGCATACCAACAGGTCCAGCAGCCTTTATCATTTCTACACTGATTTCATCCACCCCTGTTGCTTTTCCCATCTTCATTTTCTGTACTGCTAATTCCACCTCCAGCATTGTTATATCATCTTCTGTTATAGAGTCGTCAGGTTGTATCACTTCCATCTCACCAGTACAATTGCTCACATTCAATAGCTTTTCGAAATACTCCTTCCATCGTCCCTTTATCTCTTCTGGGTGTGTTAACAACTCTCCATCTTCCTTTTTCACTAGCTTTGTAGTAACTCTTTCTTTCCTCTTACTTCTTAGAAGCCCATACAGCATCCTTTTACTGCCACTTACATCTGTTTCCATTCTTCGTGTAAATTCTTCCGAACTTTTCTTCTTTTCTTCTCCTACCACTTTCTTACACCTCCGTTTGCTGTCGTGTTACTTCCTTTTGCTTTCTTCTGTTTGATCTCGGTTCCATTCTTTCCATGCAGACTTCTTTTCTTTCACTGCTTTCCTCATTCCACCACGGTGTCTCCTTCTCTTTCACTCTTGTTGACGTCCTACCACAAGCACTCTCTGCTGCAGCAACAAATGCCTTCAATCTCTCCTGAAAATCTTCCTGTACAGTTTTGTCTTTCAATTTCCATACTTTTATTTTGCTTTCTCTGATCTCCTTTAGGTTTTCCAATTTTTCCCATCTAAATTTTGCCACCACAGCTCTATGGTCCCCATCAAATGCTTCTCCTGGTAAAGCTGTCACATCTATCAGCTTTCTGCGATTAGTCCTTTCCACCAGAAAGTAGTCAATTACTGATTTTGTTCTTCTATCTCCCCAACCATATCTCGTAATTTTCCTGCTGTTTTTCTTCCGAAACCATGAATTACCCAATATCAGTCCATTCCTTTCACAAAAGTTTACAAGTTCCTCACCTTCCCGGTTCTTTTTCCCATATCCATATGGTCCAATGACTTCTTCCTTTCCTTGTCTCTCGTTTCCGACTTGTGCATTCATATCTCCCATGATCACCACTTCTACATCTGAAATTACTCTTTCTACATCCTCCAGGAATACTTCAATATCTTCTTCTCTGTTTCCAGTCTGTGGTGTATACACTTGTATGAAGTCCATCACGTCATTTTTCATCTTCATTGTAATTTTCATTATTCTGTCACTCACACACTCGACCACTTCAACATACTCCTCCAGTTGTTTCGAGGTTATCAGTCCCACTCCATTTTTTGCCTCTTGGCCACCACTCCAGTGTTTATAAAACGAGCGTATGCGAGTTTTATAATTTCCATACGAGTGTCTTAATTACCATTATAGGCGAGTTGCATACGACTGTTTATGTTCGACGATAATTATTATAACTATTTTATGTTCTAACAAAAATATTCATAAATATCTGTCGAGATTTCGCCAGTTTTATGTACTGAACAGAGCGCATGAGACGCAGGGAATGCCTTGTATTTGACTATGGCCACCTCGATTACTCTACTATGACACTAGGCCAGGCAGTGTGATTTACATTAGAAGGCCGTGCAACTCAGTGCATCTAATTATCTAATTGGTCAAACAATTGTTTCTTGAGCTCTGATTGGTGGGAGAAACTGTTTCATAATGAAAAATAGTGTTATAATGAGCCTCATTATAGTACAGTTTTCTGACAGATAATAGTCAGGGTCGAACATAAAATTCATTAAACCCTTATTAATTAGTTAACTTTGTCTTCCTAACCGTTCGTAAGAAATATTAGCTAAAGCAAATAAACTTGAGGAACATAGTCCGTGAGCAATTATTAATGTATATGTTCTTATAAATCCCCAATCTGTTAATGTTATTATACCCCCTAAAGCTATCCCTATATGAACAACAGAAGAATACTCGATTAAAGCCTTCAAATCAACCTGACGTAAACAAACCAGACTCATTAAAAATCCTCCAACCAAACTATTTCTAATCCAAATAACATTATAGGTTAGGCCAAGCTTCATTAATATTAAATAAACTCGTAATAATCCATACCCCCCCCCCCTAATTTTAATTACACACCTGCCAAAATTATTGATCCTGAAACCGGGGCCTCAACATGCGCCTTAGGTAATCATAAATGTGTCATAAATATGGGCATCTTAACTAAAGATGCTTAAGTTAATCTAATATAAAATAATAATCTTGATAATCTAATATTAAAGACCAATGTATAATCTCCCATAAAATCCATAAATATTAAATAAACTTACTAATAAAGGTAAAGAAGCTAATAAAGTATAAAATAATAAATATACCCCTGCCTGTAATCGTTCCGGTTGGTACCCTCATCCTAAGATTAAGAATAAAGTAGGAATCAGTCTAACCTCAAAAAACAAGTAAAAGGAGAATAGTCTAATCTTATTCTTCTAAAAGTACAGCATAATATTAATAATAAAAAATACAAAAAAAAAGGAAAAAAAGAATTAAAATACCTATAATGAAAGACACTCTCTCTAGCTGTAATCATTAATGAACAAATTCAAAATCTTAATAAAATTAAACCATATGATAAAATATCAACCCTAAAGATATAACTCAAGTTAAAAAAATCTGTTAAAGTAATATATCTTATTATAAAAAAGAAAGTTATCAAATATAATAGACTTTGTACCAATCATCAAAACTTATTTAAAAAACTGAGGGGGATTAAAAACACAATTATAAAAATAAATTTTAACATTGTAAAATTCTAAACATTGTAAAAAAATCATTCCCATGAGTTCGAATTATTGAAACTAAAATAGAAGGGCCCAAAGCTCCCTCACACACTGAAAAAGTTAAAAATACTATTCTAAAGAATAATTCAAAAGTATATATATATTTAAAAATATAAATAATATTAAAAATAATCTTAAAACTACAAATTCTAATCTTAACAATGTTGCTAATAAATGCTTTCGATTAGAACAAAACACCCATACACCTCTTAAAAAGACCAAAATTACTACAATTCAATAAATAAGTATTACCATTGTTTTAGTAGTTTAAATAAGAACACTGGTCTTGTAAATCAATATTAAGTATACTACTTCTAAAACTCAAAGGAAAGAGAATTTCTTATCATTAATCCCCAAAATTAATATTTTATTTAAACTACCCTTTGTATATTAAATCTTGGAATTCATCATCATCATCATCATCATTTCCCCTTATCCAGCTCCTGCCGGGTCGGGGTATTTATGGCACTTCTCCACTTTCCTCTTTCCTTCCACCATTCTTCTTCCACGATCTTGTCCCAGTCCAGATTTCTTTTTCTTACGCTGTTCTTCACTGAATCAATCCACCTTGTTCTAGGTCTTCCTCTTGCTCTCTTACCCTTGCACTTCGCCTCCAGCATCTGTCTTGGTATTCTATTTTCCTCCATCCTCTTTACATGTCCAAACCACCTTAGTTTATTCTTCTCAATTCTCTCATTTAGTTTTTCCATCCCAACTTCCTTCCTAACATCTTCATTCCTCACTCTGTCTTTCCTTGTCTTTCCTATCATACTTCTTAGGAATTTCATTTCACTGGCTTGGATTCTACTCTCTTGCCTGCTTGTCAGGGTCCAAGTCTCAGCTGCATAAGTTAATATGGGAACATAGTACACTTTATACATTACCTCCTTGCTTTTCCTTGGTACTTCCTTATCCCAAACAAGTTTTCTTACACTTTGATAGAATGCATTGCCCTGCTGTACCCTCCTGCCAATCTCCATGTCCAACCTACCAGTTTGCATCAATTCACTTCCTAGGTATTTGAACGTGTCCACAATTTCCAAACTCTAACTTCCAATTTTCACAGTGCCCTTTCCTTGTCTTTCCCCTCTTGTCATCACCATGGTCTTGCTTTTCTCTATACTGATTTTCAGGCCGTACTTTTGAATATTTTCGTTCAGTGCATCTAGTTGTTTTTGCACTTCTTTGGTGTTCCTTCCCCAGACCACAATATCATCTGCAAATAACAGTAACTTCATTTCTTTATGTCCATATGCTTCCTTTGTTTCCTTTACAATTTCATCCATCACCATTATGAACAAGAGGGGTGACAGCACACTCCCCTGTCTTAGTCCAGTCTTGTTCCTAAACCAATCTGTCTTTCCAACTGCGGTCAGTACCCTGCTAACACAGTTGTTGTACCTTGCTTGCACCATTTCCAACATTTCTCTTCCCAGTCTCTTCTTAACCATGGTTTCCCATACCTTCTCTCTGGGGACACTATCATATGCCTTTTCTAGATCTATGAAAGTCATGATCAAATCCTCTCCATATTCCCAGTTCTTTTCCATCACCTGCCTCAAACTAAAGATTGGGTCCACTGTGGATCTTCCACTCCTGAAGCCATACTGTTCCTCTTGCAACTCTCCTTCCACCTTTCTTCTCATTCTTCTTTCTAATATCCTTTCCAGTATTTTTACTATCTGTGATATGAGGGTGATCCCTCTATAGTTATCACACACCTTCTTGTCCCCCTTCTTAAACACTGGTATTATTAGCCCTTTCTCCCAGTCTTCTAGTACACATTTCCGTTTCCACACACACTTGAGCAGTCGATACAACCAGTGCATACCAACAGGGCCATCAGCCTTTATCATTTCTACACTGATTTCATCCACCCCTGTTGCTTTTCCCATCTTCATTTTCTGTACTGCTAATTCCACCTCCAGCATTGTTATATCATCTTCTGTTATAGAGTCGTCAGGTTGTGTCACTTCCATCTCACCAGTACAATTGCTCACATTCAATAGCTTTTCGAAATACTCCTTCCATCGTCCCTTTATCTCTTCTGGGTGTGTTAACAACTCTCCATCTTCCTTTTTCACTAGCTTTGTAGTAACTCTTTCTTTCCTCTTACTTCTTAGAAGCCCATACAGCATCCTTTTACTGCCACTTACATCTGTTTCCATTCTTCGTGTAAATTCTTCCGAACTTTTCTTCTTTTCTTCTCCTACCACTTTCTTACACCTCCGTTTGCTGTCGTGTTACTTCCTTTTGCTTTCTTCTGTTTGATCTCGGTTCCATTCTTTCCATGCAGACTTCTTTTCTTTCACTGCTTTCCTCACTTCCTCATTCCACCACGGTGTCTCCTTCTTTTTCACTCTTGTTGACGTCCTACCACAAGCACTCTCTGCTGCACCAACAAATGCCTTTTTAAAGTGGGACCATTCCTCTTCTATGTTTTCCACTTCAGTAACTGGGATTTGTTGCTTCAATCTCTCCTGAAAATCTTCCTGTACAGTTTTGTCTTTCAATTTCCATACTTTTATTTTACTTTCTCTGATCTCCTTTAGGTTTTCCAATTTTTCCCATCTAAATTTTGCCACCACAGCTCTATGGTCCCCATCAAATGCTTCTCCTGGTAAAGCTGTCACATCTATCAGCTTTCTGCGATTAGTCCTTTCCACCAGAAAGTAGTCAATTACTGATTTTGTTCTTCTATCTCCCCAACCATATCTCGTAATTTTCCTGCTGTTTTTCTTCCGAAACCATGAATTACCCACTATCAGTCCATTCCTTTCACAAAAGTTTACAAGTTCCTCTCCTTCCCGGTTCTTTTTCCCATATCCATATGGTCCAATGACTTCTTCCTTTCCTTGTCTCTCGTTTCCGACTTGTGCATTCATATCTCCCATGATCACCACTTCTACATCTGAAATTACTCTTTCTACATCCTCCAGGAATACTTCAATATCTTCTTCTCTGTTTCCAGTCTGTGGTGCATATGTTACAGGGAAAGTCGATTCTTAGTAAGAGTTGACTCTCCCTAGGCAGAGTCAACTCTTACTGAAAGTATCAGTAACAGTTGATTGAAAACACACAGATCAACTTTTCCTAGGGAGAGTTAACTATGCCTGCTGTGGTTTAGTAAAAGTTGATTCGCAGATGCTGCTCTGAAATTGTAACCGTGCGCGCCAAACCTTTATGATTATTAAAATATTGGCATTGTTTGGACTCGTACTTCCATTATTGGACCGACCGTTATTGATTTGAACATTTCTTTATTTTTATTACCCCATCAATCACCAGGCAGTTGCCATTCGTCATTACTCGGCTCTTTATTGTTGTGCAATAGTGACAAAAGATTCATTTACGTTTAAATAATTAGTTTAAGGTCGCCTCCGTAGCGTAGCGGTCAGCATGGTCAGTTGCCGCCCCGGAGGTCCTGGGTTCGATTCCCGGCTCTGCCACGAAATTTGAAAAGTGGTTTGAGGACTGGAACGGGGTCTACTCAGCCTCGGCTGGTCCAAATGAGTAGAGGGGCGTTCGATTCCCATCTCAGTCATCCTCGAAGTGGTTTTCTGTGGTTTCCCACTTAGTCTTCGGGAAAATGCCGGGATGGTACCTACTGTAAGGCCACGACCGCCTCCTTCCCTCTTCCTAGCCTATCCATCCCAATCTTCCGTCCCTTCCCATCCCTCATGAGGCCCCTGTTCGCTTTGCAGGTGAGGCCGCCTGGGCGAAGTGCTGATCACACCTCCCCAGTAGTATCCCTCCCGACCAGATGTTCCCAGCTCCAGGACACTGCCCATAGAGGCGGTAGTGGTGAGTTCCCTCGCTGAGTCCGTGGGAACCACTGACCTAGAGGGTAAATTGACTAAATAAATATATATATGTTACAGGGAAAGTCGATTCACCAGTAAGAGTTGACTCTCCCTAGGTAAAGTCGACTCTTACTGATCTTTTCAGTAAAAGTTGATTAAAAGCGGTAAGTGTTCAATTTCGATCAACATTTACTAGTCAGAGTTGACTATACCTAGGGAAAGTATACTCTCACTGTCTTGAGGTAGTAACAGTTGACTATTTGCAAGGAAACTGTACTAGCTAATAAAAAAACAAATAGGAAGGCAAAATGGTAGAGAAATGAGAGAGAGAAATGTTTCAGAGAAACTAATAAAAATGAAAAACCTTTATAATACATGAAGAGATAAAAAAATATTTATCATTTATTACAGCAAGGTAAAGATTTGTGACACTTTGAGCTGCAAAGTACACTTTTCTTCTTACACATGCACTTCATGGATTCGCATTTAGTGTTGCAAGAGCATTTGAAAAAACCTTGTCCACTTCCAAGTGATTGTGAAGTTGCAACAGTCCTTCAGCTGTTGTTTTATCCATAGGAACTTCATTTCCTTGGATAATGTTCGTAGGATATTTACTGAATTGAGACCTGATAAAATATAATCATTGAAATCTGAACAATTTAATACTATGGGCAGCGAGAAAGAGATTTATTTAATCGTGTCAGAAACATACATTATAACTTACAAGATATAACTTCAAACCTGGTACTATAAGCATTAATCATTTTTGATGGCAGGTAGCAATGCGATTAAGCTCTACACAAGTACAAATTTAATCAAATGTGGCTTGACCAATATGCAGCTAGTTCACATGCTTCTTTAGTAGCGTCAATCAGAGAAAGAGATATATCTTTTATTTTAGCTTTGAAAATTTACCTTGAGAAAAGCTGCTTTAGAATTCCATTTCTCGTTCCAATTCGATAAAATCCATCACGTCAAGGATAGATCGAGCATCTCCTCTACAGCGGTCAACATCGGAAATAGGAATTCGAACTGATGTTCCTTTTTCTACTGGCGGATAAATGTGATCTGAGGTTTATTTTTCATGCGTTAAGCTTGTTGTTCTGGACAGTAGAAAGCTTCATTTCTCTGTCTCTTGATGTACTCAGTAGGCTTGTCCAGGTCAGTGAGGAGATAATCACTATCATCTAAGAGCTTTTCACCACTTGATTCATTTTGGTTTGTTTCATTATCATCAGGATTTCCTTTTCCGTTACTTCCAATTTCATTTTCTTGTTGTTGCTGAATTTGATCAATTGTGCATTGACGACCCTCTTCTGTTTCTAAATTTGCCAGTACCTCAGTTGGTAGTGTTGAACTAGATAAGCTGTGTCTCGGGGGGCAACCGAACATTGCCTCATTCGGGGATCGTTTTCTCCCACTATGCAATACACTGTTTTTCATAAGTTGAATAAACTTTAAGCCTTCACTCCATTTTGATGTTTTGTGGTCTTTCATCCAGGTGGTTATCATATTATCTATGTCCTGGTTGACTATTTCGACGCTACCTTGACTCTGACTATGTCGTGGTTTGCCGTGCACCATTTTGAAGTTCGTTCATGTATTAACCAGACTGTCAATAATGTTATTAATAAATTCTCTCCCATTGTCTGATTGTAAAATACAAGGAGCGCCTAACAATGTAAAAATATCAACGATATTATTACACACTTCGTCTGCAGTCTTTGATTTCAGTGGTATTAGCACAACAAACTTTGTTAAATGGTCCTGGTACACCATTATAAATTTGAAGTCTTCATCAGATTGCGACTGAAAGTCAATCAAGTCCACTTGACATCGTGAAATCATTTCCTTGAATAACAAAGGCTTTACATCCAGTCCTTTCTTCTTATGTTTCAATTTTTTATCTCAAGGTTCGCACAAGCTTAAAAATAGTAAAATGTCCTTCGTAATAACATTTTGAAATTTTCCTTTCAATTGCTGAATCAAACGATCTCTTCCTCCGTGTCCAGTGGATATGTGCGCTTCATTAAGAACTCCAAACAACTCTTCATCAAAAACATAATACCTTAAGCTGTCATGGTCTGCGACAGGGTGTATTACTTTTGTAATATCATTTACTTCAATAATGTTATATCGTCTTAAAAACCTGATATCGTTACTTTCTTTTTTAATTGCTGTTTTTAGATTTTTCACTTTTTGAATGCAGCTATCATATTTCGATTTGGTCAATGTCAGTGAATTTACCTTGGAAGTCGAGCGTTCCTGCTGCAGTTTTTCACGGAACAGTTCTGCCGTGGTGTCTGACATAATTATTACACACTTAAACTAATTATTTAAACGTAAATGAATCTTTTGTCACTATTGCACAACAATAAAGAGCCGAGTAATGACGAATAGCAACTGCCTGGTGTGTGATGGGGTAATAAAAATAAAGAAATGTTCAGATCAATAACGGTCGGTCCAATAATGGAAGTACGAGTCCAAACAATGCCAATATTTTAATAATCATAACAAAGGTTTGGCGCGCGCGGTTACATTTTCAGAGCAGCATCTGTGAATCAACTTTTACTGAACCACAGCAGGCATAGTTAACTCTCCCTAGGAAAAGTTGATCTGTTTGTTTTCAATCAACTGTACTGATACTTTTAGTAAGAGTTGACTCTGCCTAGGGAGAGTCAACTCTTACTAAGAATCGACTTTCCCTGTAACATATATAATTAGTTTAAGTGTGTAATAATTATGTCAGACACCACGGCAGAACTGTTTCGTGAAAAACTGCAGCAGGAACGCTCGACTTCCAAGGTAAATTCACTGACATTGACCAAATTAAAATATGATAGCTGCATTCAAAAATTGAAAAATCTAAAAACTGCAATTAAATAAGAAAGTAACGATATCAGGTTTTTAAGACGATATGGCATTATTGAAGTGAATGGTATTTCAAAACTAATACACCCTGTCACAGACCAAGACAGCATAAGGTATTATGTTTTTGATGTAGAGTTGTTTGCAGTTCTTAATGAAGCGCACATATCCACTGGACACGGAGGAAGAGATCGTATGATTCAGCAATTGAAAGGGAAATTTCAAAATGTTATTACAAAGGACATTTTACTATTTTTAAGCTTGTGCGAACCTTGAGATCAAAAATTGAGACATAAGATGAAGGGACTGGTTGTAAAGCCTTTGTTATTCAAGGAAATGAATTCACGATGTCAAGTGGACTTGATTGACTTTCAGTCGCAACCTGATGAAGACTTCAAATTTATAATGGTGTACCAGGACCATTTAACAAAGTTTGTTGTGCTAAGACCACTGAAATCAAAGACTGAAGACGAAGTGTGTAATAATATCGTTGATGTTTTTACTTTGTTAGGCGCTATTTGTATTTTACAATCAGACAATGCGAGAGAATTTGTTAGTAAAATTATTGACAGTCTGGTTAATACATGGGCGAACTTCAAAATGGTGCACGGCAAACCACGACATAGTCAGAGTCAAGGTAGCGTCCAAAGAACCAACCAGGACATAGAGAATATGATAACCACCTGGATGCTAGACCACAACACATCAAAATGGAGTGAAGGCTTAAAGTTTATTCAACTTACGAAAAACAGTGCATTGCATAGTGGGATAAAACGATCCCCGTACGAGGCAATGTTCGGTTGCCCCCCGAAACACGTCTTATCTAGTTCAAAACAACCAACTGGCAACTGGCAAATTCTAACTGGCAAATTTAGAAACAGAAGAGGATCTTCAATGCGCAATTGATCAAATTCAGCAACAACAAGAAAACGAAATTGGAAGTAACGGGAATGGAAATGTATCAAGTGGTGAAAAGCTCTTAGATGATAGTGATTATCTCCTCACTGACCTGGACAAATCTACTGAGGACATCAAGATACAGAGAAATGAAGCTTTCTACTGTCTAGAACAACAAGCTAAACGCATGAAAAAAATACCAGATCACATTCATCCGCCAGTAGAAAAAGGAACATCAGTTCGAATTCCTGTCCCTGATGTTGACCGTGGTAGAGGAGATGCTCGATCTATCCTTGGCGTGGTACTGGAGGTTGTCGATGATGGCTTTTATCGAATTGGAACGAGAAATGGAATTCTAAAGCAGCTTTTCCCAATGTAAGTTTTCAAAGCTAAAATAAAAGATATATATATATATATATATATATCTCCTCTCTCTCGCTGCCCATAGTATTAAATTGCTCAGATGTCAATGATTACATTTTTTCAGGTCTCAATTCAGTAAATTTAATGTCCTACGAACATTAACCAAGAAAATGAAGTTCCTATGGATAAAACAATAGCTGTGAGGACTGTTGCAACTTCACAATCACTTGGAAGTGGACAAGGTTTTTTCAAATGTCCTTGCAACACTAAATGCGAATCCATGAAGTGCATGTGTAAGAAGAAAAGTGTACTTTGCAACTCAAAGTGTAATAAATGATAAATATTTCTACCTCTTTATGTACAGTATTATAACGGTTTTTTATTTTTATTAGTTTCTCTTAAACATTTCTCTCTCTTAATGTATTGGTTTTGCCTCCCTATTCGTTTTTTATTAGCTAGTACCGTTTCCTTGCAAATAGTCAACTGTTACTATCTCGAGACAGTGAGAGTATACTTTCCCTAGGTATAGTCAACTCTAACTAGTAAATGTTGATCGAAATTGAACACATACCGCTTTTAATCAACTTTTACTGAAAAGATCAGTAAGAGTCGACTTTACCTAGGGAGAGTCAACTCTTACTGGAGAATCGACTTTTCCTGTAACACATACACTTGTATGAAGTCCATCACGTCATTTTTCATCTTCATTCTAATTTTCATTATTCTCTCACTCATACACTCGACCACTTCAACATACTCCTCCAGTTGTTTCGAAGAATCTTGGAATTATAATTTCCAATTTATTAAATGCAATAATCTTTACCCAAGTAAACCACCCAATAGCAATAATATTAATTATTATTATATAAACCCTAATTGTAGCATTAACAACCGGAATAATAACTTCAACTTTTTGATTTTCTTATATTCTATTTCTTGTATTTCTAGGTGGAATACTAGTATTATATATTTACATCACCACTCTGGCATCCAATGAACTTTTTTCAATTCCAACCAAATCCTTAATCATTATAATACTCATATTCTCCCTGGTAATTTTTCTCTCTCTAGTAAGAGATTCAACTTTATGATATCTATTAAACTTTAATGAAGAAATAAATAATATTAATAATGAACTAATTACTTTACACGATGAATCAAATTACCTTCTTAATAAATTATATAATAAACCAACAGATTTAATTACCGTCATATTAGTAAATTATTTATTCTTAACACTTATTGCTCTTGTAAAAATTACTAATATTTTTCAAGGTCCACTTCGCCCTAAAAACTAATGAATAAACCAATCCGCACCTCTCATCCTTTATTTAAAATTGCCAATAGAGCTTTAGTTGATCTCCCTGCTCCTTCTAATATTTCTGCCTGATGAAATTTCGACTCACTTTTAGGGCTTTGCTTAATAATCCAAATTGCAACAGGATTATTCTTAGCAATACATTACACTGCAAATATCAATTTAGCTTTTAATAGTGTGGCTCACATTTATCGTGATGTAAATTATGGTTGATTCTTACGTACTCATCATGCTAATGGTGCCTCCTTCTTTTTCATTTGTCTTTATTTACATGTAGGACGAGGAATATACTATGGATCCTATAATTATATACATACATGAATAGCAGGAGTCATTATTCTATTTCTTGTAATAGGAACAGCCTTTATAGGCTATGTTCTTCCTTGAGGTCAAATATCCTTTTGAGGTGCTACTGTAATTACCAACTTATCAGCTATTCCATACTTAGGAACAGAACTCGTTCAATGAGTTTGGGGAGGATTTAGTGTTGATAATGCAACTTTAACTCGATTCTTCACTTTCCATTTTGTTCTTCCCTTTATTGTCTCAGCTGCTGTTATAATTCATTTACTATTCCTACACCAAACAGGTTCTACTAACCCCTTAGGGTTAAATAGAGATGTTGACAAAATTCCTTTCCATCCCTATTTTTAGCCTACTTTTCACTTTTTGCAAAAATGAGGAAAAAGTAGGCTTATGAGATCGATCCGGGAAAATGTCTGTCTGTCTGTCCTTCTGTCTGTCTGTCAGTCTGTCTGTCTGTGTGTCTGTCTGGCTGGCTGGCTGGCTGTGTGTGTTCCCCTATCAACTCCTAAACGGCTGCAGCAATCGAAACCAAATTTGGTATGAGTTAAGATGTATACCGGAATATTTCACGTCCATATTTGAAAATGATGTCAGTGCTACCAACTGCTGAAAAAACGCACTAGAAATTTGAGCTCCATGTTGGATATCTTGGAAGGTATGCATGGGAGCTATTCCAAAATTGGCACACATGTAGATAACACTATTTCAGTTTAATTTCCAGGAGGCCATACATAACAGTGTTGCCAAAATAATTGTAAGCCTTCTGATAGGTCCAATTTTTAAATGCCTTTAACTTCTACACTATCAATTGGATTTCAACCACATTTTGTATGTAATATGTGTACATAAACAGATATGACTGAGCATATTCTTAAGAGCCACCAGGGCTGCCAACTGTTAATAATTGCTCTCTCTATTCTTTTATCCAAATACCAATATATCAGAAAGTATGCAAGCTGACAGCTTTAAACTATGCACACGTATAGTACCTGACATTTTAGATTAATTTTGGAGTAACTTATATACTTCAGTTCTACCAACATGATTCTAAGCCTGCTGATAGGGCCAAGTTTTAAATACATGTAACGTCTATACTATCAGTTGGATTTCAACCAAATTTCGTATGTGCTATGTGTAACATAACAGATATGACTATAAGTATTCTTAAGAGCAATCAGGGCTGCCAACTGTTAATAAATGCTGTCTATATTTTTTAACCTAATATCAATATTTCAGGAATTATGCAAGCCAACAGCCCTATACTTTGCACACATATAGCACCTGACATTCTAGATTAATTTGGAATAATTAATATAAGTCAGTGATGCCAACATGATTATATGCCTGCTGATAGGTCTAATTTTAAAATACATGTAACTTCTATACTAACAAACGGATTTCGTCCAAAATTGGCACAACAAGATATCATATTATTTGAGATTAGGCTATTTCTGACCAGCACACGCATGACATTGTTGCCAACATGCTTTTACGCATGCTGATAGATCCAATGTTTAACTGCATGTAATGTCCATTGGACTTCAACCAATTTTTTAATTCTGTACCTTAAGTAATGGAACTAAGAATATATTCAGTCACCAGGGCTGCCAACTGTAATGCTCTATTAGGCTACATTATACCAGGTATATTTCGAACTAATTAGACATTTCGATATTACCAACTTAATTTCGTCAATATTCTAGATAGGTTCATATACTGCAGATTAATCAATGGCATGAAACTTAATTTTAAGAAAAGTAGGCTCTTTAGTTCGTCACGTAACTTCTTGTTCTTTTAAGGATCTCTTTGGATTTATTATCATAGTAGCAACTCTTATTTTCTTAAGCCTCCTTGAACCTTATATACTGGGGGACCCTGATAATCCCCTGGTTACTCCCGTTCATATTCAACCAGAATGATAGACTACTTTTTATTTGCTCGCAGGGTGTCTACCGGTAACGAAAGTAACGAATTTTACATACGGGTAACGAAAATTTTCTGAAGGCGGATTGAATCATTTAAACTCGCGCCTCTAGGCTCGAGATTGTGATGGGGCGAGTTTCACGGAAGCGGCGCCGATTGCATAAGCTATATTTCCCCGTGCCCGACCTCGAGGAAATGCATACTGAGGACACCCTGAGTTGTGTACGTCGTTCAGCGTATATTTTTGGCATCAAGAATACTTTTTAGTTTTGTGTGAAACATTTTTCTGTGTTATTAGGAAACCTGACTTTTCGCGAGACCTTTATTCGCAAAAACTTCTGAAACTAATCAGGAACCTCGCATTTCTGTTATTGACCTCTAAATTTGGAGACTATGTCAAATTGAAGTCAGAAATAACGTGAAATAATTTAATAATATGAAAAAGCTTCGAAATACGTAGGCTATAACTTATTTTAAAAATCTGTCTCGTAAGTTTGCGACATCCAGTAAGGTTAATTCGAAATTCCGTTATATGTCGACTTTTCCTTCGAAGTTTGGTTCCATCGGATATATTATAATCCAACCGGTTATTTCGAAAACTTGTATAACTTGTATAATTCGTGCTTCGCATTCGAAAGAAAACGTGTCCTCTTGTATTATTCGTGCAATCCTCGCAGAATAATTCTTAATATTTGATACCTACTTCGAACATTCATCCTGAAGACGGCCGGTTGACCGCACGCCTTGCCTGCGGGAATCTCGTCAAATGTACCGAGATCGACGTCAGTTGCGTAAAATCATAAAACCCGTCCCCTATCGTGAACTTGTGACTACGAGAACTGCGGGATTCCCGTCAAAGGTGATTGGCCACCAATCACGACATATTCCGAAACCTACTCGTTACTTTTCCCATGACCGTATACTTAAAAGCGTATGGGGAGCGAGAAGTGCATCACTTAGAAATGATACTAATTTCTCCTCAAGATCGACCCTAAACTGATGAACTCCCAACCACAGCATAGGGACAGCGGGAATCGCGGCGCCGTCTATACAACATGTCCAGAATCACTAGTGAATTTTAACCATGCCCAACCTTGAGATTGCCTCCACCATTCTGTCAGGAAAGATGGACAATCGTTCAACGGCCGGGTGCGGCGCGGACAGCATACTATAATATCGCGAGGACAACGTGAATCTCGTAAAACGGCCGAGAGCGGCAGCGATTGCAATACATCGCGATATTTCACCGCATTCAATGACGAGGACAACTAGATTCTTGTCAAACGGACAGCAAGTGGCGCAGATTGCGTAATAATGCTATATTTGCTCGTGCCCGACCTCAAGGACAATGGAAATCTCGTCGAACGACTAAAAGTGACACCGATTATCTAAATCGCGATATTTATCAGTGATCTATCATGAAAACTACGGGAATCTCGACAAACGGGTGAGACCAGCGCCGATCGTGTAACATCTCGATATTTCTCCGTACTTGACTGCGAAGACAGAATTCGGTTACAATCACGTAACGTCCCAAAAATTTCTTCGTGATCTACCACGGGGACAAAGGAAATCTCGCCAAACGGTCAAGAGCAGAGCAACCTCTTGGCAATTATAAAAAACGCCTTGTGAACAAGGCGACATATTAGCTGAAACAACTCATTTGATAATAAATATCTACTATTTATTTCTTATTTTTTTAAATTTTATAACACCCTAAGTGAATTTAATTTACCGCTTTAAACACAGTTCATTGTTGTTTTTCTTCACCGCGTGATGAGCCCCTTTGCTTGCAGACCACAGACGTATCTTGAATTCAAAGGTAACTAAAATTAACTTAAAGGTAACTAAACGGTAACTAAAAAGTAACTAATTTTTACTTCATCCTTACAGTAGACACCCTGTTATGCAATTCTCCGATCTATCCCTAATAAATTAGGGGGTGTAATTGCTCTAGTTATATCTATTGCCATTCTATTAATTTTACCATTTTATAACAGAAACAGATTCCGAGGAACTCAATTTTATCCAATCAATCAAATTCTATTCTGATCAATAACAACAATTGTTATTTTATTGACATGAATCGGGGCGCGACCTGCAGAGGATCCTTATATTTTAACTGGGCAAATCTTAACTGTCCTCTATTTCGCTTATTATTAATCAACCCTCTTGTTCTCATAACATGAGATAAATTAGTTATAAAGCTTTATGAAAGCATATGTTTTGAAAACATAAGACAGAAGTTAAATTCTTCTATTAACTTCTACTAAAATAAATACACTAAATTAAAATAGAAAATATAATAATTTTTAACCCCAAATAAAAAAATAAATTTAAAGACAATGGTAAAAATCTTTTTCAAGCTAAATATATTAATTTATCATAACGAAATCGTGGGAGACTCAGGGTGTCTACCGGTAACGAAAACTAACGAAAAAGTAGCTAATTTTACAAATGGGTAACGAAAGTAACTGAAAGTAGCTAATTCTTATGTCTGGATAGTTGGAGGTAACGAAAATTCGCTGAGGTCTGTTAATAGTACATTATGCAACGAGCCTATAATGGCTATAATTAAGACACGAGTATTTTTTATAAAACGAGCGTATGCTAGTTTTATAATTTCCATAAGAGTGTCTTAATTACCATTATAGGCGAGTTGCATACGACTGTTTATGTTCGACGATAATTATAACTTTATTATATGTTTTAACATAAATATTCATAAATATCTGTTCAGTCACTAGAATGTTGTGATCGGGTGCTGCGGTGGGTAGTATATCTCTGTTTTCCAAGCTCTCTGGACAACCGACGCATGCGCTCTGTGTGCTTCAATGCCATATGTTCAGATTGTGCTCCAGTATTCAGTAAAACTGTCACCGAAGTCGTTTCAAAACCACGCACTGTGTAGAAATTGATTTTGGGGATATTAAGGTACAGTGCCATTTCTTGTCTCATATTCACCAGTTTATTTACGCGAACATATGGACGGTGCAATTTCGGTAATTTATATAGACATGTTGGATTTTGAGCGCATGCGCGAAGGTATCTTTATCTAATTGGTCACACAACTGTGCTCTGATTGGTGGGAGAAACTGTTTCATAATGAAAAATAGTGTTATAATGAGCCTCATTATGATACAGTTTTCTGACACACAGTAGTTAGGGTCGAACATAAAATCATGTAAACCCGCGTCGCTAGGCTCGCAGATGCGATGAAGCGAGTTTCACTTAAGCGGCGACGATTGCGTAAGCTTTATTTCCCGGTGCACGACATCAAGGAAATGCATACTGAGGATACCTTCAGTGGTACTGTATACATCAGTTCAACGTTGATTTTCGGCATCAAGATGAGTTAAGTTTTGTGTGAAATATTTTTCTGTATTCATCGGAAACCTGACTCTTTTGCGAGACGTTTATTCGCAATAACTTCCGAAACTTGACAGAAGCCTCTCATTTCTGATATTGGCCTCTAAATTTGTATATCTCAAATTGAAGTCCAGAAATAACGCGAAATAATTTATTGTCGCAATCTTGCGAAATGATACCGTTCCAGATTTAATCGCAAAAAATGCTTCGAAATACATAGACTATATTTTAAAAATCTGTCCGTCTAGTGAGTTTGCGACATGAAGTGTGGTTAATTCGAAACTCCGTTATATGTCTATTTTTCCTTCGAACTATGGTCTCATTGGATATATAATCTATCCGGGCTATCTCGAAAACTTGTATAATTTGAATTCGAATGTGCCCTCGTGTCGGATTATTCGTGCAATCCTCTCTGAATAATTCATAATAACCGATACCTACTTAGAACGTTCATCCTCCAAAATCACATCCTCATGACGGTTGGCAGACAGCACGACTTGCCTGCGGGAATATCGTCAAACGGACCACGATCGACGCCAGTTGCGTAAAATTATGAAACCCGTGCCCGGCCGCGAACTTGTGTCCTCGAGGACTGCGGGAATCCCATCACGAAATATACTGAACTCTCCTCGCCACTTTTCCCATGACGGTATACTTAAAAGTGTACGGGGAGCGAGAAGTGCATCAACCCACTTAGAAATAACAGACTACGTAGCATCGCGATACTCATAATTTTCTTCTCGTGATCCACGGTGAACTTCTAACCACAGCATAGGGACAGTGGGAATCACGGCGCCGATCATACAACATGTCCATAACTGTTGGTGAAATTTAACCATGCCCAACACGAGCTCGCCTCCGCCATTCTGCCAGGACAAATAGACTTGCAGACAATCGTTGAACGGCCGGATGCGGTACCGATTGCATAATATCGCGTTCTCATTGTGCAACCGCGGGGACAACGTGAATCTCGTAAAACGACCGAGAGTGGTAGCGATTGCGATAGATCGCGATATTTCTCCGCATTCGATGACGAGTACAACAGGATTCTTGTCAAATGGACAGCAAGCGGTGCCGATTGCTTAATAATAACTTACCATATTTATTTGTGCCCGACCCCAAGGACAATAGAAATCTCGTCGAACGACTAGAAGTGACACCGATTATGTAATCGCGATTTTTCTCCGTGTTCTATCTAAAAAACTACGAATCGCGCCAACGGCTGAGTACAGCGCCGATCGTGTGACGTCTCGATATTTCTCCGTACCTGACTGCGAAGACAATTCGGTGACGATCACGTAACGTCGCATTTCTTCGTGGTCTACCGCGGGGATAAAGTAAATCTCCCCAAACGGCCAAGATCAGAGCAACTTCTTGGTAATTATAACTTATTGTACACAAGACAGCATGTTTGCTGAATCAACTCAATTGATATTAAATATCCATTATTTATTTTTATCTAAATTTTTATAGCACCATAAGTGAATCTTATTCACTGCTTTAAACACAGTTCATTGTCGTTTTCCTTCACCGCGCGATGAGCTTCTATGGTTGCCGACCGCAGATGTATCTTGAATTAAAAGGTAATTAAAATTAACTAAAAGGTAGCCAAAAAGTAACTAATTTTTACTTCATCCTTACAGTAGACACCCTGTAAAGTTTATAGATAATCCCGCCTAGCAGATTATCGCTGCGCTTTTGTCATTAATTCCTTGCGTTTGACATTACGCTGAAAGTCGATAGAACTGTCTATCGATAATCACATCTCGCAGATTATCGCTGCATTTATATTACTCTTTGGGCTTCGACTGTTTGTAAGCGGGAAAGCTTGGTTTTAAGCGGTGCTTGCTGTAGTTCTGGTGTTCGTGCAATTGTGTGACAATTTTTTGTGCAATTTAGTGTTTTCGTGATGAATTCAAGTAAGAAACGATATCATCAGTCTTTCAGGGAGGCATATTGTTCAGAATTTTTGGAAACTGGCACAATGAATTAGATAGTCTCACATCACCAAGAGTTTGTAATCTCTTTCCCTGTAGTCTTTTCTCGCTATTTTAAGACCTTGTGACGCATGTACGCGTTAAATTTTTGCGCTTTCGGATCTTCTGGATTTCTATTTTTGAAAGTTGGCGGGTATCTTGTAGGAAGCTATTATGACGAAAAATGTCTTATGTTCATAGTTCCTTCATGACGAAAGGTGAGGTAACAAAGCCAGAGTAAGGGGGTTTCCGTTAAAAGTGAAAGCCTGTAAGACCCATAATCTTTTCTCAATGCTGGATACTCTGTAGCAGAGGTGCCAACTATTACGGATTGTCCGTAATAATTACGGATTTCACCCCACGATTACGGCATTACGGTCACAGGGGAAATTATTACGGAAAAGTGACTATTATCACGAGAAAAAAAAACCACATTTCTATGGAAAAAAAAGAGGAAAGTTACAGGGTGTCTACCGGTAACGAAAAGTAACGAAAAAGTAGCTATTTTACAAACAGGTAATGAAAAACGTAAAGTAGCTAATTTTTATGTCTGGATAGTTGGAGGTAACGAAATTTCGCCGAGGTCGGTTCATTTAAACTAGTGCCGCTACGCTCACAGATTGCGATGGAGCAAGTTTCACGCAAGCGGCGCCGATTTCGTGCCCGCCCTTAAGGAAATGCATACTGAGGTTACCTTGAGTGGTATAGCCTACATTGGTTCAACGTATATTTTCGTCATCAAGACGAGTTTTTAGTTTTGTGTGATTTTTTTCTGTATTATTAGGAAACCTGACTTTCCGCGAGACGTTTATTCGCGAAAACTTCCAAAACTCAACAGAAACCTGTCATTTCTGTTATTGACCTCTAAATTTGGACACTATCTCAAATTGAAGTCCAGAAATAAAGCGAAATAATTTAATGTCGCAATCTTGCGAAATTATACAGTTTCAAATAACAAACCGCGAAAAAGCTTCAAAATACATAAATTTTAAAAATCGGTCTCGAAAATTTGCGACATCCAGTATGGTTAATTCTAAATTGCGTTATGTCAATTTTTTCCTCGAACTTTGATTCCATCGGATAATCTAACCGGTTATCTCGAAAACTTGTATAACATGTTTAATTCGTGATTCGAATTCGAAGGAAAATGTGCCCTCTCGTCGTACTAATCATGCAATCCTCTCAGAATAATTCATAATAGCCTATTTGATACCTACTTCGAACGTTCATCCTCAGAACTCACATGCTGAAGACGGCCGGCTGACCGCACGACTTGCCTGCGGGAATCTCGTCAAACGGACCGTTGCGTAAAATCATGAATCCTGTGCCCAATCGCGAACTTGTGACCACGAGGACTGCGGGAATCCTGTCAAAGGTGATTTGGCACCCGTCACGAAACATACCGAAACCTACTCGCCACTTTTCCCATGATACTTAAAAGCGTACGGGGAGCGAGAAGTGCGTCAAGCCACTTAAAAATGACAGTCTACGTATCATCGCGATTCTCATTTCTCCTCGTGATCCGCCGTGAACTCCCAACTACAGCATAGGGTCAGCGGGAATCGTGGCGCCGACCGTACAACATGCCCATAACTGCTCGTGGATTTTAACCATGCCCAACCTCGTGCTTGCCTCAGCCATTCTGCCAGGACAGATAGGCAGACAATCGTTGAACGGCCGGGTGCGGCGCCGATTGCATATTATCGTGTTCTCAGTGACCAACCGCAAAGACATGGTGATTCTCGTATAACGGCCGAAAGCGGCAGCGATTGCGATACATCGCGATATTTCTCCGCATTCGATGACGAGAACAACTTGATTCTTGTCAAACGTACAGCAAGTGGCGCCGATTGCGTAATTATGCTATATTTTCCCGTGCCCTACTCAAGGACACTGGAAATCTCGTCGATCGACTAAACGTAGCACCAATTATGTAAATCGCGATTTGTGCGTGTTCTGTCGTGAAAAATACGAGAATCTAGTCAAACGGCAGAGACCAGCGCCGATCTTGTAACATCTCGATATTTCTCTTAGAATGAAGGTTTCCTATTCATCTCTTGATTATTTTGTTCAAAGATTCTCAAGTTTGGTCAAGGAACGTGAACATGACAAACTTGAAGAGGAATTTGCTGTTTTTCAGTGAGATACTTTCCCTGAATGTATTTGATAAGCAGTTAGAATTGCTGAGCTTAAAAACGAAAGGGGGTTGAAGTATAAAACCGTAAGTAATATGGTATTTGCAATATTAGCTGTACCTCACACTAACTCTCCCACAGAAAGGATTTTCAGTGTTGTTAGAAAAAATCAGACAGAATTCAGACCTTCATTAAGCACATCTACACTGGAATCGCTTATGATACAGAAGACGAGCATGCCATGACCGGGGGAAGTATATTAAAAGAAAACTTTCACGGAAAAGCAGCTACTGGGTGCAAAACAAGCTACAAGGAATTTTTCTTATCACAGAACTAGCAGGCAATGTGCAAATTTTATTGTGTGATATGATGTGCTTTACTATAGGTTGCTTCCGGGTAGGGAAAAGGTGGTGTCATTATCGAGAAGGGTGGAGCATGCTTTTGATTTAACATGAAATTGTGTGCGTGAGGGGGGGGGGGGGGGCAATATAAGGGATTACTGATAACCCACTTCAAAGGTTGGCACCTCTGCTGTAGTAGAGTTGGGACTATCGACTACTTTTAACCATCGACTGACTAGTCATTCATTGGAAGAAACTATCGACTAGATAGTCGACTACTTTCAGTCGAATGGTTACCTGAATTCGCATAGCTCCTAAGCGTGTTGTTTCATGTATTCGACTGAAAGTAGTCGCTTCTAGGCAGCGTTCAAAGCACTGCAAGCCATTACCGGCTGAGTTGAGTCGTACCAACAGAGGAAAATCAAACTTCTCCTTAACCCACCTATTTTTTCAGACGTTAGTTTGGACTACTCGACGCTCGGCAACATGCAAATGGTCAAAGTTATTTATTTATTTTTACTGTGCTTCGAAATGGTGGTTTACGTCGTGTAGAGTGCAGTCATTATTTGCAATGTTGCACATTTCATTTAATGCAAAATGTGTGAGTAAATGTTCCCCGATACCGGTATTGATACAGGGCACATTACCTGTATGTACTGTGGATAAGTGAAGTAATAGACCAATACTTAATTAACCTAAGAGCAAATTAAATCACTATTACTGAGAGGGAGTTCTTAAGTACCGGGAACAATTCCATAGCCAACATTGAAATAATCACACTTCATAGTAAATACACACGAAAATAGAACACTTTAGAACAGCAACGAGGGCGAACTTTCAGTGGAGATGTTGGCAACAATGTAAATACTAAGTTTTTTTAATGCGCGCACTATCCATGTGCTGAAACAATTGACGACCAGAACGTAAAACTATCCGAGCGCGTTCTACATGTTAAAAGTTAAAACACAATTGGGATATGTCGTTTGCAAACGACTTGTTTATGTTACGGTGAGTAGTCGTTGAATTCATTCGACTGTTTTTTAAAAGCAGTCAAACAAGTCGATGGATTGAACATTTTTCAGTCGACTGCTGCGGTGCTGCCCATCTCCAAACAATTGACGACCAGAATCAATTTGTGCGTACGGTCAAGCTGTCCTCACAGTACACGCTGCAATAGAAGTAGAGATTCACATCACCACTCTATCTTATGATGGATGTCAGTACATAAAATCAGCCATAAGGCAACGGCAGTTTAACCACAGACAACGCTACAACTCTTCCATTCCTGCCCTCATGTCTTTGCCACTAACCCCTTCCCCCCTCCCAAACAGCACGCCACTGCCAGGCCTGCTACAACAACTCTCAGCCATAACCCTGTAAACTACAGCTAAACCAAACCCAGAAACCCCTAATACACTTCATTTGCAGAGCAATAAAATCCATAAAACAACTCCGCAACAAGCTTCACAAAAACCTAAATTATAAACGAAAAGACTACTCCACAAACACCAAAATCAGTAAACCTCCCTCATTTCAGCCACACTACACTTTAAACAGACATAGAAGGCATAGTCATGATTCATGACCCCTTCATGGAGTAGGCTATTGTCTAAACACGATCATGTCTCCTTCAACTTTACTGAAGACTTCATTAAATTCTATTAAAAAAATCATAAACTCATTCCACAATCTTAAAATCAGTATACATCCCTCATTTCAGTTACTCTATTCATTAAACAAACATAGAAGGCGTAGCCATGACCCCTTCATGGAGTAGGCTATTGTCTAAATCTGACCACGCATACTACAACCTTACTCTAATTCAAAATTACGGCTAAATGATCCATCTGACTGGGACTGGGCTATTGTCTAAACACGATCATGTCTCCTTCAACTTTACTGAAGACTTCATTAAATTCTATTAAAAAAATCATAAACTCATTCCACAATCTTAAAATCAGTATACATCCCTCATTTCAGTTACTCTATTCATTAAACAAACATAGAAGGCGTAGCCATGACCCCTTCATGGAGTAGGCTATTGTCTAAATCTGACCACGCATACTACAACCTTACTCTAATTCAAAATTACGGCTAAATGATCCATCTGACTGGGAGGCAAAGGTATTCACCGGCTTGCCTGGGATGATGTGCCACAAAACCCGTATCTGGAGTTCAAACATAACCTAAATATTGAATGACAATTTTGAATTGTCCAATAACTTGGACAATTGGATTTAGGCTATTTCATTGAAAGAATCAACGAACTGTATAAAACTATAGGCACCTACAGGTATACTTAACTTATTAATTAAAGCTCTACAATAAACATACAGCACAATGAATTGTAGCATGAAGTTATCCTGAAGAAGTCGTTTGATTAGAACGACTACTTAAATTCGAATGATTCCATTCGCTTGGAATTAGTCGTTTGCCAACGACTTGTTTCATTCGAATGATTTCCAACGATTGCTTTGGGATCAGTCGTTTACAACGACTACTTTTATTCGAATGATTCCATTCGCTTGGAAGTAGTCGTTTGCCAACGACTTGTTTCATTCGAATGATTTCCAACGATTGCTTTGGGATCAGTCGTTTACAACGACTACTTTTATTCGAATGATTCCATTCGCTTGGAAGTAGTCGTTTGCCATCGACTTGTTTCATTCGAATGATTTCCAACGATAGTTTTGGGATCAGTCGTTTGCAAACGACTTGTTTATGATACGGTGAGTAGTCGTTGAATTCATTCGACTGTTTTTTAAAAGCAGTCGAATAAGTCGATTGTTTTAACTATCGACTAATTCGACTGTTTTCAGTCGACTGCTGCCCATCTCGACTCTGTAGTGAAATTATTTCTCATTCTCTGTCAACGATATGTGTGATTCAATGCCTGGTTGTGCTATGTATAATTCCAACAGCCACTCTAGGAAAACAAATGCGACGAATATAAAATCCTTTGGATTTCTACAAGTCAAAGATGTAGTGAGTTCATCGGTTCGAACTTGTATGACTGAGGATAAGTTTAATTTTAAGGATGATAATAAGTTACACAGTAATTTCTAAAATGTTGCGACATGACAATTAAGCTGCAGAGCAGTACAACATTCTTAAAATTATTTCTCATGAAAGTTGAAACATTGGAGTAGATCGAGATGGTACATTTTGGGCAAGCACTCTGCTTGAGTTTTTACTGTAAATAGAAATACAGAGGAGAATAACGCCGACAAGTGTCTGATTAAACCAATGCAAACAGAAACCGGCACCTGTTTCTCGCAGACTGCGTTAGTGAATGTTGTCAAACATATTCCTGATATCATGGATGCTTCTGACGAAGGAAAACTAGTTTCTTGTTTCTTTGTTAAACCAAATTATGAAACTGTGGAAATGGGCATGAGTTGTTTTGAAATGACCGATAAACCGACTGGATTGTTAAATGAATATGATTTTAAAGGTTGTTGTTGTTTCATTTGAGGGGCTTGGACATCAGGGTCATTTAGCCCCATGTACCTGGGTGAGTGTGTAATTTTGTCTGATATTCGGTGTTATTGTGATTGCTGTATTAGTGTGCGTATTTGTAAATCAGGTGAGGATTGGAAAGAAAGTGGCCGTGGCCTTAAGTTAAGAACCATCCCGGCATTCACCTGGGGAAGATGTGGGAAAAATTAATGTTATTTCTAATAAGATGTGGGAAACCACTGAAAACCACTTACAGGTGAGGATTGGGAAGGAAGCTGCTGTGGTCTTAAGTTAGGAACCATCCCGGCATTCGCCTCTAGTAGAAGTGGGAAACCACTAAAAACCTCTTCCAGGATGGCTGAGGTGGGATTAACCCAGCTTCATCTCACGAGACTGAGTGGACCCTGTTCCAGCCCTCAGACCAGAATTAAATTTGAACGCAAACCTCCGGGGTGGCAGCCAAGAACGCTAGCCACTACACCAGGAGGTGGACAATTTTAAAGGAAAGAGCCACAAAGGGTTAAAATACATAACAGGATATGTAGCATACAGATTCAGGGATAAGTACAAACACTTGGGAACATCACCTCAAAAACTTGAACCCAGTAATAATGGTCCAGATTATTTCAAGGGGAAATCTTTTGTATCCCTCTAATGAACTCTTGGACGTTGCAATGACTATGGACTCTGAGTTTCATAAATATCATGGCAATTTGCTATCAGATGATAAGTTTATATTCAATCAATTAACCAGCAAGACATTGAGAAAATTGCCTCATATTGATATTGCATACGCGTATGAGGTTATTCTCTGTTTAGCTTGAACCCGAATGTATAAAAGGTTGCGTTACAGAAAAATAAGCTGTGGCAATACACGGAGAAAATTGGATTGTAAAATATCTAAATTCACCAATGTGTGAAAATGGTGTACCTCGTAAAGCGACTCTTAATATTTAAAGGCAAGGCGTATTCTTAATTACCTACATTATTATCAGTGTTGTTGTTTGAGTCTTCAGTCTTTTGACTGGTTGTAACGTGTTTTTCGAGGGGTTTTATGCAACTGGCATAAGTCAGTGGGAGGCCATTCTATATTTATTTACGCGGCAAATTGTTCAGCCAAGATAATTTTTCATGTTAATTTATTATTATTATTAATTTATTATAATTATTATTTAGATATTTTCGGAGCATTTTATAAAAATTATTAGCATTCAGATAGGTTTTCTATGTCTTAGAAAACGCTAACAAGCAAATTATTACCAACGACGATATCATAGAAAATTATCTGATTACGGAATTTTACGGAGTTTTGTCAGTTAGGGTATTTGAGAGACATGACTCACTGGGAATTCTAATACAAGCTGATTCCTGTCGAGAAGCATGACGCAATCTTGGGTCGCATCGTCAAGAAGAGGCGAATTGTTGAAACGGAAAACGACTTCTCCCTCTCGCCCGCGGAGTGTAATGAACCGGAGGAGGGGAAGTGGCGGCGTGCTCAGCCAATCAGCGGAGACGACGTAAGCTAGTTGGGACTGAAGAGTGGGGGAGCCGACAGGTGAATATATCGTTCGACGCGCCGTGAGACGGGGACTATCTGTGAAATACTTGCGGAGTATGGTTATACGCGGGGGATGCTCCGATGTTCCGTGGAACGGACAATCTGTGTAGAACTTGCAGTGTACGGTCGCAAGTGCGTGACGCTCCGATGTTCAGTGGAGTTAGCGACGAACTTTTGTAAAACGTAACCAGTGCGGTTTTACGAGAGTTTGGGTCCGATGTACGGACCATAGAATTATCTAATCTACCAGAATATCATCAAATTTCGACGGAGATGACGACGTCCAGGAGACTGTGGGAAGCACACAGCATCATCAAGAACGAGGGAAATGCTTTGGCAATTTCCAGGGGTAAGCGCTAATGACGCAGAAATACGCAATCTCTCATTTTTCTTTGTTTTATATTTCATAATTCAGTAACTTCATAGCTTGGAAATAAGAGTAAAATCAATTTATCAGACTCCGTTTTCACGTAATTTTCTATCGGTTATATTCAAATCACAACGCTCCAATTTAAATTTTAAACTTATTATTATTATTAATTTTGCTATACTTGTTTTATATAATAAATTCATTTCTTTTACAATGCAATCTTTGCTTTCAGTAGGTAGCATTAGATATAGACCAATTCCTTCTCCTGATACAATTGTTTGTTGGGTTAATGATCAAATCATACCACGATCTGAGTGAATAGAGTCTTGAATGTGTTCTGCCAGAGCTAGACGTTGTTAAATACAAATTTAGATTTCAGCATTGCATTGAGGTCTTGGCGCCCATTAAAACAACATAGCTTAGGCAAAGGTAAACAATTACATTTGTCGCTACCAACATGGGGCACGAATAACCATTACATTTGTCGCCGACAACTTGGGGCTGAAAACCTAATAACATTTGTGGAAGGAGAAGGGTATATATTTCTGTGCCTGTATTTTGGGGGTTATTTGTCTTTATCAGTGTATATCATTATGGGGGATGAGAAAGAAAGACAGATGAGGTTACGTAGTGGTCATCAACTGGAGAATGATGATACGAGCAGTATGTCGAGTGATGGTAGTACCGGGGTAGCGGAGGTAAATCCCGATACTGAAACAGGGAGTGTAGGCGGCCAACCAGAATTAAAAACTTTACTTCTCGAGTTCATGTATCAGAACAAAGTTAGTAGTGATGCTTTAAATGCAAAATTAGAACAGAATAATGCAAAATTAGAACAAAACAGTAGGGAAAATAAAGAAAGTACAGAAGCTTTAAATGCAAAATTAGAACAGAATAATGCAAAATTAGAACAAAACAGTAGGGAAAATAGAGAGAGTAATGAAACTTTAAACGCCAGATTAGAACAAAACAGTAAGGAAAATAGAGAGAGTACTGAAACTTTAAATGCTAAATTAGAACAAAACAGTAGGGAAATGAGTGACAAATTCGAACTGATTAGAGGTGAGATCAGAGGAGTAATGGAAGAAAAGGCTAAAGAGATTATTGCAGATGTAGACAGAAAATTAGGAAAAGTACAGGAGGAGTTGGAAATTAGAATCAGTACACAGGCTGAAAATTTAAAAGAACTAGTGCAACTGGAAACACAGCAGGTCAAAAAGCAATTTGTGGGAGAAATTGACAAAATTCAGGTAGCAACTAAAGAGGTTAAGGAACAGCTGGGGGGTAGAATTGAGAAAGTCCACTCGCAAATAGTTGCAGAAGTAAATGATTTAAGAGAGAGTAATAGAGAGAGCATTAGCAAGATTGAGGAGAAACAAGCAAAGCTATATGATAAAGTAGAAGAATCAGAAGGAAACATTAAATTAACAGTAAACAGTATTGAGAGGAAGGCTGAGGAGAAAATCGCAGAATTAGAATTAAAATTAAAAGCTAGGATCAGGCAAGAAAATAGTCAGAATAGGCCAGTTTTTGTGAATAGCACACACAGGGAGGTAGAACTGGGTAAGTTCAGCAATCGACAGGGGTGCCCAATGGAGTTCATGAACACTATAGAAAATAAATTCGGGGAGAGGTTGGAAAATGGTAGTATTGAGTGGTGCCAGGTAGTTGAAATTTTAGAACAAGTGTTTGTGGGGGAAACGAGGAATTGGTTTGCTGTCTACAGAGACAAGTTTACTGATATCAATGATTTTAAAATGAAATTCTGTGAAAAGTTCTGGAATGAGGTTATTCAGTCGCAGCATCGTGAGGGAGTAGTGTGTGGTAAATATAACCCTAAAGGAAGCTCCACCATGACCGAATACTTTTTAGGGCAGGTATTAGTGTGTAAATATCTGGATGGCTTGAAGGAGGAAAGTGATGTGGTAAGGTTGCTACTTAGGCACTTTCCCTATAGGATCAAGGAGGCTGCTTGTATCCAGAATGTAAAGACTATATCACAAGTAGAAAATTTGTTAAGCACATTTGATGCACTAGGGAGAGGGGGTTATGATGACAATTTCAATCGGAACCAGGGTAATAATAATAATAGACCTAATGAAGCCAGGCATCAAGAAGTTCAAGGGAACGGTGGCGAAGGGGCCAACGCTCAAAATAGAAATAATAATAATCAGCTAAATCAGAACAGAGGAAATGGCTATGGTAATCAGTATCAAGGGAGGAACAATGATTACAGGGGAAATCAAGGGAGAAACAATGATTACAGGGGAAATCAAGGGAGAAACAATGATTTCAGGGGAAATCAAGGGAGAAATTATAATGACAATAATTACAACCAGAATAGGGGTCAAGAAAGAGGACAGCCTAGTGGTAGTAATATACAGCCAAACAATGACAACATAGCCCAGAACAACCAGACCAGTTTAGTAGTTAGTAGTACTACGGCCAGCTGTAGCGGTTCTTTAAACGCGAACCAGGCTGCGAAGTAAGGTCAGAATCTCAGTCTGTAGCATGCCCTGTCCATACAATTGTACAGGAACCCTATGACCTAAATGTAAGAAATGAATTATTACATGAACTAAATGATGAAGGTATTATTCAGGAAGTGGTTAGTAAGAGCCCCATAGTTAAATTTAACGTGTCCGAGGCGTACACAGATGTTTTAATTGATAGTGGTTGTATGAAGAGTTGCATAAGTAGTGCATTTTATGATAAAATGAAAGGAACTGGAGTAAATTTTGAGGAGATGCCAATTAAAAGCACTTTTGTTATCACAGCTGTTGGGAAGAGGTCTAAAGTAATTTCTAAGCAAGTTTTAGTAGACATTAAAATTAATAATCATGTAGAGAAGCAGATTTGCCTTGTAATTCCAAATTTAGTATTCAGTGTTATCTTGGGTTCAGAGTGGCTAAGTAGAGTGTCTGGTAACTTATGTTATGATGTAGGGAGTTTGAAATTTAAATGGGGAGATTCTGAAGTAGAAGTAGCGTTCAATGACCAAATTCAGAGAAGTAGTGTTGTAGGTGTGATTTGTACTTTAAATGAGATATCGCCAGCCGTAGAGCGGGGTTCTCCATGTTTTGTGGGCAGTGTGATTACGAACGGAAGTCTAGAGGACTCGTTACGTGAGGCTGCATTTCAGGGAAATATAGAGGATGAACAGTGTGTTCGGCTCTATGATGTGTTATGGTGTAATAGGAGAGTTTTTGAGGATCGCATTGGTATGACCAATTGCTATACACATTCATTGAACGTTATTGATAGGTCAGTATTCACAGGACATAGATATCCTGTACCTTTCGCTTATCAGAGTGCAGCTGAGGCACAAATTAATCAGATGCTTGAAGATGGGATTATTGAGCACTCGAACAGTCCATATGTTAATTCTTTGATCACGGTACCCAAGACCGACGGCACTGTTCGTATTTGTTTAGACGCTCGTTTGGTTAACAGTAGAATTAGTTCAGATCAGCTGAAATCTATGTCAATAGAGGAATTAATGCAAACATTTGAGGGGAAGAAGTATTTCACTTGTGTAGATTTGAGTTCCAGTTTTTGGCAAGTGCCACTTATGTACGAAGATAGACCATTTACAGCTTTTAGTCATAAATATAACCTTTATCAATTTTGTAGAACACCTTATGGGTTAATGAGTAGTTCAGCAGCTTTAATTAGGGCTTTAAACATCGCATTAGGGGATGACACAGGAGAGTTTGTAACCATTTACATAGATGATATGGTAATTAGTTCACGCAGTTTTGAGGAGCATCTACGTCATTTAGATATAGTTTTTCAGAAGTTAGATCAGGCAGGGTTCACTTTGAAGCTGTCTAAGTCGTCATTCTGTCAGTCAGAAGTGACATTTTTAGGTCATAGAGTGTCGAGTAGAGGTGTGACACCATAAGAAAGTAGGGTTAGCATGTGTGGACAGTAGCAACAGGGCATCGTTACAGACACTGAGAAATATGCTAGTGGAGCAACGTGATGACGTTCATTTTAAGGGAGCCACTTGCAAGGGTGGAAGCAGGTGACGCAGAAAACATTTATAGTTTCCAAACGTATTGGGAAAACAGCATATGTGCTGGAGAATAGTGAGGGAAACAGATTATACGGGACGTATAATATACATAGTCTACGAAAATATGTGTCATAAAGTGAGTGTGTTTAGCTGGCGAGCCAGCCTATCAAATGAGTAAGTGTGGTATCTGGTGCGTGGAGGATCTGGTCTTAAGGCAGGCGTATCGGAAGTCACACAGGGGGGTAGTATGTAAGTAAATGAGAGTTTTTAAGGTACAGGGAAATATGACGGGATTGTCGGATGCTGTTGAGCACTAAATTGTCTCGATGCACCAAGGCCATTTTGGCAGCGCTGATGGGTTCCCATTTATCTCCAAGAGATGGGGGAGCGCTTGTATAGGGCTTGTTAGCTTAAGGCGTCCACGAGATAAAAGATGGGCCATCAGAATGCGAGACAGTCCTTCATGAAACTCATACATATCAGCACACGTGATTTCTGTTTACGGCCTCGCCATGTAAGATTTGTAAGTGTGTAATTTAAGATAATTTGTACAATGGTATTATTTGTGTGAGGAGAAATGGTCTGTGTTGAGAACTAGTATTAAGTAGAATATGGTGTACGGGAACTTAACAAGACAGGGCGATTACGGCACAGAAATATTTGGTGTTATATGTAATGCGCATTTACTGTTTTTTTTTTTCAGAAGTCAATATTAATTTAATCTACTTTAAAGAGAGATTAAGTATTATGGTCACGAGGCGCTGCCACAATAGTGTGATCGTGTGCTCAGTGATAAGTGAGATTAAATTTCACCATAAGGAAGGGACCTCCAGTGAAATTAGGAAGTTCAATGATGATATAAATATATCAGAACACCTTCAATGCGTGTGATATGACATCATAAATACATAGTGCTCACACATTAATTATGTCTATTTCTCCAACATAGAGCAATTTGAGAGGCGTAAATATCCATGGAACACTATTCTATATGTAAAACATTGGACTGGTTGCAAAGTGCAATCCATAGTGACAACAAACTTTGACGCAAAGTGCGTGAAGAAAAATTATGAGTGTACATATCTGTAATTTAGGGTGATTTCATTTATGTAATATGTATTTTGGATGGGGTTTATTAACGTGTCTGGGATAATCGGATAATGGACCGTCGTCACGGTAAATAATCCGATGATCCGAGGCGAATATGTAACGTGTTTTTCGAAGGGTTTTATGCAACTGGCATAAGTCAGTGGGAGGCCATTCTATATTTATTTACGCGGCAAATTGTTCAGCCAAGATAATTTTTCATGTTAATTTATTATTATTATTAATTTATTATAATTATTATTTAGATATTTTCGGAGCATTTTATAAAAATTATTAGCATTCAGATAGGTTTTCTATGTCTTAGAAAACGCTAACAAGCAAATTATTACCAACGACGATATCATAGAAAATTATCTGATTACGGAATTTTACGGAGTTTTGTCAGTTAGGGTGAGAGACATGACTCACTGGGAATTCTAATACAAGCTGATTCCTGTCGAGAAGCATGACGCAATCTTGGGTCGCATCGTCAAGAAGAGGCGAATTGTTGAAACGGAAAACGACTTCTCCCTCTCGCCCGCGGAGTGTAATGAACCGGAGGAGGGGAAGTGGCGGCGTGCTCAGCCAATCAGCGGAGACGGCGTAAGCTAGTTGGGACTGAAGAGTGGGGGAGCCGACAGGTGAATATATCGTTCGACGCGCCGTGAGACGGGGACTATCTGTGAAATACTTGCGGAGTATGGTTATACGCGGGGGACGCTCCGATGTTCCGTGGAACGGACAATCTGTGTAGAACTTGCAGTGTACGGTCGCAAGTGCGTGACGCTCCGATGTTCAGTGGAGTTAGCGACGAACTTTTGTAAAACGTAACCAGTGCGGTTTTACGAGAGTTTGGGTCCGATGTACGGACCATAGAATTATCTAATCTACCAGAATATCATCAAATTTCGACGGAGATGACGACGTCCAGGAGACTGTGGGAAGCACACAGCATCATCAAGAACGAGGGAAATGCTTTGGCAATTTCCAGGGGTAAGCGCTAATGACGCAGAAATACGCAATCTCTCATTTTTCTTTGTTTTATATTTCATAATTCAGTAACTTCATAGCTTGGAAATAAGAGTAAAATCAATTTATCAGACTCCGTTTTCACGTAATTTTCTATCGGTTATATTCAAATCACAACGCTCCAATTTAAATTTTAAACTTATTATTATTATTAATTTTGCTATACTTGTTTTATATAATAAATTCATTTCTTTTACAATGCAATCTTTGCTTTCAGTAGGTAGCATTAGATATAGACCAATTCCTTCTCCTGATACAATTGTTTGTTGGGTTAATGATCAAATCATACCACGATCTGAGTGAATAGAGTCTTGAATGTGTTCTGCCAGAGCTAGACGTTGTTAAATACAAATTTAGATTTCAGCATTGCATTGAGGTCTTGGCGCCCATTAAAACAACATAGCTTAGGCAAAGGTAAACAATTACATTTGTCGCTACCAACATGGGGCACTAATTAATGTTACATGGTTTGATGCAGCTCTCCATGCCTCCCTGTCCTGAGCTAATCGTTTCATCTCTACATAACTACCACACCCTACATCTGAGGCAATCTGTTTAACATATTCTAACCTTGGTCTACCCCTACAGTTCTTGTCCTCGACCCTTCCTTCCATAACTAAGCTTGCTATTCCTGGGTGTCTTAGTATGTGTCCTACCAACCTATCTCTTCTCTTCATTAGCAGTCGCCAGAAACATCTCTCCTCTCCCACTCGTCTTAATACCTCTATGTTTGTAACCCTATCTACCCATCTGATGTTCATCATTCTCCTGTAACACCACATTTCAAATGCTTCTATTCTCCTCTTTTCTGCTGCACCAATAGTCCAAGTTTCACTTCCATAGAGCGCCACGCTCCAGACAAAGGCTTTCAAAAATGACTTCCTAATACCTAAATCTATATTCGATGTCAGCAGATTCCTTTTTTGTAGAAAAGCTTTCTTTGCCTGAGCCAACCTACTTTTTATATCCTCTTTGCTTCGTCCATCACTGGTTATTCTACTTCCTAAGTAACAGAAGTCTTCTACCTCCTTCAGCTTTTCACCTGTCAATTTGATCTCCATAGAGGTTTCTGATTTATTTCGGCTGCATTCCAGTATTTTTGTTTTACATTTATTAATTTTCATCATGAATTCTTTCTGTAAGACGGAGTCCATACCATTCAAAAACTCATTCAAATCCTCAGGCTTGTCGGCCAAGATGACTATGTCATCAGCAAATCTCAGAGTTGAAATTATTTCTCCTTGAATCTTCACTCCCACTTTAAATTTGTCTCTAATTTCCTTCATTGCTTGTTCAATGTAAAGATTGAAAAGTATGGGTGATAAGTTGCAGCCTTGCCTTACAACTTTCTGAATACCAGCTTCTCTCTCATGTCCTTCAACTCGAATGACTGCTGTCTGGTTTCTGTATAGATTGTATATCACCCTCCTATCCCTGTACTTTATTCCAATCGATTTCAAAATGTCAAACAATTTAGTCCAATCAACGTTATCAAAAGCCTTTTCTAAGTCTACAAAAGCCATGAACGTTCTCTTATCTTTCCTTATTCTACCTTCCAAAATGAGCCTAAGACTTAGTACAGCTTCCCTTGTTCCTACATTTCTCCTGAAACCAAACTGGTCTTCACCCAACTCCGTTTCTATCTGGCTTTCAATCAATCCTCTTGTAAATTATCCTAGACAGGATCTTTGAAGCATGAGTAATCAAGCTGATTGTACGGTAATCTTCACATCTGTCAGCTCCCACTTTCTATGGTATAGGGATGATTACATTCTTCTTGAAATCAGGGGGTACCTCACCTGTCTCATAAATCCTGCACACCAAGTGGAATAACCTGATCAGACCTTCATCTCCTATGCAGCGTAGCAACTCAATCGGTATATCATCTATGCCTGGTGCTTTGTTCCTGCTTAAGTCTTCCAAAGCTCTATCAAATTCTGATCTCAATATTAAATCTCCTTTCGCATCCTCATCAATTTCCTCCTCCCTTTCCATTACATGATTCTCAATCTCCTTTGCCTTATACAAACTCTCTATGTAAGCTTTCCATCTCTCAACGTTTTCTTCCCTATCTGTTAGAGGCTTTCCATTTGTGTCCTTAATATTACAGCACTTAGTCTTCTTTTCCCCAAAAGTATTCTTAATCCTTCGATAAGCTGTGTCTACTTTACCTCATTTCAGACAATTTTCTATACCTGCACATTTCTCTTTCAACCATTCTTCTTTCGCTTCCTTGCACTTCTTGTTAACCTCATTTCTCAGACGTCTGTATTCTGCTTTCCCCTTTTCATCTCTTACATTTTTGTGTTTCCGCCTTTCATCCATCAATTGTAGTATATCCTGAGTGATCCACGGTTTTCTACCTATTCTTTCTTTTCTACCAATGTTTTCTTCTGCGGATTTTGTTATTTCATTCTTCAAAAGTGCCCATTCGTCTGCAATTGAAGTTTGTTTAGGGTTTTTCATTAGTCCTTCCTTTATACTCTTCTTGAATCTTTCGTTTACATCCTTCTCTTTCAGTCTGTCTATTGCCCACCTTTTTGGCTTTTGACTTTTCTTCAGTTTCTTCAACTTTAATCTGCATTTCATTACGACCAGATTGTGGTCAGAGTTTATGTCAGCACCAGGATATGCTTTACAATCCAAAATCTGGTTTCGAAACCTCTGCTTGACCATAATGAAGTCGATTTGGTAACGCCCTGTATCTCCTGGTCTCATCCATGTGTATATTCTTCTATTGTGGTTATTGAATAAGGTGTTAGCTATGACCAACTCATGCTCGGTGCAGAATTCTACCAGCCTGCTTCCTCGATCATTCCTTTCACCTAATCCGAAATCTCCTATTATTTTCCCTTCTCTCCCTTTTCCTACCACAGCATTCCAATCTCCCATTACTATAACATTTTCATCACCCTTGATATACCTCAGAATTTCGTCTATTTCTTCGTAGACCTTTTCAACATCCTCATCATCAGCTTGACTGGTAGGCATATAGACTTGTACCACTGTGGTGCAGGTAGGTTTAGTATTGATTTTTGCTACAATAATCCGTTCACTATATTGTTCATAATATTCCACCCGCTGTCCAAGTTTCCTACTCAATATGAGGCCAACCCCTGCTTGGCCATTGTTTGATTTAGTGCTAATGACCCTATAGTCTCCTGACCAAAAGTCCTGTTCTTCCTGCCAGCGCATTTCACTAATCCCAACCAAATCCAACCTCAACCTATCCATTTCCCTTTCTAAGTTTTCTAACCTTCCACTTCCTAGCAGACTTCTAACATTCCACGCTCCGATCCGTAGAATGTCAGATTTCCTCTTTGTCACTTCTGTGATGTTAACCCCCTCTCGAGTAGTCCCCACCCGGAGATCCGAACGGTGGACTAGTTTACCTCCGGATTGAAATTTTACAAGGGAGGAGGCCATCATCACGTGTAATTATGCATAGAGAGGTGCATATCCTCGGGAATAGCATACGGCTGTAGTTTCCCGTTGCTTTCAGTGTATACAATGCAAAGTATGTACAATTCAGTTTTATAATAAATATGTTTTCATTAATTATGCCTTCAAGTTATATTATTATGACCAGAGCCGTCTTAAATGCTTCGCGCTGTCACCGGGGTGATGTCATCCGCACGAGAGAGAAGGGACGGTACTTGCACACCACCTCACCATTAAATTTACACCATGTCAATAACCACAATAGGGGAATATACACATGGATGAGACCAGGAGATAAAGGGCGTTACCAAATTGACTTCATTATAGTCAAGCAGATATCTCGAAACCAAATTTTTGCTTGCAAAACATATCCCAGAGCTGACATAAACTCTGACCACAATCTAGTTGTTATGAAATGCAAATTAAAATTGAAGAAAATTCAAAAGCCAAAAAGGTGGGCAATAGGCAAACTGAAAGAGGACGTGAATGAAAGATTCAAGATGAGTATAAAGGAAGGACTAATGGAAAAACCCTTAACAAACTTCTATTGCAGAGGATTGGGCACTTAAGAAGAATGAAATAAAATCTCCTGAAGAAAGCATTGGTAGAAATGAAAGAATAGGTAGAAATCCGTGGATAACTTACGATATACTAGAAATAATGGACAAAAGCTCGAAGTACAAGAATGCAAGAGATGAAAGGAAGAAAGCTGAATACAGACGCCTGAGAAATGAGGTAAACAAGAAGTGCAAAGAAGCAAAAGAAGAATAGTTGAAGGAGAAATGTGCAGGTGTAGAAAATTGCCTTGAAGTAGGAAAAGTAAATACAGCTTATCGAAGGATTAATAGTACTTTTGGGGAGAGAAAGACCAAGTGCTGTAATATTAAGGACTCGGATGGAGAACCTCTAACAGATAGGGAAGAAAAGGTTGATAGATGGAAAACTTAGCAGCTCGGCAAAATCCGCAGTTCGGCAAACTCCGCAGTAAAAAAAAGCAAAGCCAACTCCGTACAGGCCATGGAGGCCCTAGGAGTAGTGGAAGGTAGATGCTTCCACTTTTTGTGACTTCGGTACTAGATGGGATGGAGTTGTCAGCTCCACGCCCGGCCGTCTTTGCACCCGGGAATTACCCTGGTACTCATTTCTGGTGTAGGCTGAGTGAACCCCAGGGCTATTTGCGTTTCCGAAAGTGGTAGTTTTTTTTGCTTCGAAAATCCACTACCTGGGTGGGGATCGAACCCACACCCTTTCAGTTAGAAGCTCAGCACCTCTACCGACTGCGCCACTCATCCCCCTTAACTCCGCAGTACTTCAAATAAACCTGTACTGCGGAGTTACCCCAGCGTGAGAGACGAGTCTATCACACCAGTTGTGTTGAGTGAAGTATTCGTTTCCCTTGGGTATGAATTCTGTAGACGAAAGGTGCCGCCATCTGGTGGTGAAATTGTGAAAACCTGTTGCTGAATGTCGTACTTTTTTCGTGATGACGTCGTGAAAAAAGGCAATTATTTATAAATAATTTTACTGGTATTTCGGTAATGCATTTATGCAGTAGTGTTAGTAATGAATCATTTTATTGAAATAATGTAGTTTTTCCTCAGAATATTCATGCAATAGTTGCTGATGAGCTTAGCTATAACGGCATGACTCTTAGCTTTTACCTCGTAACTTGAGATGGAAAAGGCATGCTGTGAGTGTGCCATTGACCGATCTGTTGCCGTAATTAGGAGCTGATTGATGGTCCAGGAAAAGTGCAGCTCAGAAAACAAAAGTATTTGATGACATTCCGGGTAGTGAAACAGAAGAAATTCATCATGAGGCTCCAAGCACGTCTGGACAAGGATTGGAACAAATTTCCAGCACAAAATAATGTTATTAGTTTCACGTCCCTGTTAACAACTGAGACTTTTAGACACGCCGGAGTGCCGGAATTTTGCCCCGGCTCCCATGCATTTGCTCATCCTCAAATGCCAACTGACTGCGCCGGGATTGGATCCCTTTATTTTGGGCTCAACAGGAATAGTTACTACTCTATCAAGAATTAATTAATTAATATTCAGAGCATTCATAATAACTTTATCCCACTAACTTTCATTGGTATGCACAGGTCTGATCTGTTAAGGAGGAAAGGGAGGGGAAAATGAAGAATTGGGGGAGGGGAATTGATTCATTGGTGTCACATAAGTGCTTGTATTAAGTTGCTTAGTTATTTCTTATTTTTTTAAATATTTTTTTCCTTTTCTTGAATAAATATGAACTTAAAAATTATTGCGGAATTAGACCAGGTATTGCGGAATTACACTGAATGCCACTTTTTGTATTAAATGATTTATACAACCCATGTCTGATAAAATGTTAATTTTAAGAACAGGAGTTATGTCACAAATTTATACTACTTTAATTTATATGTTAATTTTTTGAAACCCTTTCCCTTAACTTATTATACTACCGTAATCCCCTTAATATTGCGGATTTAGCCGAGCTTCCCCTACATAGACCTTGCATATAAGGGTAAGGAGATTGAGAATCATGTAATGGAAAGGATAGAGGAAATTGATGAGGATGATAAAGGAGATTTAATATTGAGATCAGAATTTGATAGATAGAACACTGGAAGATTTAAACAGGAACCAGGCATAGATGACACACCGACTTAATTGCTACGCTGCATAGGTGATGGAGGTCTGATAGGTTATTTCACTAGGTATTGTTTTAGATCCCTTATTTAGGGGTGGTAGGACCTAAAACGGAAGAGTTACTGTATTGATTTTGAATGGAGTGTCTAAAAGGGGGTAGCTGCCTTTGGAGGGGCAAGCTGACCAGTGTGGAGTGTTGTTTAGCGTTAGGAACTAGGGGGCGCTCCTATAAAGACTGTAAATGTGGTTTAAGGGATGTAGCCTTAGCACGCGGGTCGATGTACTAGTCGCCCAGCCGGCTACTTATTATATAATCACCTTGCTAGTGTCAGCGGTTCGGCACGCGCCTCACTTGAGCACGCGAGCCGCTGTGAGGAATACAATGACGTCTGAGTTGGCGTTATTACTACGGTGTGTCACGTCTGACTGTGACGGGAGTAAGGAAGGACGTTGGGACGTGAAGAAGAGTGTAGATCAGTAATGCAAGTGTAAGAGACTGACCAAGTGTTTATTGGTCAGCAATGAGTAACTGTTAGTCCCTTTTAAGGGATCTTGTGATGTTATAATGTGAGTACAAACTGTGGGTGTTAGGTTACAAAAGTAGGATTCTGAACACTGACTGACTGACTCACCTCGGTTGACACTGTCGTTAGCCTCCGGCTGTCTCGTCGAAGCACTGATGATGGAGAGCTCCTCGTGACCCACTTAAGGCACCTTTTATACCTTTAGCCTCTGTTCTGTCAGCGCGTTGTGGCATAGTTGAACCAGTTTGTAGTATGTCGCTGTGTGTCATAATTACGCAAGGGTTGAGCTGCTTTATGGAGTAGCCAGCTGCCCTTATAGTATTGATGGATATTGGGTAGGCTTTTAAAGGGTTGCCTTTTATGAGATTTAGACAGATGATGGGGGGGATGATCTCTAAGGGGTGCATACCCCTTGGGTATTGTACAAGCCTCTTCCTCCATTTGGTCGCGTCCTCGCGACCGGGAAGGGCACTTGGGGTTGGGATGTTGTCGTAGTAGTTTTTGAATCCCCCTCGTCTCTTCTGGTGGTGGCGTCGTAAGCGTCGTCGTATGGAACGGGTGTCGTCGTGCAGAAGTGTAGGTGTGCGGTCAGCCCGTGTTCAGAGGGGAGGGTTATGGGGTGTACATAGATATATATGTATATAAATTTTACATTGCATGGTGAAATGTGCATTAACATTGTTGAATAAAGAAAATAATTGCTATTGAGGCACAATCGCCATTGCCGTTGTCGGCATAAAAAAGAAAAAAAACATGGTTATACATGGTTACATAGTTGTGCAGGGAGGAAAAACCCAGGGCCGAACGGATGATTGCGTCGTCCGCCCTATCTTGGGGAAAAAGTGCTCCCTGCAATAAAGAAGATAGGAGAGAATAGAAAAAAAATGGGTGTTCCAGGGTATAATTTAAAGGAAATATTTAAAATGTATTTATTGGTGTGGGATAAAACGGAACACCCTGACAAATGGGGAAGTTAGAAGAGAGAAAAATGAAAGAAAACAATTCACAGACATTGGTTACGTGTTACCTTAGCAAACGAAACAAAACAAAACAAAAATATAGACATCGTGTACACGTGAACTTGATAAACAGACAAAAATATATATAGTGTTTAATGTATTATGTTGCGATGCTGACATTTAGGAATTTCCATTGGAATAATTGCCCGTGGGCGCATGAATATGTATGTAGTTTACTCTTTAAAATTATGAACTACAATGACCTTATGTCTAGTAAAATACAATGACCTTATGTTTAGTAAAATAATTGCCCGTGGGCGCATGAATATGTATGTAGTTTACTCTTTAAAATTATGAACTACAATGACCTTATGTCTAGTAAAATACAATGACCTTATGTCTAGTAAAATAATTGCCCGTGGGCGCATGACTGTGCATTAAGTTTACCTTTTAAAATTATGAATTACAATGACCTTATGTCTACTTAAGCGCGCTAAACCCTTATAATTCTAGTTTTTGTTTGGATCCTCGCGTGCACGCTACCTGTTTGTACGTACGCTTGCCGTATCACGGCTGATCCTATACGGCCACCTCTTGGCACGGTTGAGTGGTCGTACCGCTTGCAGTGTATTCTTAATACCTAGTCTGTGAAGCATCCTCTGTGGGTGAATGCTTGCACACTTGGCCATGAGGGTCGCCGCCACATGCCGGTTGCGCCCTCATCGCCGTAAGCTGCGTCGCATTTTGACGCTTCAAGTGTTTTTGTTTTATGCAGATCTGCCAGCAAGCCTGATGCCCCACAGGCATCATTCCCGCTGTGCAGATTATTGACGTGTAGCTGTAAAAAAAAAAAATGTAGTGAGTGTGTAAGTGAGAATGAATGTTAAATGGAGGTTAGTATGCACAGGTATAATACTACAATAAGGGGGCATTAAATAGCATGTTGCTGCTGTCTGGCAGCAAAATCATAATTACACGTGTCATATTCTAGGTGACAATGCCTGCAAAAAAAAATGGAGAGGTTAACAAAACATTGAAATTCCCTATTCCATATGCCGCTTCCTGTGGCAGCGTTGCCACAGTCTGAAGCCCCTTTTTACCTGTGAAAAGAATGGCATGGTTATTATTACTCGATATATGGCCGGGCTTACCCTATATGGTGCCGTGACGTCATTTCCTAATGTGTTGTAGTATTGGGCTTACCCTGGCAACGAATTTGGGCCGCCAGGCGCCGAAATTTTACAGAGACGTGTAAGGCTGGCCTGGTGTCGAGAACGATCGACGTGGGTCGACGAATGGCATAGGGTCGTCTTTAGTGATGAATCGCGCTTCTGTCTTGCCCGCAGTGATCGCCGGAATCGTGTGCGCCGGCGTACCGGGGAGAGGGGCCGCCCAGACCTTATTGTCGAGAGGCACACAGGGCCAACACCAAGCATTATGGTCTGGGGAGCTATTGGCTTTAATGTGAAATCACAATTAGTGCTTGTTGAGGGCACTATGACTGCTCGACAGTATGTTGATAGGGTACTCAATCCAGTGGTTGTCCCTATGATGGCGAACATTGCTAATGGGATGTTTCAGCAGGACAATGCCCGGGTTCACACTGCACGCATCTCCAGAGAAGCTCTCCACGACATCACAACGTGTGGGACATGATGGGTCGACAACTGGCCAACCGTCCTCAGCCACCCACAACTCTGGAACAACTGACCCATGCAGTGCAGCAAGCATGGGCCACAATTCCTCGGGAAGCGATCCAGGGCCTTATTGACTCCATGCCTCAACGAATTTACCAATGTATTGCAGCTCGTGGTGGGCACATCCTGTATTGATTGTTGTCCAAACTTGCGGTCAGAGGGACCTGAAAGTGTAATCATGGAATCACAACTAAACACTCGTCCTGCATGTTCAATTGCAGCAGTGTAGCACCACTCCTTCTGGGTGTTGCGATTTCCTTTTTCTTCAGTGTATTAAACAAGCAATGAAGGAAATTAGAGAAAACTTCAAAGTAGGAGTAAAGATTCAACAAGAAATAATCTTAACTCTGAGATTTGAGGCAGTGAGTGAGAGAGGGGGCGATGCCAGAGTTGGATGGAACTGAGATATTTGGACTTATGCGGGTTACTCTCTCGCAGCATAAACGTGATTCACAGAAACTACATTCTTCACAAAACCAGGGAGGGAGCCTGCAGATGTCTTTGATATTATGTACACTGAAAGATGAATGTATGCCCTACACAATGGTACCAATAACTCAATTTTGACAATCTCGGCATAGCCCCCTCTCTCACTCACTGCCTCATTGCTGATGACATTGTCATCTTAGCCGATTCACCAAAGGATTTGAATGCAGTTTTAATGGTAGGGACTCCGCCTTGAGGAAAGAATTAAGTAAGAAAATCATCAAATATAAAACAAAAATAATTGAATGCAGCCGAAAAAAATCAGAAACGCCTATGGACATTAAATTGAAAGGTGAATATATAAACGAAGTAGGAGACTTCTGTTACTTAGTTGAATATCGTACAATTGTTGGTTGATTTTTGGTTTTTTAATGTATGCGAACCTTAATTCGTTTTTTATTCATAGTGCTTTGGCTTGTTTTGTTGAAATTATCGCCGCTGGTGTTTTCGGCATGGTTTTTATTGGTATGTATTTGCATAGAATTGAGTATTACTCCAAAATGGCCTGGGACATTCTCACTAAGACTGTTTGCACTCTAGCTTATGCGTGGCGAGAATGAAAACTGGTCTGTAATAGTAACATACACCAAATTAGGAAGACTGGACTTTGCAACTCACAGTTACATTTGTAGGATGAACACAGATACTTAGGAATGCGAGAGGGGGGGAAAAGCCCAGCAAGATAAGGGACCCTCACACACAGGAAACTCCCTTCAGTCGAGAGCAGATTGTGACCAAGTTAACTGCTCTCTCCAGGACCGTGCAAGACTTGACCAGATAAGTAGCCTGTACAATGCAATCTGAATTGGCAATCACATATCCCCTCTAAAGAAGCAAATTTTGGAGGTCAATCATCACTTCCAGTATCGTAACAAAACAGCACATAGACTACAACTAACAAATATTCAAGAGTTGCATTATCTTAACTAATACTGCAACTAAATAAGTGTACATATTGTAAATACTTTCACCCATATTTTTCCGACATAGATTTTATAGCCTAAGTGTGATGGATCCAATGATGATCACTGGACGATGGAAACTGGTCATCCAAGTGTATTTATTTATCTCATGTAAATTTCTTTCAGGATTAGGGAATAACCCATCACAATTGGGTACAATAGTGTTCACCGACTGAAAAACATCGAACTTCTTTTTACTAAGACAACACTGAAAATGGTTTCAAACACCATAATACACACATCAAAAAAAGTTTTGCATCACCTCGGTTCCCAGATCTCCGGCATATAGACGTTGACTGTGTATATTGTATCCAAGATACAGTCCCTTTGACTGTTCATAGATGTCACTAAAACTGCTCAAAGATGTAAACAACCATGCATGAGCAGGGCCTATTAGACGGAGGGGGTACGACAGCCGATCAGTTCCAGTCATTCCACCAGGACGAAGGTACGCTGCTCATGTTGTCTGTAGTTCTACCATGCCTAGAAGGTCAATACCGCAGTTCGATCGCGTCCGCATTGTTACTTTGTGTCAAGAAGGGCTCTCAACAAGGGAAGTTTCCAGGCGTCTCAGAGTGAACCAAAGCGATGTTGTTCGGACATGGAGGAGGTACAGAGATACAGGAACTGTCGATGACAGGCCTCGCTCAGGCCGCCCAAGGGCTACTACTGTAGTGGGTGACCGCTACTTACGGATTGCCGCTCGGAGGAACCCTGACAGCAATGCCACCATGTTGAATAATGCGTTTCGTTCAGCCACAGGACGTCGTGTTTCAACTCAAACTGTGCGCAATAGACTGCATGATGCGCAACTTCACTCCCGACGTCCATGGCGAGGTCCAGCTTTGCAACCCCGACACCATGCAGCGCGGTACAGATGGGCCCAACAACATGCTGAATGGACCCCACGGAATTGGCATCACGTTCTCTTCACCGATGAGTGTCGCATATGCCTTCAACCAGACAATCGTCTGAGACGTGTTTGGAGGCACCCTGGTCAGGCTGAACGTCTTAGACACACTGTCCAGCGAGTGCAGCAAGGTGGTGGTTCCCTGATGTTTTGGGGTGGCATTATGTGGGGCCGACGTACGCCACTGGTGGTCATGGAAGGCTCCGAAACGGCTTTACGATACCTGAAGGACATCCTCCGACCCATAGTGCAACCATATCGGCAGAATATTGGAGAGGCATTTGTCTTCATGGACGACAATTCTCGACCTCATCGTGCACATCTTGTGAATGCGTTCCTTCAAGATAACGACATCGCTCGACTACAGTGGCCAGCATGTTCGCCAGACATGAACCCTATCGAACATGCCTGGGATATGTTGAAAAGGGCTGTTTATGGACGTCTTGACCCACCAACCACTCTGAGAGATTTACGCCGAATTGTCGTTGAGGAGTGGGACAATTTGGACCAACAGTGTCTTGATGAACTTGTGGATAGTATGCCACGGCGAATACAGGCATGCATCAATGCAAGAGGACGTGCTACTGGGTATTAGAGGTAGTGGTGTGTACTGCAATCTGGACCACAAATGCTGAAAGTCTAGCTGTATGATGGTACAACATGCAATGTGTGGGTCTCATGAGCAATAAAACGAGCTGAAATGTTGTTTGTGTTGATCTCTATTCCCTTTGTATTTAACGGTTCCGGAACTCTTGGAACCGAGGTGATGCAAAACTTTTTTTGATGTGTGTATAAGATAAAATTAAATTTGATTATAACAGTTATGTATTACGAATCTATGTAGTATTGAATACATTATAATATCAGGTCATTTCCATACAAATTATTTATAAATATATCATCAAACAGTTTATTCCAGATCACAACACATTATACAAACATCTATACAATACAATACAAAACTCTTTATTTCCAGAACCTGCATCATACAGAATTGGGTACTTCACACAACATACTCACAGTTAAATTAACATAGGTATTTACAAGTTTTATTTACATAATTAAACAGATACATGTTTCATTAAAATTCACTTAAAGAATACAACACTTTCTGGGCTAGGTATATCTTGAGAGACTTTCTGAACCCAGTTCCAGTCAAATATTTTAAGTGGTTTGTGGTATATAGCTCCTTTTTTGAAAGGATCCTTTTCTGCATATTGTTTATTTACCCTCTTTTGAAAATAGTCATTCTGCCCTCTGGTTTCATGATTGTGGACATTGTTGATTGGGACAACTTTATATTGATTTTCCCTTACAAGCAAGATAACTTTGAAAATATACAATGAAAATATTGTTAAAATATTGTGCTTCTTAAATGCAACTCTGCACGATTCTCTCGGATTTCAACCCAAACAAGTATCGTATTACTCGTTTCTGCAGTTTAAATATTCTCTCCATATTCCTATTTGCTGCCCCACCCCATATCTCAATACCGTATGATATCTGTTGGTATTCACTGCTTAAGTATATTGAAATGCTCTTTAAAATGAAGGAGTGTTTTTTTTTTAATATAGATTTCATGTATATGCTCTTCCCATGATAATTTATGATCTGTTGTAATACCCAAAAATTTAGCTGAGGCTACCTGTTGAATATCATCAGATCCACAGTAAAGATTTCGATCTACTTCCAAATTACTTCCCTTATGCTTGTTAAATATTACAAAGTTGGTTTTGGAAGGGTTTACACTTAACATTATCTCATTAAAATATTGAGTGACAAGATCAATACTATTTTGAGTTTCTTGAAGAGTAATTGTTTTATTACAGTTCCAGTTCAAAATTGAGGTATCATCTGCATACGAAACAATCAAACTATTTTTTGACTGTGGTACGTCATTTAGATAGAGAATAAAAAGGAGGGGACCAAGGATTGAACCTTGAGGTACACCTTTTTTTTAACTAAACCAGGAGTGGATTGGAACTTGGAGATATTTTCACCATTCTTAAAAGGAATTTAGGTAAATTGCCATCTATTACACAAATATGATTTTAACAGTTCTAATGCTACTCCCCTTATACCCTAAGCCTCTACCTTATCCAATAATAATTGATGATCTACTGTATCAAAGGCTTTTGTCAAATCTACGAAAACCCCAACAGCACATTTATTATCATCAAGAGAAGCAAGCAGAGTTTCATAAAATTCTGCCATGGCATTTATAGTTGAAAACCCCTTCCTGAAACCAAACTGATTCTTATTTATTAAATCATTCTTATCAATAAACTCAATTATTCTATGGTAAATCACATACTCTAAAATTTTACAAAATGTGGAGATAAGGGTGATTGGTCAGTAGTTACCTAGTTGATGTCTGTCACCCTTTTTAAAATTATGTTTAACAACGGATAGCTTTAGTATATCTGGGAAGATGCCCTTTAAGAGACACATATTTATCAGTTCTGTAAGAATGTCTAGGATTGGACCATAGCACTGTTTCAACAACCAGGGTGAAATTTCATCCCAACCATGACTGTTTTATTTTTTAATTTTCTGACTATCGTACTTATTTCATCTTTGGTAGTTGGTTTCAGGAAGATTGACTTATTACATGTGATTTGCTTTATACTGCTATTACCACATTTATTTCCTACAACATTATGATCATTACATTTTGCTCTATTACTGTTTACATTCACGCTGTTCCTAACGGGTAGCTGAATGAAATAAATCATTGAATGTTGTTACTACTTGTAAAGGTGAATTAACAACATTGTCATTGATTTTTATCGCAATATTTTCTCATGTGTTGCTTTTATTAAGACCTGAAATATCTTTAGCTATTTGCCATACTTCTTTGGCAAAGTTGTTAGAATTTGTTATTCTATTTCCATATCCTTGTGCTTTAATTTTTTTTATTTCTTCAAATATTCTACTTTGAATTTTTTATAGTTATCTTTATTAAGCTTCAATCCTGTTTGCTTTGTAGCTATCGAAAGCATCAATCATGTTTTGTTTCTTCCTATGGCACAGATCAGACAGTTTTGGTGGTTTAGTGCTCTGGTAATTCCTATTTATTCTTTTAACTAATGGGCAGGATAAATTAAGACACACTTTAAAAATAGAACAGAATGTTTCCCAGGCAGAATTTACATCCCTAATATTCCTCACTTCCCCCCAATCAACATTACCAAGTTCTTCTGGAGTTTCCTTACATTATTATTAGATACATTTCGTGTGTACTTCCATGTAGACTGATTTAATTGAGATTTATGAGGATATGCAATCTTTAATTCCTGGCCACGATGGTCTGATACAAAATTTTCCACAACAGTGCAGTTACTTAATTCATCTGGCATGTTAGTAATAATGTCATCGATTAATGTTTCAGAATGTTTAGTTATCCTAGTTGGCTCCTTGACAAGATTATTAAGGTCAAATGACAATACAATGTCTTTGAATGCCTCGAGGGACCTGTCATGTGCAAACCAGTCTATATTGAAATCACCGACTACTATTATATTTCTATATTTTTGGCTACTTTATTCAGAAGTAAATCAAACTGTCTTAGGAATATTTCCATATTTCCACTTGGGGCTCTTGATACTCCTGCTATAAATATTTCAAAATCATCATTCAGCTGAATTAAAATACCTGCAACATCAAAGTCATGATCCCTCCCATAGCTATTAACCCACCCCAATTCCTGGTATCTAACATTTATTTTACAGTACAGACTCCTTTCAAAGCTATTGCAGTCAACAATCTGGGTGTTCCTGAAATTCTTACAGATTTTTACCATATCCTTATTAACATTTCCTTTCAACGCTATTGCAGTCAACGATCTGGATGTTCCTGAAATGCTTACAGATTTTTACCATATCCTCATTAATGTTTCAATGTTTACACAAGAATTTTCCATTAAGTCAAACCTATGAGGGATATATACTACAATAACCTTGGTGTGTGTTAATTTACACAGTTTCTTTTTGAGTTGAGAACTTACTTCCGAACCGTTGTTGTGAGCCACGTCATTTGCCCCGCCGATAATTACAGCCACGTCGTTGCTGCCGAAGTCCCGTGTCTCCTCTTCAATCTTTTCCAGAACTTTCCGCATAGGTGCTCCAGGATAGATGACGGCTGATGCTGCAATCTCCTCATTGTGGATGTCACCTGCAATTCCCCGGGCTTGGCTGTCTCCAAATATCGCGACTCTTGAAGCTTTAGCCTTCACTATTGCTTTTGTGTTGCGAATTTTAGGCCTAGGATCACCGCTGTTAGGCCTACTGCGAGTTTCATTGCGCTTGTTCGTGTTAATGCTGTAGGATATTTCCTGCTGATTCTTATTTATATTAATGGAATCCAATACAGAAAATCGGTTAGTTGTTATTACCTGTTCATTTCCAGAGGTCCTTCTCGTGATTTTGTTCCCTCCTTTCACCACTGGACACCATGTTGCAATTTGCTTCACTTGCTAACTTTATTTCGAACGATCTCACTTTGTCTTTCAATATCTCGTTTTCCCCTTTTAGGTCCTGAATATCCTGTTGTAATAAGGTTAAAATCACTAAAATATTTTCCCTACTTATTTCATTGTCCAATTCCGTCGTAGGCATAATTTCTGCGACGCCGGTGCTCGGCTTGCTCCCTTCGCATATATAGCATGTCCAAAATTCGTTAATTTCACTTTCACTAACTGCATTCATGCATTCTAAATGAAACCAAACTAAACAATTAGAACACTGAATTCCACTCTTCATACGCTTTTTATTTAAACCACACTTATTTTTGTTTAATTTACACAACATTCGGGACCTAGCAACATCAACAACTAGCGTAGGCGCCATCTTGTAGCATCAATCCTAATTAAACTCTGTTAGCATATAGAAGTTACATAACAAAAAGAAGGATAAAAACTATTATAAACGTAATATAGATCGTTATGATTTATGTCAGTATTGTTAAGTACTGATGAAGTAATAAAAGTTAGCTAAGATTTCTAGACTTAGAGCAATACCTATTTTGGATGTTTGCATTTGTATAACACTTGTGGATCAATTCTCGCAATCTCTGACTGTTCCTCTTTTTGGTGGAATCTAGTAGCTGCATCTAAAATCCCTTTGTGTATTTGTATTATCTTGAACTCTTTAAGTGTCCTATTTTGTAATTTTTTCAAGAAGTCAATATGTGTTTTAAAACGCTTGGGTTAATTCATTTATCCTTAATAGCTCTTCAAACTTTCCTGATGTGTCTGTTTTTTCCCACTGTGTATAATTCATGAAAGTGGTACTGTAATTGAGATTTCATCTCTTTCTCACTCATATGTCCTTCCATTTCAGCATGTCCATGTCCACATCCTACCGAGGCACCCTGGGGATTTTGAGCGAAACGATAATGTATATGGTGCATTGGAGAATGCCGCCGCCATTTACAAAAAAAGGTCACCAGAAGAAATGCAAAATGAGGCTGACTTGCTACGATTTCTTGCAGGAGATGTGTTGTAAGAGAGATTTTCCCACTGTACGGCTCTACCCCTAGATAGGAACGGAGTAATGTGGGAAAATCTACATAGAAATGTCCTCATGGGACATCTGGGTTGTCGGCGTGTGGAAGTTGAAGGCTGGGCGTCGAGGTCCAAGTCGACGGGTCGTTTACCAAGACGAACGCAGGCTCGGGTCCTCTTCGCCGGAGAGTCAGTGTCGGAAGGAATGGGAAGAGTCAAGACCTCCCGACCCATCCATGGTGGTCTGGATTACTGGGCTGGAGCTGTTTCTGGCTTCACCCTCCCCGCCCCGCGTGATCCGCGGCCTCTTCCTCTGGTGCGGCGGGAGACCGCTGCCAAGCGGGGAGTGGGCTGCAGTTGGAAGCACTCGGGGAGAGTGACCAGCTCGTCCCCGGTGGCCTGTTTGAACTGTGTTGCCTGACCCCATCCTCTGGTGAGAGCCAGATAAAGTAGATTTGCACGATTGAAGGCGTAGCGTCTCTGGATAGCGTCCAGACGAGGCCACGCTGAGAGAAGGCAAAGGACTGTGGCGACGTCTTGATGGTCTCTCCCAGTCGGTATGGTGGTGAGGACGTTCTTGCGACCATTGGCCAGGTTGAACACCCGTTATGCTGCCGGCGTTTCCAGTCCCTTGAACATGGATGTCGGGTGTAGTGACCGCCATGGATTGGTAGATTGCTCGTCTTGATCCTCGATCCCGTCCCACGGCTCAGCGACCTGTTCCACGCCATCCTCTAAAAGTCAGGCGAGTGTTGATTTCGGCGAGGTCCTTGTGATTTTCCTCCATGTGATCGGGATGTATCTCGGTGTCTCCAGACGCTGTTGACAGATTGCTGACCGATTCCTGAGATGCTGTAGTGGCGGCTATGGTATCACTGCGAGTCTCGAGTGGGGAAGCACCGCAGCAGCATTCAGTGTCATCGTCATCGCCCGCAGCGATCACTCAAGCCATCGGAGGGGATTGTGGTCATGCAAAGAGCCAAACATAAGATTTCTGAGCACTATCCGGATACTAGAGCCCACTTTCAAACATCTCGCAAGAACACCAAATCGACCACCACGTCGCAGACAAGTGGTACCATCGCCACCACTACAGCATCTCAGGAATCGGTCAGCAATCTGTCTACAGCTTCTGGAGACACCGAGATACATCCCGATCACATGGAGGTAATCACAATGCCCTCGCCGAAATCAACACTCGCCTGACGTTTTTAGAGGGTGGCGTAGAACAGGTCGACGACCCGGGGGACGGGATCGAGGATCAAGACGAGCAACCTACCAATCCATGGCAGTCGCTACACCCGACATTCATGACCAAGGGACTGGAAACGCCGGCAGCACAACGGGTGTTCAACCTGGCCAATGGTCTCAAGAACGTCCTCACCACCATACCGACTGGGAGAGACCATCAAGACGCCGCCACAGTCCTTTGCCTTCTCTCAGCGTGGCCTCGTCTGGACGCTGTCCAGAGACGCTACGCATTCAGTCGTGCAAATCTACTTTATCTGGCCCTCACCAGTGGATGGGGTCAGGCAATACAGTTAGATCAGGCCACCGGGCACGAGATGGTCACTCTCCCCGAGGGCTTCCAACTGCAGCCCACTCCCCGCTTGGCAGCGGTCTTCCACGGCACCAGAGGATAAGGCCGCGGATCACCTGGGGCGGGGAGGTCTTGACTCTTCCCATTCCTTCCGACACTGACTCTCCAGCGAAGAGGACCTGGGCCCGCGTTCGTCTTGGTAAACTACCCGCCGACTTGGCTCTCGACGCCCAGCCTTCAACTTCCACATACCGACAACCCAGAAGTCCCATGTGAAAATTTCTCCGACCTCCGATTTGTTGGATGGACAACATCGGCCTCATGAACAGTTCCGGAGGTCCACCAGAGTTTTGCGCTGAAGAGACTTTATGATTCATTGTTCAAACTGTGTATAGTGCCTTTTCCTTTCAGGTTTGATTGTTTCTTTGTTTATGTTGATTGTGTTGAAGCACAGGGTTAATATTTGTTTGTATTGTAAATCTTTTTTGGTAGCAATAAAGTCCTTTGGGACGCGACTACTCCTCTGCTCGACCCTGGCTACGCCCGTGCTGCCCCTGGGACACGCTCTCGCCTTTTGGGTATATAGGGCGGCCCGGGAGTGGCACGGATCAGTCTAGTCTCGAGTGGGGGAGCACCACTGTCAGTAAAGCGACAATATGGTCATTTTTCCCCCTTAATTTTTGCTGCCTAACGGTAGCTATAAATGTTATTTTCATTTCTTTAGTTGCTTGTGTACTTCCTGAATTGAAAAGAGTCTTCCTTGTATGGAAGTCCACGTACATTTATTTCATTCTGGGTGAATTTGGATTTATTTTTATCCTGACAATAGTAACAAATAGTCCAGTGTACGTACCTACCTAGGAAATAAATATGTTTTGTATTATCATTACAATCTTTATAGCAATCACAATGCAATTTTTAGAGTTGAAGGACATGCGAGAGGGGAAGGAATTCAGCATGGTGTGAGACATGGCTGCAATTTATTGCCCATACTTTTCAATTTGTACATAGAACTGGAGAAGAAGGAATGGAGATAAATTTAAAATAGGAGTAAATAATAAATAACGTTTATTCCCGAAATCGTCCGAAACTCAACAGAAGCCTTTAATTTCTGTTATTGACCTCTAAATGTGTAGACTATCTCAAATTGAAGTTCATAAATAACAAAAAGTAATTAAATGTCTCAATCTTGCGAAATAACATCGAAATACATATATTTTTAAAATTTTTCCGCCTCGTAAGTTTTGAGACATCCCGTATTAATTCCAAATTCCGTTATATGTCGATTTTTTTCTTCAAACTTTGATTTTTTCTGTGCGGGAATTTTGTCAAAAGTGATTGGGTGACCATCACGAAAAATCCTGAAACCTACTCCCTACTTTTCCCATGACCGTATATTTAAAAGCGTGCGGGGAGCGAGAAGTGCATCAACCCACTTATAAACGACATGTGCCAAGTAGCATCTCGATACCGTACTCACTTCTCTTCCTGATCCATCGCGAACCGACTGGTACAGCAGGAATCACGGCACCCCACTTACGAGCGGCACCGATCATAAAACGTGTCCATAACTGCTTGTGAATTTTAACCATACCCAACTTTGAACTTGCCTCCGCCATTCTGTTAGGACAGATAGACAAGCAGACAATCGTTGAACGGCCGTGTGCAGTGCAGATTGCATAATATCGCATTCACAGTGTCCAACTGCGAGGAAAACGTGAATCTTGTAAAAGAGCCGAGAGCGGCAACGATTGCGTAACACCGTGATATTTCTCCGCATTCGATGACGAGGATAACTCGATTCTTGTCAAATGGACAGCAAGCGGCGCCGATTGCGTAATAAGCTATTTTCCCGTGCCCGACCTCAAGGACAATGGAAATCTCGTCAAACGACACTATGAGGGACACCGATTGTGTAAATCGCGATGTTTGTCCGTGTTGTAGTGAGAAGTCTACGGGAATCTCGTTAAGCGGCTAAGAGCAGCGCCGATCGTGTAACATCTCGATATTTATCTGTACTTGACTGCGAAGAAAGAATTTTGTGACGATCATGTAACTGCGTATGTATTTCTTCGCGCTCTACCATGAGGAAAAGGGAATCTCGTCAAACGGCCAAAAACATAATCATAACAACTTTTTGTATACAAGACGACATGTTAGCTGCAACAACTCATTTGATATTAAGTATCTCCTAGAAGACCCGTGCTGCTACACAGCATTCATTTCATTTCAGCAATCCTACAGCACTTCTTTCCATATGATATTTGCTGTTCGCATGTCTTCATACTTGTGACCTAAACAGACAGTTACGGTACCGTCGACTTTCATTTTCAGCTTACCTTTCATATTTTGGAAAAATTATGAAATTGTAGACTATTGACATCAAGCGAGAGAGTGCGTGTGCTTGGCGCACACATGGACCTCAGGAGTCGACATATCATAGTGATGCCAACATGATTCTACGCGTCCTGATTATTATTATTTATTTACCAAAAATTTTGCCTGCAATTTATGGACGGCAGATAGAGAAAGGGCGCCCCACATACACAGCAGTGTCTCCATCTCAGTTCATTAAATCTAAACAAATCTCAAATGTTACATACAATTTACACATTTACATTTGCTATATACACATAATTTGCTGTACATGACGTCTATATCATACAATTCATAAATAAAAGGGAAGATACAGGCACGAACGCACACATGCATACACGCACACACTCCCACTCACGCACAAGGTTACATTATACAGTATAAAAATTCAATTTACATGGGGTTTTAATCCCTTTAGAGCCTTCACTTTGCGGCAAAATTGTCGTGGAGGAAGGTCTTTTATTTCACGAGGCAGGTCATTCCAAAGTCGAGCAGAGCGATTGTAGAACCCAGATTGATAATCTGTTGTCCTAGCGAATGGAGGAACGAGGGTGACACCCTGTGCTCTACGAACTGAGCGATATGACAGCTGAAGACGGAGAAATGGGTACAGTATAATGGTGCCAGCTAGAGATTTTCGGAGAAAGGTGAGATCTATTTGGCTACATATGTCATTGATGGATGTTAATGGTTTTGTCAAAACTTTGTTACCCTGATTGTAAATGAGTCGCTCTGCTCGACGTTTGACTGCACTTAACTTCCTCATGCTTTCCTCGGTAGTGGGATGCCAGGCAGGAAGTCCATACAGAAGAATGGGCCGTATCGTAGAGAGATACACCGCTCGGAGTGCACGGTTTCTGAATCCCTGAAGATTACGTCTTGCAAATCCTAGAATTCTAAATGCCTTACACTTAGATTCCTCAACGTGTACATTCCACTTCAAATTGCTGGAAATGTGTATTCCCAGCATTCGCAGTGAATTGCACATGGGAAGAACTTTGCCGCTCAGTGAAAGGCTATGTGCAATAGGCTGTCTGGCCCTACTTAGCCGAATATATTTACACTTGTTTACATTCAAGGTCATCTTATTTACATCACACCACAGTGCCACACTGTCCAGATCTTCCTATAGTGCTTTGACGTCGTCATTATTTTTTATCGTGGACGTCACACAGCTTGGAAGGTCGAGGGTAAAAACCATGTACAACAAAGGCCCAATCACCGACCCCTATGATACTCCCGAAGTTACCACTGTGTTCGGTGACTTGGCCCCGCCAAACGCGACACACTGCGTTCGACCCACCAGGTATGACGTCAACCATGTAATCAGTTTGCCTCCGATGCCATATTTGCCAAGCTTTAACAAGAGTCTTTGATTAGGCACCTGATCAAAAGCTTTGCTTAAGTCCAGGGCCACACAGTCCACTTCGGAGGCGTTAGTCTGTTCCAAGGAGTTCTGCCAGTCATCAATCACTTTTGTCAAAAGAGTTGTACAAGATCTCCCCGGAACGAAGCCATGTTGGTTTGGATTTAACAAGCCTCGCTCACTCAGGAATTCTAGTACGTTCTTAGCAACCAGGCGCTCCATACATTTACAGATACCAGACGTTAGAGAAATCGGGCGGTAGTTGTCCATGTCTTCCTTGTCACCATCTTTGAACACAGGGACCACGTTAGCATGTTTCCACTCTTGTGGTCGAGTCCCGGTGTTAATGGACTGGTTGAAAAGTGCACACAATGAGGGTGCTAGGGCATCTGCACAGTAGTGGAGGATCCGAGCAGGGATTACGTCTGGTCCTGTCACGGCATGGGGTCTAGTTCTCCGTAGGCTGTCTCGAACTTCCTGTTGGGTGAAATATAGACTGGCTAGGGGAAAGAGAGGGGATGATGTCCTTGCTAGGAACATTCCTTCACTTGTGTCCGGTGGAGAGAAGTTACCTTGGAATTTACAGTTGAACGAGTTGGCTATGTCTAATGGGTTGGAAATAGAAAGTCCGTTGTGTTTAAAGCTTTGTGGTGCGGTGTTGCCACTTTTGTTCCGAATGAATGTCCACATTGCCTTGGGATTAAAGCTTAATTTGTCCATATGCGTACTGTAGGCTTCACAAATTGCAGATTTGGTACTATTTCTAGTCAGACTATACTTTTCCCACCTGCTGTCACTTGGGCACTGTTTCCACTTGTTATAGAGCTGATTTCTCTTTCTTATTTTGGATATTATGTCCTTGGAGATCTTTTCTGATTGGTTCAATGTTTAACAGCATGTAATATCCATACTAAAAGAAATGGATCTCTTCCGAAATTGGCTTATTTGTAGCTCTTAATGTTTAACAACCTGTGCATGGCAGTGTTGTCAAAATAATTCTACGCATGCTGATAGGTTCAATGATTAACTGCATGTAACGCCCATAACTACAAATGGATTTCATCCAAGTTTGTATGTGCGATGTATACTTTAGTAGATATGACCAGTGGCGACTAGCCTATAAGGACTCCCGGACGGTATCCTTCCTAGAGAACGAAACGTGGTATTTTTTTCTCGTGATATTTTAAATCAAACATTCTGTAGCGCTATCAATAAGGAAGACTATGTTTGGTGATATAAAGCTCAGCGCGCAGTTTACTGGTCAGGATGGGGTTACGGACTCTCAGCCTTCCGTCCGAAGATGTGCCAGGGTGAGACTTAAGGGGACTGGCGCGCTTGTCGGCGGTTTGAGAGGGGTGAAGTGTGCGGGCAGTTGTCTTAAGCCGGGAGAAGTCCTTACAGCTCTGTAGCACCGGAAAATATTTCATCACCCCTTGCCCCTCTAGTCGTCGTGTAATGATGGTTTAACAACAGTAGCATTAATAAATGTCTCCTCAGAGTGTGCCAGCCAAATCTCCATGCTTGCATCTAATAAAAATTAAATAATAATAATAGCCCTTTGTTTATCTTTGAAGACGAAAAAGATGTATAATGAATTGTAGCACCTGAGACCAGGAATCTTGATTCATATTGCAAGGTATTTAAATGGTATGGATTCTGTCTTGAGAGAAGAATTCATGATGAAAATTAATAAAAGTAGAACAAAAATATTGGAATGCAGCCGAGAGAAATCGGAAAACCCTATGGACGTCAAATTGACAGGTGAAAAGCTAAAGGAAATAGGAGACTTCTGTTATTTAGGAAGCAAAATAACCAGTGATGGACGAAGCAGAGAGGGTATAAAAAGTAGGTTAGCACAGGCCAGGAAAGCATTTCTACAGAAAAGGTATCTGTTGACATAGATTTGGGTATCTTCTAGAAGTCATTTTTGAAAGCCTTTGTCTGGAGTGTGGCGCTCTATGGAGGTGAAACTTGGACTGTTGGAGCAGCAGAAAAGAGGAGATTTGAAGCGTTATCGTCAATACGTAATTTTCACATCAGGTTCTCAGGGTTCCCAGTGACCTGGGAAGTCGGGGATTATCAGGGAATTAAAAAAATGTCAGGGTAGCCTCTTATAAATTGGCGTGTGTCATGGAAGTTGACTCAGGTAATTCATACTGATACTCATTAGTAATTCTACAGGGCGCCCGAGAATGTTCTCCGCGGTGGGTACGTGCAGCTGCGAGAGGTTGAGTCATAAGTTTAGTTGGCTGCACTGTGTCCTTGAAAGGTGGACTCCTGCGTGTGGGCTGTCAGTGTGTATTGCGATAAGCGAGCGAGCCTGTATTTCTTCAGTGTGTATTGCAGTATGCGAGCGCTCAGATAGATTATTGGAAGAGTGCAACAGTATACAGGCGGTAATGTTTACTACTGAAGAGAGAGGGTGTTGTTGGTTTTTTTTTTTTTTTTTTTTTTTTTGGAATACGTTTTTCGCGAAGGCGATCGGTTTACAGAAAATTAAGATTTCAGGCGCGGTTTCCTAATTCCAAGTGTCCAAACCGTGATACCGTTCGGGATTTGGTAAGTAAATTTCGTGTGACTGGCTCAGTTCACGATGTACCGGGAACAGGCAGGCCTACGCTTTTAACAGACGAAACTTGATGAAATCTCCGATATAATGCTGCGTTGTCCAAGTAAATCAACACGGAAATTAGCTCAACAAACAGGATTCTCTAAGTCGACAGCACATAAAGCTGTAAGAGACAAGCTTCAGTTGTTCCCTTATAAAGTTACCGTGGTTCATGAATTAAAACAAACTGATTACGGAAAAAGAGTGATGTACTGTGAATGGTTCCACATCTGTTATGAATGGCTGTGGTGAGTACAGAGTTTACTGTTTATTTTTTTATGATGCAAGCGGCAGCCGTGCTACCAACGTAACTGCTGTAGCTAGCTCTCGCAGACGCATGTAGGCGCTGCGGAGAACATTCCCGGACTCACTGTAGTAGTAATACTTTCATTATTTTTCATTATTCGTGTCTAAATAAAATGTATTAACATTCATTATCTGGCCGATCACTATTAAATTTTATGTACTTGACTGTTCTAAATGTTGTATTTCCTCTTTGAGCAATAAATATTGTGTATAGGTGTGTGTTAGACAGCTAATGAGGGTGGAGGAGGTTGTTAAAAATTTTGGAAACGTCACGGAGAGAGAATATTTTGGTCAGGGAAATTAGTTTGACTTTCTGGCTGGAAACCCTGGTGCTGTTACCCTATGACATCATTGTTGTATTGCCAAATGATAAAAACCACTGATGAGCGCAGTCTTAGGATCCGACATCAAGAATATTGATTAATAACGCGATATTTTCACTGAATATAAAAGTAACTGGATTTTACTCTGTCTTCTGCCAAGTTATAAAGATGGACGCTCAAACATCATAATCAGAATCTGCCATACAGTTTTCTGTGGAAGTTTAAGTTCCCTCTCTGCCTAGTAGGTTGACTTCTGTGGCCTCCGCACGAAACTTCTGTGATCACGTTCCAATGTCTCTTCCCCAGTCGATTTTCGCTTACATATGCAGCCCATCACGGGCGGTTTTAGGCGCAGTGCCACCATGCCATGGCACTGCCCTCTAAGAGAAAAACAATTATTCATAGTCCTGAAAGAATAATTTCGAACGCCTGCGTTTAATACCGGTATCTAATTAGTTTAAAATACTTAGTACTGTAGTTTAAATATTCCGTCCGTAGAGTATGATCATTGATTCCATCTTCGCCCCAGTGATATGTTGAGCTGCGGTCTATGCGGCACGGTTGGCGCATGCGCAGTCCAATTTGCGATCTTCGTAGCCTCTCTCGTCACCCGCTATGAGGAAATAAGCTGGTCTTTGTGCCGGATACAGTTAGGCTCAAGGTAGTATAGAAACTGAAGTACAATGCCATCTATCGGTTATTATGAGGTACTGGGCCAGCGCTATGCCTGTCTGTCACACGCTGTCACGGGTGTGTTTCTATCTCCCAACATTTCAATAATGGCACCCCGTCGTCTTCGTTAAGCCGCCATTTTGGACACGATCACGGCCTAGGTTAGGGGCTTAACGAAGAGCAGTGAATCAAAACTTTTTACAATTTTTCCGAGCATGGTGTCCAAATCAAAACGTCCCTGATTGCTGAGCACTTATTGGGTCCTTCCCGCCACACAGCCGCAATCAATTCCGCCATTAACCTCAATTTAACATAACCTACTTAAATTACAAATATTAATGGTGAAGGGTGGGTGACTTGTGTATTAGAAATTGTATAAGCCATTTTTAGTGTTGCATTCTATAGATTTGTGGGTGGCATTGTGGTTTTTTTTGGCAATCTCGTTATCTTGTAGACATTAAGATAAATAGTTCTATTTCGCCGGCCTATCACTCAGTAGCCTAATATTACGAATAGCTGTACTTTATTATGAATTTCCTGCACCTTCGCGAATTAGTGCCTGTGATCTGAGATTATTTTTGACTACCATAAGGGGGTTTAAATAGTTTTTCATAGAGCATTTTTGTTGTCTTGTAGGTATGAATGATTTGACAGGCTAGGCCTGCATGTACAGTATTTCTTTTCTTTTCTGGTTTTGGGAGTAATACTCATTACCATTAGGTGCAATCGTGTTGACCGACTGAAAGACATTTAATGTTTCGTTGACTAAGGCAACACTGAAATATGGCTTCCAACACGATATGGACTTGTATCTTATGTTCGCTCAACGAATGATACATCAACAAGTCATCCTTGTAATCTCAGCAAATAATAAAAATATTTCACATCCAATATAGGCTTATTCTTGTTGAACGGTAGAAAGTTATCGACCGTTATAAAGGCAACACTGAAAAATTTTCATTTTAATCGAGCCTACTTAAGTTACTCGTAGTCGTCTGCATCAATGTCCCTAGAGGTGCAGTTTTTTTTATTATCCCTTTCCTATGGTCAACACTTGGATGTTCCCTATTTTTCTTAGGGGGATTTAATGATCTTATGCTGAACTAATTAAAAATTGGGCATGTACCCCCAACCCCTTAAAATATGAAGTTGTCAGGATAAAACATGTCCATAGCCATCAGAAACTTGAGAACACTGAGCTCAGGAGAATGTTGCTCGACCATGGATGCAAGGCCAGAAAGTCTTAACGAGGAGTGTTTCATTTAGAGGCTTGGAACATCATGATCAAGACCCCTGTACTTGGGTGTGTGCTCAATCTGTTTGAAAACCTGTTGAACGATCATGAGTTAATCTGAGGCTGGAATCCACTCCGTGCTATGCTAAGCTGTGAGTGCTGGCCACCATTAGTGTTCTGTATCAATTTCTGAAAGTTGTGTCATATGCATAGACAAGTCGCTGAGAATGTTCTCTGAATGGTGAATACCAGTAGGCTAGCCTACTTAGCTGCCTCCTTCACTAGCATTTCCAGGCACCTGTTTAGTTGGTAAAATGAAATAGAAAAATCACTTGAATGGTTAAAGTTGTCCTCGTGGGACAGTGTATCCCACTCCAGATCTTAGTTCAGAATTAGTTTCCTTGACGGAGTTGGAGAAACAGTCACAATACATATGGTACTACTAGACCTCGTACATGTAGATGGAAGTAATGTGAGACTAACCACTATGTAGCTTATGTCCCTTTAGTTGGGAGAGTTAGGGAATGCGAAATTGGTTCAACATGTCAGCCTACATTGTATATTTCATTAATGTATGGAATCTAAAAGTGTTTTTATTATCCATATTGGTCCGTATTGAAATAGAATTCCACTCAATACACTAACTTAATACTATACTATTAAATAGTATTGAAAAGACGGAACGAAGTTAGTGTATTGAGTGGATCTAAAAGTGTAGCATAGGAATATTAAAGCAAGCCATAATATATTACCAGTTGGTCACTTGGATACAACAATTCGATGACACATTCTGTTAATAATTAGGAAGTGCCGTAGGCAACCAGAGAAACGACACAAACAGCCACATACCTTGCAGATGACAGACAGTTGTCATCAACTGTATTTCACATAGAGAAGAATTACTATACAATACAATACAAAACTCTTTATTTCCAGAACCTGCATCATACAGAATTGGATACGTCACACAACATACTCACAGTTAAATTTACATATTTACAACTTTTTTTCATAATTAAACAGTTACATGTTTCTTTAAAATTCACTTAAAGAATACAACACTTTCTGGGCTAGGTATATCTTGAGAGACTTTCTGAACCCAGTTCCAGTCAAATATTTCAAGTGGTTTGGTTGCTTATTGTGGTATATAGCTCCTTTTTTGAAAGGATACTTTTCTGCATATTGTTTATTTACCCTCTTTTGAAAATAGTCATTCTGCCCTCTGGTTTCATGATTGTGGACATTGTTGATTGTGGCAACTTTATGTTGATTATCCCTTACAAGCAAGATAACTTTGAAAATATACAATGAAAATATTGTTAAAATATTATGCTTCTTAAATGCAACTCTGCATGATTCTCTCGATTTCAACCCAAACAAGTATCGCATTACTCGTTTCTGCAGTTTAAATATTCTCTCCATATTCCTATTTGCTGCCCCACCCCATATCTCAATACCGTATGATATCTGTGAATGTATTAATCCATGGTAGACGGTTAATTGGTATTCGCTGCTTAAGTATATTGAAATTCTCTTTAAACCGAAGGAGTTTTTGTTATTTTTTTTTACAGATTTCTTTTATATGCTCATCCCATGGTAATTTATGATCTATTGTAATACCCAAAAATTTTGCTGAGGTTACCTGTTGAATATCATCAGATCCACAGTAAAGATTTCGATCTACTTCTAAATGCTTTTTAAATATTACAAAGTTGTTTTTTTTGAAGGGTTTACACTTAACATTCTCTCATTAAAATATTGAGTGACAAGATCAATACTAGTTTGAGTTTCTTGAAGAGTAATTGTTTTATTACAGTTCCATTTCAAAATTGAGGTATCGTCTGCATACGAAACAATCAAACTATTTTTTGACTGTGGTATATCATTTACATAGAGAATAAAAAGGAGGGGACCAAGGATTGAACCTTGAGGTACACCTTTTTTAACTAAACCAGGAGTGGATTGGAACTTGGAGATATTTTCACCATTCTTAAAAGGAATTTCTGTAAATTGCCATCTATTATTCAAATATGATTTTAACAGTTCCAATGCTACTCCCCTTATACCATAAGCCTCTACCTTATCCAATAATAATTGATGATTTACTGTATCAAATGCTTTTGTCAAATCTACGAAAACCCCAACAGTACATTTATTATCATCAAGAGAAGCAAGCAGAGTTTCATAAAATTCTGCAATGGCATTTATAGTTGATAAGCCCTTCCTGAAACCAAACTGATTCTTATTTATTAAATCATTCTTATCAATAAACTCAATTATTCTATGGTAAATCACATACTCTAAAATTTTACAAAATGTTCCTCATGTTAAAAAAAACTGGTCAATTGCTTGAAAGACAGTATCAGGGACATACATGCTGTCAGTAAAAGTGGAGTTAAGAAAGATGTCTGGAATATTTAAATCAGTAGTTGATAGCCAGATTTTTTTAAATTACTGTAGGTTAAGGATTAGCAGCCAGAGAGTGACTGAGAATCCTCTTGCACCATAAAATGATTAGTACCGTAGCCTATGTGCAAGGTTTAAATGTTAGGTTTTTCTGTGAACCAAAAAACAGCTATTAACATGGATTATGTTCAGGTTAGGCCTACAAGTTATTGGGAGGGAGGTTTATTCGGTAATTCTTCGGGAGTGAAGAACCAAGATCCTACACTGTTACTTAGCTAATGTATGATTTTCATACCTTATTTGATATTCCGGGAGTCATTATCAATTGAAATTACTGTCCATTATCAATACTGCTCAGGAAATCAGTACAAAACCACGTAAATATGTGACATACGTAGTTATTTATTGATCATTGAACAACGGCGATCGACGGCAATTGTCATGGCTTGTCGTTGCTCAACTGCTACTCAAGGATGCGCATTGGGCGTGTTCAATTGTTAACGAGACGTCATTTCACTGTTGCCAATGTATGGTACACAAAATACACGCCAAAGGTCATGTGTAGTGAGCTAAGAGAGCGTAGAGATTTAATTGAGGGAAGCGAGAAACTATTGGTTTACGAAGCGGGAGCATAGATAGTTAATCGAGCGAAGCGAGAAACTATTGGCTTACGAAGCGGAGTCATATACTACTGACGTTTATGTCCGCTACTAAGCTAGGCACTGTCTTGCCGAAAATTATTGACAGTACCAGAAGCAAGGGGGTCTGGGGCGTAAGCCCCAGGTTAGGTTTGTTTTTGTATGTAAAACATTGACAAGATAGAATTTATGTCCTCTACTAGGTTAGGTACTGCCTGGTCGAACATTACTGCTAGTACCACGAACAGTGGTGGCTGGGGGATCTAAAAGTTGGTGGTTCACAAAACTATCTTATCTATGATCACTGATATAAGAGTAGCCAAAACATCCCTTAGATACCAAACAGATTCAAATTAAGGAAAAGCAGAAATGTTAACATGTGTTAGCTTATACTATTCTTTCTCCTTGACTTGGAGGTTATGCCAAATTACTTGCCTATTTGTACAGAAAATCAACACGTCTCTCCTTCCTCCTTGCAAACATGTCAATGACTCTGTCATTAAAGTCCCTTATTTGCATGATGAAATTTCGTTCAGTAGACAGCATAGCAAGGGCTGACAATCTCTCCTGAGACATTGTATTTCGTAAGAACGTCTTAATCCTTTTCAGGGTGGAGAAACATCGTTCCGCCTCACAAGATGTCATGGGGATAGTCAGAACTACACTCAGTAATTTAACACATTCACTGAAAGTTGAACTTAAATTATTGTCCCTAATGAATTTCATTAGTGGCAGAGCACCTGATGTGTGTCTAAATTCTGATGTACTGTAAATAATTGAAAGTTCTGTCTCAAGTTTCCTGCACTCAATGAATGGGTAAGCTTGTAACAAGTCTGACATTTTGATCCGGATAGTGCAGCTCGTATTCTGCAAATTTGTCTGGAAGAAAGAGTGCAGCTGCTCCCAAGTGGCCAAGAAAGCTTAATCTGTCTGACATTTCAGTCAAAATGACATCACAAACTTCAGTTGCCTGTCTGGTTCTTTCTGATTCTACTTTTCGTTTCTTGACTATGGCAGACTGCTCTGATGTGGAATTGATGGTATTTCTTAGTTTCAGAATCTCTATTTCGAAAGTCTTGCCAGAACTGTTGTCGGAGTGCAGTCACGCCTCTGAAGCTGACTGTACAAAATGTGGCATGATTTTATGGAAAAAGACAACCAAAAAGTAAAATTATCATCATTCAAAATACCAATGTAGCCAGAGGCTTGAAGAATAGATGATGCATTATCCATTCTAACACCTTCCTGAATTACTTTCATACATTCTATCAACTCACTTCTGTACTCCTACTTCTGTACTTCTGTACTGATCGTGTTTGGATGTTCCATCTAGTGGGGATTGATCTAGGCAAACGTTTTCCAATTGTTTATAATTTGTAACGTGGGAAAACAATTTATTATAGAACGATGTGAACGAAAAGCGCTATTGAAAGGAGTAAGAAATACTGTACAAGGTGAATTGAAGTAATCGAATATGTTATTGTTATTAGAAATGCACGAGGTTAAATAATTTAGAGAAGAGAGTTGGTTAGGACTGTACTCTGAACGGTAATATACATTTCCATATTTACCTAGTAAAGTCACTGATTCTTCTACAAGTTTGTAGCAAGATGGGATATTTTATTGAAGTTATGCCGTGCGGAGTTGAGGAGATTGTTGGTAGTGATGAAAGAAATAAGTATGTTATGTTTGGAGCGTAGCAGACGCTATTGATGAGTATTGTTCACCGTGGTATGAAATGAAAGAAATATATTGCTATGAGGAGCAACGAATCGCTACAATATGTGTAAAAAGCACTGACAAGGATTTATATTTATGTTGTACATGTCAGAGAGTATTAGTACAAGATCCACGAAGTGTTTTATGAGTTTTTTTAAGTAGTTTCGTCCTTTATCTTATTGTATTTTATTCATTGATATAACGATTTTTAAGCTATATTTAACTTCAGTGTTCGATATGAAAGATTTACCTACTATGACAAGTTACCAGAGATACCTGAAAATTTATTGTTGTGTGAAACATTGTTCAAAGAACTGTTTAGTGAAACAGAGACACTATAGGACTATCAGATCGCGACTGATAGTGTCAGTAGTATTTTTATACCGTGCGAGACATGGAATAGTGTATATAATGTATATATTTTAGCCATATTTAATTAATACTATTATTAGTAATCTATATTCACGTTTTTACGCAAGGAGATGTATAATTCAGGGTTTTTGTATTGTTAATTTTATTTTGATGTTTGAACAGCTGATGCTGATCAGACTGCTTCACTGGTAGAGTCACAGGGTGACTATTAAAATGCGTAAACATTTAATTATTTTCTTAATAATTATATTTTTGTAATGACAACGCTAATGCATATTTATAGAACATATAGAAGGACTATCTGGCGTGTGATTTATTTTATTTTTATATTGCATTCATTTTTAGTGGTGATAGGGAGTTTTTCATTTTGTAATTTTTTAGATAATAAATCCCAGGCACTATTTTGTGTTTGCCTGTTCCTTTTTATATAAATCTGATCTCCTTTCATTTTGCAATCGACATGCGATAATACTGCGAATTAGTTACTAGAATTCACGCAGTCTCAACTTTCACCGTTCACGCTCGAGATCCGAGATTCTCGTCCTACAATCTTGTTATGGATATGTTATTTCTAGTAAATGTGTAACTAATCAGTAGTGTTGTTGCATGGCCGGTATGTATCGAGGGTTTCCTAGTCATTATGCTAGTAGGGTAGTGTTGGTTTATCTGGCTGGGTATCGACCTCCCTACAATCCTTTTCCATCTCATCGGATATAGGCTATGACTATGCGGAATTCGGGTATATATAGGTGGTATTTTCTTGGCGCCCAATGTGTTTTGGCATCGATTGTGTTGAGACAATGGAGTCTTCAACGACAGCCGTACAAGATATTTGTAGATTTTTTTAAATTGTTTAGAAATGCCGATCCCAAATTTTTGGAAAGTTGTTTAAGTGAATAAACACTGCCAAATTTGAGGAGTACAATTTAGTTTAGAGGCATGTTTATTAAACCAGCTAATGACATTTTGGTCATATTACAGTTAAAATTTTAGTTAAATTCTTGTTGTTGAAACTTAATTTTAGTTAGGGATTGCGAATTGAGAGAGGATCAGTTTGTTCGATTATGGTTAGGTAGGATATTAGACGTTAATCTATTAAGTCTAGTTAAGCATATCGAAGTATTCCTTTTTTATAATCTATATGAGTTGGTCACTCTGAAATTTCCTTGATGTAGTGTAGATGATACCTCCTAATTTCTCAAAGTGTTATAATATTATGTTGTCGGGAGATATGAGCCATATCAGGTCCATCCTGGAGATGATCCAGGAAAGCCAAACACAGTTGACAGGAGATGTAGATGCCCTCCACAAATTTACACACGATAATACAAAGAAGTTAGACAATGAGATTAAACAATCAGCAGCCACAGTTAAGTCTGATATGAAGGCAGAGTTAGCAGTAGCACAGTCAGTTACGAAAGCTAGCATAACTTTAGTACAGGAGGAGTGCAGAAGGGTTCAAGAAGAAAATAGAAAGGCACGAGAGGAGGAAAGAAATGCCAGAGATGAGGACAGAGCAGTCCGAGAAGAGGCTAGGAAGGTGCAAAGAAGCAATAAGAAAGGCACAAGAAGAGGCAAGGATAGCACAAGAAGAGGTAAGACAGATACAAGAGGAGGCGAAACAAACGCAGGAAGACATTTAGAAAGCTCTAGAAAAAGTTTAGGAAGAAGGAAGATTAGCTCAGGAGCAAAGTAAACTACAGTAGCTCAAGCAGAGAGTAGACTTTCTGTAGGAGAGAGTAAGAGAGCCTTGGAAGAGACCAAATCAGTTTCAATCAGGTGAAAGAAGATATGGCTTCAACCAAAACTGAAATAAGCTCATTTAGAGAAGAAGTTAGCAAGAAAGTAGTGAAAGCTAGGGTTCAGTGTAACGAGAACATAATAGAGTTAGAAGGAAAGATTCAGTAAAGCATAAATAAAGCCACTACAGAACAGATAAAACACAATGACACTATGTTAGGTTCCCAGAAGAAACTCACTGATAAGCTCAGTGACCTGAACATCATTGTTGGCAACTTAGAAGGTAAGTTGGAGGACCAACAGAAGCTCATTACTGAGGGTATTAACATTGACATTGCTTCATGTATATCTAAATCTGTTAGTGAAGTAAAAGATGAGGTAATTAAATCAAATAAGGATTATATGCAGGAGTTGCATAGTAAAATATTACAGGATGTACACCAGATAGAAACTAATGCTAAATCTCACAGAGATAATTTAAAATTAGAATTGTACAAACATATTGAGGAAAGTAGAAAATCGAGCATTACCGAAGTGAGAGGCATTGTAAATAAAACAGATTCAGAAAAAAGTGAGGAGTTAAACGTTATCCGAGCGACCGTAAATGAAATTAATATAGATCTTGCTAAAGTCAAGTCAGGAAAGCGAACTATTAGATCTTAGTAGGCAAATTAAGTCACTTTCTTTGGTAGAACCATGCGACCATGAAGGCTTAAAAGAAGAGATACGTTTAGGCATGCAGCGAGACATCACTCAATTTTTCCAAGATAGAGATGGAAAGTTGAAAGAAGAGTTAGGAAAATTTAGTAAATATGAAGAAAGACCTGAAGAAGACAGAGAAAGCATTTTTAGTCGGATACAGGAGCGACCACACCGAATGCAAGATACGGAGCGTATTCACAGGGAATATGAAGGACTAGGAGGACTCTATGATCAAGGAGGCCAAAGAAGCAACCAGAATGTAATAGCCATTAAGAACATTGATGATAAACCTTCTCGTTTTAGTGGAGTAGGAAATATTACCGCAGTAGAATTTCTCAGAGATATGCGATGTGATTTGGATGATAATTGCATACCTAGGGACCGAGAAATGCGAGTAGTAGAGAAATTTCTGGAGTCCGAGGCCCTAAATTGGCATCGAGCTTTCAGGTACACTTACACTAATTTTGAGGAGTTTGCTGACGCGTTACAACGTAGATTCTGGAGTAAAGAATTGCAACAGGACATAAGAGCTGAGATATACTCAAAGAAATATGCTCACTCTACGCCTACACGTTATGCAACATACTTTACAACGCAACTTGCCAGACTCCAGTACCTTAATCCACCATTGACAGAAACAGAGTTAATACACGCTATTTCGAGGCAGCTACCGAATGATGTAAGAAGGCACCTTATATCGGCAGAAGTAAGAACTTTGGAAGGTATGGCAGAGATTCTCAGAAGGCTAGACCATACTAGTTCAACGCCTAACGCTACGCCTAGCAATAATTCACGTCAAAGACCAGAGCATAGGGATGTCCACACTGTACACGTAGATCAAATGCAACAGACCGAAGAAAATCGCAGTAGGCCAAGTCCGACTCGAACCAACGAATATGGGAGGAATCGTTATGAACCACCATATCGTCGATTCAGGGATGGAAGACCATTTCAAGCAATAGTATGGAATAATGGTCAACGCAGGAATGGTTACCATAGGAATAATGAAGTGCGGAGGAATGACTATTATGATAGGAATAATAGAGGCACAGGAGGGGGTTATCGCCGTTACAAGAATTGGAACGACGATAACTATGCCCGGCAACAACAACAACAACAAAAACAAAAGAGAGGTTGGCGAAATGACGATAATGTGAGACAATATTATCAAGATAGAGACAGGGAGAGCCAAGACTATCGTAACAGCCGCATAGAAAACGAAGAAAGAAATTATCAGAGGAGTGGAGAGATCGAACCTAAACCCTCAACCTCAGGGACACAAGAACAAAACCTAAGTGGGGTACAAAAAAACGCCATTTGGAAAACGAAAGTAGAGGAAGGAACATTGTTCACCAACAGGCATGAGATCGCCGTAAATGAGTTTTACCAGGTATCGGATGAAGATTTACTGTATGAAAGAGAGGAGCCAGCAAGAGGAAAAATAGCTAGATTACCTATTTTACAAATTATGTCGGAAGGAGAGAATTTATGGACACTTCTAGACACAGGAGCAAATGCATCTATCTTATCAGAAAGTTGCTATAACAAGTTGAGGGATAGAAATCTATAACGTCAATGCCAGTGTCATCTATTAAGGTTCGTGGCATATTCAATGACAAAACTATGAAATGTAGAATCCAAGTACTCATGAAGTTTACTACAAATGGTCATGTTTATGAACAAGTTTTTATCGTTCTAAACAAGATTAATTTTGATGCTATACTGGGGATAGATTTCATCACAAAGACAGGTGCAATGATAGACTTGAAGAATGGCATAGTGACATTTAACGAGAGGAACAGTGAAGAAGATGATGAAGAAGGAAATAAATACATCATAGAAAATGAAATACCGGAGGAGAATTTGGATAGGATTGTTTCGGAAGTGGAATTAGAAAAGACAGGTCACTATGGACTGAAAGTAAATAATTATGAAGCTTATGAAGAAAGATTGGGAGCATTAATCCAGAACTATTCCGACGTTTTCGATGATAAACCAGGATTAATAAAAGGATTCAAGTATGAAATAAAATTGAAGGATAACACACCATTTCAAAGGAAGCTATATCCTATTCCCGAGAAATACCAAGCAGGGGTTGCAGGTCTTATTAAAGGCATGGAAACGGACGGGATTATCCGTAAACAAGCGACTCCCTACTTAAACCCAATCACTGCAGTTAAGAAGGCGGACGGAAGTCTGCGGGTTTGCCTAGATGCCAGGAATCTCAACAGTATCTTACAAAAAGAACACGATAGACCGCCCAAGATCAGAGAGCTATTAAGGAAGTTTAAGGGGAAGTCATGTTTCTCTGTACTTGACTTGAGTTCTTCGTTCTATCAAATTGAGTTAACTGAGAATAGCAAATGCTATACAGGCTTCTTATTCGAGCAGAATAGCTATATTTTTGAGCGTGTCCCATTCGGACTTATAAATTCAAGTCCTGCTTTAATTAGAGCGTTAGATAACAAGCTCAAGGATGAAGTGAAAGCTAATGTTATATGCTACGTGGATGACTTAATTATTTCATCAGAAAATCCCGAGCAACACCTTCTTCACTTAAGGGTTTTATTGGAGAACTTAAGAGAGGTGAACATTAAAGTGAAGTTCAGTAAATGCCACTTCTTTCATCAGGAGATTAATTTCCTAGGGCATACAATTATCAGTTACCACCCAACTCATTGCGACTTACTGTCATTTGTTGTACCACGTTAACGAAATTACTTCACTCATCGTTATAAATTACATGAATAAAATTCTGAAGACGTTAGCTTACTCGAGTAAAAAAATAATTAACGTGAAAATATTAACAATAAACGTTACAAAAATACGTCACACACGAAATTCGTTGACTTGTAGAAAAATTTCAAAATTGATAGCAACAACAATACATGAACTAGGAATAAAATAATCACATGTTGGTCAAACACTGGAATAACCCATAACAAGTGCCAACTACATAGGTGTTAAAAAATCACTGTTCTATCTTGAGTCTGGAACGATTGAAACAGATTTTGAGGACCTGGATAGCTGAGGAATCTGCCCACGTGCGCTGGGAATGCGCCATGCGTCGTCTAGCTCACGTCTGCATTCTTCACGTTCCTCTCCGCTCTGTCCCGCGTGCAGGTGAGATTGCTGCATAGACCGGTTTACAGCTGATCCGCGCCAGCCTGTTTCCATGTCTGCTGCCAATGACCCTCGCTCGCGTTCGCATCTTCTTGTTTCACGGTCAGGTGACCTAGATTCTGCATACGCTTCTTTCTGGACAAACTCTTCATTCGGCCGCTCTCTCGAAGCTCCTGAGGTTAATTGTAGGTAGTGATTATGCTTACGATGAGGAATCACCTCCTCATGTGACTTTCCTTTCGTTGTAGTAGACTGTTTATGGATTTCAAGCGTACTGCGGATTTTGTTGCAGTTAAGTTCCATTGTTGAATCGGTATGATCATCGCTGGACTTCGCTTGTTAGTGTAGATTTAACCTCCCGTCACGTTGAACTTAGAACATCATCCTCCGTTCACTAAAGTTGCTAGTTGTTACTTGTCTCCTCTGACCTAATCTTGAAAACATTTTATTAGAATGTAGTAGATGTCTTTTTAAGATGTTGTAGTATATTAAAATTATTTTCTTCTGCGTTGTAGTATGTCAGGCTAAAGTTTCACTAATGGACTAGTGAAAATGTATAGAGTATCTGAACGTGCGTCTTCTTCAATTCTGCTTCTTAAATTTCTGTAGATAAATTCTTTAAATTCTTTCTATAATTCTTCTTGTTTCCAATATTTATTCATTCACTCTGTAGTTCCTTGTTAACATTGTAGTTCTTCCTTCTGAAGTCTATTACTTTTCTTAGATGCCATTGCATACAAATTGTAAAGCGATTTTCCATACGTGTTACCTCGTTGAATACTTGAGTAATAAGAACCTCGTTCCTTGTCTTCTGCTAGCCTCCTGAGTTCAGTTTCCTTCTCAAATTTGGCGCGCTAGCCCCTCGCTAGTCTATAAACTCACTTATTTGCTCATATCTTCTCTCACAGCCATCTAATTTAATTTCTGTTTTGCCAATTAAATTCTTTCTTTCTTCCTTGTAAATTTGATATACGTACTCCAATCCATTATAATATTAAAATAATAATTTTAATAATTATATAATCCCTCGTAATCTTCCTTCATTGTGATTGGCAACTTCCATGTTATCAAATTTGTTGTCCACGAGCCATCCCCACCTAAGATTCTCGGCGCGTGTCTGACCTCCAAGTCTCCTTGCCAAGTCAACTCGCAAACCAAAACTGGTTTGTCTCTGCTAACTTCACAAAACTGTGCACTTTCCTGGTCGCTGTTCTCATCATTCTTCCTTGGTTAAAATATTCCAAACTATAAAATTTTCATTTCTTCTCCAAATAACAATCTCTCTTCAGGCTAAAATTTTACAAATTGCTTCCTTGCACATAATCTGCCTTCCTATGCGTAGAAATAGTTCAAATTTCGAAAAAATGTATACACATTTTTTTCTCGGGCTCTCCGTTCGAATCTCGGTCGGTTACTTTCTCTTGGCTACTCATAATTTCGAGTGCAGTACGATATAGTCTTGTACATAGTGGACAATCCTTCCCTTATATTTATCATGTAATTTATTCCTGCCAAATGTACCAAACAATTGTTTTCAACTTGCTGAAGACTTCTGTCAAGTCTTTGCAAATGTGCAGGATCAGCTTTAGTTTTGTTAACGGTACTGAGGTAGTTAGAAATGCGGTAGGGCCTACCCATGTCCATAATTTACCTATCTATGCTAATATTTGCAGAGGATGCATGCAGCTGTCTCAATCAAATACTTCAAGTACAGTATTAAAGAGACAAAGTGACTTGTGATCGAAGCACCCAGGTTTGGACCCTGGTCCTATTTTGATATACACTCTGCATGGCTGTGACTTCTGGTGTCCTGTGCGCCAGGGAATAAGGCAAGGATTGGTACAATCCTAGGCATGGGCGAAAAAGTCGAAATGAAGTCGACAAAGAATGTTTGTTGGCTCTAGAAATATATGTTAAAATTATTTGTGTACTTGCGAGAAGATATTAATACTGATACCCTCCAGCAAAATAATAGTAGGCTTTGTTGACTACTTTGTTATCTTCCCTCTGGTCCTCTATTGTGCTTAGCCTAAAGCCTGCAAGGTGTAGGCCTACTACATTGCTGTGTGTAAAAGCCTAGAAGTACGGTAGGACTTCATTCAGTAGTGTACGCTAGCCCGTTGCTCCATTTGAGTGCTGCTTCATTGTAGGTTTAAGTCTTACTCTGTTAGTAATCATCATTTTATGCATGCAGCATGTCAAATTGTACCTCCCTATTTGATGGTGGAGCCTGCTAACATGCATTTTATAGCTGTGAGAATAAGGGTTGTTTTGGCATCGTTGGGACATTTTTCTTACACTGAGGGTTAAAGTTCTCTTAGCTTGACCACCCAAAATATGTGAGAAAGTTAGCATTGTATTCCTGTGCACGACAATGGAGTTCAGTACGTAGTATTTGTTCTAGGTGCTGAATAGCACCCAAATCCGTAATGGTTTCTTTACAGTCTAGCTGGAAAATGTTCTCAATGAGTGAAAGACAGTTTGTAGTTCCAGGAAGAAAGGCTACCATGTTCTCAGCTCTCTTATACCTTGTAGACACACAACTCCCTAGTCTTACCCATTAGGCCTACAGTAGATACATGCCTGGACACAATTCTTGTTTGACCACCTCGTTGTGTAGTGGCTAGCATTCTTGGTTCTTGCCCCAGAGGTCTGGGTTCGTTTCCTGGCCCTGCTCATAAAAATAATTCCGGTCTGAGGGCTGAAACGGGGTACGCTAAGCCTCGTGTGGCAATCCTGAGGCGAGGTTGATTCGATTTCCACCTAGGCCATCTTGGAAGTGGTTTACCACGTCTACGCAGGCAAATGCCGAGATGGTTTCTTATTTATGGCCACGGCTGCCTCCCTCCCAATCCTCACCTAAAGTACAAAGACACACTAATACAGTCACCATATTACAACAGGTTATCATTAAAAATACACACACCTAAGTACATGGGTCTCAATGACCACCATGCCCAAGCCCCTCAGATGATAAAAGCAACAACAAAACAGCTTGTGTTATAAGTGGTCGTGCTACAGTGTTGCAAACTTCTGAACCATAAGAGAACCCTGGACAAACTTTTCTGTTCACAAAGCTGTTTCAGCCTTATCACATTCGTCATTTAAGACCTTCTCTAGCTTCATGAAGATAAGGGGTAATAAATTAAACAAGTATCAGGCGCCCAGCCTACACTAGGACTGGGCAGAAGAGCATCTCACGTGTGCTGCTCCTGTTCACAGTCCTACTGCAAGCAAACATTCCCCCACTCTGCCTCTGCTATATTGAAATGAGGATTACCGACCATTTGCATATATGTGGTGTTGATTTACAATAATACTACTACATGCATTGCATTTATCTGTGTAGGCCTACATTGAAATTTAATTTTTGCTTCGACTTGTGCTTTGGACATTTGCAGTTTATCTTCCACCCGGGGTTGGTCCAGTTTTCCAAAGAGGGTTTCCGAGGCTGGAGTTTGCGTTCGGTTGGCTTAAAATGGTGTGCCATCAACCATCCAAGTAGACTACTGACCACGTTCAAGATCTCATGTATTTCTGTGTTCTCAACGAGCTTAACCATTGGTATTCACATCACTGAAGGTTGTATTCAGCTGCACAATGAAATGTAAAAGACAAAATGTAAACATGCAGAAAGCGGTATTCAAATAAATCAAATATGTCTTTCACAAACTAATTATCATTTCTCGAAACCTACTCTTCTTCCTGAATCCACATTACTGTATAGAATATTGAGGTTATATTGATCTCATGCGTTAGAGGAGGGTGGGGTAGAATTTATGGGAGAATGAAATATATGAACATAGCATTTCATTGTAGCTACATTACTGGTGAATAAAGTAACTGGTCGAAAACGCCATTGTGCAGCATGGTTGGGGAGGGGGGGGGGAGGTGTTACGAATGTTTTGAGGTTATGATGGCACAATGAAGCAAACTCTAATTACTCTTGATTATATCATTTTTAACAGCTTTTAGTCATTCTTAAGAACATTCATATTGTATTAAAAGCATCGGTAGGCTTTCAAATAGGCAAATAAATGGGAAAATAAGTTTTCGTAGATTTGGAAATCATACCAACATGTCACACCAAAACTCATCATTAGTATTTCATTTTTGGAACGATATCGCCTCCTGAGGTGCAATAATGCATGCTTTTGATTCAATGTCAGACACTGACAATCAGTTTCGACCGTAGTAATGTGCGTTCGTAATGATCACAGTCGATCGTATTTACTTGACATGCGAGATTGGTAGCCATTGTAGCGCAAACAGTGCCACGTGGACCTGAAATTTGAGCCAATATAAGGGTCTTGAAAATTAGCATTGAGTGTCGTGTCCATTATATGCTCCTTGTTAGGACTGTAGTTAGTAAACACGTTTTACTAATTATTTATGACAGCGTGAACTGTATATTTGCTGCCAGTGTTTCATAATGAACGACAAATTTCAACTTATTGAATATAATGTTGACTGCCTGTAAAACATTTTATCAATGGTAATTATATTAATGTTAATTGATTCACAAATGATCTAGCTCTGCGGAATATTTATAAAAATAATGTGATATCTCGGGGATTTAGTTTAAGGTATGTCTTTTTGTCTGTTTTAAGGACAATTTGTTTTATATAATAATGCATTTTATTAATCCCTTAACGAGTCAAGGACTCATATACAAAGGAATAGTACAGTTTTATCTTGTTGGCGACAAATTGCAATTCAATGTTAAGTGTACAAAGTTTTCAGTATGAAAATATATACAACATTTTGTAGCTTTCATAAGTTTTTGTACACAATGCAGTCTTCTTTTGTCTTCTCAGATTTTGGAATTTCTTCAAACTGACATTTTATAATCATTCCACATGAACTGTTTTAGCCTCCTTTTAAAGATTGGTTGGCTAGGTGCAATTTTTATATTTTCTGGTAGTCTATTGAACTTTACAAAGGCACTATACTTAATGCTATTACTGCCATATTGTTTGGAATTGATACGGAAAAGTGATATGTCATCTGCACGTCTAGTTTTGTAAGCGTGTAAATCAGATTGTTTAGTGAAGTTTAAATTTGTGTGGATACCGTTGTGTAGGATTTGATACATCAGGACATTTGATTTGATTTCTGCATTTAGGGCTACTGGTTGAATTTTACTCGTAATATAAAGGTGTTTGGTTGGTGTTAAAAAAGGGTAGTTATAAATATTTCTTATGGCTCTATTCTGAATTACCTCAATGTCCTTTTTTTTGGTAATTTGAACATTTTATCCAAATTGTATTCAAATATTGTAAGTGGCTATGGATTAAGGAGAAATACACTTTCCTGAGTAGATATTTTGGGACATAGTAGCTCAATTTTTTTTATCATCCCAGCGGCAGGTGCTATTTTTTAAACTAATGCATCAATGTGCTTTTGCCAGGATAGATTTTCATCTATTATTAGGCCTAGGTATTTGACAGATGAGACCCTTTTAACTGCCTTTCAATTCAGCATTATATTCTGAGTGATGTCTAACTTTGTTCTACGCTTAGATATTATTAACTAATTTGTTTTATCTTCATTTATTGTTAATTTATTTGACTGGGTCCAGCCAAGTATTGTATTCATGTCCTCCTGCATGTGTGTAATCAGCGTGTTGGTGTTGTACGCATTGTAAAAGATGCTTAAGTCATCTGCAAACAACGTTATATTACCATGAAAACTGAGTGTTGCTATGTCATTAACATATACTAAGAAGAGGGAAGGACCCAGTATTGATCCTTGGGGAACACCGTGGGTGATATTTACTTCTTCACTTCTGTAGCCATTTATTTCAACATACTGCTTACGATTAGATAGGTAATTATTAAACCATATCCAAGCTACTCCTCGGATACTTGCTTTATCAAGTTTCCCTAAAAGAATTTCATGGTCAACAGTATCAAACGCCTTTCTCAGATCTATGAAAAGGCCACTTAGCATGTCAATGGAGTTTTTTAACAATTTTACTGACATACCATCTTTGTCTTGGCTACTTTTCATTTTAAGGCTTAATATAATATTGCGAATTTCCATCTCATTAGTCGGGGTCATAAATATGGAATCTGTATTGACATTATTTTCATTAACTTTCTTCCCTGGGAGGATATTTTTGGCTAACTTGTGTGCTATGTTTATAAAGTGAGTGTTTAGAGCATTGCAAATATTTTCTTTTCCTGTGAAAGATTTACCATCAATTATTATCTCACTGGGACCATCTTTGTTTTCAGTTGTGCAGTTGTAGATCATTTCATTGATTACTTTCCAAGTATCTTTTATGCTATTAGCGTTCTATGTTAATTTATTTTCATAGTATGAGGATTTCAGTTTCCGTTTTAAAGCTGTCACTTTGTTCCTACATATTATGTGCTCTTCCTTTAAAAGGTTGTTGTTTCTGTGAATGTTAGTTTTAAATTTAGCATGTAGTAGGTCCCTTTGTTTTATTAGCTGAATTAATTCTGTTGTTATCCATGGGTTATTGTGGTTCTGGTGTATTTCCTTCAAAGGTGAGTCAGTGTTTTCTTTGTTGGGTGTCTGTGTCAAGATTTTGTGTTTCATGACGATGAAAGTTTCGTTTACGTCATTTAAACAGTCTATTTAATTGAGATCATTAGAGAATATGTTTCTGTTCACGTACGGGTAATTTTTATTAACGTTTTTTTACTAGACCTTTGCTTGTTGTGGGGGTATTTAAATGTCATGTTCGAGATTGGGCTTTTGCCTGGATAGTAATTTGACCAGAAAATCTCAGTTACAAGAATATTATTATCACTAATATCGCTATTTTTTATTGCTTATCCTATAGGTATATTTACAGTTATTAGTGGCTACCTGATCAAGGAGTGTACTTGTTGATTCACATATTCTTGTTGGATACCGAGTATTGCCTTGTGTGTAACCATAGCTTGATAGTAGATTGAGGTATGATTTGGTTACATTGTTTTTGTTTAGTAAGTTAATATTTGTATCACCAATGCATAAGCAAAGATTGGCATTGTTTTTCGAGAGAATGTGCTCTAGAGATTGCATGAAATTTGTTGCGTTATTTATGTTAGGATTATATACTGCAAATATATTAATAGTATGGAGGTTATTGAAACGAACAGTATCACTTCTTATAAGCTCTAACTGGATCAAGCTATGGTTACTCTCAACTAGGTTAAGAACTTTTATATTCCATTTTTTGTGGACATAAACTCCCACGCCACCACCATCCTGATTGTCTCTGTGTACAAAAGCAACAGAATAGTTGTTTAGGTTGAAGTATTTAGCTTCATTACTTTTTACCCAAGTCTCGGTTACCACTACGACATTTAGATTTTCAAAAATATGTATTAGTATAACGATATCTTCTAGTTTATTTTTATGCTTCTGCTATTTAGGTAAAGACACTTGATTTGGCTAACCTCATATTTAGTGTCTGCTACGTGGTCGTGGATACAGTCATATTTACGCTCATCAATTGATGTTTGTAAGTCAACATCAACTAGTAGGTCCATGTCTTGATTCATTATTATTTCTGTGAATGGGATGGCTGAGCCTTGTTGATGGAAGAGTCTCTTACTAGCCTTTCAATGTCTTCTGGTGAGCTGATCCTGACAGCCTTTTCACTATCCGATTTGCGGACGAATATTTTGCAGTCCCGGGTCCAGACGTGTTTAAAACCTAATTTACGGAGGTCTCTTGCCTGTTTGTGGAGTACTTTATTAGCTGGCGTCAAATGCTCGTTTATGTAGATAGGCCTAGCCCTTGCATTGATTCCAGCATCACTTGAGTTCAGGTTGCGTTTGGACCGTTTGCCTTTTAAAATTGCCTCTTTTTATAGCCGGCTGATCTGTTTTTGTGTATAGCTGAGCAGGTGCAGGGTGACCGCTTTCTGGAAAACTCAGGGAACACAGGGAATTTAAATTGCATAGAATAAGCAGGGGGAAAAATTGGCTCGATAAAAAAATGTCTTGGCGTATGATTGGGCTTAATAATAATGCATCGTTGGCGGTATTAATTAATCTTGCATACAAGATACAACAGTTTGCATACACGATTAATTGCCGTTAAGCTTAAAGATTAATTACCGTAATTTGACCGTTCTGCCATTTCATCTTTTCGGATGTTCGCCTTTCAGGGTATCCAAAGTCATAAAAATTAGCTTCGCGAGAAAGAAATATAACTCGGGTGTTTATACCTTATTCCATATAAGTTGAGAGTAATTACAACACGCCAGAGCCGTAAAGAAGAGCTCTTACCTATACGAGCACACTACATTCGATTGAAATATTACTGACACCGTATCAATTGTAAACTGGCTTTAACTTCACGTCTAAGAGGTAAGAGCTCTTCTCTGCGGCTCTGACGTGTTGTCATTTGACTCTCAACTTATATGGAATAAGGTATAGTTGTGGTGTAACGTGATTCACTGAACAGATGGCGCAAAATCTGAATTGAGTTTACTTATGTCCCAGGCATCCTTCTTGTACTGTCGACTTGTGTATGTAAATGATTTGCAGACTGTCAAAGCGTTTTTTAAATAATCAATGTGCGAAGAGACATACAGGTAAATGGAATTACTTTGGCTATAATGAATAATAAAATAAATACTGCAACGACAATGGTTTACGTAACCTAAAATTCACTCATCAGCAATTTACACTTTTGTATTTAGTATTTTTTGAAGATCATGGAGGGATCATAGAAATTCAATCCAGAATAGCTGCAACCGTCAAAGTATCCAGATTTTCAGCCTTGGTTAGAAGAAGTTCCCAAGAATACAAAACATTCTATTTGTAACCTGTGCAAAAAAAAAAACAGATTGATTTGAGCAACATGGGCAAGAGAGCTATCACTAGCCACATGACCGAAATATTTCAAAAAGCAAGGATCAACAGCCATGTGACTGCGCTTTTGTCAGATCGAGCCATACTTCAGTTCGGTCGTTTTATAGGCATATCCCGTGTCAACAAGACTGAACTTGAACAGTTTGATAGGAGTAAGTCTCGCTCGGATTATTTTTATACTAAACAGTTCAAGGGCTTGGAAGAATATAAAGATGTGTGCAGATCATAAAAATCATCCTCATATTTTCTCATGGTAACACCTTTATGGATTTTTTCATTTTTTCCAGTGGAAAACATTCACGACCAAACTCTTATAGCGATGACAAGAGCATGGGATGGACTTCAGGATGCAGGTGGATAAGAACCTATAAACATTGATGATGAAATGGTTCGTTACGCTTGTGGGGCTAGGGCTAAGGAAAAAATCGCTATCGAAGAACGAAAACGACGGGAAACGGAAAAAGAACAGTTGAGTCGGTACGAGAGAGAAAAAAAGAAGAGAAAGGATGAAGTGTTAATGGCATTAAATAAAGAAAAGGAAGAATTGTGTACAAAGCAACATGAACTGGAAATGAAAATAAAAACATTCAAGAAATAAGAACTTCAAACGTATTCAAAGTCACCTAAATATCTGTAATTAATTATTATACCTAAATAATTGTGATTATTTTGAAATGTGATCAATGAAACGTGTAAGGTATTTAATTTGTGAAAGATATACATTGTCGTAAGACACTATGTGTTATGTATTTTACGCTCTATAATAAATATATAAAAGTATTTACCATACATAGTCTACATTTTGTTTTATTTTTTGAAAATAAACATAAATAGTATCCTTATAGAAATATACGTGTTAATAAAAGCTTAAATTTAACACAGTGGAAAAATATAATAACACAGGGAAAATGATTTTAGGTAACCAGCAATCACCCTGAAGTGGTACAGCCAATTTTCTATTTTAGCAGTACCGACAGTAGTGGCTACGCTGGCTAAAGCGCAGCGTTAGGCCATGGGGCCAAGCCCTCTGCTGACTCGGTAGACGCGTGGGTTCAAGCCCCACCGTCGGCCGTCCTTGAAATCGTTTTCCGTGGTTTCCCATTTTCAACACCAGACAAATGCTGGGACGGTACCTTCTGACAGGCCACGGCCGCTTCCTTCCACATCCTTGCCTAGTTTCATTCATTCATCTTCATCCATTCCATCTCTCATCCCGACGCGCAGGTCGCCCACGGCGTCGACTAGAAAGACCTGCACTCGGCCTCTCAGTGCCGAGTTATATCAATGATATAACACAGAACGTTCATTCACATAAGGAAATTTTGTTTGCGGACGATACAACACTCGTAATAAAAGGTGAAACTAAACAGGTCATACAGCAGTCTGCTGACTCCGTTACAGGAGAGTTAACCAAATGGTCACAAGATAATCGCCTCATAATAAACTATAAAAAGACAGTATGTCTAAATTTCCACACTATACAGAATAGGAATCCTGCGATGCCCAATATAACATTAAATGGTCATCAAATAGAAAATAAATCAGAAACAAAGTTTTTAGGACTATGGATACCACAAGACTTGAAATGGAATAAACATATACAATATCTGAATACTAAACTGAACTCGATGTGCTTTGCGTTACGTATTTTGAAAACCTGCACTAGCATGCACACATTAAGAAATACTTATTTTGCTTATTTCCATTCATACTTAAGATATGGGATCATATTTTGGGGTATGTCGCCAGATGTACTAAGCATGTTTAGGATACAAAAGAGGGCGATTAGAATTATGGCAAATGTAAACTCTAGAGAATCATGTAGACCTCTGTTTAAAGATTTAAACATTCTCCCACTGCCCTGCATATATATCTTTGAAAGTATTATGTTTTTTTAAAATAATTTAATGAATATAGATGTTTTTCTTAAAACAAACAATGATGTTCATAGGCATAACACAAGACAAAATCAAAACATTCATATTTCACACACACACACACACACACACACACAAGCATATATCAAAAAGGAACTTTTCACACTGGAGTTAAATTATACAATAAACTACCCCAGTATATAAAACTGGCCCCAAACATAAAAACCTTTGATAGAATGTTGAAAGCTTATCTGCAGTGCCATTGTTTTTACTCAGTAGTTGAATATTTTAGCGTATAGGAGTGATGGAATCTATAACTATATTTTACTTTTTTAATTTAATTTTAATACCTAGCTGTATGTTGTTGTATTTATAGAATTAAGTTTTCATATTATGATAATAGAGTGAGGTGTAAATAGTTGTGCAATAAGATTGTATCTATTAAGATTTGCTATTATAATAAGTTATAAATAGTTATAATCTTAGTAATATATACCTGTTAGTTCTTTTATTTTATGCATGTAAATTCTGACGTGTCCTATATCAAAAATGTATTGAATGCATGTATTTGATCAAATGGAATTAATAAAATTCTATCTATCTATCTATCAGTAGGTCACACGACAAAAAAAATAGTAGTGCTACCAACTAATGTGTAAAGTCACCAAGCCTTCAACAGAAGCGATAATGCACACTCTGCAGTTGAAATTTTGTACTTATCAACTCGAAATTTTGTATTGGCTTTTCAACATAACTTCAGGTTGACCACCTATGAAAAGTTCACATCGATTTCAATTTATACTACTTTCTTTGTCATGTAAGCGGCCAACGCAGTAAATAGGGAAACATATTGAAATTGATTTCAGTTTTCAACTAAATGTAAAAGGGTTACCATAAGACCTCTTTATCCCTGGACACTTCCAATATTTAGGTAATGGAAAGGGCAGATTTTCTATTGGGAGAATTTTATATCCTGGTTTTCCACAAACAGCCCTTTAAAACGTTGAAAAGAATCGTATGTCACAATATATTCGCCAGATGTCAGCACATCGCACTGCAATGTGAGTGCAAGCATGATGGCAATAATAAAGTTTTATGAAAGTAATCATGTACGCTCTGGAGTTTCATTCTAGTACTGATCTACCATAGTGATGACAATCTATTGGTACGAAATAAATCCTTTGCTCCTTTAGATATATTTCTTGAGTTGTTGATTCATTGTAGGGACTTGGGGTGTTTCTGATAACCTGTATGATGGCTGTTCTAGAGTGTGAATGTCTAATTGAGGCTAGGATTTTGGTAGGAGCCTGCTGTGGCCTTAATTTGGGTACCATCCCGGAAATTCTTGACTGAATTTCGAATCACTGTGCTGACAGCAGCCATCCTGAGTAAGGTTTCCTCTAGTCTTGATTCTTCAATCCCGGTGAATGCTGGCAATTAACCTCATTTGTGTTTTGTTTCCGTTAACCCCTCACAAAACCCAAATTATAATTTGATAATGGTTGTCATAAAAAGGGGCGGAACAGCGACGTTATCTGCCCTCCCTAAAATGTTAATCTCTACTTAGTATAAAACTAAGTCCCCCATTCTTGGATGTCACGGGTAATCTCCAGAACCACTGGATGGATTTTGATGCGGGTTTCACCATTCTGTAAATGATATCTCGAGGAAGGTTTCTGTAGAAAATTATTTATTTATGATCAAAGGAAGCCAAGCAGTAACGATTTCAGGGAAAATGTCGAAAGAAAACATGGCGTCCGTGCGCTTTTTAAGCTTACGCTGGGCAAACCGTTAAGAAATATCAATATACTACGAGTGTATGAATTCTTCAGCATGGAAAGTTATACAAAAAAGTCTGATAGAGCATATCTCTATCAATTCATCGCCCACTGTGAGTGTGTTTGCGTTATTATTTCTTTCAACAATCTCCATTCAATTTCTGACGCGACAATTTACGAGCTATCTAGGGGTGAGCCTATCACCCCAGTTACGGCCCAACTAGCGGGCGAGCCTATTAACCCAGACACAGCCAGCAGCAAACTGTCGAGTTGTGTTGTATTAAGACTTCAGAGAAGAATGGTTGTGTTTGGAGTTTCCCTGGAAGTGCAACTTGACTTTTCTTCATTTCGCCTGTGAACTTTTCGTTCCGCAAAATACACAGTCAAGTTAAGATTGGATGGAAGGGGGATTTGTGTTTCATGCACCTCACCATTCTTAAATTACGTCTGACAAGAATTCGTTGCACATGCGTCTCCATGATAATATAATTAATAGTCCAGTCAGTGATTTTAAACCATCATGCCGAGACGTGAAACGGATATAGGTTCATTGACATAAAGAGCGCTTATCACGTTATGCATTCATAACTGTTTCCGGGCGAAGCCGGGGCGGGTTGTTAGTTTATTACCTAATTGATTAGTCTCCCAGGTGCGAAGTAATTCAGCTACCAACCCTTTGATAAAAGGAATAATAATAATAAATGATTAAATCGAAGGATATTACGGAAGGTTTTAGGCAACAGATGGGTTGATGGGCAGATATGATTGAGATTCAGTGAACAACTATACACTAAGATAGAAGCGATAATGTCGTCTATCAAAAGGAAATAATTCCTGTTCTATGGGCACATCTTCCGTATGATTGATGACCGACTAAGAAAATCTAGAATTTCAAAGACAACTAAATGGAGATGTTTCCAAGAATGTGAGAAAGACCTGATGCAAATTAGTATTCCAGAAAAAAAATCCACGACAGATTTGTGTTTCGACAAATTGATAAAATCTATCAGGATTCTTAAGTGTAATCTGAGGCCAGGAGACTGAGACGGCCTCTACCAGAACACAATAAAGGCATTGATCGTTGGACTCGTGAAGTAATGGGAGGATGTCAAGTCTGGTAGAACAAGATCTAGTCACAAATTAAATTGAGTGTTAAAATGCTGGCCATAGTGGCTCAATTCTAATGTAATGAAATAATGTATATCCACCCATTATAATTCCGGTTTCTACAGGTTCAGAAGAATTTCTATGAGACGATGTTCTGATGCCCTTCTTGAAGACAAACTCATCAGAAGAGTTACTGAGAGATCAAGTGAATGGAGAAAATGACCAAAGATTTGGAAGGAAGTGGCCGTGGCCAAATAGAAGATATTGTTCCAGCGTTCGCCTCGAGTTAAAAATGGAAAACCAGGGAAAGTCATTTGAAGGGTAAATTTCCAGCACACTCGTCTATCGAGTTCTGAGATAGTCTGACCCTGTGGCATAACTAGCGTGGTCGATAATAATATGGAGTTTAACATTCCTTTGGGGGCGTGATGGCGCAGTGGTCAAGCTGTTTGCTTCTCACCAAGGTGGAGCGGATTCGATTCCCGGTCAATGCATGTGAGATTTTTGAAGTGAAATTTCACGTCCTGTGGTTCGGATTCCACGTAAAATGGAGGTCCCTTGGCTCATGATCGCGAGATTAATGGTCACGTAAAACTACAAACTTCCTTATTTTTAACATTCCTTAAAATTGAAGTGGTTGTAGGTAACAAAAGTGCTTTTTATTATCGTGGTAGTAAATCTACTACTACGATCTCTTTTATTTGAGCATCCTGACTGCCAGAATTTGATTCTTTAACCTCGGAGGTGAGAGCATAACCGGCAGAGTCTTATAGGTACGGCACCCTAAATATACCGGTATAACATATTCCCCTCAACTAACGGACTAACCAGAATTCTAGTGGGCTACATGTGACAGGGATTTAATTATTTGTGTCTAATATGTATTGTGTAATCTGTCTTGCCAATACATATTACCATTAGTCAATACTGATAAAACTTTTACCAATTTAACATATACGCTGTGTCTTGTAATCACCAAATGTCTTACGACACGGTATGCGGTGGAATTTTGCCATCCTTCAAAAATCCGATTTTCTCGGCCGGAAATGGAACTCGGTAGCATGAGTCGGACCCTCTATCACTGAGCCACCGAGAAAAATAATCTCTACTTAGTATAAAACAAAGTCCCTGATTCTTGGATGTTCCGGGTAATCTCGAGAACCACTGGATGGATTTTGATGCGGTTTTCACCATTCTGTAAAGGATTGCTCGAGGAAGGTTTCTGTAGAAAAACATTCATCCATGACCAAAGGAAGCCGAGTAACGATTTCAGTGAATCAAACCGAAGAAAAAACCTGTCTTCCGCGCACCTTTTAAGCTTACGTTGAGTAAACCGTTAAAAATATCTATATTCTATGAGTGTAAGAATTGTTCAGCATTAAAAGTTCTACAAAAGAGTGCCGGACAGCATATCTCTATCTTCAATACATCGCCCACTATAAGTGTTTTTATCACCCCAGTTTCAGCTTTCTTTCTGCAGAATACACAGTCAAGTTTGGATTGGACGGAGGGAGGATTTGTGTTTCATGAACCTCGCTTTCTTAAATTACGTCAGACAAGAATTCGTTGCCCATGCTATTTCCATGATTATATAATTAATTAATAATGCCAAGACGGCAAACGGATATAGGTAGTAAGCTATTTCATTGAAATAGAAGAAAATACGCCTTTTAAGCTTACGCTGGGTAAAGCGTTAAAGATACCGGGCGAAGCCGGGGTGGATTGCTAGTAATAAAATATTTTAAAGTCGCTAATCCTCCTTGCTCGGCTCACCCACGGAACTCTGACGCATCTCAAATGCGAAGTGGGGCTTTGCTCTTTTCGGTGACCCCCTTCAGTGTAATGTAAATATAGTGTAAGGCACTGATAAATAGATATGAAATGACTCTGCGAGGGATCATTCCTCTACCGTCACAAGGACGGTGTCTGGTAGCTAAACATACTTTGTCAGCAGATACAACTGGGGATGGTGAGAGGTGACCATTAACTTGGGTCTAATTAAAGAAGGGATTTTGGAAGGAAATCGGCTGTAAATTTGTTGAAAGGTACCGTCCCGGCATTTGCCCGGTGGTGAAATGAATATGAACATGGTGAACATGAACTGTATCCAACATGTCCGGGATATGCTGAAGCGTGCTATTGCTCAGCGTCCACGCCTTCCCATAACCCACCAAGAGAGCATGGAGGCCGACGTCAAAGAGTGGGATCGCCTGCCTCAAGAGGACCTGGACAACTTGATCTGTGGTACCGGTATGCCACGGCGAGTGGCTGGGCGCCCGTGGTGGCCATGTTCCTTATTGAAACGTCACAGGATGCAAGATTACAACAGATATCAATACTTGTTTAACAGACCGGCCAAACGTATTTCTGTTAGTAATTTTCTTTTCACGCATGAATAAAGTCTGCATGATTTGTCAGAATGCCGTCTCATTTGTAATTACCTCGCCCACAATCCCATATACCCTCTGCATCATGGGGCGTGGTGGCACAGCGGTCAAGCTGTCGGCCTCTCACCAAGGTGGACTGGGTTCGATTATCGGTCAATGCATGTGAGATTTTCGATGTGAAATGCCATGTCCTGTGGTTCGGATTCCACGTAAAAAGGGGCCCCGTAGCTCATAGTCACAAGATTCACGGTCACGTTAAACTACAATCTTCCTTTTCCTCTGCATCATGGCAAACAAGTGTTATGTAAAACTCTTTTTGATATGTATATTTAGCAGGGCTGTGGAGAGCGAACACGGGCCCTAGGAAAGGGAAGTGCGAGCCTGTCCATCTTTGTACCTTTCTTGACATTCTTTAAGTATCAAGTTAGCATTTCCATTATCAAGCTCCCCCTCCCCCACAAAAAATATATCCGTGGAGTTTTATTTTTATTTAGGCCTACGGTACTTTTTAGTTGTTGATAATTAGGCTGCAGTGAGAGATGATGGTTGGTTTAAGGTTCTTACAGGTGTGAGGTAAGGCTGAAAAATTTCACTACTATTGTTTATTTTATATAGGACCATTTGTTGAAGGCATAAACTGTATGGGTGGAATTCAATTAGGTGGAAACCAGGTAGGCAGTCTGGCCTATGCTGATGGCGTGGTTGTAATGACAGACTCCGTCGAAAGCTTACAGGCCAACGTGTTAGAACTTGCAACAGAATTGAAGGGAATGTGGTATGAAAATCAGCATTGCAAAGAAAAAGGAAGCTTATAGTTTAACGTGACCGTTAATCTCGCTATCATGTGCCACGGGACCTCCTTTTCACGTGTAATCCGTACCACAGGACATGGCATTTAATTTCGAAAATCTCACATGCATTCTAAAGACGAAGGTTGTGTCGGTAGGGAAGAAACGCAAGAAAATAAAATGCCAGGTAGGAGGTTCTAATTTGGAGCAGGTGGATCATTTTGAGTACTGTACTTAAGCTGTGCATTCGCTCATAATAACAGAGTCGAGGTGTAGAAAAGCTAATGAAGTGAGCCTTCATTGCGATCTACAGGATTCAGCAAAATAGAAGTCAGTGTAGCGACGAAACTCTCCCTACATCGCTCAGTTTTGAGACCTTGCATTATGGAAGCGAGAGTTCGGTAGACACAGGATTACATAGGCTAAGCTAGAGGTAACGGATGAGGGTAGCACGAATGATTGCTGGGACACATGGATTTCAGCAATGGCTGGAGTGTACTCGAAATGTACTCGCATTATATCTTTGCCGGTGAGTGGCCGTTGCATTTCTGAGAATTCGAGCTGTCAACTCCTATTCATAAGACATTACCCCACTTTGTGGGGCTGGGGAGTTCTGTCGACCGACCTAGCCTAATGCACTTGGCACACACATCAGTGCTTGCCACGCTATAGGCAGCGTGCCAATTTGAGAAAAATTTGTGTTCAGGCTAGTAGGCCCACAGTCGATATACTGTACCTTACCGGAAGTAATGATATAGCTGACCGGCACAGTTATAGCATCGGCACTGTAATGAAGGCTAAGTTAGTTATTAATACGCTAGATGAAGCTGTTCGTATGAGTCGACTCAGATGGTGGGGTAATGTGAAGAGAATGGGAGAGGAGATATTACCTTGAGTACGGCTGTAGAGTGTAAGAGAAGGAGAAGCAGACCTATAAGGCGATGTTTAGATTCAGTTTAGAATGGTTTCAAAGTGAGAGACGTAGAAGCAGAGGAGACCGTAGTGGTAACTGCTAATAGAGAATCATGTTGGCGACTTGTTCCAAAATAGAGACTTACATACTAGATTGGGCGCTAAAGGTCACAGTATATTTTTTTTCTTTTGTACGTTTTAATTATGTACAATATGTATTTTAAATGTAATTTTCGTTGCACCTGACCGAAAAAGGTATTCTCATCATAGGAACAAGTCGAAGGCCTTTCACAATCGTATGAATTATGCAAAGGATATTTAGATGTTTTGCGCTCTATAAAGACTGCTGCTTTTCTGGTTGTGAAGATAGGCTATTATCATAATGTTTATTTACTAAACACTGCGAGTTTGCATTCACAAATTCTCTTAGTGTACTTCTATTGTTTTTGTATTTCTCAGTGTTCTTCTTCTTCTTTTTGTATGCCGTACAAGTCAAATGTACTTTCTAAATATATCTGTCTGCTACCGGTTGTGACCAATGGATGTCTGTGTTTGTTTCTTTCTCCCATCGATTTGGAGTTTAGGACTGTAGTTAGTGAACACGTTCTACTAATTTATTTATGACATGTTATGAGTCCAGATAAACGCCTATTGCTGTTAATGTGTGGACTTGGTGATGGGAGAATGTCGGTCGTTAAAAAGTGTTCATATGTGCGGCACACATGTGGACGGCAGTTGAGTGTGCATTCAAGTTCGTTTTTTGGTGAATTTTGTGGACGATTTTCTATTGTGAGGACTATTTGTACGTTTTATTATAAGTATACATATTAACATGGATGCAGCCACGGGAAGCAGTGAGCGAGTAGTTGCAATAGTGAGATTACAGGACGACAATTGGGAAGCGTGGAGCACCCGAACAAAGGCATTGCTTCAAACAAGGCGTCTGTGGGACGCATTCAAGGTTTCCCACGACAGACCGATACAGGAGAGGTAGAAGATACACCCGTTGAAGAGTACTCCGTGGCCCAACTGAGCAAAAATCAAGACGCGATAAACTTGCTCATAGGTTTGGTCACCGACCCTTTCCTAGGTGATATCAAGGAAGCGGGGTCAGCTAAGGAAGCGTGGCAGAATCTTCTGACTTCATGTTGCGATACCGGAGTCCTTCAAATTGTGACGATTTTGGAAGAATTGTGTCTTTTTAAGAAGACTAGTGACATTAGCATGCGTACATTTGTTGATAAAGTGCTCACTTGGTGTTCACGGTTGGACGATGTAGGTATAAAATGTACGGATAAGGCCAAAGCTGCCTTTATTCTCAGAGGAATGGAAAACGGGAGTACGAAAATTTGATACGTTCATTGGAAAGCAATGAAGAAAACTTAAGCGTAAAGGTAGTGCGAGCCAAACTATTGTTGGAGGAGAGAAAGAACAAGTTGGACAAACTAAAGATAAAGCGAGAACAGGAGACTTATGCGAGGCTGAAAAAGGAAGAATCTGAGGATGAAAGCGTGAAGGCAATGGTGGCAGCCATGCGCTTCAATTCCAAGGGGGTGGTCAACAGCAGCAAGAGTGTCAACAAGCCAACAGGTAGTGGTGGATACATGTGCTACAAGTGCCAAGAACAGGGACATATTGCGAAGTTCTGTGATTTAGTTCATGAAGCAAGAAAGAAAGGTTCAGTTTTGTGTTTTAATTGTGCCAAGATAGGTCATACTTCCCGGAACTGTAGTAATGGACGCAAGGAAAATATTAAGGTTAAGAATCGTGGGGTTATTGCCACGGTAAAGGATGGTGAGGTAGCAAACGAATGTGTTCAGGTTAATACTAGTAGTGTTAAGTTAAAGGCAACTGAAAGCAAGGATGATGCATCTGATTGTGTACGCAGTTGGTATGTAGATTCAGGAGCCACTGAGAACCTGACACCTTATAAGGATATTCTGTATGATTACACCCGAAAGGTTTCTGGTAGTGTAGACACAGCTGATGGATCCATAGTCAGTGTATGCGGTATGGGAAGTGTGCTTATGCAGCTAACTGACAAGTGTGGAGGTTCTTTTTTGAAACTGAAAAGAGTGTTGTATGTTCCAGGTCTTCAAGACAATTTAATATCTGTAGGTCAATTTGACAGCAAAGGTGCAATCGTAACCATTAAAGATAGCAAAGTTGTATTGTCAGATCGTGAGGGTGTATTCCTTAAGTGTGAGGGCTGTTGGAAATATGTATGAGGTAAATTGTGATTATTATGTGGTAGAACAAGGGAAAGAATTTGCTTGTAATAACGAGGTGGAGGTTGTGTATGCTAAGAGCAACATAACTGTAACTAGCGGAATATGGCATCAGCATTTCGGCCATGCTCTGAACATTCCAGATCGTGATTTCATACTCAAAGAAAAGAATATTGGTTGTGATACTTGTAAACAAGATAAAATGAAAAGACTTAAATTTAATGAAAGAGATCATGTATCTCAGAAGCCATTAGATGCTGTGTTCTCTGATGTATGCCAGCTAGAGCACCCATCGATTGGAGGTAGCAAATATTTTATTACTTTTACTCATGATTGTACCAGATTCTCATATGTAAGGTTTCTTAAGCATAAGAGTGAGGCATTTAATGTGTTTCTCAAGGTTAAGGCCCTAATGGAGACAGCACAAGGGACCAAGTTGAAATCTTTCCATTCAGACAACGGTGGAGAGTATTTAAGTACAGAGTTTTGTAACTATCTTGAAAAGGAAGCTATTGTTCGTAGGTTAACAATGAGTTACTCTCCCCAAGAGAATGGCGTTGCTGAACGCCTTAACCAGCAACTTATCACCACCAGTAGGTGCATGCTCATTCAGTCAGCCATAACAGTTCAATTTTGGGGAGAAGCCATCAGCACAGCGTGCTATATAAAGAATAGGTGTGTGTCATCAACTGTAAAGAGCATCCCATTTGAACTGTGGACAGGTAGAAAGTTGTCAGACCAGGAATTGCTTATGTTAAAATCATTTGGTTGTAAAGTTTAGATCCATAAACGCAATGTGGAAAGGTTAGTGCCAAGGGCAAATGTTGGTGCAATGCTAGGGTACCCCGGTGACTCGAGGGGCTACCGTGTATGGGACATAGAAAAGAAATGTGTCATTAAATCCAGGAATGTAGAATTTGTTGAAGATGAATTTCCTTCTTCCGTAAAAGCCCAGGAAGAACCTGTAACTCAGATAGCAGTTGGAAAAGTGTTTGTCGAGCAGAAAGATTGTAGAGGTGACGTGTTTGAACACGGAGTAGCCGAATCAGGAAATGAAAATTCTGTAACAAGTGATAGTGATGCCTCTTTGTCAGATTCTGATGTAGTAATAGACGCTCCATTACAGCCTGAACACACAGTATTACGCCAGTCGAGTAGAGAGAGAAAACTTCCCAGTAAGTGTGTGTGTTTTGTATTGAAGTCAAGGTCAAATGTCGCGTTGTCATGTTGAGGTCAGAATATAACGATCCGGTGTCTTTTCAAGAAGCCACCTCACAAGATGATAAATATAAATGGTTTGAGGCAATGAACCAAGAGATTGCCCTCTTGGAAACGAGACGGATAGTCAGTCTGAAAGATTGGACTTGATATCATTTTAAATGCTAGCAGCCGAGTACCAAGAAGGCAGTGCGAGAACAGAGTTTCAAGATTCTATTTTGTTTCTTCACTGCCTACTTGATTGTTCTCACACTGCCTTCTTGAAACTCTGTTCTCGCACTGCTTTCTTGGTACTCGGCTGCTACATCGTACTATGACGTCACACACCTCAGTGCATTCTAGGTACATTTCGTCCCGTCACCGTAAAGTAACGTCAGACCTCAGCGTAACGACGAACTCGACAAGATCATTTAAAATGATAAAAACATAATGTGTGGACACTTGCAGAAGATTCAGGTGGCAAGACTGTCATAGGCACCAAATGGGTGTATAAAACTAAACGAAACCAAGAGGGTGAAGTACTTAGGTATAGAGCACGTTTAGTATCTCAAGGTTTCAGTCAGATAAAGGGTACAGATTCCCTTCAATCCTAAAGTCCTATGGTATTACCCTTTCACGAATTAATTGCCGGCGGTCGAGATGGGAACTATTCTTTGTTTACTTGTGTCACACTTCAGCCTGCTTCGTTGACAGGTACAGTTGCGCGAGTGGGATATGACTCAGATCCAGTACCCTGGTCATCGTTTAACAACTGTCCGTGGTGACATGAGCTCCTGAGACGCTTATCTGACGCAATGCTGCTTCACTTTTGTGCAGACCTCATTCTGTCATCACTGTGTCCTCCGCTGTACCACGCGGGGCTCCTGCTTCAATAATCAACAAACACTGGCGCTGCCATGCTCAGCGGCAATCAAATGTTAAATTGGTAATAAAAAGGAAAGCTATTAGGACACTTATAGCCATAGGAGTAGAGCGTGAAAGGGATAATTGTCACTTGGACATTACATCGGCATACCTTAATAGCAAAATTAAGGAAACAGTATCTGTAAGTCAACCAGAACGATTTTGCAGTGTAGAGTACCCAGACTATGTGCTAAAACTCAACAAGAGTATTTACGGTGTATATCAAGCCGGTAAAAATGGGCACAATTGTATCACTGCACAACTTGTTAAGCTTGGTTTGAATCAAAGCAAATGTGATCCATGTCTGTCTATTCGCCCAGATCATGACCTGTATGTTGCCCTTTACGTTGATGATCTAGCTGTGTGGGGGCTACAAGCTAAAATAGGCTAGATTAGTTTGTAAACAGATTGAAGTCAAAGTTTGAAGTGCGTAATTTGGGAAATATCTCAGATTTTTTGTCGATTAAAGTCACTCCAGGGTCTACGAGAAATGTATATTTAAGTCAAAACAAGCACACAAGGACAAATGTCCTTAAATCACTGGAAGAACCCTACCCTAAGGGTTGTGGTACCCCTTTAGTAGTTGTTTTTGTCCAGTTCTATACCCTCCTACGGCTTTCCTCCTACAAGATGGCGGCGGTGTGATATCTTATGAACCAATAAGGCTAGAGACTTGTACGAGGTGCCAAATTACTCGGGCTGATGCGCCCTTTCCGATGCACTACTCCTACTATGGGGGAGGGGGGCGGGTGAAAGGGTAATTTTTTAGTAAACGTTGCTTTCCATGTAAGACAGACATGAGGTCTAATGCTATGATGAAATTGAATGCTGTTTTGCATGCATGACATGCAAAGGGGTTGACGACATTATGAATTAACATTCTTGTTTTTTGTATTGTACGCATGCGCAATTGTTTTTTTGTAAGAGGGCGGGCCTTTTAAATAATTATTTATGGATGAGTTTTTTAAATTAACCAAAAGAACGATCGAAAACTAATAGGTCATCCGCTTTTTAATATCTCATGAACCAATAAGGCTAGGGACTTGTATGAGGGGTCGTTGGACTTGGGGTAACGCCCCGTTTTTGAATGTATTTTTTATTTTTTGTCAAAAGGGCCTAACTGCACTTTTGTCAATATGTCGCGAACCAATAAGGCTAGAGGCGTGTACAAGGTGTCCAAAAACTTGGGGTGACATTCCCCTTTTGAATGTAGTATTTATTTTCGAAAAAATTTTCACAAAGATCCTAACGCCATTTAAAGCTTTTTTACCTGTTTAGAAGAGTGGTTGTAGATAGAGAGACGGTAACGCTAGCGTGTGTTTTAACGAACCTGTCGCCGACCACGGTGGTGGTATCCCAATAGAACAATCGCTATTTTGATGGGACAGCAGAACGGCAGGGTGAGGGTTCGTTTTCAGATTTTTTCTATGGCGGATGGATGGAGGCTAATATTTGAAAATGTGTGAAGTGTGCTAAGATTTTTTTAACCCCTGAAGGGGATCTTTAACGTGTTAGTAAACGGTTATCAGTGGCATGGCTCTGTGGCATTGATGCATGTTCATAGGCCTGCAGACGGTTGTAGGATATGAAGCTATAACATTTTGATTGATTAAGCGATGTCAATGAAGGCAAGACCTGAGTTGCTGACCACGGTGGCCATGCCCCAATGGATCAATTGATATTTTGTGAACCATTGATTGCAGAGGCATATACAAAAGTTTGTTTTAAGGGTATTTAATGGTATTTAAGGGTATTCATTTTTCTGATATTTCCTATGGTGGACTCATTGATTGAAATAATCCAAAACTGTTAGAATATGGACCTGAGATTGTATAAACCGATCATGGGATTTTTGACACACAAGGTCCCCAGGACTTGACATGACTCCCTCCTTTTTTATGGTCTATGAATTTCCCAAAAAGACCCAAAACAACAAGATCATGTACTTTTGTTTTGCTTAATATATTGCAAACCCATAATGTTAGATACTTTCTGTGAGTGATGAAACCTAGCTAGGTAGAGAAAGAATTGTTGTAGGCTACATGTATGGTGACTGACACTTATTTGACCATTGGAACTTGTTTTCAGACCTGACCGCAGTACATAGTGAGTTTAGGTTGCAGGGATGGCATGACAAACGGTGTACACAAAATCCAATTTATCGATTCAAGAATTAAGAGTAGACTATCTTTAATTGATTGGTTAAAGAGGGTAGCTAAAAAAATGACTACACCGAACTGAACTGAACCAAGCCGAATCAAACCCAACTGAACCAAACCAAACCTAAACCATACGAAACCTAATCGAGAACAAGCCAAGGGCTTAAGTGTAAAACTTGTGGGTGGATGCTGTCATTGTCGATGTCCAAAAGAAAGGGATAACGCTCTACCTTTAGAGGGTAAGGTAAAGCTAGCGCATGGTGCTAATGCACACACCCAAGTACATGGAGCACACGCAACTATTCCATGCTGTTTTTATGGATTGACCGTTAAAACTTGCTCAGTGGTTATTGGGCAAGATCGTCGCTACGCACAACAAGCTTTAAATAATCAAGGCTAATAATATATACACGCACTCGCAATGAATTAAACTAAACTGTTTTCCTGGCAGTGCTCAGACGGACGATTTTAGAATTTAGATTTTAAATTTTAGATTATGTTAAAAAGACTAAACCATAATGTCATGACTTTAAATTTTTGGTAACTAATTATTTAAGAAAGACATATAAGGATTCGTATTACTTGGAATTATATTTCCTTTCCTATGAATTATTTATTTTTTGATTTTAGATTTTAAATTTTACGTTTTAGATTTAATAATCTTCATTTTATATTTTTTTGATTTTAGATTTTGTGAAAAGACCAAACCATAGTGTCATTGACTGAAAATGTTTGGTAACTAATTATTAAAGAAAGACAAATAGGGATTTGTATTACTTGAAATTATTTTTTCTATACTAAATATTTTTTAGATTTTCGATTTTAGAATTTAGATATTGGATTTTCGATTTTAGGTCAAGACCAAACTAATATTGACTATTTATTAGACACTGTTACTGCGCCCGTAATTTTGATGGTTCATGATGAAAATGATGTTATTTTTCGAGCCCATGCTACAGTTTAACATTGTAATATAAATCTTGGAAGTTGGCTCAAGGCGAGCTTTGTTAGCGAACGCAGGCCATGGGAGGAACCCATCACGTGATCAGAGACGCCCCAGAATATTCTCGATCATTGGAAAATGCCTAGCAGCAAGGAAATAGCGCGAAATATTACCAGTTAATTGTTATAAAATATATCATTGGATATATGCTTTCAGCCAATGATAGGAGGGTTTATGGAAGCAGATATGGATTTTTACCTAGTTAATGTGATTAACTCTGCTATTTAAGCCCCATGTAACAATTCTTTTCTATTAGAGGTTTTAAAGCGGCAATGAAATGTAACGCTCGATTAAATGTAACTCAACTGATTTATTTAACACAAAATACATGAACTGTTTAAATGCGTTGTGCCGTGAACAGATCATAAAACGAGCTGTTTAAAAGTTAGTTGAGGGCGCTAGTTGCGCCTATCGATCAGGATGGAGGTCGATACCAGCAGGTGCCGATCTCACCAACACTTCCCCTCGACCAACAGCCGGAGTCATCCTGGTGCATGTGGTCTCAAGCCAAGGCTTTGAGCACATTTCTCGTGCTTGGGCCTTGACAATCATTTTGTCAATATGTCAGCAGGCATCTCATCTGCTAGTGTGTACTCCACCGAAACCACCTTTTTGGCCACGGCATCTCGGACGAAATGGTGCCTGATGTCGATGTGCTTCGTCCGTGAATGATACATAGGATTCGACGTCAGCTTCTGCGCACCTACAGTGTCGTTCTTCAGAAGGACAACATCTATCGGTTTTCCGAAGTCTTTCAGGAGTTTCCTCATGTGTAGAGCTTCCTTGGTTGCTTCTGTCAAGGCCATGTATTTGGCCTCCGTCGACGACAGGGCCCCAGTAGGCTGCTTCCTGGACTCCCAACTCACTGCAGCGCCGCCTAGGGTGAACGCGTGTCCGGTGTACGATTTTCGATCCACCAGGCAGTTTCCCCTGTCAGCGTCTACGTACATCACCGCTGGACCGCTGGATTTGGAGTACATGAGGCTGAGATCACGTGTGTTAGCGAGGTATCGCAAGACACGTTTTGCAGCCTTCCAGTGCTGCTGTCCGTGACAATCGTTGAACTGAGAGAGAGAACTGACTGCATGGGATATGTCCGGCCTCGTTCCCACTGACAGGTACATTAGAGATTCTATCAACAGTCGGTAGGGGACGCTCTCCGCTTGTTTGCCAGGGTTCAAGTCTTCCTTCTGCTGCTTCGTACCTGGATCAATGGGGGTGCTGTCAGGCCTGCACTCAGCTATTCCGAATCTCTCCAGGACCTCGTCTATGTATCCATTCTGGCTGAGTTTCATCTGGTTTGCGCTCCTCTCGAACTCCAGTTCATGGATCGGATCCTCTGGTTCAACGCGATCTTTGTCCGGAGAGTCGAGCGGGAACAGATCATCGACTGATTTCTTAGGCGCGGTTATCTCCTCACGAAAAACAACGTCTCTCGCGATATCGATCTTCTTCGCTTCAGGAATCCAGATAGGTAAGCCTTTGACTGCTCCGAATATCCAACAAAAATTCCCTCTTTTGAGCGAGGGCTAAACTTCCCCTTGTTTGAGGTGTTGTCCAGGCAGAACACCTTACTCCCAAAGTCCTTGAAATAGTGTGCAGTCGGAGTTCTGCCGGACCAGCGTTCAAATGGAGTCTTCCCGTTTAGCTTTTTGGTTGGACATCGGTTCCTCAGATAATTTGCGGTGTTGATCGCCTCCGCCCAGAATGTCATCGTTAGGCCAGATTGTAGGAGTAAACATCGTGCTGCCTCTTCAAGGGTCCGATTTTTCCTCTCGGCCACACCATTTTTTTCAGGCGTATATGGTGTTGTGAGATGGTGCTCGATCCCCTCAGATTTCAAGAACTCGTCAAATTCCCTGTTGACGTATTCACGTCCATTGTCGGACTGTACGCACTTTATTTTCAGACCGTGCTGCTTCTCGACGAAAGCCTTGTACTCTCGGAACATTTGCTACGCCTCGCACTTCGTCTTCATAAACCGTACCTCTGTCCATCTCGAGTAGTCGTCCGTAAATGTGATCATGTATTTGGATCCACCGTTCGACACAACATCCACAGGGCCGCAAACGTCTATGTGAATAACATCGAGCTTACCGGTCACACGATTTGACTCTTTCGGGAAAGGTATTTTGCGCTTTGTGCAAATGTCACACGTTAGATCTCCACATCTCCCTTTCAGTTGCACACCTCGAATGAATCCGCTCTTCACTGCCGTATCGAGATCACGAAAGTTGACGTGACCCATCCTTCGATGCCACAGCTGCGTCACATTCTCATCGCGCTTATCTTCTGACACTGCGTTTCGACATTTTTCCAGTGGGGTGCCCTGTACGTAGTACAGATTGTCCTTGCGCTTTGCAACCAACCTCGTCAGCCAATTCTGGTCGAAAACTTCAGCCTGGTCTTTGCCAAAAACAACCGAGAAACCACGGTCTGGCATCTTCGAGACTGATAAGAGATTAGTCCGGATTTCAGGAACGTGCAGAATCTCATTGAGAGTAACGTTGCAAGTTCTACCGTCTACACTTGTTGCAATTTGTGCAGTTCCTCGGGCCTTTATCTCTGCGGTTGCGCTGCTCGCTAACTTCAGCTTGCCAGTCTCGCCCTTGTCCATCTCTGTAAACACGGTCGCATCGCCGCACAGATGAGACGTGCACCCACTGTCGAGACACCACAGGTTTTCGACACTGCTCGTCGCGATCTGGCACGTATCATGTTCCTCGACTGATAAGAGTGACGCGTCCGACAGCTGGTTTTTGTGACCTTAACATTGCAGTCCACTGCCTTATGTCCCTTGATTCCGCACTTCGAGCATTTGAACGGAAACGATTTCTCCTTGTCACTCTTACCACCGGAGTAGCCATTGTTTTTGTTTTGAGGCTTCGACTGTGGTTTCCTTGAAGGACCTTTCTTCTTCACGTACATGGCGCCTTGATTATACATCGGTGTTGACGAGGCAACTCGGGCATCGTGTTCTTCGATTATCTTCGTACGTAGATCCTCAGGCTTTTTAGATCGTCATGGCTCTCGATGGCAATTCTGAAATTTTCAAAACTTGCCGGCAAACTGTACAGCATCATGATGGTAAGTTGGTCTGGGTTTATAACTACGTCCATGTCAGCCAGCTTGTCGACACAGTCAAAGTAGTTGTTGAGGTTCTCACGGATGTCGCCACCTTCAGTCATCTTTTGCAAGGTTAGACTCTTCAACAACGTGGCCTTGCGAGCCGGCCCCTTCGACTGAAACGTATCCTCAAGTTTCTGCCATATGTCGCTTGATGACCTGCAGTTCGTCACCAACTTCAGCTGGTTTGGTCCGATGGACAGGATTAGGTCTGACATGGCCTTTTCATCCCTAGTCGTCCACTCGGTCAATTGGGCTGCATTGTCCTCACCCGGCTCGGGTTTGACGATCTGGCGGTTGACATAACCACACGCGTCATTCTTTATCATAATTGCGCGCATTTGCATTTTCCAGGTGTCGTAATTATCGCGCCCTAAGCCCTCGATGTGCACTACACCGTTTGAATTCATTGCCTCACTTCAATCGTGCCGCGTGTTAATGTCCGGAACACTCACGATTGTTCACGAGAAATTTTTGCTGTGTCGCGTGTTATTGTCCGAAAACACTCACAACCGGCCAAACACTTTGCGTCGCGTGCTATTGTCCGAATCACTCGCAAATAGGCCTAAGGAATTTCGTGTCGTGCGCGTTGGTACACAACTCGCACGATAAGCACGTTTTCTTGCGTCACGTGTTATAGTCCAAAACACACGCAATAAGCCAAAATTCGCGTCGCGCGTTATTGTCCGAACCCTCGCGAATGGCGTTTTCACTGTTCACTCACGATCAAGCACACAATATTCGAGAAGACAGCGTTTGTTCCTTCTCGCTTCCTCGATGTCTAGATGTTTCTCGGATGAGAGCAAGATGTCTGCCAACTCGACGCGTTCTTCTCTTTGTGTGTCCGTTGATCCCACTGTTTCCAGTTTTCAGCTAATTTAAATCTGCGCCAATCGTTCTGGGCCCATAACCTATTAGAGGTTATAAAGCGGCAATAAATGTAACGCTCGATTAAATGTAACTCAACTGATTTATTTAACACAAAATACATGAACGGTTTAAATGCGTTGTGCTGTGAACAGATCATAAAACGAACTGTTTGAAAGTTAGTTGAGGGCGCTAGTTGCGCCTAATGATCAGGATGGAGGTCGATACCGGCAGGTACCGATCTCACCAACATTTTCCATTGGAAACATCTAGAAAATTAAAAGAAGATATCACTACTACTTTGAATGACGCAAAAGGGAAGAATTTCACTGTAATAAGCTTTATTACAAGTGCGCGCCAAGAATTGCGCGCGAACAGCAATGGCGCCGAATTTCAGACAAGTTGAAGGGGGGACGACTTCTAGAAGTGTTCTTCTCTCGACTGACTTCGAAGCTACAAGACGTGTTACGAAGGGTAGTTCATTCCCGTAGACACGATACTGAGCGCGGTCCTACACGACACGAGAGACGGCGGTGATACCGGCCAACAGTTTCGAGAGCCCCGCTGAAACTAAGTGAAGTTGAGCGGCGGACATTTAGTTAAATAGCGAACAAGTGTTCGACTTCGTGGATATTAAAGAGTATACATTATACTTATCAAGTGATAAGGCTTCACTACGAAAAGATTTAGGGAAATCTATCGAGAATTTTGAAAGGTATAGGACACTTTGAGTTTTCAGAGAAAGTGATTTATCTCAGCGCAGCGAGAATCATTTCTGTGCAGTGAGACTTCAGCATAGGCAAGTTCACGTAGCAGCAAGAAGTAAGTAGAGTGATCTTGTATGAACATTGTGACTTTTTGGTATATGAACAATATGATGGCTACAGACAATTATAATGTGGAATTGGTTTATGACATTTCAAATATGTTTGAGATGACGGATTAAACTATAACGCGACTGGGATATGCTGAGACAGGGTTGTGAATAACAACATGGAACAACGTTGAGGAACATTGAGAATATCTATAATATCTAGAATGATATAATGCCAAGACAACATGATACATTATGTACACTTTCATCCAGTACATTTAATGTATTTTCATGTACATCTATTCTCGAATATGAGCAGATATAATCTTTCATTGACCAACCAAATGAACATTAACATCTATGATAGTGAATCGACATTCAACTTACAAATTAATTTGTAACAATGATGCTATCAAGAATATATTGCTCAACGATGATGGAAGACTTTCGAGTGATGTCGACTATTGAAGAATCATGAACGGGAAGACGGAAGATAGAATATACCAGGCCCGATGACTGTTCGTGAAGGAATCCACGTTCGAGGAACGATGTTCGATGCCCGGAGGAGACGAATATGCCGAGAAGGAAATTTTTCCATTCTCGAGGACGCTGTTCTTATTCGATGGTGTGGACTGGGTTTGATTTCAACAAATCATTCTTGGATGGTGATTCACTCGTTGTGAAACGTGGTACTGGACCAACTAGGCCAAATTTTAGGCCTAAGATCGTGGACAATAGTGTGTGTGTGTGTGTGTGTGCCGCTTAAGAATATCTGAATACTAAACTGAACTCGATGTGCTTTGCGTTACGTACTTTGAAAACCTGCACTAGCATGCACACATTAAGAAATACTTATTTTGCTTATTTCCATTCATACTTAAGATATGGGATCATATTTTGGGGCATGTCGTCAGATGTACTAAGCACGCTTAGGATACAAAAGAGGGCGATTAGAATTATGGCAAATGTAAACTCTAGAGAATCATGTAGCCCTCTGTTTAAGGATTTAAACATTCTCCCATAGCCCTGCATATATATCTTTGAAAGTATTATGTTTTTCAAAAAGAATTTAATAAATAAAGATGTTTTTCTTAAAACAAACAATGATGTTCATAGGCATAACACAAGACAAAATCAAAACATTCATATTTCACACACACACACAAGCATATATCAAAAAGGAACTTTTCACACTGGAGTTAAATTATACAATAAACTACCCCAGTATATAAAACTGGCCCCAAAAATAAAAACCTTTGATAGAATGTTGAAAGCTTATCTGCAGTGCCATAGTTTTTACTCAGTAGTTGAATATCTTAGCGTATAGGAGCGATGAAATCTATAATTATATTTTACTTTTTTAATTTAATTGTAATACTTAGCTGTATGTTGTTGTATTTATAGAATTAAGTTTTCTTATTATGATAATAGTGTGAGGTGTAAATAGTTGTGCAATAAGATTGTATCTATTAAGATTTGCTATTATAATAAGTTAAATAGTTATAATATTAGTAATATATACCTGTTAGTTCTTTTATTTTATAGATGTAAATTCTGACGTGTCCTATGTCAAAAATGTATTGAATTCATGCATTTGATCAAATGGAATTAATAAAAATCTATCTATATATTTGGGGGACTCCAAGAAGTAAGGGACCATAACACATCAGTGAAAAAAGTGTGCCTAACATCACAGAAGTGACAAAGAGGAAATCTGACATTCTACGGATCGGAGCGTGGAATGTTAGAAGTCTGTTAGGAAGTGGAAGGTTAGAAAACTTAGAAAGGGATATGGATAGGTTGAGGTTGGATTTGGTTGGGATTAGTGAAATGCGCTGGCAGGAAGAACAGGACTTTTGGTCAGGAGACTATAGGGTCATTAGCACTAAATCAAACAATGGCCAAGCAGGGGTTGGTCTCATATTGAGTAGGAAACTAGGACAGCGGGTGGAATATTATGAGCAATATAGTGAACGGATTATTGTAGCAAAAATCAATACTAAATCTACGTGCACCACAGTGGTACAAGTCTATATGGCTACCAGTCAAGCTGATGATGAGGATGTTGAAAAGGTCTACGAAGAAATAGATGAAATTCTGAAGTATATCAAAGGTGATGAAAATGTTATAGTAATGGGAGATTGGAATGCTGTGGTAGGAAAAGGAAGAGAAGGGTAGATAGTAGGAGATTTCGGATTAGGTGAAAGGAATGATCGAGGAAGCAGGCTGATGGAATTCTGCTCCGAGCATGAGTTGGTCATAGCTAACACCTTATACAATAACCATAATAGAAGAATATACACATGGATGAGACCAGTAGATACAGGGAGCTTTACCAAATCGACTTCATTATGGTCAAGCAGAGGTTTCAAAACCAGATTTTGGATTTTAAAGCATATCCTGGTGCTGACATAGACTCTGACCACAATCTGGTTGTAATGAAATGCAGATTAAAGTTGAAAAAACTGAAGAAAAGTCAAAAGCCAAAAAGGTGGGCAATAGACAGACTGAAAGTAAGGGCTGTAGATGAAAGATTCAAGAAGAGTATAAAGGAAGGACTAATGAAAACCCCTAAACAAACTTCAATTGCAGACGAATGGGCACTTTTGAAGAATGAAGTAACAAAATCCGCAGAAGAAAACATTGGTAGGAAAGAAAGAATATGTAGAAAACCGTGGATCACTCAGGATATACTAGAATTGATGGATGAAAGGCGGAAACACACGAATGTAAGAGATGAAAAGGGGAAAGCAGAATACAGACGTCTGAGAAATTAGGTTAACAAGAATTGCAAGGAAGCGAAAGAAGAATGGTTGAAAGAGAAATGTGCAGGTATAGAAAATTGTCTGAAATTAGGAAAAGTAGACACAGCTTAACGAAAGATTAAGAATACTTTTGGGGAAAAGAAGACTAAGTGCTGTAATATTAAGGACACAAATGGAAAGCCTCTAACAGATAAGGAAGAAAAGGTTGAGAGATGGAAAGCTTACATAGAGTGCTTGTATAAGGAAAAGGACACAGGCGCGGATCTAGAGTTTGGTTTTGGGGGGTCAGAGATTCGATCTAGAGTTTGGCTTTGGGGGGGGGGCGGTCAGAGAATCGAAATTGTTAAGAAAAATGGTATCACTAAAAACGCAATCACAAAATAACCAAACGTACAAAACCTGACCAATTTTTTTGCAAGCTTCATGGATAGAAATTTGATGCGTTTAGCGCACCAAAAATATTCGTACAAATTGCAACGGCGTGTTTTGCGACTTTTACATCGAGCTTCGAGAAAAGTATCAAGGTACGTTACAGTTTCAGCAAGTCGAGTTGATACCGACAAAGGGAGAAAGTCACAGCTTAAATTGCCAACCAAGCTTGCAGTTTGGACGTCGGCAAAAATTTTTGGTGCGATAAAAGCCCCAGTTTCCTATCCGTGCATTGCTGCACATTCATCGTGTCACCACTATAAACATCGATTCGGTAATCACAAGGTTTGCTAAACAAAATAGACGAGTTGATTTTGTTGTATAACTAATAGTTTTTATACAAGAGGTTTGAAGTTGTAAATATGTACAGTTGTAACAGAACATAATAATTCCAATAAAGATAACTCAGTATTGAATAAAATGAAAAAAAAACTGTCTTTCAGCTAAAATTCGTTAAGTTTTATTTGTCTGGCAATTGTGTTTTCGATTTTTTGAGTTTGCAAAAAAAATTGGTCTCCGTTTGGGGGGGGGGGTCATGACCCCCGTGACCCCCCCCCCCCCTTGAATCCGCGCCTGAAAGGACATTGAGAAATCGTGTAATGGAAAGGGAGGAGGAAATTGATGAGGATGCAAAAGGAGATTTAATATTGAGAACAGAATTTGGCAGAGCATTAGAGGACTTAAGCAGGAACAAAGCACCAGGCATAGATGATATACCGATTGAGTTGCTACGCTGCGTAGGAGATGAAGGTCTGATCAGGTTATTTCACTTGGTGTGTAGGATTTATTAGACAGGTGAGATACCCCCTGATTTCAAGAAGAATTTTATCACCCCTATACCAAAGAGAGTGGGAGCCGACAGCTGTGAAGATTACCATAGAATCAGCTTCATTACTCATGCTTCAAAGATCCTGTCTAGAATAATTTACAAGAGGATTGAACGCCAGATAGAAACGGAGATGGGTGAAGAACAGTTTGGTTTCAGGAGAAATGTAGGAACATGGGAAGCTGTACTAAGTCTCAGGCTGATTTTGGAAGGTAGAGTAAGGAAAGATAAGAGAACGTTCATGGCATTTGTAGACTTAGAAAAGGCTTTTGATAACGTTGATTGGACTACATTGTTTGACATTTTGAAATCTATTGGAATAAAGTACAGGGATAGGAGGGTGATATACAATCCATACAGAAACCAGACAGCAGTCATTCGAGCTGAAGGACATGAGAGAGAAGCTGGTATTCAGAAAGGTGTAAGGCAAGGCTGCAACTAATCACCCATACTTTCAATCTTTACATTGAACAAGCAATGAAGGAAATTGGAGAAAAATTTAAAGTGGGAGTGAAGATTCAAGGAGAAATAATTTCAACTCTGAGATTTGCTGATGACATCGTCATCTTGGCCGACAAGCCTGAGGATTTGAATGAGTTTTTGAATGGTATGGACTCCGTCTTACAGAAAGAATTCATGATGAAAATTAATAAATGTAAAACAAAAATACTGGAATGCAGCCGAAATAAATCAGAAACCTCTATGGAGATCAAATTGGCAGGTGAAAAGCTGAAGGAAGTAGGAGACTTCTGTTACTTAGGAAGCAGAATAACCAGTGATGGACGAAGCAAAGAGGATATAAAAAGTAGGTTAGCTCAGGCAAGGAAAGCATTTCTACAAAAAAGGAATCTGTTGACATCGAATATAAATTTAGGTATTAGGAAGTCATTTTTGTAAGCCTTTGTCTGGAGCGTGGCGCTCTATGGAAGTGAAACTTGGACTATTGGTGCAGCAGAAAAGAGGAGAATAGAAGCATTTGAAATGTGGTGTTACAGGAGAATGATGAACATCAGATGGGTAGATAGGGTAACAAACATAGAGGTATTAAGACGAGTGGGAGAGGAGAGATGCTTCTGGCGACTGCTAACGAAGGGAAGAGATAGGTGAGTAGGACACATACTAAGACACCCAGGAATAGCAAGCTTAGTTATGGAAGGAAGGGTCGAGGACAATAACTGTAGGGGAAGACCAAGGTTAGAATATGTTAAACAGATTGCCTTGGATGTAGGGTGAGGTAGCTATGTAGAGATTAAACGATTAGCTCAGGACAGGGAGGCATGGAGAGCTGCATCAAACCAGTCAAAAGACTGAAGACTCAAACAAAAAGCCTACTAAACAACAGAAGAAAGTAGGTAAAGTGTTTATTTATTCGGACAGTCACGGACTCGGAGCAGCAGCGAATACCTTGGCGAGTTGTGATAACATGGCAGTCACTTCTATAGTGAAACCCGCGGCATCATTTACTGCAGTTGTGAATGGATCAAAAAGTGAAACAGCTTCGTTATCTTCGAGTGATTTTGTGGTGATCGTTGGCGGCTCTAATGATGTTTCAAGAAATGAAGGTAAAAATGTGATCAGCTCCCTGAAAGGAACTCTATCTTCGCTCACCCACACTAACGTCGCAGTTGTGAACCTTCCCCTCAGGTATGATCTAATGGAGAAATCCTGTGTAAATGAAGCTGTGAAAGACACGAATGTAGGGATTGCGAAGGTATGTAAACATTTTCGCAATGCTCATATGCTAGATGTTAGTAGGTTGGATAGAGCTATGCACACTAGATAGGTCAACATTTGAATAGGCTAGGTGAGGAAGTCTTAAGTTGTGAAATAAGTAAAATTATTAACATGAAGTGAAAGGAAAAGGTAGACACCATTACATTACAGTGGGCACTTGGGTATCAGAACCAGGGAAACTGTTAGAAGAAGCTGGGTCTGAAAAACAGATACAGCAGGTGTATTCAGAAACAACTAATAGTAAATTAAAAGGGTTCAATATTGATTAATATATGCATATCTACCATAAGAATGTTCATCATCTAAGTAATAAAGTAGATCATTTAAATAACCTCATAAATTCAAAAAACTACAATGTTGCTGTGTTCACTGAACATTGGTGTGAGAGGGAGGAAATAAAAACCATGCATCTAGATAATTATATACTAGCCAGTAGTTACTGTCGAAAAGAAATGAAAGGTGGGGGTGGGGGTCTGTACTGTAAAATAAATGTTAGATACCAGGAATTGGGGTGGGTTAATAGCTATGGAAGGGATCATGACTTTGATGTTGCAGGTATTTTAATTCAGCTGAATGAAATATTGAAAGATAGATAGATAGATTTTTATTAATTTCATTCGATCAAATACATGCATTCAATACATTTTTGACATAGGACACATCAGAATTTACATCTATAAAATAAAAGAACTAACAGGTATATATTACTAATATTATAACTATTTAACTTATTACAATAGCAAATCTTAATAGATACAATCTTATTGCACAACTAATTACACCTCACTATATTATCATAATATGGAAACTTAATTCTATAAATACAACATACAGCTAGTGTAACGTGTTTTTCGAGGGTTTTTATGCAACTGGCATAAGTCAGTAGGAAACCATTCTATATTTATTTACGCGGCAAATTGTTCAGCCAAGATAATTTTTCATGTTAATTTATTATTATTATTAATTTATTATAATTATTATTTAGATATTTTCGGAGCATTTTATAAAAATTATAAGCATACAGATAGGTTTTCTATGTCTTAGAAAACGCTATCAAGCAAATTATTACGAACGACGATATCATAGAAAATTATCTGATTACGGAATTTTACGGAGTTTTGTCAGTTAGGGTATTTGAGAGACATGACTCACTGGGAATTCTGATACAAGCTGATTCCTGTCGAGGAGCATGACGCAATCTTGGGTCGCATCGTCAAGAAGAGGCGAATTGTTGAAACGGAACCCTGTCGCCGAGTGTAATGACCCGGAGGAGGAGAAGATCGCGTGGTGGTTCAGCCAATCAGGGGAGACGACGTAAGCTAGTTGGGACTGAAGAGTGGGGAGCCGACAGGTGAATATATCGTTCGACGCGCCGTGAGACGAGGACTATCTGTGAAATACTTGACGGGTACGGTCGCAAGTGCGTGACGCTCCGATGTTCAGTGGAGTTAGCGACGAACTTTTGTAAAACGTAACCAGTGCGGTTTTACGAGAGTTTGGGTCCGATGTACGGACCATAGAATTATCTAATCTACCAGAATATCATCAAATTTCGACGGAGATGACGACGTCCAGGAGACTGTGGGAAGCACACAGCATCATCAAGAACGAGGGAAATGCTTTGGCAATTTCCAGGGGTAAGCGCTAATGACGCAGAAATACGCAATCTCTCATTTTTCTTTGTTTTATATTTCATAATTCAGTAACTTCATAGCTTGGAAATAAGAGTAAAATCAATTTATCAGACTCCGTTTTCACGTAATTTTCTATCGGTTATATTCAAATCACAACGCTCCAATTTAAATTTTAAACTTATTATTATTATTAATTTTGCTATACTTGTTTTATATAATAAATTCATTTCTTTTACAATGCAATCTTTGCTTTCAGTAGGTAGCATTAGATATAGACCAATTCCTTCTCCTGATACAATTGTTTGTTGGGTTAATGATCAAATCATACCACGATCTGAGTGAATAGAGTCTTGAATGTGTTCTGCCAGAGCTAGACGTTGTTAAATACAAATTTAGATTTCAACATTGCATTGAGGTCTTGGCGCCCATTAAAACAACATAGCTTAGGCAAAGGTAAACAGTTACATTTCTCTCCCAACAGTGTGGGCTAGCGAAACCATTACATTTGTCGCTACCAACATGGGGCACTAATTAATAACCATTACATTTGTACGCTCAACGTGGAGCAAAGTAAATACCGTTTCACTTGTCATCCCAGCCTAAGCCAGACTATTACATTTGTCGCCGACAACTTGGGGCTGAAAACCTAATAACATTTGTGGAAGGAGAAGGGTATATATTTCTGTGCCTGTATTTTGGGGGTTATTTGTCTTTATCAGTGTATATCATTATGGGGGATGAGAAAGAAAGACAGATGAGGTTACGTAGTGGTCATCAACTGGAGAATGATGATACGAGCAGTATGTCGAGTGATGGTAGTACCGGGGTAGCGGAGGTAAATCCCGATACTGAAACAGGGAGTGTAGGCGGCCAACCAGAATTAAAAACTTTACTTCTCGAGTTCATGTATCAGAACAAAGTTAGTAGTGATGCTTTAAATGCAAAATTAGAACAGAATAATGCAAAATTAGAACAAAACAGTAGGGAAAATAAAGAAAGTACAGAAGCTTTAAATGCAAAATTAGAACAGAATAATGCAAAATTAGAACAAAACAGTAGGGAAAATAAAGAAAGTACAGAAGCGTTAAATGCAAAATTAGAACAGAATAATGCAAGATTAGAACAAAACAGTAAGGAAAATAGAGAGAGTACTGAAACTTTAAATGCTAAATTAGAACAAAACAGTAGGGAAATGAGTGACAAATTCGAACTGATTAGAGGTGAGATCAGGGGGGTGATGGAAGAAAAGGCTAAAGAGATTATTGCAGATGTAGACAGAAAATTAGGAAAAGTACAGGAGGAGTTGGAAATTAGAATCAGTACACAGGCTGAAAATTTAAAAGAACTAGTGCAACTGGAAACACAGCAGGTCAAAAAGCAATTGGGGGGAGAAATTGACAAAATTCAGGTAGCTACTAAAGAGGTTAAGGAACAGCTGGGGGGTAGAATGGAGAAAGTCCACTCACAAATAGTTGCAGAAGTAAATGATTTAAGAGAGAGTAATAGGGAAAGCATTAGCAAGATTGAGGAGAAACAAGCAAAGCTATATGATAAAGTAGAAGAATCAGAAGGAAACATTAAATTAACAGTAAACAGTATTGAGAGGAAGGCTGAGGAGAAAATCGCAGAATTAGAGTTAAAATTAAAAGCTAGGATCAGGCAAGAAAATAGTCAGAATAGGCCAGTTTTTGTGAATAGCACACACAGGGAGGTAGAACTGGGTAAGTTCAGCAATCGACAGGGGTGCCCAATGGAGTTCATGAACACTATAGAAAATAAATTCGGGGAGAGGTTGGAAAATGGTAGTATTGAGTGGTGCCAGGTAGTTGAAATTTTAGAACAAGTGTTTGTGGGGGAAACGAGGAATTGGTTTGCTGTCTACAGAGACAAGTTTACTGATATCAATGATTTTAAAATGAAATTCTGTGAAAAGTTCTGGAATGAGGTTATTCAGTCGCAGCATCGTGAGGGAGTAGTGTGTGGTAAATATAACCCTAAAGGAAGCTCCACCATGACCGAATACATTTTAGGGCAGGTATTAGTGTGTAAATATCTGGATGGCTTGAAGGAGGAAAGTGATGTGGTAAGGTTGCTACTTAGGCACTTTCCCTATAGGATCAAGGAGGCTGCTTGTATCCAGAATGTAAAGACTATATCACAAGTAGAAAATTTGTTAAGCACATTTGATGCACTAGGGAGAGGGGGTTATGATGACAATTTCAATCGGAACCAGGGTAATAATAATAATAGACCTAATGAAGCCAGGCATCAGGAAGTTCAAGGGAACGGTGGCGAAGGAGCCAACGCTCAAAATAGAAATAATAATAATCAGCTAAATCAGAACAGAGGAAATGGCTATGGTAATCAGTATCAAGGGAGGAACAATGATTTCAGGGGAAATCAAGGGAGGAACAATGATTACAGGGGAAATCAAGGGAGAAACAATGATTTCAGGAGAAATCAAGGGAGAAATTATAATGACAATAATTACAACCAGAATAGGGGTCAAGGAAGAGGACAGCCTAGTGGTAGTAATATACAGCCAAACAATGACAACACAGCCCAGAACAACCAGACTAGTTCAGTAGTTAGTAGTACTACGGCCAGCTGTAGCGGTTCTTTAAACGCGAACCAGGCTGCGAAGTAAGGTCAGAATCTCAGTCTGTAGCATGCCCTGTCCATACAATTATACAGGAACCCTATGACCTAAATGTAAGAAATGAATTATTACATGAACTAAATGATGAAGGTATTATTCAGGAAGTGGTTAGTAAGAGCCCCATAGTTAAATTTAACGTGTCCGAGGCGTACACAGATGTTTTAATTGATAGTGGTTGTATGAAGAGTTGCATAAGTAGTGCATTTTATGATAAAATGAAAGGAACTGGAGTAAATTTTGAGGAGATGCCAATTAAAAGCACTTTTGTTATCACAGCTGTTGGGAAGAGGTCTAAAGTAATTTCTAAGCAAGTTTTAGTAGACATTAAAATTAATAATCATGTAGAGAAGCAGATTTGCCTTGTAATTCCAAATTTAGTATTCAGTGTTATCTTGGGTTCAGAGTGGCTAAGTAGAGTGTCTGGTAACTTATGTTATGATGTAGGGAGTTTGAAATTTAAATGGGGAGATTCTGAAGTAGAAGTAGCGTTCAATGACCATATTCAGAGGAGTAGTATTGTAGGTGTGATTTGTACTTTAAATGAGATATCGCCAGCCGTAGAGCGGGGTTCTCCATGTTTTGTGGGCAGTATGATTACGAACGGAAGTCTAGAGGACTCGTTACGTGATGCTGCATTTCAGGGAGATATAGAGGTGGAACAATGTGTTCGGCTCTATGATGTGTTATGGTGTAATAGGAGAGTGTTTGAGGATCGCATTGGTATGGCCAATTGCTATACACATTCATTGAACGTTATTGATAGGTCAGTATTCACAGGACATAGATATCCTGTACCTTTCGCTTATCAGAGTGCAGTTGAGGCACAAATTAATCAGATGCTTGAAGATGGGATTATTGAGCACTCTAACAGTCCGTATGTTAATTCTTTGATCACGGTACCCAAGACCGACGGCACTGTTCGTATTTGTTTAGACGCTCGTTTGGTTAACAGTAGAATTAGTTCAGATCAGCTGAAATCTATGTCAATAGAGGAATTAATGCAAACATTTGAGGGGAAGAAGTATTTCACTTGTGTAGATTTGAGTTCCAGTTTTTGGCAAGTGCCACTTATGTACGAAGATAGACCATTTACAGCTTTTAGTCATAAATATAACCTTTATCAATTTTGTAGAACACCTTATGGGTTAAAGAGTAGTTCAGCAGCTTTAATTAGGGCTTTAAACATCGCATTAGGGGATGACACAGGAGAGTTTGTAACCATTTACATAGATGATATGGTAATTAGTTCACGCAGTTTTGAGGAGCATCTACATCATTTAAATATAGTTTTTCAGAAGTTAGATCAGGCAGGGTTCACTTTGAAGCTGTCTAAGTCGTCATTCTGTCAGTCAGAAGTGACATTTTTAGGTCATAGAGTGTCGAGTAGAGGTGTGACACCAGAAGGAAGTAGGGTTAGCATGTGTGGACAGTAGCAACAGGGCATCGTTACAGACACTGAGAAATATGCTAGGTAGAGCAACGTGATGACGTTCGTTTAAGGGAGCCACTGGCAAGGTTGGAAGCAGGTGACGCAGAAACATTTATAGTTTCCAAACGTATTGGCAAAACAGCATATGTGCTGGAGAATAGTGAGGGAAACAGATTATACGGGACGTATAATATACATTGTCTACGAAAATATGTGTCATAAAGTGAGTGTGTTTAGCTGGCGAGCCAGCCTATCAAATGTGTAAGTGTGGTATCTGGTGCGTGGAGGAGATGGTCTTCCAGGCAGGCGTATCAGAAGTCACACAGGGGGGTAGTATGTAAGTAAATGAGAGTTTTTAAGGTACAGGGAAATATGACGGGATTGTCGGATGCTGTTGAGCACTAAATTGTCTCGATGCACCAAGGCCATTTTGGCAGCGCTGATGGGTTCCCATTTATCTCCAAGAGATGGGGGAGCGCTTGTATAGGGCTTGTTAGCTTAAGGCGTCCACGAGATAAAAGATGGGCCATCAGAATGCGAGACAGTGCTTCATGAAACTCATACATATCAGCACACGTGATTTCTGTTTACGGCCTCGCCATGTAAGATTTGTAAGTGTGTAATTTAAGATAATTTGTACAATGGTATTATTTGTTTGAGGAGAAATGGTCTGTGTTGAGAACTAGTATTAAGTAGAATATGGTCTACGGGAACTTAAGAAGACAGGGCGATTACGGCACAGAAATATTTGGTGTTATATGTAATGCGCATTTACTGTTTTTTTTTCAGAAGTCAATATTAATTTAATCTACTTCAAAGAGAGATTAAGTATTATGGTCACGAGGCGCTGCCACAATAGTGTGATCGTGTGTCCAGTGATAAGTGGAATTAAATGTCACCATAAGGAGGGGACCTCCAGTGAAATTAGGAAGTTCAATGATGATATAAATATATCAGAACACCTTCAATGCGTGTGATATGACATCATAAATACATAGTGCTCACACATTAATTATGTCTATTTCTCCAACATAGAGAAATTTGAGAGGCGGAAATATCCGTGGAACACTATTCCATATGTAAAACATGGGACTGGTTGCAAAGTGCAATCCATAGTGACAACAAACTTTGACGCAAAGTGCGTGAAGAAAAATTATGAGTGTATATATCTGTAATTTAGGGTGATTTCATTTATGTAATATGTATTTTGGATGGGGTTTATTAACGTGTCTGGGATAATCGGATAATGGACCGTCGTCACGGTAAATCATCCGATGATCCGAGGCGAATATGTAACGTGTTTTTCGAGGGTTTTTTATGCAACTGGCATAAGTCAGTAGGAAACCATTCTATATTTATTTACGCGGCAAATTGTTCAGCCAAGATAATTTTTCATGTTAATTTATTATTATTATTAATTTATTATAATTATTATTTAGATATTTTCGGAGCATTTTATAAAAATTATAAGCATACAGATAGGTTTTCTATGTCTTAGAAAACGCTATCAAGCAAATTATTACGAACGACGATATCATAGAAAATTATCTGATTACGGAATTTTACGGAGTTTTGTCAGTTAGGGTATTTGAGAGACATGACTCACTGGGAATTCTGATACAAGCTGATTCCTGTCGAGGAGCATGACGCAATCTTGGGTCGCATCGTCAAGAAGAGGCGAATTGTTGAAACGGAACCCTGTCGCCGAGTGTAATGACCCGGAGGAGGAGAAGATCGCGTGGTGGTTCAGCCAATCAGGGGAGACGACGTAAGCTAGTTGGGACTGAAGAGTGGGGAGCCGACAGGTGAATATATCGTTCGACGCGCCGTGAGACGAGGACTATCTGTGAAATACTTGACGGGTACGGTCGCAAGTGCGTGACGCTCCGATGTTCAGTGGAGTTAGCGACGAACTTTTGTAAAACGTAACCAGTGCGGTTTTACGAGAGTTTGGGTCCGATGTACGGACCATAGAATTATCTAATCTACCAGAATATCATCAAATTTCGACGGAGATGACGACGTCCAGGAGACTGTGGGAAGCACACAGCATCATCAAGAACGAGGGAAATGCTTTGGCAATTTCCAGGGGTAAGCGCTAATGACGCAGAAATACGCAATCTCTCATTTTTCTTTGTTTTATATTTCATAATTCAGTAACTTCATAGCTTGGAAATAAGAGTAAAATCAATTTATCAGACTCCGTTTTCACGTAATTTTCTATCGGTAATATTCAAATCACAACGCTCCAATTTAAATTTTAAACTTATTATTATTATTAATTTTGCTATACTTGTTTTATATAATAAATTCATTTCTTTTACAATGCAATCTTTGCTTTCAGTAGGTAGCATTAGATATAGACCAATTCCTTCTCCTGATACAATTGTTTGTTGGGTTAATGATCAAATCGTACCACGATCTGAGTGAATAGAGTCTTGAATGTGTTCTGCCAGAGCTAGACGTTGTTAAATACAAATTTAGATTTCAACATTGCATTGAGGTCTTGGCGCCCATTAAAACAACATAGCTTAGGCAAAGGTAAACAGTTACATTTCTCTCCCAACAGTGTGGGCTAGCGAAACCATTACACTAGGTATTACAATTAAATTAAAAAAGTAAAATATAATTATAGATTTCATCGCTCATATACGCTAAGATATTCAACTACTGAGTAAAAACTATGGCACTGCAGATAAGCTTTCAACATTCTATCAAAGGTTTTTATTTTTGGGGCCAGTTTTATATACTGGGGTAGTTTATTGTATAATTTAACTCCAGTGTGAAAAGTTCCTTTTTGATATATGCTTGTGTGTGTGTGTGAAATATGAATGTTTTGATTTTGTCTTGTGTTATGCCTATGAACATCATTGTTTGTTTTAAGAAAAAAATCTGTATTCATTAAATTCTTTTTGAAAAACATAATACCTTCAAAGATATATATGCAGGGCAGTGGGAGAATGTTTAAATCTTTAAACAGAGGTCTACATGATTCTCTAGAGTTTACATTTGCCATAATTCTAATCGCCCTATTTGTATCCTAAACGTGCTTAGTACATCTGGCGACTTACCCCAAAATATGATCCGATATCGTAAGTATGAATGGAAATAAGCAAAATAAGTATTTCTTAATGTGTGCATGCTAGTGCAGGTTTTCAAAATACGTAACGCAAAGCACATCGAGTTCAGTTTAGTATTCAGATATTGTATATGTTTATTCCATTTCAAGTCTTGTTGTATCCATAGTCCTAAAAACTTTGTTTCTGATTTATTTTCTATTTGATGACCATTTAATGTTATATTGGGTTTCGCAGGATTCCTATTCTGTATAGTGTGGAAATTTAGACATACTGTTTTTTTATAGTTTATTATGAGGCGATTATCTTGTGACCATTTGGTTAACTCTCCTGTAACGTAGTCAGCAGACTGCTGTATGACCTGTTTAGTTTCACCTTTTATTACGAGTGTTGTATCGTCCGCAAACAAAATTGCCTTATGTGAATGAACGTTCTGTGTTATATCATTGATATATAGAAGAAAGGGTAGTGGGCCCAAAACCGATCCCTGGGGTACTCCAAATTCAATAATTCCCTCATTGGACAATGTTTCATTAAGTAATTTGGTTCCATCATCCTTTTGTCTCAAGCTTACTATTTGTTTACGCCTTGGTAAGTAAGACTCGATCCATTTATTAGCTAGATCTCTAATACCATATTGATTTAGTTTGGCAAGGAGGATTTTATGGTCAACAACATCAAATGCTTTCGATAAATCCAAGAATAGGCCAGTTACATGTTCCTTATTGTCAATTAATTTCAGTATAAAATTACTACATTCGTAAATTGCTGTCTGTGTAGATTTTTCCGTTCTGAATCCATGTTGTGAGTTAGATAATATATTTTTTTCTATGAAACTTATCAGTCTCTTATACATAATTTTTTCCAAAATTTTTGCAATACCAGTTGGTAAGGTAATAGGACGATAGTTATCTAATTCATATTTTGAACCGTTTTTGTGCACTGGAATTACTTTTGATAACTTCAAAATATCCGGGTAAGTTCCTGAGAGAATTGAACTGTTTATTAAGTGCGTAAGTGGATTTACTATATTTTCTGCACATTTCTTTAAAATTGCATCAGGGATGCCATCAATGCCAGCACAGAATTTATTTTTTAGCTCTTTTAAAACCATTCTTACCTCTTCACTTGTGACATGATTTATAAATAAAGAATCACTGCACATATTTATTTTATTATTAGAATTTAGTGTATTTACCTGTGATTTATTTAATAATTTTTGTGGAATTTCCAGAAAATAGTCATTAAAAGAGTTTGCTGTTTCCTCTGGATTATTAATCACTTTATTATTTCTGGTCAGTGTAATGTTCCTTTGTATTTTAGCAGATATTTCAGTTTCTTTCTTTATCACGGACCACATAGCCCTGTTTTTATTAGATGATTGGGAAATAAAATTATCATTATGCATTTTCTTTGCTAGTCTTATTACCTTATTTAATATGCTAGTGTATTTTTGTAGTATAAATTGAATTCAGGTGTTGTGTGGTATTGTTTATATAATTTGTGTAGAAATTTCTTTCTTTGACATGAATTTATAATCCCTGTTGTTATTCAATTGCTAGTTTTTCTTATTTTGAACAGTTCTTCGTTTAAAGGGGAATGCTATTTCAAAATAGTGTTTTAGGGTACTTGGTGTATTCTTTGAATACACGGTACCTGAGATATAATTTTTATTGCTCCTTGCATGTTCATTTCTTCCTTCCTCTTTGTCAAACACCAACAGTGATCTTCTGTTTTCTCCTTGATGGGCAAATCTCTTATGTCTTCATAAGTCTGTTCTAGATATATAACTTCTGTGACCCACCTAGCGTCATCTTGCAGCGAATCTCTGAAGCTCCTCAATTCTTCCTGGTGCTAGAGGACTTACTTATCCATTTGGCCACCAGATCCTGTTACCATCGCCAGCTATTTTCTCCTTGAGCAAGAGGACTACGTCTACTTCTTTACTCACCATGCTGCGCTAGTATCATCTGTTATCAACTCTTTGAAGACCAGCTCAGCAAGAGAAGATCATTTTTTTGTTGTAACATTGGCAATGTTTATATGTTCTCCTTTTGTCTCCTACCCCCCACTCTTTTCCCCTTCCTTGGACCCTCCGTGCTCCGTTGAGCAGGTCTCACTTCTCAGTCGGCAGTTGACTCGATCCGTTAAGGCTCCTCTCGAGCTAGTCTCCTCAAACCAAGAGGCACACTCTCTTCTACGCCATGTTGGCAAAGTAGTTGTCATCAAAGGAAACTTCGCCTTCAACATGAAATCAAGATAAGTACCATCTTAAAGTTTTAACCTCATCTTCATGGTTTTAACTTCCACGTGCTTTTAATGATACTTTTATAGACAGTGTGAAATTATTTACTTTGGGGCAAAAATCATTCTTCGTGGGATTTGCCATGTTGAGCTTTTGCTTGTATAAGCCAACTTTACTAAAAAGAGCTTTCTTAAGCTATTCAAATGAGAAATCCTCTCACTACGTGGGATATTACCTAATACCCGCTGTCTATAATTCATCAAGCTAGTTCCTCCGTTGGATTTTCTCAACCCCATTTTTCTACTAAGGTCGTTCTGGAACCTTCGAGATCTTGCACTCTATCTGCGAGTCTTGCCGTCAGGTATTTTTCACTCACTTGTGACAATAATATTTAAAATGAGGAATCTTCCTTACAAATTGTTGCAATAGCTAACTTTCTTCCACCGCTGGAACCACTGGAATGTTTTATGGTACATTTAATTGTAAATCACAACTTTTTCAAGAAATAGACTCTCACCTATATAGTGCAATCAGTTATTTCCACAGTTGCAATAACTTTCTTTCTCATAAACTTTAGTGTTTCTATAGTGAACTTTGCATCCATCTTTATAGACTACAGTGATAACCAGTGCTTGCTCCACGTTTCTACCGCGTCGCGATCGTCCGTTTACATTAAATACGGCCATGAACATTGATCCTATATCCCAATGATCTTTCCTCAACCTTCTACTAACCACCAATATTAATAAAATTGTAACTTTCCTATAAGGTGTCACTCACGAAGTGCCCTTACAACTTTGCTAGTTTAACATTAATTAAATTCTGCATAATTGCTTGTGTGATACAAGTTTCAAATTCACATTGTTCCTTTCCTATAATCAGGGAAAACAATTCTTTAAACTCTTGAGCGAGTCATGTTCAGGTTTCACGAAATGGAAACTGTCCCATTTGGCTAGTGATTCCTACTCAAACTTGGGAAGTCTAGAACCTTCCTTTTAACTCTCTTCAGGTTTCACAGTAAGTGACCTGCCCTTATTTGCATAATAACCAACATTAATTCTGTATAAATATAAGAAGTTGTAGGAACTTCTATCTTATTTTTCATGTTTTTATTATTGTTATTTTCGAAGTTGTCACTTTCTCTAGAACATTCTCTCAAGAATTTCTTAAGGTACACTCTTTGTACACCAATTCACGTTCAAACTTTAATTACTTCATTGTTTATTTGTTTAAATCTTATAAAGATTTTAGAAACATGTAAGGTTTGAAACCTTGCAAATTGTCAATTGCCTGGAGCAAACATTTAATGTTGAGAGGTCTGCGATCCCATTTGTTAAAAAGTTCAAATGAACTATGTTTGTCAAAATTATATTACATAATTGTTAATTTCCTCAAACTTCTTTGAATTGTTAAATAAATGAAGCGTTTCCTTTCGCTTTTTCATTTACGAATACAAAGTTTAGGCAAAATCCTGTCTTCCTTGACTCTCCTCACTCAATGACATTAAAATCATTAATAGGGCTTTCACCATTTGTTGCATTTGAGCAAGAACTCTTAATTTTCACCTCACTAAAGTTCTTTTTAGCTTTAATAGCTAATTCTAACTGGCCAGTAAGGCAAGTAAAGCTCGCTAAGCCAGCTACCTGCTTGTGGAGACCCTCTCCGAAAACTTATGGTCAGTTTTCTAAAAGATAAGTGTTTCTTTTTGTCTAAACTTTTAGCCGGCTCCTCGCTGAGTAAAAGCTTAGCCATTTTCCAATGCAACCATTGGTTCATTTACCAAGATTACTCCATAAGGCATAATCTTTTATCATTTTCCTTCTTAGAGACACTGGGTCGCCCTTACAGGAACTCCATAATTTTGGAAATTGGAAATACCAAACCTGAGTTAAATCATTGGCATTCTTCGAATTATTTTGTAAAACCGAATTTCTTTGAGAAGACATACAGTAAATTTGTTACTATCAGTCTTGCCAGACCATCACCCTTCCCTATAGTAGTTTCATACATGCTTGGGAGGAAATGCACTAAAGCCTCTCTCTGGCAAACTGCCCAAGTCTTAGCTGCGGTTCCCGTCAGCTTCGACCAAGCTCGCACCTACTTTAGCTATCAGAGAGTTAATTTGCAGTTGCAACCACCTTTAAGTGTGTTTAAAGTTAAACTTATTAATTTTGTGGAACTCTCCTCCTATTTTTCTATCCTTTTTCTCCAATTCAAAATCTACTTCCTTCTCTTAATCATCTTCCCTTGGTGGGTGGGTTATCCCTCAGCTAATAAACTACCCAAAATTTGGTCCCAGAAACCCGGGAGAGTCCATTTTCCATTTTTTCTTTTTAAAAAAGTGTCATTTGACAATACTTTGCATATTACTAATATCTGCGTTGAATTTTTCAGCTATAATTACATCATGCAAAGCCTGTGAACGGGAAAGAGGCCGCTCCTGTCTCCTTTGGTGTGTCCCGTTCTTTCTACTCATTCGCTGCTGCCAGCTTGACAGCATTTCCAAGGTTCCACAGTTTCGTGAGTTACATTTTCATCTATTTTCTTTAATATGGCTCCTACTGATAAGGATAAGGATGAAAAACTTACTTCTAAACGAGCATCCTATAAAGGGCAAATTACCCGATTCAGAAGGTACATAAAAGAATTAGATCCCTCAGAAGCGCAATTAGATTTGTTGAAACATCGTGTAAAGGATTTTGAACGTTCTTATGAAAACTACTGTAACATTCAAACTGAAATAGAAACTTGCATGCTCAATCAAACAGAAGATCGTGTCGAAGTAGAAAACCTATATTACGAAGGCATAGGTTCTGCTTTCAAAATAATACGCCAACTCGAAGAGGAGCAGAAAAAGGACGCTTCTGTTCTTGGTTCCCTTCACGAACCACAAACTTCTTTCCGTGAGGGCACTCACAAGCCCAAACCAACTTTACCGAAAATTGATTTACCCCATTTTTCTGGAGATGAATCTGCTTGGGATTCTTTCTATGAATTATTTTGCTCCCTTGTTCATGACAATGAAGACATTCAAGTTATTTACAAGTTTCATTATTTGAGATCTATCCTCCGAGGTCAAGCTTTGCAGTTGGTCGAAGCACATCCCCTACGTGCCGAAAATTACCCCATTGCCTTTAACTTATTAAAGGAAAGATATGGAAATTTACGTTTACGTATTCAACGCCATATGAAGGCTCTATTTAACCTACCTGCGTCACAGCACAATGACGTCACTAGTTTGCGTACTCTAGTTGACACTACACAACTCCACGTTAAAGCTTTGTCCCAATTAGATCAACCGACTGAACATTGGGATACTTTCCTAATACATTTAGTAGTCTCTAAAGTTGATGCTGCTACCCTCAAAGCTTGGGAAATTGAACTTTCTAAAGAAGACGACTACTCTTACGAGCATTTAGTCACTTTCATAAATGCCAGATGCCAACTTTTAACTGCTCTAGCTAATCAAAGTGAACCCTCTTCTCCCAGTTCTAAATTTGAATTAATGTCTATCAAACCTAAAAGCGAACGCTTAGGATCTAATACTCAAAAACCCGGGTCCAGCTCATCTAAATTTAAATCAAACTCCACAGGTTACCCAACTAGGTCTAGTGAACGTCTATTGTTTTAAACACGCAAAGCGAACCTCGCAAAAGTTTAAACGAACCTGTAAAGTGCATACTTTGTAAAGATCCCCATGCCCTATACCTCTGCAAATCCTTTAAAGAAATGTCAGTCGACGACAGACGAAAATTAGTCTCTCAAAACAAACATTGTTTCAACTGCCTAGCGCCTACGCATTCTGCTTCTAATTGCAAGTCCACAAGACTTTGCTACCATTGTGAAAAGGCTCATCATACTTTGCTACATCGTCATGATCAGGCAAGGTCATCGACAGCATCTACTTCTCCGAAAAATGATAGTGCTAACAGTTCTAATGCTTCATCGTATATTCAAAATGCCAAGTCCATACGCAGTGCCCAAATATTGTTGTCTACTGTTCAAATTGAAGTTCAGGATAACTTTGGCAACTGGGTCCGTGCACGCGGTCTTCTAGACTCAGCGGCAACTCATGATTTTGTGTCTAATTCCTTGATTAGAAAACTAGGTCTACCTGTAAACCCCACTTCTATCAACGTGTCAGGCATCAACAGCTCAAAATCGCAAGCTTTACAATTCTCAAAGCTAACTATAAGAGATACTTGTCATAGAAACAACTTTCTTAAACTTAATTGTCTAATTCTCAATAGCATTGGAGAAGACACTCCAAGTCACTCTGTGGATATTTCAGGGTTAAACATTCCTTCGCATTTAAGGCTAGCCGATCCTTTTTTCAATATGCAAAACCCTATTGACATACTCTTTAGTGCCAATGTTTTCTGGAATTGCCTACGTAAACAGGTTCGTAAGTTATCCTCAAACGTGGTCGCCAGAGACACTAATTTTGGATGGATCGTCACCGGTCAACTTCCCCATTATTCTCCTCAACCCGCATCGCAATGTTACTTCTCCAATACTGACCTAGAACAGTTCTGGAGGCTTGAAAATGTTGATTCTCCTAATGTACCCTCTTCAGAAAATGAATTCTGTGAGCAACTTTTTTTGAACACCACCACTCGTTCTTCTGATGGCCGGTTCGTCGTTCAAATGCCTAGATTACATAATCCTCCTAAACTTATCAACTCTCAGCCTAAAGCTCGAAAAGCTCTCTTCGCTATCGAGAGCAAATTCAAGAAGGAACCTCTTGTTAAACAACAGTGCACTGATTTCATGGATGAGTATGAAAGCTTAGATCATATGGAAGTTGTTAACAAATCTGATGATGAATTACACCCCCCAATTGAAACGGTTTATTTAAATCATCATCCCGTGTGGAAAAACCCTCTTGTAAAAGATAAAATTCGAGTTGTTTTCAATGGTTCATCACCCGACGTTAATGGCAACAGCCTTAATGACACTCTTTATTCTGGTCCTGCTATTCAATCAGATCTATCTGCTATACTCTTAAACTTTCGATTATTTCCCATAGCTGTCATAGCCGACATAAAACAGATGTACCGTCAAGTGTTAATTCAACCAGAACAACGAGATCTTCAAAGAATCTTGTGGCGTGATGAAATCAGTAAGCCCATTAAGGTATTTCGCTTGAAAACGGTTACTTATGGCTTAAAACCCTCTGCTTTCCTTGCTATCCGATCCCTACACTTGCTAGCCTCACAAGATGGTCATTTATTTAACCCCAAAGCCTCTGAAGCACTAACAACATCATTTTATGTTGACGATTACTTGCAGTCCTTCCCCTCTTTAGAGGAAGCTTCTTTTGTGTCTTTAGAACTTCAGGCATTGTTAAGGAATGGAGGTTTCCCACTCCATAAGTGGAACTCCAACTCCCCTGAGTTTCTCGCTCAGTTTCCCATCGAAGACGTAGATCCTTCTTCTGTCGAAATTTGTGGAAACTCCGAATCTATAAAAACTCTAGGAGTTCACTGGTGCACTAGCACTGACACTCTTATCTATAAAGTTTCGCTCGCAGAAGAGCTTCCTAATACAAAAAGACAAATTCTCTCTGAAATTGCAAAAATTTTTGATCCACTTCAATTCCTTGCCCCAGTCATCGTCATAGCCAAACTCTTCATGCAAGAGCTGTGGTCGCTTAAGTGTGAATGGGATTATACTGTCCCTCTTTCTTTTCTTAATCGCTGGCTCTCGTTTCGCAGTAATTTGTTGGATCTTTCCCTCATTGAAATTCCCAGGAATTTAATTAGCTCTCATTCTAATACACCCTTTTTCCTTCATGTGTTCGCGGATAGTTCCGAAAAAGCTTATGGTTGCTGCGCATATTTAGTTTATCACGGTTCATTCTATGGATCTTCAGTTTCCAACCTTGTTTGTGCCAAATCGAAAGTCGCTCCTCAAAAAGCTATTACCTTGCCTAGGCTTGAATTGTGCGCTGCACTCATGGCTGCCGAACTTGTTAAGAAGTTACGGGAAGTATTAAAAGTCGAATTCTCGCAAATCTGTCTCTGGAGCGATTCCATGATCACTCTTTCGTGGATCGCCAAGAGCCCCTCTCATTGGCAAACTTTTGTTGCAAACAGAGTTTCCAAAATTCAAACTCTTTCTTCTGGATGTCAATGGAGGCATGTGCCCGGTGCTGATAATCCAGCCGATATTATCTCTCGTGGTTGTTTACCCTCTCAATTGGCAGCTTCCCCATTATACTGGCATGGGCCTTCGTGGCTAATCGAAGAATCTTCTTCATGGCCTTCTAAACCCCCAGCTACAAACTCCAACTTGCCTGACGCTAAAGTACCTCTATCCATTGCTTCGTGTCTTGTTTCCAACGCTTCTCATCCCTTGTTGTTCCGCTACTCTTCCTTTCATAAATTACTACGAATTGTCGCCTATCTCCTTAGATGGAAATATCTTGTGGTTGACCAACCTCTTCTCCCTAAACCACATCTTACCAATCATGAACTGATTCTCGCTACCATTAAGGTTTTACAACTGACACAGCAAGAAGCCTTTTCTTCTGAATTGTCTTTACTTTCTTCTAAAAGGGATCTTCCCAAATCCAGTCGTCTTCGTGCTTTGGCCCCGTTCCTTGATGACCATGGGTTACTCAGGGTAGGTGGAAGACTTTCGCAATCTTTGCTCTCTGAGGACAAAAAGCATCCCGTTATTTTGCCTTCCAAACATCACGTAACTTCCTTAATTATACGTGACTTTCATTACCGTAATCTTCATGTTGGTACACGCACTCTGCTTTGCCTCTTAAGGGAAAAGTACTGGATTATAAATGGAATTCATGAAGTTTCTTCTGTAATTCACAAGTGCATTCCTTGTTTCAAAGCGAAACCTAAAATCAAAACTCAATTAATGAGCGATCTGCCTTCTTTTCGCTCTTCTCCTATACGCCCATTTGCTTTTAACTGGTGTGGACTATATGGGCCCGTTCCAATATCAACGAAATTCTCCTGAAGCTAAACGCAAATTGTTTGGTAAGCTTTATGTTTCTCTCTTTGTTTGCATGGTTACCGGTGCAATCCACTTGGAACTAGTAACGAATGCTTCTACTTCTTATTTTTTATCAGCTGTCTCTCGTTTCACTGCTAGGCGTGGTGTTCCTTCTGAGATGTTCTCTGACAACGCTTCCACTTTTCAGGGCGCAGCTTCCCTGTGGAAGAAAGCTCTCACTTCCTCTCCTGCCATGGAACAAATTTCTAATTTTTCTTATTCAAAAGGTTTCAAATGGCGCTTTATACCTCCTTACGCTCCTCATCACGGTGGTAGGTGGGAATCTTGCGTAAAGCTCACTAAACGTCATTTAAGAAAAGTCTTAGGTAATCGAATTCTGACTTATGAAGAATTCAATTCACTGTCTGTTCTGATTGAAGGTGTTGTTAATTCTCGCCCTTTAACTCCGCTTTCCAATGACCCTGATGACCTACTTCCACTCACCCCTGGTCACTTCCTTATCGGCACTTCTCTTTCTTCCCCTCCTCCTCTTCCCAATTCTTACAGGGATTCTAATCTACCTATCGCATGGCGTTAACTTGAAGCCCTCCGTAATTCTTTTTGGAAGAGATGGAACTTGGAATATTTAACTTCCTTGCAACGGAGGCAGAAGTGGTTTCTTTCCAGTCCCGACATTAAAGTGGGGGACTTGGTCTTGGTTAGGGATGTTTCTCCCCCTCTAGTCTGGATTTACGGTAGAGTGACCGAGTGTTATCCTGGAAGAGATGGGAGAGTCAGGGTGGTCAGAGTCTTGACCACTAACGGTTCGATTACAAGACCCCTGTCTTTGATCGCTCCTCTTCCATTAAATGTGTAACTGCTTATTTGCTCTCTGTTGGTGTTTCGCCCCCCCCCCCCAGTATGGTGTATTCTTTGAATACACGGTACCTGAGATATAATTTTTATTGCTCCTTGCATGTTCATTTCTTCCTTCCTCTTTGTCAAACACCAACAGTGATCTTCTGTTTTCTCCTTGATGGGCAAATCTCTTATGTCTTCATAAGTCTGTTCTAGATATATAACTTCTGTGACCCACCTAGCGTCATCTTGCAGCGAATCTCTGAAGCTCCTCAATTCTTCCTGGTGCTAGAGGACTTACTTATCCATTTGGCCACCAGATCCTGTTACCATCGCCAGCTATTTTCTCCTTGAGCAAGAGGACTACGTCTACTTCTTTACTCACCATGCTGCGCTAGTATCATCTGTTATCAACTCTTTGAAGACCAGCTCAGCAAGAGAAGATCATTTTTTGTTGTAACATTGGCAATGTTTATATGTTCTCCTTTTGTCTCCTACCCCCCACTCTTTTCCCCTTCCTTGGACCCTCCGTGCTCCGTTGAGCAGGTCTCACTTCTCAGTCGGCAGTTGACTCGATCCGTTAAGGCTCCTCTCGAGCTAGTCTCCTCTAACCAAGAGGCACACTCTCTTCTACGCCATGTTGGCAAAGTAGTTGTCATCAAAGGAAACTTCGCCTTCAACATGAAATCAAGATAAGTACCATCTTAAAGTTTTAACCTCATCTTCATGGTTTTAACTTCCACGTGCTTTTAATGATACTTTTATAGACAGTGTGAAATTATTTACTTTGGGGCAAAAATCATTCTTCGTGGGATTTGCCATGTTGAGCTTTTGCTTGTATAAGCCAACTTTACTAAAAAAGAGCTTTCTTAAGCTATTCAAATGAGAAATCCTCTCACTACGTGGGATATTACCTAATACCAGCTGTCTATAATTCATCAAGCTAGTTCCTCCGTTGGATTTTCTCAACCCCATTTTTCTACTAAGGTCGTTCTGGAACCTTCGAGATCTTGTACTCTATCTGCGAGTCTTGCCGTCAGGTATTTTTCACTCACTTGTGACAATAATATTTAAAATGAGGAATCTTCCTTACAAATTGTTGCAATAGCTAACTTTCTTCCACCGCTGGAACCACTGGAATGTTTTATGGTACATTTAATTGTAAATCACAACTTTTTCAAGAAATAGACTCTCACCTATATAGTGCAATCAGTTATTTCCACAATTGCAATAACTTTCTTTCTCATAAACTTTAGTGTTTCTATAGTGAACTTTGCATCCATCTTTATAGACTACAGTGATAACCAGTGCTTGCTCCACGTTTCTACCGCGTCGCGATCGTCCGTTTACATTAAATACGGCCATGAACATTGATCCTATATCCCAATGATCTTTCCTCAACCTTCTACTAACCACCAATATTAATAAAATTGTAACTTTCCTATAAGGTGTCACTCACGAAGTGCCCTTACAACTTTGCTAGTTTAACATTAATTAAATTCTGCATAATTGCTTGTGTGATACAAGTTTCAAATTCACATTGTTCCTTTCCTATAATCAGGGAAAACAATTCTTTAAACTCTTGAGCGAGTCATGTTCAGGTTTCACGAAATGGAAACTGTCCCATTTGGCTAGTGATTCCTACTCAAACTTGGGAAGTCTAGAACCTTCCTTTTAACTCTCTTCAGGTTTCACAGTAAGTGACCTGCCCTTATTTGCATAATAACCAACATTAATTCTGTATAAATATAAGAAGTTGTAGGAACTTCTATCTTATTTTTCATGTTTTTATTATTGTTATTTTCGAAGTTGTCACTTTCTCTAGAAACGTTCTCTCAAGAATTTCTTAAGGTACACTCTTTGTACACCAATTCACGTTCAAACTTTAATTACTTCATTGTTTATTTGTTTAAATCTTATAAAGATTTTAGAAACATGTAAGGTTTGAAACCTTGTAAATTGTCAATTGCCTGGAGCAAACATTTAATGTTGAGAGGTCTGCGATCCCATTTGTTAAAAAGTTCAAATGAACTATGTTTGTCAAAATTATATTACATAATTGTTAATTTCCTCAAACTTCTTTGAATTGTTAAATAAATGAAGCGTTTCCTTTCGCTTTTTCATTTACGAATACAAAGTTTAGGCAAAATCCTGTCTTCCTTGACTCTCCTCACTCAATGACATTAAAATCATTAATAGGGCTTTCACCATTTGTTGCATTTGAGCAAGAACTCTTAATTTTCACCTCACTAAAGTTCTTTTTAGCTTTAATAGCTAATTCTAATTGGCCAGTAAGGCAAGTAAAGCTCGCTAAGCCAGCTACCTGCTTGTGGAGACCCTCTCCGAAAACTTATGGTCAGTTTTCTAAAAGATAAGTGTTTCTTTTTGTCTAAACTTTTAGCCGGCTCCTCGCTGAGTAAAAGCTTAGCCATTTTCCAATGCAACCATTGGTTCATTTACCAAGATTACTCCATAAGGCATAATCTTTTATCATTTTCCTTCTTAGAGACACTGGGTCGCCCTTACAGGAACTCCATAATTTTGGAAATTGGAAATACCAAACCTGAGTTAAATCATTGGCATTCTTCGAATTATTTTGTAAAACCGAATTTCTTTGAGAAGACATACAGTAAATTTGTTACTATCAGTCTTGCCAGACCATCACCCTTCCCTATAGTAGTTTCATACATGCTTGGGAGGAAATACACTAAAGCCTCTCTCTGGCAAACTGCCCAAGTCTTAGCTGCGGTTCCCGTCAGCTTCGACCAAGCTCGCACCTACTTTAGCTATCAGAGAGTTAATTTGCAGTTGCAACCACCTTTAAGTGTGTTTAAAGTTAAACTTATTAATTTTGTGGAACTCTCCTCCTATTTTTCTATCCTTTTTCTCCAATTCAAAATCTACTTCCTTCTCTTAATCATCTTCCCTTGGTGGGTGGGTTATTCCTCAGCTAATAAACTACCCAGTACTGTTAAATGCATTAAATTTATCATTTAAATTTTCTAGTTCATAAATTTCTGACCATGTTTCCTTATTTAATAAGTCATTGAAATATGTAACATTTGATTCAGTGTATGAACTGCACTTTGATTTTACTCCATTATCATTATTATTGATTGTTTCGGATACTTCAAAACTCAGTATTTGTCCATGGTGGTCACTAAAACCCGGACAATGGACTTCTATTGAATGGTGATATTTATCTGTATTTATAAAAATTTGATCAGGAGTGGTTTTACTAAATTTTGTTATTCTTGTTGGGGTATTTACTGTAGGTTTCAGTCTATAGGGAATTAGTAACTCTGTTAATAATTCACAATTTCTATCAAATTTTAAGAAATCCACATTTACATCCCCACAAATTATTATATCGAAATTTACTTTGCTCATGTTATTGAGTAACAATTCTAATTTATCTATAAATAAATGAAACTTTCCTGACGGAGAACGGTATACGCATAAAATTATTAACTTAAACTGCTGTATTTTTACGGCAGAGAATTCAAAATCCTGTTCCATAATTAGATAATCATAAGCTGTTATCTGTTCATGATCTAAATTATTTCTTAAGAAGATGCAAGTACCACCATGGCTAATATTAGATCTAGAGTATTTACTACCTTGTATAAACCCTGGGAATTGAATTAATTCGAGTTGTTCCTCTTTCAGCCAATGTTCTGAAATACATAGTGCTGAGATGTCTTTAAGTTCATTTTTAAGCATTAGATTTATGTAATCAATTTTATTATAAAGAGACTGGACATTCTGGTGGTAAATTTTAAATTTGTTACTTTTGCAAGCTTGTGTTGGTGATTTATTTACATTATTATTATCATAATTGTTATTATTATTGTTGCTAGACAAATCCGAAATACCATTGTTACACTCCGTTAAATTTGACTTCAAAAGATCTGATTGCCAAACCTCACGTTTGGCTTCTTCTACCAGTTTCCCTGCTTCCACTCTAATGATATTACTGTTGAATTATTCTTACAATTTGAATTTACAATTTTGCAGATTTCATCACTAAGATACTCTTTTCCTAATCTATTTAAGTGTAGGCCATGCCGAGTGTGGAACGACCTGTCTAATTTACTTACATCTACAATTTGGACATTTGGAAAACTATTACAAATTTTATGAATTTTTCCATTTGTAGCCTCTATTTCTACATTTACACATGATTTGGGAATTAAATCGTATCTCTGCGGAATATTTATAGCTGGAGTATCTAGAGCCCCAAGTGGAAATATGGAAATATTTCTAAGACAGTTTGATTTACTTCTGAATAAAGTAGCCAAAAATTATAGAAACATAATAGTAGTCGGTGATTTCAATATAGACTGGTTTGCACATGACAGGTCCCTCGAGACATTCAAAGACATTGCATTGTCATTTGGCCTTAATAATCTTGTCAAGGACCCAACTAGGGTAACTAAACATTCTGAAACATTAATCGATGACATTATTACTAACATGCCAGACGAATTAAGTAATTGCACTGTTGTGGAAAATTTTGTATCTGACCATCGTGGCCAGGAATTAAAAATTGCATTTCCTCATGAATCTCAATTAAATCAGTCTACATGGAAGTACACTCGAAATGTATCTAATGATAATGTAATGAAACTCACAGAAGAACTTGATAAAGTTGATTGGGGGGGGAGTGAGGAATATTAGGGATGTAAATGCTGCCTGGAAAAAATTCTTTTCTATTTTTAAAGTGTGTCTTAATTTATCCTGCCCATTAGTTAAAAGAATAAATAGGAATCACCAGAGCACTAAAACAACAAAACTGTCTGATCTGTGCCATAGGAAAAAATCAAAACATGATTGATGCTTTCGATAGCTACAAGCAAACAGGATTGAAGCTTTTATAAAGATAACTATAAAAGAAATAGTAGAATATTATGAAGAAATAAAAAATACAGCACAAGAATATGGAAATAGAATTACAAATTCTAACAACTTTGCCAAAGAAGTATGGCAAAATAGCTAAAGATAGTTCAGGTCTTAATAAAAGCAACACATGGCGAAATATTTCGCTAAATATCAATAACAATGATGTCAATGCACCTTTACAAGTAGTAACAGCATTCAATTATTATTTCATTCAGCCACCCGTTAGGAACAGTGTGAATGTAAACAGTAATAGAGCAAAATGTAATGATCATAATGTTGTAGGAAATAAATGTGGTATTAGCAGTATAAAGCAAATCACATGTAATAAGACAATCTTCCTGAAACCAACTACCAAAAATGAAATAAGTACTGCGCCCGAATTCCTCTAGGCCACAGTCCCAAATCCGCGCAGATGGTAAAAGGATCGTAGGAAATTCAACACCCGGCTAAGAGTTGAACAACTCCTACCGGACTAATGACTAGGGAGCCCTAGGAACACATATATACATCTCTAACTATAATACTAACTAGTTGCATACAGGACAAGAAAAATAAAAGCTAAAAGATAGAGCACTAACGAGCAACTCGGCTCTCGGGCGTTAAGATAAATTGTCGATCGGCTGTCTGCATCTAGCTAGCGGTATCGTTCTAGTGTAATTAAGCATTGAATCAAGAATCAGTTCTAGAAAACTTAGCAAGAATAAAAAATACGCTTGCCATTTATTAACAAAAATATCAACACGACATAACAACTTATGTCCCATCACCAATAATAAAATAAAATAAAATCACCTTTTAAAATGAAATCTCTACGCCTCATTTCGGCTTGATGCGTGTAACAAGTGTCTCCCTTGCATCCTTTCACAAATGACAAATATATCTTGTTCCAAGGTATTTTAAAATACACATTATTTAAAAATCAGGACACTTATATCTGTCCTATCTGTTCACTGAAAATTGTGCTTTAACGTTCCAAAATAACAGACATATTCCCTATGTAATACATCCGTTAAAGTTCTCTAAATATAATATCAAGCTTTCAAAAACTATAGGAAATGGTTAATAATAATTATAAAATATTTACATTTATTTACTAGATCGCGACCCGCACGATTTCATAGTATCTTTCTCCAATTTATTAGAGTTCATTTCACAACTTCCCTCCGAATCTCACCATCTTTCTTCTTCTATAAATTCTCTCTCCGTATTTCACACACTAAAAACTGGTTATTATAGGTATTTATGCGTCAATTCCATGTGAATCATGGACACAAACAATTAAGTTAATATCTCAGCACTAAAGTTTACAATTCCGGTATCCAATAAATTAATAATTATACAAACTTGCAACGCATGACTATTCAGATAAGCTCTCCAACCAAATATCGAGTGTGTGTGGCATTGACCTTCAGTTCCCACACTCCCATCTTCATAAAATACAATATACGGCTTCTCTTAAACACCACAAAATATTACAAAACCTTACCACTCAACTTCTTCACCTCACGTTTCATAACATCGCGTCTCTGTTACGCCTTCATTAATACAATTGCATCTCATTAATATTTCCTCCTTTTAGCACATTCACAAACCTTCTACGGTTCCATATCAGCTACTTTCATCAAAGTATAATATTCAGTTTTCCGACTAGGAATTACAAATGCAATAACTTTCACGAATACACTACTCCTCCTTCTACAAAATCCTCTATCGATTAAACATTTCCGTGCTCTGTTTAAAACCTTTCCACTTAGATTCTCTATAATATATCGCACAAACTCTCCACAATTCTCACTACCATAACTCATCTCATTTCTTCCTTCTCTGCATCAAATACTTCCTTGTTACAATTTCTCGCTTAACTCTAAATTTTAAGTCTGCTTGCGTCTGTTATGAAAATAACAATTACCTTTCCTCACGTTTCTGTTAACAATAAATGCTAATATCCTTCCTTCCATTTCACATTTTAATTTATAATAGATATACATTCATAACATTCCATAATAGCGTTTCTTATTTAGTTATGCCTTCAATTATCGCATACTGTTCTTCTCCGTACAACAAAACTTCTGGGTTTTAAAATGTCTTTCGCTTCCCTTCATACTGGAGTTCTTTCAATGCCAATATTGAATACTCCTATTTACAACTTCGTTTTATACATAGTATTTCGTTTCTGAGATGAATAAGCTCTTTATCATAGGATTCTCATGTCCTTCCTTTCTCTGACATTACATTATTTTACATTTTACGTTCGTCAAACACATGACTGTTCTCTTTCTCTGATACATTATTTACTTATCACAAATTTACGCTTCTCCTCTCAAGTTCCAATATATACATATGATCGTTCTCTGATGTTACAACAAATCTACGGAATATACGTAAGCAATCGCAACAAAACTAACTGTAAGTAAATTTAAACGCTCTAAAATGACAATGAAAAATATTAACGATGTCTAAGATCATCGATCAAGCCTTCAAAATAAACCGAGTAACGTATGAAACTAACTATAGAAATTACTAAAATCTCTCAAGACAATACAATAACATAGGTTATAAATGCAAATATGTTGGTCAAAATTCTGAAATAACGTGTACAAGAACTAACTACTGATGTGTGTAAAATTGCACTTGTCTACCTTCATTCTGAGATCGCTGGTGACAGACCTGATGACGTTTCTGTCCATGGAATCTCTCCCACGTGCTTCTCTGGAATGCGGCACGCTCCCTGCGGACTGGTTTCATTATGTAATCTCTGCGACGTCTGGCCTCTGGTGCAGGTGAATGCCCTGGGATGATGTAACCCAACCGGTTCTCAGCTGGAAACTCGACTGCTGGCCGGCTTCCTTCGTCCTCCGCGATGGCACGTCCCCTTCGCAGCGCTCGGTGCTTGGCGCTCTCCAGCTTCAGATTCTCCGCGTTCTCCATCTCGAATGCCGCTCGTCTCCTCCGTAGATCTCGATGTTCATTGAAGTTGGTAGCTTGCAGTGTTCTTTCCAACACAATAAATCACCTCCATAGTGTGGATTTCTCTTCTAGTCGCTTGTAGCGTTATGTGAGCGAAAACTGCGATGTTCATGCAGCTCGCTGCTCATATTTCTATGCTATCTGGTCATTTCTGGATCTCGCTAGTTAGCATAGCTCTACATTCCCAACATAATGAAGTTAAAACATTCTCCTCACTGCCAATTGATGTGAAGTCGTAGTCTCTCCCCTACGACCTAATTCCTTATAGATTCTTGTGTAGATTGATGAACTTCTTATTATATAAAGTCTCACTTTTTCTGACTTCCTTCCTGTGTAATTGCGTGTTCGATGTTTCAGGTTGTAACTTTCAAATATTATATCACGACGTATATTTCTTCTTTAAATGCGGTAACACTTCTTCTTAATACTGTTGATTAATAATGCTTATTTCTCATCTCAATGACTTGTTGCTTCACCTTGAAGTCTCAGGTTCACAAAGACCTTTGTCTATTATTTCTCGAAGAGTGAAAATTGTAACGTCTTGCCTCCTCGACTGTCCAGAAAGAAAGAGCCTCGTCTCCCAGCGTCTGCTAGCCTCGTCGATCAGATTTCCCTCGCAAATCTGGTCAACTAGCCTCCAACCGCTATGAAAATTAACTGATTCATACATAACTTCTTTCTCAGCCATTTAATTTAATATCCGTTTTGCCAATTAAATTTATTTTCCTCTGCTGGTGAATTCAATATGTAACACTCTCATAAAATATTAAAATAATGATTTTAATATTTATTCCTTCCTCAGTTTTCAAACTATTTTCTGATTGGTCAATAGCAAGTTCTGGCGCACTCCCGACAAACGTTTGCTCCCCCTCTCTAGATCGTGGCACGTGTCTGTCCACCAGCCGACCTTGCTAGCTCTCCCTCGGCTCAAAACAGGTTTCGCGCTACTAACATCGACGAAAGTGTAGATTTCCAAGACACTTCAAATATCATTTATGCTTGGTTAAAAATTACCAGATCATACGATTTTCATTATTTTTCGAAATAAAAATATTTCTCTAAGCGAAAATATTTCTAAATGCTCATTTAATCATAATCTTCCATCCAGACTGTAAATTTTATCCATAATTCCAAATTTTAAAAATGCCATTCTTCTGAGGTGGTCCTTAGTTCTTACCTCGTCCTGTCTTCTTCTCTCTCAACTAGACATGATTCCGAGCGCAGTACGATAGTCAGAAAATTAAAAAATAAGCATAGTTATGGTTGGGATGAACTTTCACCCTGGTTGTTGAAACAGTGCTATGGTCCAATCCTAGACATTCTTACAGAACTGATAAATATGTGTCTCCTAAAGGGCATCTTCCCAGATATACTAAAGCTATCCGTTGTTAAACCAATTATTAAAAAGGGTGACAGACATCAACTAGGTAACTACAGACCGATCACCCTTATCTCTACATTTTGTAAAATTTTAGAGTATGTGATTTACCATAGAATAATTGAGTATATTGATAAGAATGAGTTAATAAATAAGAATGAGTTTGGTTTCAGGAAGGGCTTATCAACTATGAATGCCATTCGAGGATTTTATGAAACTCTGCTTTGTTTTTGTCCTTTCCTTTAATGTTAGCCCTTCTCTTGATAATAATAAATGTACTGTTGGGGTTTTCGTAGATTTGACAAAGGCATTTGATACAGAAGATCATCAATTATTATTGGATAAGGTAGAGGCTTAGGGTATAAGGGGAATAGCATTGGAACTGTTAAAATCATATTTGATTAATAGATGGCAATTTACAGAAATTCCTTTTAAGAATGGTGAAAATATATCCAAGTTCCAATCCACTCCTGGTTTAGTTAAAAAAGGTGTACCTCAAGGTTCAATCCTTGGTCCCCTCCTTTTTATTCTCTATGTAAATGATGTACCACAGTCAAAAAATAGTTTGATTGTTTCGTATGCAGACGATACCTCAATTTTGAACTGGAACTGTAATAAAACAATTACTCTTCAAGAAACTCAAAATAGTATTGATCTTGTCACTCAACATTTTAATGAGATAATGTTAAGTGTAAACCCTTCAAAATCCAACTGTGTAATATTTAACAAGCATAAGGGAAGTAATTTAGAAGTAGATCGAAATATTTACTGTGGATGTGATGATATTCAACAGGTAGCCTCAGCAAAATTTTTGGGTAATACAATAGGTCATAAATTATCATGGGAAGAGCATATAAATGAAATCTGTAAAAAAATTAACAAAATCTCCTTCGTTTTAAAGATAATTTCAATATACTTAAGCAGCGAATGTCAATTAACAGTCTACTATGGATTAATACATTCACAGATATCATACGGTATTGAGATATGGGGTTGGGCAGCATTTTTTAAATTATTATTATTTTATTATTATTTATTAAATCGTTACAAATACACACATTTTACAAATTTCATAATATCTGTACACATTTTATGAAATTCCTTACACTTCCTACTCATTGTTTAACCTGTAAATTTACAATTATTAAATTATATTGTTACAATATGATAAAGACAGGTCGAAATAGGATATCAAATTCATACAGAGCAGGAAGAGATATGACATATGCCACTAAAAGGTGCATCCTTGCGTGTGGCATGCATATCGTTGATTACTATTTCTAAAAATTGTATAATGGCTTAACCGAATAACACGTTCTATGTAAATGATGTATACACTAAAAAATAATGAATAAGAAGGAAAATTGAATTTGTGTTTTATAAACTTGTAGGCTCAACTAATTATATTTTCAATTTTAATTTTGTTTTCTCTGAGAAAATGTTTTATATGCATCTTCAGGTTTGCATGATTTCCCTTTAAATTCTTTTAATTTAATTGGGAGAATCTTACATAATTTTGGTGAGAAATACAGAAAGTTACGTTCGGCTATACCTAACTTAGGTTGATATAAAATAGAGTGATTCTCTGTAATACTTCTTGTTTCATACCCGTGGCTAACAACTTGAATTCTATTTCTATCTTTAAAAATGTATTTATATATTTCAAAAGCATACAATTGTATAATGTTGAAGACCCTTGTCTCAGCATACAGTCTCATAGTCGGATATAATCTATCTTTCTTCAACATTATTCGCAGTATGAGATTCTGCACTATCTGAACACTTTTAGTACATTTTCATAGGCGCCTCCCCAGGCAAGAATACCATATGTAAGAACTGACTGGACTAGAGCATGGTAGATGTCTCTTACTAATTTGTAATTGACAATATGTTTTAAATTGTGAAATATATAGATTGTTCTTCTTATTTTACTTGTAAGGTGTTTGCATTGGCTTTTCCATTTCATGTCACTGTCTATAAATAATCCCAGATATTTAACTGTATCCACTTTAGCTATTTTAGAGCAGTCACAGTTCTGATTACAGTTCAAAGTGTGTATTTTTAGTTCATTGAAACCATCTTCAACTGCTTTTAAACTGAATCTTACGAACTTTGATTTATTTATATTTAAAAATAGTTCGTTACCATCTAACCATACCTTTAACATTTTCAATGCAGCAGTTGCAATTTGTTTTACATTTCCCCATGTTCTACCTTCAACACCAACTACCGTATCATCTGCGTATGATATGACATTAACATTTTCAATTCCATGTATAGATGATTCAATATCGTTGATAAAAATCAAAAATAATAATGGACCCAGCACTGTGCCTTGTGGTATTCCTCTTTTCACTCTTAAAGGTAGACTTGTAGTTCCATTTATTCTAACGTATTGAATCCTTTCAGTCAAATAGATTTCTATCAATTTCAGTGCTATGCCTCTGATGCCATATCTTTCCACCTTCTGAAGGAGAATATGGTGAGGTATGGTGTCAAAAGCCTTCTCTAAGTCGAGAAATATGCCCAAGGTCGGTTTCATACTGTTCATATTTTCATAAATTCGCCTAGTTAATTCCCCAATAGCATCAGTGGTGCTGACATTTTTTATAAAGCCAAATTGTCTAATTGATAGTAGATTGTGTTTCTTCAAAAACTGATAAATATGATTTTTTTATACTTTTTCAAATAATTTTGATATGATTGTCGTTAACGATATCGGTCGATAGTTCTTTAGTTCTGAAGGATTGCCTGCTTTATGAAGCGGTTTTACAATTGTAATTTTTAATTGCTTTGGGAAGTATCCAACTGAAAGTGACTCGTTTATTATAGGTAGTAAAGGACTCTTTAAAGAATTAAAATTCTGCTAAATAATTTGAGTTGAGATGTTATCTATTCCCATTGCTTTAGTGCCGCTTATTTCGTGTAGGTACTTATGTAAATCCGCTTCGGTAATCGGAATTTAAAAAAACAGGAATATGTGTTTCTGTTGATTTTCAAGGAAAAATCTGGATTGTTCTTAATATTTTTAGACATGTCAGTAGTTTTGTTAATAAAATAATCATTGAATGTATTAGCTATATAGAAATCATCATCGTAAACATGATTTTGAGATCTTATTTTTGTTATTTTTCTTTATGACTTGTTCTTTGTGTTGTTTCATTGACAATGCCCCATACTTTTCTTGGATTATTAGAATTGGAATTTATTAATTGTTTATAGTGGTCAGTTTTAGCTCTATTAAGCAATTCGTTTAATTTATTTCTATACCGCTTATATTTCTCCTTCATGGCATTGTTCTCTTTATTTGCTATATATTCCTGATACAACCTATCTCTGGTGTGAATGGACTTAATTAGCGCGTGCGTGATCCACTCATTTCTCTTTCGTTGCTTTGAATTTAGTTGTATTGAAGAATTTTTTATGCAATTTTGGATAGTTTGTATAAATTTATCTACTTTAGAATCCAAGTGGTTGTTCCCTAATACTGTGTCCCAATTAATATTGCTCAATTTATTTTTAAGCATCTCACTCTCTAACTTAAATCTATGTTCACGTACGTTACACTGAGCTGCTTCTAAGTCACGGCCATTTTCAAGATTTATACTAACTAATATAGGATAGTGATCTGTAATTCTGCTCTGTGATATAATGGGTAAGATGTTATCATTAGAAATACCGCTACGAATAAATGCGTGATCAATACAGGTTTTGCTCGTTGAAGTTTCTCTAGTGGTGCCATATATCAACAATCTAAAATTATGCTCATGCAGTAAGTTTAAATATTCATTAGAGTCGCACTCATCAAATAGATCTATGTTAGTGTCGCCTAGAATCAACTCTGTTTCTAGTGTACATTTTTGCTGGACATAATCATGGAGATTATTAATAAATAGTTGTTTATTGTATTTTGATGAACGGTATATGCCTGTCAATGCAATTCTATTGTTACCATAATTTATTTTGAGCCTAAGGAGTTTGAAATCATTGTAAGTCACAGTTTCTACCTCATGGTCAATAGAATTCTTCACCATAAAAACAACTCCATCACATTTATTAAAGCATCCTTCGTTATAGTATGTTTTATAGTTGGAATGCTTGCATATATTAAAGTTACCTAATTTCCAAGTTTCTGTGAGTATAACGACATCAAATATATGGTTATATGCTTCTAACTCGGCATCTAAATTTATATTATTTTTAGATAGACTTCTAATATTTGTGTGAAATATGCTTAAGTTATTTACCTTCTTAAATTTAAGTATTTGAGACACACATTGATCAATACCTCCACCTACTTCTGTATGAATTTGATATCTTACAAAGTCATCATTAAATGAAGTCATACACAGAAATATTTGACAGGAAGAGGATATTTACCAGTAGTCAGCTGTTGAGATCTGTTGGTAAGGTATACTAATTACTGTATTGGAAGTTTCCTCAGAAGTGAAAGGGCGAGGTAGCAGGTAGGGGTGATCGCTTTGGGGCAGTAACAGGGGAGCAGTAAGTGGGAGGGGAGGGGTTAGTGACCTTCGCGTGAGCCTGTGTTTCCAAATGACAAAGGAAGATGAAGTGCGTACCAACTTATACGTCGTAAAGTCTTTAGCAGCTGATGTTAACCTATAAGTTACTTGAAACTAAGTCGAAGGATTAGAATGAATCATGCAATAAATTAATGAATGAAGTGATATTAATAAAATATAATGCGTATTAAATTAGTGAGTTTAAATAAATTAAAAATTAAATTGAAAAAGAAATTAAAAATGTAATGTTTTTATTATAATGAGATGGACTCCAGGAATTAAAAAGTGTCAATTACTCATCTGGTTTCCTACTGGGCTGGTAACTCCTTCATTTTCGTCACTCGGACCTTTCTTCCGTCGGTGTTTCTTACAAAAATGACACCATCTTGACTCCAAACGTTCTTCAATTGAAATCGAGACACAGCAGTCTTCAGAACAGCAAGTCGATTCGCGGTGAGGTCTTCCCTTATAGTTGTCCTCGTTCCCTTGAGATGCCTTTTCTTCTTGAAGAACTCACTCCTAGCTCTATATGAGGTAAACCTCACTATAATTGGTCGCGGCATGTTTGATGACTTCATTCCCACTCGGTGGCTCCTATCAATGTCATTCTTGTTGACGTCTGCATTAATGTTCCTTGCAACTTGGAGCACAAGGTCGTCCGTGTCCTCTGCATCATTCTCACTAATGCAAAAATAGTCTGACATTGAGCCTACGTCCATTCTGTTCTATTTCGTCCAGTCTGTCATTCATAGTCTGGTTCAGTTCGTCAAGTTCACGCTTTCTTAATTCTAGTTTCCTCTCTAGATCGTGGCATAGTTCGTTATTGAACTTCACGGACTGCTCCAGCTCCTTTATCACACACTCCGTGATTTTGTCCACAATATTGCTGGCAATTAGGTTTATGAATTCCTTAGACTGAAGTGATTCCATAAGTACCTTCCTTACGGTCTCTTCAATTGAGTTGGCACTACTGGCACTGCTGGGCTGTTCCGCGCCTTGCTGCTTTTTCTTGCTCGAACCGCCCATAGCGAAAATTCAATTTTTAGGAGAAACTGTCGCACTTAAGATAATGTTTCTTTTTGCAAATTGTTCCCAGTCACTAATAAAAACTTTTAAAAATAGATTGCCACAATCACCTGTATTTAACACCTCCGATTATACAGTTATTCCTGGATAGAACGCACTCACGTGTCACTCGCACTGCGCCATTTCTCATATGGAGAATATGGAGAGAATATTTAAACTGCAGAAACGAGTAATACGATACTTTATTGGGTTAAAATCGAGAGAATCATGCAGAGTTGCATTTAAGAAGCATAATATTTTACCAATATTTTCATTGTATATTTTCAAAGTTATCTTGCTTGTAAGGGAAAATCAACATAAAGTTGTCACAATCAACAATGCCCACAGTCATGAAACGAGAGGGCAGAATGACTATTTTCAAAAGAGGGTAAATAAACAATATGCAGAAAAGGATCCTTTCAAAAAAGGAGCTATATACCACAACAAGCTTCCAAACCACTTAAAATCTTTGACTGGAACTGGCTTCAGAAAGTCTCTCAAGATATACCTAGCCCAGAACGTGTTGTATTCTTTAAGTGAATTTTAAAGAAACATGTAACTGTTTAATTATGAAAAAAAGTTGTAAATATGTAAATTTAACTGTGAGTATGTTGTGTGACGTATCAAATTCTGTGTGATGCAGGTTCTGGAAATAAAGAGTTTTGTATTGTATTGTATTTCTTATACCCGACAATGAAAATCAATTTTCCACGAGACCATGGTAGAAATGTTTTTCATTATTCTATAGTTTGAGTGTGTTTGACGGCATTTGTGAACAACAATTCTCCATATTTATTTCATGTATTTCCACTTCGATGTTTATTCAGCATTATTCTTCAAGATTGTGTAGAATGATAGTCATTTCATCACATATACTTGGAAAGTTTTCATGATTTAGTTTCTGAACTGAAGTCAGCTGTTTGAAAAAATTATTTTCCATTGGGAAAATCTTTAAGGATCTTATTATTCGACGATTTCGATTTTATTCAAGACTTCAGACATTTTGTCTTTGATATTTTTGGTAAATTCATTTTGTATAAATGAAGTTGTGGATTCTTGCTCTAAGAAGAATACATAGTTAGGAGAAGAAATCTACGTGTGATATAATATGAAATATCACATACTATTATAAACAATTCGTCGATCTATAAAGTTACATTCGTTATGATTACGACGTGAAGTTAAACATTTATGCACATTCTCTGTGCAGAATGATATAAATTCAGTTGATGACAAACCAATATTGAATTGAAGGAAGGCTTTGCTCATCAGTAAATGTAAATTATTTGAGACATATCTATTGAAAGACAATTTTATCCGACCTTTGGAAAGTTAGACAAAATCTTATCCGGTCGTGATCGATCCTTATTGAGCGATGAAATAACACGAGATGTTATTAAGGCACAAATGTAACACTACGTTATTTGTCAATGTAGTACTGCAACTGTGCATAGGAATGACCAGTGTGAAGAAACTTGTGTATTTTTATTAAAAGTCTAAGGACATTGTGTTTTATGTCCTAGTAACTTCGTTCAGTAATCCTTTAAATATCTATCAATATAATCGTTTGAGAACGACCAATGAAATGTAGAACAGATATTGCTGTTCATTTATAAGCTGTGAATTGTAACAACAATAAGATCAATGCTAGGAAGAAGTTATGCCAGTACAGTGGAACAATTGTTGAGAACAATTGGGTTTATATAATGTGAATTTAGTAGTAAAGATATACGGAGGTTTTTGTCGTATATAGTTGCTTGGAATACGAGGGGGGGTCCGTATTTGTTATGAAGTACTGTGGTTTTAAATAATAGATGCAATGTTGTATTATAGTAGAGTCAGGGTAGACTCCTTTATTTGTGATCATATCTACGACACGAGAGTCGTTTATAGGCAGAACGACGTTGGGAAAAGATATAATATCCCTGTTCTCTAAATCATTATTAAATTTTATTAAACTGGATATGTAATAACAATGAACTTATCTTAAATGATCGGTCATTTGTACACCGATAAAGACTATTAACCTGATATGTCATGAAAGTGGTATTAGCATCTGTAAATAAGAAGGATATAGTAGATGAAAACTATATGAAAGGAGCGTTAATAATTATTTCAACACGGTCTTATCACTCAAGAGTGTGTCTTTAAAGCGATAGGCGACTGTAAATAGTGTATAGAGATTTTCATTTGTTTATATTGAGGGTTTATAATTTTTGTTATTGATAATATTTTAAAATGTTTTTGGATTAGATTATAGTTCGAGAGAGCAAATGTTCTTATATGAGTATTTGAGTTTAATTGTTAATATTGTGTGAATGAAAGCTTCGTTGGTCTAGAACAACGGTAGCAAGTGTTAGTCTGATTGTTTGTGAGTATGAATGCATTTAAAAGAGAATTAGTTTAAATAGAACCGATTTTGTAAAATTGTTTTCGTTTGAAAGACGAGTTACTTCTGCGCATTGTGTGTGCTCAAAGCCGAGTCCAGGCCAGGTGGCAGACACGCAAGTCCCGTTTCACGACAAGGCCGAGCAGAAACAATTGAGTCGCGGTTCTCACACCTGTGTGGAGAGCTGACGACCAGGCCATTGATATTATATAACCTGTTACAACTGTGTAAACAGGCACGCGACAGAGTATGTCAGGAATTTTAAACGATTTGCCAGTCTCAATGGAGCACTAGTAGTATGTTTAGTTTTGTTTTTAAAATGTTATAGACGGCAGAGAATATAAGATTGTTAACTAGTTTTAATTAATAAATTAATATTTGTATACGTCCTGTTCGCTCTTCATTTATTGTTCTATTAATGGAGACGTGTTATGGAACAGCCTAAAATAGAGAGGTTGTCCTTTCCATCCCAACATAGCCCCGAGAAAAGCAGGTAAGTTTGTGAACTACCGCATAAAAGATAGTTTGTTTTATCCATAACATGTCGTAAGACTACTGTGTATAATCTTGGAGAGCCCGCTGACGGGAGTGTGATAAGATCTTTAGCCGGGAGTATCATTATTCTGAAATCCAGCCATGCTTTGGATGTCCGGTGAGTACCTCCTTGATTTTTACGGGTACAGTAGATAAAATGGACGCCCAACTTAAGTGGCTATGAATTAGGCTTGTAGAAATTCGTAAGAGCATATTTCTGTGAAGAAATAGAGCCAGCCCAATTGAGTTGATCATTGAGTACGATAACATAGGTGGTTTTAAATTGTTTTTAGAAATATTGCACTCGAATACATATCTAATCTTTGCGAATACCTGAGATAGGTGTAAATAGGTTTGAATTCTATGAAAATGACCTACGATCTGAATTCATTTCATTTCAAACCGGCCCATGGACTTGGATAGCCATGTTTATTGTAAATTTAACTTATTTTAATATTGGTAAATTTAAATGTTAGTATGGTATTATAGATAATTTAGGACACAATCAGGATGAATGAAACTATAGGTTTATTGATTTAAGAGTATATTTACTATGTTAATCTTAATACAGTACTTTAGGTAGACATTAAGAATGCCCAACTACATGGTAGAAATTCTTGTTCTAAATATTGTTATCATACTCTGTTTTAACATGTCCCTACAGCGATTTATTGTTTGTAATCTTTGCAATGGCGTCGATGGATAGAGAGGAGGTGCACAGGATGCTGAATGAGATGCAGAAGAGTTTGCAGGAAAAATTGCAGACTGATTTTAAAGAGAATTTGACGGAGCAACTGAAATCTGTCCAATGTAATTTGCAGGAGAATTTTCAGACTAACCTGACGGAGCAATTAAAATCTGTACAAGGTAATTTGCAGGAGAACTTGAAGCTGGAGGTGACTGAGAATTTAAAAGTAAATTTTCAGAATTTGAACCGCAAATTTCAGGAAACGAGGCAGGATTTGGAGCAGGTCAAGAAAGATAGGAAATATGATATTGATATGGTTGTTATGAAAGTAGTAGAGAATATTGTTGAAAATATTACAGGTCGTGTTACTGAGAGTGTGAAGGAGAGTGTCAAAATGGAAATACAGGGTGTACAATCATCTTTGGAAGGATTACAGACTAGTGCCACTGAATCCAATGATAACATGTCGCGATTACAGGACAGTTCCAAAGAGATCCAGACCAAAGTTGACAATGTACAGGGCAATGTGAGGTTCAAACTAAAGTTGACACTGTTCAGGGCGATGTTAACGAAGTAAGAGCTAAAGTGGACACTGTACGTGATAGGTTTGACAATATTCAAACTGATATAAATAATGTGCACACAGATGTAAATGGCGTGCAAGCTGATGTTAGCAAAATGCAGACAGAGGTCAATAGCGTGTTTATAGATATCGATAAAGTAAATACAAATGTTAATGGCATACAGTCCAAACCTAACCATATCGAGTCTAGTAATGTCAAATTTCAAAATGACACTAGGAAAGAATTAAAGGTGTCCAAGACACAGCGTAAGGAAAACATAGGTGCAGTTCAGTCACAATTAGGTGATCTGAAGGAAAATGTAGATTCTTTGCGATCTCAAGTAATAGATCACAGTACAATATTAAAGGATGACATTGAATTATACATAAGTGAGATGTTAAAAGCTCATGTGGTAGTATAGAAGGAAGAGTGGAACAAATCTAGTAAGGAGCATATTAAAGAGATTCAGGAGTATATCGAAAATAAATTCGCTAGTACTCAACTAGAATTAAGCAAAGAGGTAACAAGCGTGCGGACTGATTTAAGTAAACGTTTGGATAAGCTTCAGCAAACGCAGATCGACAATAAGGATCAGTCATGTCAGGAAGCGAAGGCTATTAAAGAACAGTTAGCGCAGGAAAATAGGGCATTGAAAGAACAAATGAGTAAGGTTGTCAATGACGTGAATAAGATTCAGGAGGGAAAGTCTACCGAACTGGAGGAGTACATCACTAGGAAACTTCAGAGCTTAAACGTAGGAGATACCGCAGTTTTGGAGACGTATAAAGAAGATCTCATGAAAGAAGTAAGAAAACAGTTAGAAGACATTATTAACGAGGTATATGAAGTAACGGATGAAGATCTTCTGTTTGAGAAAGAAGTACTTAATGAGGAGAAGCCATGTGAACTGCTTATCATACGTATAAATGTCGATGGACATATGTATCAGTCTCTTATGGTTACTGGTGCATTTATATCCATACTGTCAGAAGAGAGTTACCAGCGACTGTTATAAAGTGACAGAATGACTGTTTTATCCGCATCATCAGTCAAAGTGCGTGGTATATCCCAATACATGTCAGTAAAATGTAAAGTCCAGGTGCTGTTGAATTTCGAAATTAATGGTCGCATTTATGAGCACATCTTCATTGTAGTAAGCAAGATAAATTTTGACGTCGTGCTCGGTATAGATTTCATTACCAAAGTCGGAGCAGTGATTGACATGAAAAACCGCATTATTAAATTTAACGAAGGTTCCATAAACACAGAAGTGTTAGAAGAGAAGGATTTTGATAACAATCCAGAAACGGATCTTAGAGAAGACATCATTAACAATATCATTGTGGAAGCTGAGAATGATAGGGCTCATGGATTTGTAAAGCAGAGGGATTTGAAGAAATTAGAGATGAATTTGAAGGGTTAATAATGGAATTTAAGGATATTTTCGACGATAAGCCTGGGATAATTAAGGATTATAAGTACAGGATCCGATTAACCGACGATACCCCATTCAGAAGAGGATGTATCCAATTCCAGAGAAGTACTACGAGGAAGTACGAGGTATTATCAAGAAGGTGGAAGCCGATGGAATTATTAAGAAACAGGCGTCATCTTACCTCAATCCTCATCACGGTGGTGAAAAAGAATAATGGTCAGCTACGTCTATGCTTAGATGCACGGAAAATTAACCTATTAATTTTACCTGAAACAGACCGACCACCGAAGATACGTGATTTGCTTAGGAAGTTAAAGGGAAAGGCTTGTTTTTCTGTCCTTGTTCTCACCGCGTCCTTTTATCAGATTGAGCTTGAGGAAGAAAGTAAGCAGTACACAGGGTTCTTATTTGACCAGACTTCCTGGGTTTTTCAGCGAGTGCCCTTCGGCCTAATTAACAGTGGACCAGCCCTAATCCGAGCCCTTGACAGCAAGCTTACAGAGGAGGTTAAAGAGAACGTGCTTTGTTACATTGATGATATGATTATCTCGTCTGAGAATGTACAAGAACGTCTAGTACACTTACGCAAACTGTTTGTGAATTTAAGGGAGGCAAATATTAAGATAAATTTCGACAAATGTCACTTCCAGAGGAGAAAATCCATTTCTTAGGACATACTATAGACCAGCACGGTTACCACCCGAACTTAGAAAAAGTGGAGGCAATTATGAGATTTCCAAAGCCTACTAAGGTTCGACAAGTTCGTGAGTTCGTGGGTGCATGCCAATACATTAGTAGTCACTGCCCTAAATACTCAGAAATTATGGCTCCTCTCTACGATCTGTTGAAGGAGAACAATCGTTGGTAATGGACAGACGTAACCGAAGCCGCATTCGAGAAAGCCAAAGAGATGTTAAAGAACAACGTAAACTTGGAATACCCGGATTTCGACCGTACATTTTTCATTGAGTCCGATGCTTCACGGGTAGGCATTAGTGCCGTCTTATATCAGAAAGACGAAGAAGGAAATAAGCACTATATTGTATTTACAGGAAGGAAATTAAAAAGGCATGAGGAAAATTACTTCACAACCGAATTAGAGGTGTAAGCTTTTGTAACGGCCCAACAAGCATGGAAGAAAATCCTAATTGGTCATAAGGTAATAATAGTCACAGATCACAAAGCATTGCAATTCAAGCTGCAGACAGATTTGTCGAGCGATAGATTGACTAGATGAGCCCTATTTACGCAGCAATTCAATGCGACCATAGACCACCAACCAGGTAAAGATAATCTGTTGGCAGATGCTTTATCTAGAAACCCCGTCAGGAACGTGCAGGTTAATCACGTACAGCTGGAACAAGAAGATCTTGACACCGTAAGGAGGTTGGAGCGAATTGGAGCTTTGCAGAAAAGACACGCGCACTTACGAAGGATGTACAGGTACTTGAAGGGGAATATGGATGTTTCAGATGAAGATAATGCAAGTACTCAGAGACGCTCGCGTCAGTATTTTCTTAGGGGAGATCTGGTATGCAAATACGCAGACCCCAGAGCACGCGAAAATTCGTATTGTTGTGCCCCCTAATTTTGAGTCAAAATTAGTGTGGCTGGCGCATCATTCAATTGGACATGGAAGCCTAGATAAGAATCTCAATGTTCTCAAAGAGAGGTTTGTCTGGACTAACATGAGGTCATCTATAGCGGGTATTATATGAACATGTGATCGATGCCAGCGAGGGAAATTCGCATCTGAATTATTGAAGGGAAGACCCAGAGCTATTCTACCGTCCAAACCAAGGGAACTGATGACTGTGGACATCTTTTTCCCTTGCCCAAAGGGATATGAGGGTAATCAGTTCTTGTTAGTGACGGTGGATGTGTTCACTAAATTTGTAACTTTGAACCCCTTGCAGAAAGTGAACACGAGGAGCGTTATCAGCAGGTTAGAGACTGCTGTGTTTCCTAGAGCGGGTACTCAGTTTACCTCAGCGGAAATTGAAGATGACATGGAGAGGTTAGGGATTCAAAATCTATTCTCAAGTGTGAGATATCACGAGTCAAACTCTAGCGAAAGTTATATGGCGGAATTAATTAAATTCTGTAGAATTTACTGTCCAGACGATCATCCGAGTTGGGTTAAGTATGTGCCTATGATAGAGGAGTGCTTAAACCAGACAGTGCAAGAAAGCACAGCGGAGATTCCGTTGGTGCTACACCTAGAGCAGAATCCAGAAAGACCATGGGATAACGTGTTCAACTTCATTCCTAGAAATCCTGATATTGGAAGACAGGCTAGGATAGACAGAGACAAAGACAAACTTCAGAAGGCAGCAGAAAAGCGATGGAAGAGAGTCGAAGGAAAACGATTCAGTACACCACTGGAAATTGGAGACTTAGATTTATTACGGAGACCTATCAAAGCTGATGTAGCTAGGAAGATATACCCTAAGTTCAGTCCAGTCTTTTTCGGCCCCTACCGCATAGAGAATGCCTTTGGTAACAATTGTTATGAACTATTCGACGAAGAAAATAATTTTATTTTGGGAAAGTACAACGCGAAAAATCTGAAGAAATATCTCAAGAAAGTAGGCTAAATTAGCATCCAAAATTTCAGCTCAGTGACATATCTAACGTCATGAATTTATGTGATTAAAAACAATTTGTGAACTGTTTTTAACCTTAGCTGAGAGGAGAATGCGCATGGAATTTGGATGGTTCACGATGAAAATGATGTTATTTTTCGAGCCCATGCTACAGTTTAACATTGTTATTATAATAAGTTATAAATAGTTATAGTATTAGTATTATATACCTATTAGTACTTTTATTTTATAGATGTAAATTCTGACGTGTCCTATATCAAAAATGTATTGTATACAAGTATTTGATCAAATGGAATTAATAAATCTATCTATCTATCTATCGCAATATAAATATTGGAAGTTGGCTCAAAGCGAGCTTTGTTAGCGAACGCAGGCCATGGGAGAAACCCATCACGTGATCAGAGACGCCCAGAATATTCTCGATCATTGGAAAGTGCCTAGCAACAAGGAAATAGCACGAAATATTAACAGTTAATTGTTATACAATATGTCATTGGATATATGCTTTCAGCCAATGAGAGGAGGGTTTATGGAAGTAGATATGGATTTTTAGCTAGTTAATGTGATTAACTATGCTATTTAAGCCCCATGAAACAATTCTATTCCATTGAAAACATCAACAAAATTAAGAGAAGATATTACTACTACTTTGAATGACGCAAAAGGGAAGAATTTCACTGTAATACGCTTTATTACAAATGCGCGGCAAGAATTGCGCGCGACCAGCAATGGTGCCGAATTTCAGACGAATTGAAGGGCTGACGACTTCTAGAAGTGTTCTTCTCTCGACTGACTTCGAAGTTACAAGACGTGTTACGAAGGGTAGTTCATTCCCGTAGACACGATACTGAGCGCGGTCCTACGCGACACGAGAGACGGCGGTGATACCGGCCAATAGTTTCGAGAGCCCGGCTGAAACTAAGTGAAGTTGAGCGGCGGACATTTAGTTAAATAGCGAACAAGTGTTCGACTTCATGGATATTAAAGAGTATACATTATACTTATCAAACGATAAGGCTTCACCACGAATAGATTTAGGGAAATCTATCGAGAATTTTGAAAGATATAGGACATTTTGAGTTGTCAGAGAAAGTGATTTATCTCAGCGCAGCGAGAATCATTTCTGTGCAGTGAGACTTCAGCACAAGCAAGTTCACGTAGCAGCAAGAAGTAAGTATAGTGATCTTGTATGAACATTGCGACTTTTTGGTATATGAACATTATGATGGCTACAGACAATTATAATGTGGAATTGGTTCATGATATTTTAAATATGTGTGGCATGACGGATTAAAATATTACGCGACTGGGATGTGTTGAGACAAGGTTGTGAATAACAGCATTGAACAACGTTAAGGAAAATTGAGAATATCTATAACATCTAGAATGATATAATGCAAAAACAACATGATACATTACGTACACTTTCATCCAGCACATTTAATGTATTTTCATGTACATTTATTCTCGAATATGAGCAGATATAATCTTTCATTGACCAACCAAATGAACATTAACATCTATGATAGTGAATCGACATTCAACTTACAAATTTATTTGTAACAATGATGCTATCAAGAATATATTGTTCAACGATGATGGAAGACTTTCGAGTGATGTCGACTATTGAAGAATCATGAACGGGAAGACGGAAGATAGAAGACACCTGGCCCCGATGACTGTTCGATATGGAATCCACGTTCGAAGAACGATGTTCGATGCCCGGAGGAGACGAATATGCCGAGAAGGAAATCTTTCCATTCCTGAAGTCTCTGTTCTTATCCGATGGTGTGGACTGGGTTTGATTTCAACAAATCATACTTGAATGGCGATCCATCCGGGTATTTTCTTATACCTGACAATGAACTTCAATTATCCACGAGACCAAGGTAGAAATGTTTTTCATTATTCTATAGTTTGAGTGTGTTTGACGGCATTTGTGAACAACAATTCTCCATATTTATTTCATGTATTTTCTCTACGATGTTTATTCAGCTTTATTCTTCAAGATTGTATAGAATGATAGTCATTTCATCATCTACACTTGGAAAAGTTTCATGATTCAGTTTCTGAACTGAAGTCAGCTGTTTGAAAAATTTATTTTCCATTGGGAAAATCTTTAAGGATGTTATTATACGACGATTTCGATTTTATTCATGACTTCAGACATTTTGTCTTTGATATTTTTGGTAAATTAATTTTGTATAAATGAAGTTGTGGATTCTTGCTGTAAGAAGAATACATAGTTAGGAGGAGAAATCTACGTGTGATATAATGTGAAATATCACCTACTATTATTAACAATTCGTCGATCCATGAAGTTATATTCGCTGTGATTACGGCGTGAAGTTAAACATTTATGAACATTCTTTGTGCAGAATGATATAAATTCAGTTGATGACAAACCAATATTGAATTGAAGGAAGGCTTTGCTCATCAGTAAATGTAAATTATTTGAGACATATCTATTGAAAGATAATGTTATCCGACCTTAGGAAATTTAGACAAAATCTTATCCGGTCGTGATCGATCCTTATTGAGCGATGCAATAACACGAGATGTCATTAAGGCACAAATGTAACACTACGTTATTTGTCAATGTAGTATTGCAACCATGCATAGGAATGACAGGTGTGGAGAAACTTGTGTATTTTTATTAAATGCCTAGGGACATTGTGTTTTATGTCCTAGTAACTTCGTTCAGTAATCCTTTAAAGATCTATCAATATAATAGTTTGAGAACGACCAATGAAATGTAGAACAGATATTGCTGTTCATTTATAAGCTGTGAATTGTAACAACAATAAGATCAATGCTAGGAAGAAGTTATGCCAGTACAGTGGAACAATTGTTGAGAACAATTGGGTTTATATAATGTGAATTTAGTAGTAAAGATATACGAAGGTTTTTGTCGCATATAGTTGCTTGGAATACGAGGGGGGGTCCGTATTTGTTGTTATGAAGTACTGTGGTTTTAAATAATAGAAGCAATGTTGTATTATAGTAGAGTCAGGGAAGACTCCTTTATTTGTGATCATATCTATGACACGAGAGTCGTTTATAGGCAGAACAACGATGGGAAAAGATATAATATCCCTGTTCTCTAAATCATTATTAAATTTTATTAAACTGGATATGTAATAACAATGAACTTATCTTAAATGATCGGTCATTTGTACACCGATAAAGACTATTAACCTGATATGTCATGAAAGTGGTATTAGCACCTGTAAATAAGAAGGATATAGTGGATGAAAACTATATGGAAGGAAGGAGCGTTAATAATTATATCAACGCGGTCTTACCGCTCAAGAGTGAGTCCTTGAAGTGATAGACGACTGTAAATAGTGTATAAAGATTTTCATTTGTTTATAGTGAGGGTTTATAATTTTTGTTATTGATAATATTTTTAAATGTTTTTGGATTAGATTATAGTATGAGATAGCGAATGTTTTTATATGAGTATTTGAGTTTAATTGTTAATATTGAGCGAATGAAAGCTTCGTTGGTCTAGAACAACGGTAGCAAGTGTTGGTATGATTGTTTGTGAGTTTGAATGCATTTAAAAGAGAATTAGTCTAAATAGAGCCGATTTTGAAAAATTGTTTTCGTTTGAAAGACGAGTTGCTTCTGCGCATTGTGTGTGCTCAAAGCCGAGTCCAGGCCAGGTGGCAGACACGCAAGTCCCGTTGCAAGACAAGGCAGAGCAGAAACAATTGAGTCGCGGTTCTCACACCTGTGTGGAGAGCTGACGACCAGGCCATTGATATTATATAACCTGTTACAACTGTGTAGATAGGCACGCGACAGAGTATGTCAGGAATTTTAAATGATTTGCCAGTCTCAATGGAGCACTAGTAGTATGTTTAGTTTTGTATTTAAAATGTAATAGACGGCAGAGAATATAAGATTGTTAACTAGTTTTAATTAATAATTTTATATTTTTATACGTCCTGTTCGCTCTTCATTTATTATTCTATTAATGGAGACGTGTTATGGAACAGCCTAATATAGATAGGATGTCCTTTCTATCCCAACATAGCCCCGAGAAAAGCAGGTAAGTTTGTGAACTACCGCATAAAAGATAGTTTGTTTTATCCATAACATGTCGTAAGACTACTGTGTATAATCTTGGAGAGGCCGCTGGCGGGAGTGTGATAAGATATTTAGCCGGGAGTATCATTATTCTGAAATCCAGCCATGCTTTGGATGTCCGGTGAGTACCTCCTTGATTTTTACGGGTACAGTAGGTAGATAGAAATATGATTAGACTATACGTCAAGATGAATTTTTTGGTCCTGTCTGGCCTTGCAATATGAATTGACTAACCAGACATGAGTGTGCTACCAATGAAACACTTTGGCGACTATGATTGCTATTGACCAGTGAGTTGGGGTTTAGAAAACCGTTTGCTATTTTGGGTTATATTCAACAAATGCTTAGACCTACTAAGCGACTATGCTTTCTCAACAAGACATTATACCAGAGATGATTAGGATACCTATGTAGCTCAGGCAAGGAAAGCGTTTATGGAGAAAAGGAATCTGTTGACACTGAATATAGATTTTGGTATTAGGAAGTCATTTATGAAGGCCATTGTCTGGAGTGTGGCACTCTATGAAAGTGGAACTTGGACTATTGGTGTAGCAGAAGAACGGAGAATTGAAGTGTTTGAAATGTGGTGTTACAGGAGAATAATGAAGATTAGAAGGGTAAATAGGGTTACAAAGAAAGATGCATTAAGACGAGTGGGAGAGGAGAGATGTTTCTGGCGACTGCTAATAAAGACAAGAGATAGTTTGGTAGGACACATACTAAGACATCCAGGATTAGCAAGCTTAGTGATGAAAGGAAGGGTTGAGGACAAGAACTGTAGGGGAGACCAAGGTTAGAATATGATAAAAAAAATAGCCGTGGATGTAGGGTGTGGTAGCTATATAGAGATGAAACAATTAGCTCAGGACAGGGAGCCATGGAGATCTACATCAAACCAGTTAAAAGACTAAAGACTTAAACAACAACATGTAGAGCTTACCAAAATAATGTTGTGTAACGGTAAATGTTAGTCAACGAACAGTGACTCATTACTAAAACCCATGACACAATACCTGAGAGCTTTTCTAAAATTATTTTAAGTTACCTTTAACCATATATTAAACACCCAGTTCACAAGACTCATAACTGCAATGTTATGGAAAAACAAAAATTCTACATTAAAAAACAAGCAAGTGTTTGAGACAATGTATACTGGAAAGTTTTGTAAACACTCAAGTGCATAGAACGAATTAGATGATTAACTGTCAGGTTGGCCGTGTGGTTAAGGTGTTTGACTTATGTTCAAATTTTCAGTACAAGAAATCAAGGGTTGGAACCCCTTACCTCACATAACTATTGCCTGAACATGGCTTGGCGACACTCTATTATTATGATACTTGGTACACATTGTTTAAGACCACTCACTTTCTGAACATAGCTAGAGACTGTTGATGGTTAACAATGGCATTAATAGTAGGACGTGGGGATAGCAATTAAGAAAAACAGACAATACCCATTCACTATTTGGATATATTTAATGTAAGTACTTGTACAATAGTTACATACAAAATATAACTTTCTTTTCTTTATTACTATTTAGTCCCTTTTGGTCCTCTTGCAATTCTAGATCTTGCATATCAAGGGCAGATGATCTTGTAGTTCCTCCCCCTTAAAACTACAACAACACTACCTCTTGCATAGTCTGTGATGTTGGTGGCTCTTGAGATGCCGAAGATGGATTAAACATAACTTTTACAACATGGGTTAAACGTTGCTCAATAAACAATGCACTATTTTGAGTAAACATTCACTGAAACAAATGTTACATATTTTAATGACTTATTAAATAAGGAAACATGGTTAGAAATGTATAAACTAGAAAATGTAAATGATAAATTTAATGCATTTAACAGTACCCTAAAACACTATTTTGAAACAGCATTCCCCTTTAAACAAGGAACTATTCAAAATAACAAACGTAGCAATTGGATAACAACAGAGATTACAAATTCATGTCATAGAAAGAAATGTCTACTCAAATTATATAAACAATACCACACAACACCTGAATTCAATTTATACAAAAAATACACTAGCATATTAAATAAGGTAATAAGACTAGCACAGCAAATGCATAATGATAATTTTATTTCCCAATCATCTAATAAAAACAGGGCTATGTGGTCCGTGATAAAGAAAGAAACTTGGAAATCTGCTAAAATACAAAGGAATATTACACTGACCAGAAATAATAAAGTGATTAATAATCCAGAGGAAATAGCAAACACTTTTAATGACTATTTTCTGGAAATTCCACAAAAATATTAAATAAATCTCAGGTAAATACACTAAATTCTAATAATTAAATAAATATATGCAGTGATTCTTTATTTATAAATCATGTCACAAGTGAAGAGGTAAGAATAGTTATAAAAGAGCTAAAATAAATTATGTGCTGGCATTGATGGCATCCCTGATGCAATTTTAAGGAAATGTGCAGAAAATGCAATAAATCCACTTACGCACTTAATAAACAGTTCAATTCTCTCTGGAACTTACCCGGATATTTTGAAGTTATCAACAGTAATTCCAGTGCACAAAAACGGTTCAAAAGATGAATTAGATAAATATCGTCCTATTACCTTACCATTGACCATAAAATCCTCCTAACAAAACTAAATCAATGTGGTATTAGAGGTCTAGCTAATAAATGGATAGAGCCTTACTTAACAAGGCGTAAACAAATAGTAAGCTTGAAACACAAGGATGATGAAACCAAATTACTTAATGAAACATTGTCAAATGAGGGAATTATTAAATTTGGAGTACCCCAGGGATCGGTTTTGGGCCCACTAATCTTTCTTCTATATATCAATGATATAACACAGAACGTTCATTCACATAAGGAAATTTTGTTTGCGGACGATACAACACTCGTAATAAAAGGTGAAACTAAACAGGTGTTACAGCAGTCTGCTGACTCAGTTACAGAAGAGTTAACCAAATGGTCACAAGATAATCGCCTCATAATAAACTATAAGAAAACAGTATATCTAAATTTCCACACTATACAGAATAGGAATCCTTCGAAGCCCAATATAACATTAAATTAGAAAATAAATCAGAAACAAAGTTTTTAGGACTATGGATGCAACTTGACTAGACATGGAATAAACATATACAATATCTGAATACTAAACTGAACTCGATGTGTTTTGGGTTACCTATTTTGAAAACCTGCACTAGCATGCACACATTAAGAAATACTTATTTTGCTTATTTCCATTCATACTTAAGATATGGGATCATATTTTGGAGTATGTCACCAGATGTACTAAGCACGTTTAGGATACAAAAGAGGGCGATCAGAATTATGGCAAATGTAAACACTAGAGAATCATGTAGACCTCTGTTTAAAGATTTAAACATTCTCCCACTGCCCTGCATATATATCTTTGAAGGAATTATGTTTTTAAAAAGAATTTAATGATTACGGATGTTTTTCTTAAAACAAACAATGATGTTCATAGACATAACACAAGACAAAACCAAAACATTTATATTTCACACACACACACTAGCAGATATCAAAAAGGAACTTTTCACACAGGAGTTTAATTATACAATAAACTACCCCAGTATATAAAACTTGCCCCAAAAATAAAAACCTTGATAGAATGTTGAAAGCTTACCTGCAGTGCCATTGTTTTTACTCTGTAATTGAATATCTTAGTGTATAGGAGCAATGAAATATATAATTATATTTTACTTTTCTATTTTAATTGTAATACCTAGCTGTAATTTGTTTTATTTATAGAATTAAGTTTCATATTATGATAATAGAGTAAGGTGTAAATAGTTGTCCAATAAGATTGTATATCTTAAGATCTATTATAGTAAGTTATAAATAGTTATAGTATTAGTAATATATACCTGTTAGTTCTTTTATTTTATAAATATAATTTCTGACGTGTCCTATATCAAAAATGTATTGTATACATGTAATTGATCAAATGGATTGAATACAAATCTAATCTAATCTAATCTAGCAACATCTTTTTCTTGTACTAGCTGTTTAGCATTCTGATGATTTTTTGTCAACACTAACCGTGTTTTGTCTGGAGCACTACATTGATGATCACTCACACTTAAAACCTCACCATTTCTACTTTTGATATCGCCTCGACAATTTTTGGATCTCTGTTTTGAGCATCGCCAGAATATTTTTTCTTTTACATTTTGTAGTCTATAGTTATAAGAGTAGCCTTTATAGAGTACACGTTGTTTGCCTTGGTTAGTTGTAGTAAGTTCCATAGTAGCAACTAACCTGTTAGTATGATTTGCTCACGATATAGGTTATAACTGTTCTGGTAATAGAACCATTTAGCGTTAGCATTTATATTTAATATGTACAGTTTAAAGTGACAGCAAAAGTGGTAGAAAAGTGGTAGCAAAATGGTAGAAAAGTGACAGAAAAGTGGTAGAAAAGTGGTAGCAAAGTGGTAGAAAAGCTGTACCAAAGTGTTAGCAAAGTTGAAGAAAAGTGGTAGAAAAGAGGTAGCTATGTGGTAGAAAATATTACATGTATTGTTATGAAATAGTTTAAGTGGTTACGTGGATCCATTACACAATAATTTTGGGAATATGAAGCTCATTTTCTATATCCAATAGTTCTTCCTCATATTCCGTATGACCAGCCTGTTTATGGGCATGCAAGTGCTGAAGCCACTGGATTAGCTTACCGGGATTATTCCAGTAAATAAATTTAACAAATGATTTTAAGGGTAAACAGAGCATTGCCATTATCATCTTCATTATAATCATCATCAACATAATCATCATCAACATTATGATTATCATTATCATTATCACTGTTACAATCCTTTTTGTTCCACTTGAAATACAACAACCTTTTGCATAGTTTGTGACGCCCTTGATCGTGTTAAGGGTTTCTTAGACGTTAACGACAGTCCTAACATGTCCTTTTCAGGAGATAATAAATGCTTTTTAACAAACAATGCACTATCTTGGGCCATAGTACTTTTATCTTGGACTTGCTATTTTTACCTTGGTTAGAGTATTTTGTCTATTTAAATGAGTATTATTTTGAGATTTACAATGATGATTTTTTGAAATGAGTATGTTGGAGACTTTCGTCTTAAGCATTCCTCAACATTGTTTCCAACGTTGTTTCGAACAGCACCAAAAAGAGGTTCCATTTTTATTAGTTCTTTTTACGATATACCGGTAAATATATCCTTTATAGTAAGCACATGGCTTACCATAGTTAGTCGTTGAAACTACCATGTCAACTGTTAAGCATAAACTAATCTCTAGTAAAGTTAACTCGGTATGTGCAGTTTAAAGTAAGAGCAAAAGTGATAGCAAAATGGTAGAAAAGTGGTAGCAAAGTGGTGGAAGAGTGGTAGCAGTTTATAGTAGTCATGATTTTCTACCAAAATGTGATTTGAGACAATGTAATTTCTAAACTTTACAAGGGAATGGATTGCGGTGTAAAATTCTAATCTGGTTAAAATTCAGTACACAATATTCCTACAAAGTTGAACAATGACGTACTGAAAACCACACGGGCCACTTCCAATTTTGATCGCCAATATTGAACGCCGAAAGCCTGCCGGGAGACGGCATGACCAAGCAGGTGGGAAGAGGTAAAGCTGACATTGAATCCTAGCAGCATGCAATGGCTCGCGGCTACCAGGCAGCAACCTGCCGTGCTGCGTTGCATTCCCCATCTTCCACCTTCCCCTCATCCCAACACTCCCTTATCAGTTCGTTAGAGCTATGCAAAACAAAACTGATGTTTCTGATGAACAGGTCCCAAATCGTTCCGTCATCAAACCAAGTAGGTGTGACACTTTAATTTCTTTTGTTTTTAATTTTACAGACACAGACAACAATTGATGTTAAAAACTTTACTTTACAGAGAGAATATTTACAAATGTCAGAAAGTGACAACGTTGATGATTAATTGCAACACCATCCAAATTTTAATCCTAGGAATGAGGAAGTTTGTCTGCAAAGCTGCTTTGCTGAAAGTGGCCGCGAGCCATCGCATGCTGCTAGGTTTCAAAGTTAGCTCTACCTCTTCCCACCTCCTCGCTCATGCCGTCGCCGAGCAGGTTTTCGGCGTTCAATATTGGCGTTCAAAATTGAAAGTGGCCCGTGCGGTATTCACTACGTCATTGTACAAATTTGTAGGAATGTTGTTTACCAAATTTCAACCAGAATAGAATTTTACACCCCAATCCGTTCCCTTTTTAGTAGTGAGTAGTCAGTTAGTCTTGGTTCAGACAAGCGTAAACAGTTCTCCAACAAACTAGAGCTCATGATTTTCATTATGAAACAGTTGTGTAACCAATAAGGTATCGGTACTTGATAGTTTCACACATGAACAAAAATCCAACATGTCTGACATGAATTATATGATTTGAAAATTGACGAAGGATATCCGATCAACCATTGTAGTTACAATGTCAAACAAAAAGACAAAATCGGCATGAACCATTAAGCTTTAAATCGAATCCGAGTATAAATCCTTTTCCTTCAGTCCAGTTTGTGGATGTGTTTACGGTGACTAAAGAGTCCAATCCTGGCATGGAACAAGCGTCCACACAAGTCACATAGTATTGCTGGAGGAGGACGTGGTTGTGTTGCTCGAAGTTTCTTAGCTTGACGCTTGGCCTCTTCATGTGTGCGTCGATCCCTTTCAAACGTTTTTACTGTATCCGAGATGGTACGGCACCATGTTGAGCGGTCTTCAGCCAGCTTGTCCCAGGTTTTTGAATCAAGACCTGTCAATTTCAGGGTCTGCTTAAATTGGTCCGTGTAGCGCCTCTTAGGACCACCATGAGGTCTGGTGCCATAGCATAGCTCACCATATAGCATTTGACGAGGTAATCTCACATCATCCATCCGACGGACATGACCAATCCATCTAAATCGGTGACCTATTATGGATGATTCTACGCTGTTGATTTGCACCTTCCCATTTAATCCTCAGGATTGATCGAAGTTTTTGTAGATGGAAGCGCTCAAGCTTCCTAAGATCAGGTCGGTAAAGGGTCCACGTTTCACAGCCATATAACAATGTGGAAATGACTTCTGCTTTGTACATCATAAGCTTTGTACTCATGGACAGATCTTTATTCATGAAGACCCGACGCGCTAATTGTCCATATGCTGCATGGGCTGCGCCAATTCTCTTATCCACAGCCTGCACACAGATACAGCTCACAGAAATGGTACTGCCTAAGTACGAGAAGTTGTCCACCTGTTCTAATGGCAAATTTGTGATGGAGTTATTGAACTGAGGAAGAGGTGTGCCTGGTGAAGGTTGTGCCATGACTTTAGTCTTATTGACATTTATGGTAAGACCAAACCGTTCACATGCATTTTTGTAGCAATTAACTGAATCTTGCAGCTCTTCTGGCGTGAGAGTTGGCGACGCAGCATCATCTGCATACAACATATTAGAAACATTAGTAACCTACGTTTTCCTCAAGGAGCGCAGACGAGTTAGGTTGAAAAGCCCTCCATCAAAATGATACTTGAATTCCACACCTGGGATGTTTGTGGGTGAATCATAAAGCATCGCAGCCAAGTACAGCGCAAAAAGCGTTGGAGCCAGTATACATCCCTGTTTCAGTCCATGGGTAATAGGAAATTCATCAGACATCTTATTCTGATGGCAAACCTGGCCTGTCATGCCATCGTGGAGAGCCTTGATTAGATCTACAAAACGCTGAGGACAACCAAACCGTTTCAGCACCACCCACATGGCTGGTCTTGGAACCGAATCAAATGCCTTTTCCAAGTCATAAAAGACTAAGAAGAGTGGATTCTGTTGTTCTCTACATTTTTCTTGTAGCTGTCTCACACAGAAGATCAAATCAATTGTTCTTCTGGAAGCTCTAAAGGTCCCCTTAAGTAGAATTCTTGCAAGAATCTTCCCCACAATTGATAGCAGTGATATAACACGGTAGTTGCCACAAACGCTGCGATCACCATTTTTAAAGATAGTGATGATAGTGGCATTATTTTGGTCTCCAGGTACCTTTCTTGATTCCCATATTCTGAGGATGAGGGTGATAATCCTTGTTTTGAGGGAATGACCTCCGGCTTGAATTAGTTCCAGAGGGATGTTATCTGGGCCAGGTGCCTTTCTGGGTTTCAATTGGGTGAGAGCTGCACTGAATTCATGATAAGTAGGAGGTACTGCCAACCACAGTTGTTTAGGTTGTTGCGGCACATCACAAATGAAGTCTTCAGCAGCTGCTGATGGAAGATTTCGGAGATTGGAGAGGTGCTCCTTCCAGCGTTCCAAGATTTATTGACTATCAGTAAAGGTAGTAGAATTACCAGCGCTTTTCAGTGTACCTGATAATGAGCGAGATGGTCCATATATTTCCTTGAGTACTGCATAGAAGTTCCTCAAATCTCGAGCATCCGATAGTCTCTGCAGTTCCTGAGTCTTCTGTTGCCACCAAGTATTTTTAATCTGCCTTATCTGCGTCTGACATTTACCCTTGTGTTCCAGTAGTTTACCTCTCTTTGTGTTGGAAGTTGGATCTTGAAGATGGGCAAGATAGGCATTCCTTTTAGCATTGATGAGAGACAGAAATTCTTCATTGTTGTCATCAAATCAGTCTTGTCTTTTCCGCACTATAAAACCAATGGTTTCCTCAGCCGACTGTGTGATAATCTTCTGTAGTGTGGCCTATTCTTGCTGAATGTCATTCGTTACTGGGATTTCTGAAAGCTGGGTGACGATCCTGTATCCAAATATTTATAGATGGATTCATCCTGAAGTTTGGATGTATTAAACTTCTTTCTTGGCAAATTTTTGATGTTCCTAGGTGGTTTAGGTCTGATGGATATCCTGAGCTTACATATAAGAAGTTTATGATCTGTCCAATAATCGTCTATATTCCTTGCTGTTCTGGTAATAAGAGTGTCCTTCTTATCACATTGCCGGGTAATGATATAATCAAGAATGTGCCAGTGTTTGGAACGAGGATGCATCCACGTGGTTTTGAAGCGGTCAGGTAGCCGGAACTGCGTGTTGGTGATGAAAAGTTCGTGTTCTGCACAAAGACCAAGAAGCAACAGTCCATTAGGATTACATTTTCCAAGTCCCTGTTTGCCCATCACAGTATTCCATAGCCTGTAATCTTTCCCAACTCTGGCATTGAAGTCACCGAGGAGCAAGAGTTTATCTGCAGATGGTACCTTGGAGATGATTTCACTTAGCTGATTATAGAACTGAGCCTTTACTTCATCATCAGAATCTAAGGTAGGAGCATAGGCAGAGATGAGTGTCATAAAGGAGCCTCCTGAGGGTGGTATGCGGAGAGTCATGAGCCTTTCGCTGATTGCAATGGGCGTAAGTTGGTGATAATTTACCAGTTTGGTCTTCACAGCGAAGCCCACACCATGAATACGACATTCACCCTCCTCCTTTCCTTTCCAGAAGATGGTATATCCTGTTCCAGATTCAGTAATCTTGCCTTCAGAAGACAGCCTAGTTTCACTGAGAGCAGCAACGTCAACGTTGAGTCTTGATAACTCATGGGTTACGAGAGCTGACCTTCTTTCAGGTCTAATGTTATTGTCCAAATCAAGCAAGGTTCTGATGTTCCATGACCCAGTAATCAATTTGTGATTCTTTACCGTTTTTGAGTTTCGACCGCATGAGGGGTGACCTGCTGAGTGCGGTTCCCCAGCCGGACCAAGATTGTGACTTCCGATGTTTAGCCCACCTTTTCTAGGTCCTTCCCCATGTGGGGTGGGCAGCGGTGATCCTAAATAGGCCTGCCCAAACACAGATGCAGGACCGAATTCCTGAGTGCCACAGAGTCTCCGGAAGACAACCATCACACATTTGCTGCCAACGTGCAGGTCCGAACTAGGGGCTTCCAGTTACACCCATAACCTGCCCCCACCATCCATATCCTATCGCCGTTGGAAGAAGTGCCAATGGCGTGAATTTGTTTCGCGTGGATCTCAGCTTGCCAGGACGAGACCCACACACTATGATCTCTGAGCCTTATCCTGCGGCTCACACAGAATGAAACATGCAGGACCGAACACAGAAATTGCAACGAAATGCCGCATACTCAAGCACTACTGAGGTGTGCCTTTACAGCCAATCCACCTGGCCTGACCTCTTCCGCCTTTATGACCGTTGGGAGCCATGAGAGTGATTGGCTCATCCTCCGCTCATTTTGCCGTTTGGCCAAAATCAGCCCACCATAATTATGGACAATAATTTGTCCTATTAAACCTGAGCAATAAGCTGCCCCTTCCGCCAACCCCCACTGTGACAGAGTTCACCTCTTCCACTGCAGGTACCGTTGAGGACTTCACCGTAACCCTGGCAAGGGACCCTAAGAAGGTACTGCCAGCCGGGCCAGCTGGACCAAGGTTTTTTAAAGAGGTGTTACTCCTCTATTACTCCTTACTTTATTCTGAAAGTAATACTCATTTAAATAGACAAAATACTCTAACCAAGGTAAAAAAGCAAGTCCAAGATAAAAAAATACTGTGGTTCAAGATAGTGCATTGTTTGTTAAAAAGCATTTATTATCTCCGGAAAAAGACATTTTAGGTCAGTCGTTAACGTCTAAGAAACCCCTAATACTATCAAGGGCATCACAAACTATGCAAAAGGTTGTTTTATTGCAACAGGAACAAAAAGGATTATAAAGTAATAGTGATTATGATAATGATGATAATCATGATGATAATGATGTTGATGATGATGTTGATGATTATTATGATGATAATAATGGTAATGCTCTGTTTACCCCTAAAAAATGTTTGTTAAATTTATTTACTGGAACAATCCCGGTAAGCTAATCCAGCGGCTTCAGCACATGCATGGCCATAAACAGGCTGGTCATACTGAATATGAGGGAGAACTATTGGATATAGGAAATGAGCTTCATATTCCCAAAATTATTGTGTAATGGTTCCACGTAACCACTGAAACTATTTCATAAATATACATGTAATATTTTCTACCACATAGCTACCTCTTTTCTACCACTTTTCTTCCACTTTGTTACCACTTTTCTACCACGTTTCTACCACTTTGCTACAATTTTCTACCACTTTCTTTTTACCACTTTTCTACCACTTTGCTACCACTTTGCTACCACTTTTCTACTACTTTGCTACCACTATTCTACCACTTTGCTACCACTTTTCTACCACTTATGCTGTCACTTTAAACTGTACATATTAAATATAAATGATAACGCTAAATGGTTCTATTACCAGAACAGTTATATACTTTGTAGTGAACAAATCATGCTTACAGGTTAGTTGCTACTATGGAACCTACTACAACTAAACAGGATAAACAAGGTGTACTCTATAAAGGCTACTCTTATAACTATAGACGACAAAATGTAAAATGATTAATATTCTGGCGATGCTCAAAACAGAGATCAAAAAAATGTCGAGGCGATATGAAAAATAGAAATGGTGAGTTTTAAGTGAGAGTGATCATCAATGTAGTGCTCCAGACAAAACACGGTTAGTATTGACAAACAATCATCAGAATGGTAAAAAGCTAGTAAAAGAAAAAGATGTTTTTAATCAAAATAGTGCATTGTTTATTGAGCAATGTTTAACCCCTGTTGTAAAAGTTATGTTTAATCCATTTTCCACGACTCAAGAGCCATCAACAACACAGACTATGCAAGAGTTAGTGTTGTTGTTGTTTTGAGGGGGCGGAACTACAAAGTCATCTGTCCTAGATATGCAAGATCTAGTATTGCAAGAGGATCAAAAAGGACTAATTAGTAATAGAGAAAAGAGAGTTTTATTTGAACGTAACTATTGTACAAGTACTTAAATTAAATAAATAAAAATAGTGTATGGGTATTGTCTGTTTTTCTTTATTGCTATCCCCACGTCCTACTATTAATGCATTGTTAACCATCAACAGACTCTAGCTATGTTCAGAAAGAGAGTGGTCTTAAACAATACACTCTATCTGTGGTTTGTTTACCAAGTATCATAATTATACAGTGTCGACAAGCCATGTTCAGCCAGTAGTTATGTCAGGTAAGGGGATTCAACCCTTGATTTCTTGTACTGAAAATTTGAACTTAAGGCAAACACCTTAACCACTCGGCCAACCTGTCAGTTAAAAATGTAATTCGTTCTATGCACTTGAGTGATAAAAATCTTTCCAGAGTACATTGTCTCAAACACTTGCTTGTTTTTGAATGTAGATTTTTTCCCATAACATTGCAGTTATGAGTCTTGTGAACTGGGTGTTTAATATGGGGTTAAAGGCATCTTAAAATAATTTTAGATAAGCTCTCAGGTATTGTGTCATGGTGTTTAGTAATGAGTCACTGTTCGTTGACTAACATTTACCGTTACACAACATTATTTTGGTAAGCTCTACATGTTGTTGTTTGAGTCTTTAGTCTTTTAACTGGTTTGATGTAGATTTCCATGCCTCTCTGTTCTGAGCTAATTGTTTCATCTCTATATAGCTACCACACCCTACATCCAAGGCTATTTTTTTATCATATTCTAACCTTGGTCTCCCCTACAGTTCTTGTCCTCAACCCTTCCTTTCATCACTAAGCTTGCTAATCCTGGATGTCTTAGTATGTGTCCTACCAACCTATCTCTTGTCTTTATTAGCAGTCGCCAGAAACATCTCTTCTCTCCCACTCGTCTTAATGCCTCTTTGTTTGTAACCCTATTTACCCATCTAATCTTCATCATTCACCTGTAACACCACATTTCAAACACTTCAATTCTCCACTTTTCGGCTACACCAATAGTCCAAGTTTCGCTTTCATAGAGTGCCACACTCCATACAAGGACCGTCAAAAATGACTTCCTAATACCTAAATCTATATTCAATGTCAACAGATTCCCTTTCTCTATAAATGCTTTCCTTGCCTGAGCTACATAAGTATCCTAATCATCTCTGGTATAATGTCTTGTTTAGCTAACATAGTCGCTTAGTAAGTCTAAGCATTTGTTGAATATAACCTAAAATAGCAAACAGTTTTCTAAACCCCTACTCACTTGTCAATAAAAATTGTTCGCATTTGCGAATGATTAACTCGTTAATTTTGTAGGTCTTGGTTTGTCAAAAGTCAGACCAGTATTAGATTTCATAACCTCATTTTTCGTCACCATGTGTTCGTGACAATTAATTCTTTATTTCACTTTCTTGTTTAATTTAATCATATTTAAAATTACTTTCATACTCCCCTGTTGTGTTACCATATATATCTCGCTTTTAAGACATTTTTACTAGTGTTAATAGGTCACCTTTCTCATACCTCGTGGTATCACGGCCTGTCCAGCTGATCTCAGCAAGCTACGCGCTCACTAGCCGTCTCCATGACGTGGCCTCTCTCCACCAATCAGCACGCGTCTTGCTCATAACGTGTTTGGGACTCTCCAATGGCTGGCCATCGATCATTCTAGATGCCTGTTCTGTCTGCTATTTAAGCTACCGGCAGACCCATCTTCGATGTGATTTCTCCGTTAGCATTACGCTAGCCACCCGCCTTGAACACCGGACGATAAACTTCAAACTTGGAAAAACTTCACACATGTAATTTCTGCATCAAGAAGTGTTAAACTTAACCTTCACCATGTCGTCAAACACATTTTTTCAAATAATCCAACTTGGATCAAATTCAACGTGTTCCTGTGACACAAACATTAAGATGCCAAGCATACATCTTTGTGTGCTACGGAAATCTATTCCTACTAAGTGAATATTACCACTTCATTTTTGTGATAGCTAAGGCCAGCCTTACTATTCCGCAAGTGTTCTACAACTCCGTCAAGTACTTTTTTGAAAGAAACCACAACTGGAAATGAACTATTTCTTCTCAAGTGTTCTACGCACACGTGTGGGATGTTAACCACACTCTTTCAAGTTAAGTACTTTGTAACCACATTATGTTTAGTGTTATTTCATGTTCTCTCTGTTATCATGTTAGCTTTATACAAGCCTGGTTTAGAAGATTCCTCAATTTTGATATCCTTGTGATCTTCTCCCCCTCCCCTTCTAGGAGGAATAACATATCGGCGTACTTTGGCCATTCTTATGTTTCTTGTGAGAATAATCTCAGTATTGCTTGTGCATATCTGCATCTTTCATTGCACTTTGCCTGTGCATTTTCTCTTTCATGGTTCACGTTCAGGTTATAGGCTACTTGCCCACCTGTTTCTGCCATCTCAACTTCTCAGTAAATCAAGCATGCAGTTCACGCATTCTGTGTCTACCATCGCATTTATTTTTGCAAGTTATTCTGTTGCATCTTGGCAACCACTCAAATATTACAATCTTCATAGGGTACTGCAGGACTAGGCCCCTGTCAGCTACTGGCCCCCTTAATAGGTCATGTCTTTTTGGATAACTTCTTTAGTTTCCCCTTTTTTTCTTTCCCGGTATGACAGGATTTGCTCCCTGTCAGCCATTTAAAAGCTGCATCACTAATTCTCTTTTTTGCAAAAGCAACTTAATTCTTGCTTTCAAGCATGTACCCATGCTTAAGATCTGTAAGTTTAATTTAGTTATGTTTAAGGCACTAACCTTGTTTATTGCCAGACGAAATCATAATTTTGTAAAGAAAATTGTTAACTTGTTTGTATGTTATACTGAATATATATATGGGGCGTGGTGGCTCAGCGGTCTAGTTGTATGCCTCTCACCAAGGCGGTCCGGGTTCGATTCCCGGTCAATGCATGTGAGATTTTCGAAGTGAAATGCCATGTCCTGTGGTTCGGATTCCACGTAAAAAGGAGGTCCCGTGGCTCATAATCACAAGATTCACGGTCACGTAAAACTACAATCTTCCTTCCTTGAATATATATATATGTTAAAGCTACTTGCTCTCTCTTTTTTTTGTCTTTACTCTTTTCACGTTCAATCCCATGAACCTTAAAGCTCAACCTTTACTGATTCTGAATCACTCAGATTCTTTCTGAAAATTGAGACTTTTAATTGGTCGATCCAATGGTTTTCTAATTACACCATATCATTGGTGCCAGAAACCCATGGAACTAGTTTCACTTTACTTAAACTTAAATCATATCTTGAATATGTAACGTGTTTTTCGTGGGGTTTTTATGCAACTGGCATAAGTCAGTAGGAAGCTATTCTATATTTATTTACGCGGCAAATTGTTCAGCCAAGAGAATTTTTCATGTTAATTTATTATTATTATTAATTTATTATAATTATTATTTAGATATTTTCGGAGCATTTTATAAAAATTATTAGCATTCAGATAGGTTTTCTATGTCTTAGAAAACGCTATCAGGCAAATTATTACGAACGACGATATCATAGAAAATTATCTGATTACGGAATTTTACGGAGTTTTCGTCAGTTAGGGTATATCGAGAGACGTGACTCACTGGGATTTCAAATACAAGCTGATTCCTGTCGAGAAGAATTACGCAAGCGGGCTCGCATCGTCCAGGAAAGGCGAATTGTTGAAACGGAACCCTCCCGCCGAGTGTAATGACCCAGAGGAGGAGAAGATAGCGCGGCGTGCTCAGCCAATCAATGAGGACTACGTAAGCTAGTAGACGGCTCCGGAGTGGGGAGCCAACGTGTGCATATATCGTTCGACGCGCCGTCGAAGGAGGACAATCTGTGAAATACTTGACGAGTATATTGTACGCGGGAATCGCTCCGATGTTCCATGGAGTGGAGGACTAACTTTTGTATAACTTAACCAGTGCGGTTGTACGAGTGTTTGGGTCCGAGGTACGGACCATAGAATTATCTAATCTACCAGGATCTCATCAAACATCGACGGAGATGACGACATCCAGGAGACTGTGGGAAGCTCACAGTATCATCCAGTACGAGGGAAAGGCTTCGGGCATTTCCAGTGGTAAGCGCCAATGACGCAGAAATACGCAATCTCTCATTTCTCTTGGTTTTATATTTCATATTTCAGTAACTTCATAGCTTGGGAATAAGTGTAAAATCAATAATTTATCAGACTCCGTTTTCATGTAATTTTCTATCGGCAATATTAAAATCGCAACGCTCCAATTTAAATTTTAAACTTATTATTATTATTAATTTTGCTATACTTGTTTTATATAATAAATTCATTTCTTTTACAATGCAATCTTTGCTTTCAGTAGGTAGCATTAGATATAGACCAATTCCTTCTCCTGATACAATTGTTTGTTGGGTTAATGATCAAATCATACCACGATCTGAGTGAATAGAGTCTTGAATGTGTTCTGCCAGAGCTAGACGTTGTTAAATACAAATTTAGATTTCAACATTGCGTTGAGGTCTTGGCGCCCATTAAAACAACATAGCTTAGGCAAAGGTAAACAGTTACATTTATCACCCAACAGTTAGGGGCTAGCAAAACGTTTCATTTGTCGCCGACAACTTGGGGCTGAAAACCTAATAACATTTGTGGAAGGAGAAGGGTATATATTTCTGTGCCTGTATTTTGGGGGTTATTTGTCTGTATCAGTGTATATCATTATGGGGGATGAGAAAGAAAGACAGATGAGGTTACGTAGTGGTCATCAACGGGAGAGTGATGATACGAGCAGTATGTCGAGTGATGGTAGTACCGGGGTAGCGGAGGTAAATCCCGATACTGAAACAGGGAGTGTAGGCGGCCAACCAGAATTAAAAACTTTACTTCTCGAGTTCATGTATCAGAACAAAGTTAGTAGTGATGCCTTAAATGCTAAATTAGAACAAAACAGTAGGGAAAATAAAGAAAGTACAGATGCCTTAAATGCTAAATTAGAACAAAACAGTAAGGAAAATAGAGAGAGTACTGAAACTTTAAATGCAAAATTAGAACAGAATAATGCAAAATTAGAACAAAACAGTAGGGAAAATAAAGAAAGTACAGAAGCTTTAAATAAAAAATTAGAACAGAATAATGCAAAATTAGATAAGAACAACAAGGAAATTAGTGTGAAAATGGAGCAGATTAGAGGAGAAATCAGAGGAGTAATGGAAGAGAAGGTTAAAGAGATCATTGCAGATGTAGACAAGAAATTAGGAAAAGTACAGGAGGAGTTGGAAATTAGAATCAGTACACAGGCTGAAAATTTAAAAGAACTAGTGCAACTGGAAACACAGCAGGTCAAAAAGCAATTGGGGGGAGAAATTGACAAAATTCAGGTAGCTACTAAAGAGGTTAAGGAACAGCTGGGGGGTAGAATTGAGAAAGTCCACTCACAAATAGTTGCAGAAGTAAATGATTTAAGAGAGAGTAATAGAGAGAGCATTAGCAAGATTGAGGAGAAACAAGCAAAGCTATATGATAAAGTAGAAGAATCAGAAGGAAACATTAAATTAACAGTAAATAGTATTGAGAGGAAGGCTGAGGAGAAAATCGCAGAATTAGAGTTAAAATTAAAAGCTAGGATCAGGCAAGAAAATAGTCAGAATAGGCCAGTTTTTGTGAATAGCACACACAGGGAGGTAAAACTGGGTAAGTTCAGCAATCGACAGGGGTGCCCAATGGAGTTCATGAACACTATAGAAAATAAATTCGGGGAAAGGTTGGAAAATGGTAGTATTGAGTGGTGCCAGGTAGTTGAAATTTTAGAACAAGTGTTTGTGGGGGAAACGAGGAATTGGTTTGCTGTCTACAGAGACAAGTTTACTGATATCAATGATTTTAAAATGAAATTCTGTGAAAAGTTCTGGAATGAGGTTATTCAGTCGCAGCATCGTGAGGGAGTAGTGTGTGGTAAATATAACCCTAAAGGAAGCTCCACCATGACCGAATACTTTTTAGGGCAGGTATTAGTGTGTAAATATCTGGATGGCTTGAAGGAGGAAAGTGATGTGGTAAGGTTGCTACTTAGGCACTTTCCCTATAGGATCAAGGAGGCTGCTTGTATCCAGAATGTAAAGACAATATCACAAGTAGAAAATTTGTTAAGCACATTTGATGCACTAGGGAGAGGGGGTTATGAGGACAATTTCAATAGGAACCAGGGTAATAATAATAACAGACCTAATGAAGCCAGGCATCAGGAAGTTCAAGGGAACGGTGGCGAAGGAGCCAACGCTCAAAATAGAAATAATAATAATCAGCTAAATCAGAACAGAGGGAATGGCTATGGTAATCAGTATCAAGGGAGGAACAATGATTTCAGGGGAAATCAAGGGAGGAACAATGATTACAGGGGAAATCAAGGGAGAAACAATGATTTCAGGGGGAATCAAGGGAGAAATTATAATGACAATAATTACAACCAGAATAGGGGTCAAGGAAGAGGACAGCCTAGTGGTAGTAATATACAGCCAAACAATGACAACACAACTCAGAACAACCAGACCAGTGCAGTAGTAACTAGTACTACGGCCAGCTGTAGCGGTTCTTTAAACGCGAACCAGGCTGCGAAGTAAGGTCAGAATCTCAGTCTGTAGCATGCCCTGTCCATACAATTATACAGGAACCCTATGACCTAAATGTAAGAAATGAATTATTACATGAACTAAATGATGAAGGTATTATTCAGGAAGTGGTTAGTAAGAGCCCCATAGTTAAATTTAACGTGTCCGAGGCGTACACAGATGTTTTAATTGATAGTGGTTGTATGAAGAGTTGCATAAGTAGTGCATTTTATGATAAAATGAAAGGAACTGGAGTAAATTTTGAGGAGATGCCAATTAAAAGCACTTTTGTTATCACAGCTGTTGGGAAGAGGTCTAAAGTAATTTCTAAGCAAGTTTTAGTAGACATTAAAATTAATAATCATGTAGAGAAGCAGATTTGCCTTGTAATTCCAAATTTAGTATTCAGTGTTATCTTGGGTTCAGAGTGGCTAAGTAGAGTGTCTGGTAACTTATGTTATGATGTAGGGAGTTTGAAATTTAAATGGGGAGATTCTGAAGTAGAAGTAGCGTTCAATGACCATATTCAGAGGAGTAGTATTGTAGGTGTGATTTGTACTTTAAATGAGATATCGCCAGCCGTAGAGCGGGGTTCTCCATGTTTTGTGGGCAGTGTGATTACGAACGGAAGTCTAGAGGACTCGTTATGTGAGGCTACATTTCAGGGTAATATAGAGGTGGAACAATGTGTTCGGCTCTATGATGTGTTATTGTGTAATAGGAGAGTTTTTGAGGATCGCATTGGTATGGCCAATTGCTATACACATTCATTGAACGTTATTGATAGGTCAGTATTCACAGGACATAGATATCCTGTACCTTTCGCTTATCAGAGTGCAGTTGAGGCACAAATTAATCAGATGCTTGAAGATGGGATTATTGAGCACTCTAACAGTCCATATGTTAATTCTTTGATCACGGTACCCAAGACCGACGGCACTGTTCGTATTTGTTTAGACGCTCGTTTGGTTAACAGTAGAATTAGTTCAGATCAGCTGAAATCTATGTCAATAGAGGAATTAATGCAAACATTTGAGGGGAAGAAGTATTTCACTGGTGTAGATTTGAGTTCCAGTTTTTGGCAAGTGCCACTTATGTACGAAGATAGACCATTTACAGCTTTTAGTCATAAATATAACCTTTATCAATTTTGTAGAACACCGTATGGGTTAAAGAGTAGTTCAGCAGCTTTAATTAGGGCTTTAAACATCGCATTAGGGGATGACACAGGAGAGTTTGTAACCATTTACATAGATGATATGGTAATTAGTTCACGCAGTTTTGAGGAGCATCTACGTCATTTAAATATTGTTTTTCAGAAGTTAGATCAGGGAGGGTTCACTTTGAAGCTGTCTAGGTCGTCATTCTGTCAGTCAGAAGTGACATTTTTAGGTCATAGAGTGTCGAGTAGAGGTGTAACACCATAGGAAGGTAGGGTTAGCGTGTGTGGACAGTAGCAACAGGGCATCGTTACAGACACTGAGAAATAGGTAGGCAGAGCAACGTGATGACGTTCATTTAAGGGAGCCACTTGCAAGGCTGGAAGCAGGTGACGCAGAAACATTTATAGTTTCCAAACGTATTGGAAAAACAGCATATGTGCTGGAGAATAGTGAGGGAAACAGATTATACGGAACGTATAATATACATAGTCTACGAAAATATGTGTCATAAAGTGAGTGTGTTTAGCTGGCGAGCCAGCCTATCAAATGAGTAAGTGTGGTATTTGGTGCGTGGGAGGAGCTGGTCTTCAAGGCAGGCGTATCAGAAGTCGCACAGGGGGGTAGTATGTAAGTAAATGAGAGTTTTTAAGGTACAGGGAAATATGACGGGATTGTCGGATGCTCTTGAGCACTAAAATGTCTCGATACACCAAGGCCAGAATTTGGTAGCGCTGGTGAATTCCCATTTGCCTCCAAGAGATGGGTGAGCGCTTGTACATGGTATTTTTGCTTAAGGCGTCCACGAGGCAAAAGATGGGCCATCAGAATGCGAGACAGTCCTTCATGAAACTCATACATATCAGCACACGTGATTTCTGTTTACGGCCTCGCCATGTAAGATTTGTAAGTGTGTAATTTAAGATAATTTGTACAGAGGTATTATTTGTGTGAGAAGAACTGATCTGTGTTGAGAACTAGTATTAAGTAGAATATGGTCTACGGGAACTTAACAAGACAGGGCGATTACGGCACAGAAATATTTGGTGTTATATGTAATGCACATTTACTGTTTTTTTTTTCGGAAGTCAATATTAATTTAATCATCTTTAAAGAGAGATTAAGTATTATGGTCACGAGGCGCTGCCACAATAGTGTGATCGTGTGCTCAGTGATAAGTGAGATTAAATTTCACCATAAGGAAGGGACCTCCAGTGAAATTAGGAAGTTCTATGGTGATATAAATATATCAGAACACCTTCAATGCGTGTGATATGACATCAAAAATACATAGTGCTCACACATTTATTATGTCTATTTCTCCAACTTAGAGGAATTTGAGAGGCGGAAATATCCGTGGAACACTATTTTATATGAGAAACATTGGACTGGTTGCAAAGTGCAATTCATAGTGACAACAAACTTTGACGCAAAGTGCGTGAAGAAAAATTATGAGTGTATATATCTGTAATTTAGGGAGATTTCATTTATGTAATATGTATTTTGGATGGGGTTTATTAACGTGTCTGGGATAATCGGATAATGGACCGTCGTCACGGTAAATCATCCGATGATCCGAGGCGAATATGTAACGTGTTTTTCGTGGGGTTTTTGTGCAACTGGCATAAGTCAGTAGGAAGCCATTCTATATTTATTTACGCGGCAAATTGTTCAGCCAAGAGAATTTTTCATGTTAATTTATTATTATTATTAATTTATTATAATTATTATTTAGATATTTTCGGAGCATTTTATAAAAATTATTAGCATTCAGATAGGTTTTCTATGTCTTAGAAAACGCTATCAGGCATTTATTACGAACGACGATATCATAGAAAATTATCTGATTACGGAATTTTACGGAGTTTTCGTCAGTTAGGGTATAACGAGAGACGTGACTCACTGGGATTTCAAATACAAGCTGATTCCTGTCGAGAAGAATTACGCAAGCGGGCTCGCATCGTCCAGGAAAGGCGAATTGTTGAAACGGAACCCTCCCGCCGAGTGTAATGACCCAGAGGAGGAGAAGATAGCGCGGCGTGCTCAGCCAATCAATGAGGACTACGTAAGCTAGTAGACGGCTCCGGAGTGGGGAGCCAACGTGTGCATATATCGTTCGACGCGCCGTCGAAGGAGGACAATCTGTGAAATACTTGACGAGTATGTTGTACGCGGGAATCGCTCCGATGTTCCATGAAGTGGAGGACTAACTTTTGTATAACTTAACCAGTACGGTTGTACGAGTGTTTGGGTCCGAGGTACGGACCATAGAATTATCTAATCTACCAGGATCTCATCAAACATCGACGGAGATGACGACATCCAGGAGACTGTGGGAAGCTCACAGCATCATCCAGTACGAGGGAAAGGCTTCGGGCATTTCCAGTGGTAAGCGCCAATGACGCAGAAATACGCAATCTCTCATTTCTCTTGGTTTCATATTTCATATTTCAGTAACTTCATAGCTTGGGAATAAGTGTAAAATCAATAATTTATCAGACTCCGTTTTCATGTAATTTTCTATCGGCAATATTAAAATCGCAACGCTCCAATTTAAATTTTAAACTTATTATTATTATTAATTTTGCTATACTTGTTTTATATAATAAATTCATTTCTTTTACAATGCAATCTTTGCTTTCAGTAGGTAGCATTAGATATAGACCAATTCCTTCTCCTGATACAATTGTTTGTTGGGTTAATGATCAAATCATACCACGATCTGAGTGAATAGAGTCTTGAATGTGTTCTGCCAGAGCTAGACGTTGTTAAATACAAATTTAGATTTCAACATTGCGTAGAGGTCTTGGCGCCCATTAAAACAACATAGCTTAGGCAAAGGTAAACAGTTACATTTATCACCCAACAGTTAGGGGCTAGCAAAACGTTTCAGAGAGCACGTTGCTTCATAATCAAACTTGGTCCAATACTGTGTCTGAATTTTCGCAGCTATTACGGAGTCCATCAAAGTGGAAAAGGTGCAAGACCCTGACGAGAAGCCGCAGTCTTCTCTTGTCAAGCCTGACGTCTACTTGCCGCCAGCAAGTTCTCTGGAGGTTGGGGTGAGTATTTCGGTCTCCACCATGGCCAAGGTTGAAAAGTTATTAGGCACTCGTGCCCTCTTTGAAAAGAAACTGTCTAGGTTTCGTTCATTCTTAACCGCAAAAAGCTTAAATGATCACAATTTAGGCATTCTTAACGAAAAGTTGAAAACGTATCAAGCTAATTTCACGTCTTATGACACTTTGCAAATAGAGCTTGAGTTCCTCGACTCAACTCATGAGCAGGATCGAGCTGAGGTGGAGGACAGCTACTATGAAGGCTTTGCTGAAGCCGAGAACTCATTCAAAACATTAACTATAAAGTATAGGGACCAACCTGTCACTCCGTCTAAACCAATCCTACCTAGGATTTCCTTGCCAAACTTTTCTGGCAACGAGAAGGAATGGGATTCCTTCGAGGAACAGTACATTTCTTTAGTGCATAATGATTCTTCAATACCTGATATTCAGAAGTTTCTTTATTTGAAATCTACACACATCAAAAAAAGTTTTGCATCACCTCGGTTCCCAGATCTCCGGCATATAGACGTTGACTGTGTATATTGTATCCAAGATACAGTCCCTTTGATTGTTCATAGATGTCACTAAAACTGCTCAAAGATGTAAACAACCATGCATGAGCAGGGCCTATTAGACGGAGGGGTACGACAGCCGATCAGTTCCAGTCATTCCACCAGGACGAAGGTACGCTGCTCATGTTGTCTGTAGTTCTACCATGCCTATAAGGTCAATACCGCAGTTCGATCGCGTCCGCATTGTTACTTTGTGTCAAGAAGGGCTCTCAACAAGGGAAGTTTCCAGGCGTCTCAGAGTGAACCAAAGCGATGTTGTTCGGACATGGAGGAGGTACAGAGATACAGGAACTGTCGATGACAGGCCTCGCTCAGGCCGCCCAAGGGCTACTACTGTAGTGGATGACCGCTACTTACGGATTGCCGCTCGGAGGAACCCTGACAGCAATGCCACCATGTTGAATAATGCGTTTCGTTCAGCCACAGGACGTCGTGTTTCAACTCAAACTGTGCGCAATAGGCTGCATGATGCGCAACTTCACTCCCGACGTCCATGGCGAGGTCCAGCTTTGCAACCCCGACACCATGCAGCGCGGTACAGATGGGCCCAACAACATGCTGAATGGACCCCACGGAATTGGCATCACGTTCTCTTCACCGATGAGTGTCGCATATGCCTTCAACCAGACAATCGTCGGAGACGTGTTTGGAGGCACCCTGGTCAGGCTGAACGTCTTAGACACACTGTCCAGCGAGTGCAGCAAGGTGGTGGTTCCCTGATGTTTTGGGGTGGCATTATGTGGGGCCGACGTACGCCACTGGTGGTCATGGAAAGCTCCGAAACGGCTTTACGATACCTGAATGACATCCTCCGACCCATAGTGCAACCATATCGGCAGAATATTGGAGAGGCATTTGTCTTCATGGACGACAATTCTCGACCTCATCGTGCACATCTTGTGAATGCGTTCCTTCAAGATAACGACATCGCTCGACTACAGTGGCCAGCATGTTCGCCAGACATGAACCCTATCGAACATGCCTGGGATATGTTGAAAAGGGCTGTTTATGGACGTCTTGACCCACCAACCACTCTGAGAGATTTACGCCGAATTGTCGTTGAGGAGTGGGACAATTTGGACCAACAGTGTCTTGATGAACTTGTGGATAGTATTCCACGGCGAATACAGGCATGCATCAATGCAAGAGGACGTGCTACTGGGTATTAGAGGTAGTGGTGTGTACTGCAATCTGGACCACAAATGCTGAAAGTCTAGCTGTATGATGGTACAACATGCAATGTGTGGGTCTCATGAGCAATAAAACGAGCTGAAATGTTGTTTGTGTTGATCTCTATTCCCTTTGTATTTAACGGTTCCGGAACTCTTGGAACCGAGGTGATGCAAAACTTTTTTTGATGTGTGTACATTGCAAGGCCCCCCGCTTAAGCTGATAGAGGCACTTCCTCTCACATCAGACAATTAATCTGTTGCTTTCAATTTGCTGCAACAACGTTATGGTAACCCCAAGCTTTGCATCCGCAGGCATATTACGGCTCTATTTAACCTCCCTTCCTGTCGCCCAGACAATCTTTCCTCTATACGTCAGATAGGCGATACTGTCGAGCTTCATGTTCGAGCTCTCGAGCACTTGAAGCAACCAGTCAAGCATTGGGATTTGGTTCTGATATATCTCACTACTTCCAAGTTCGATTCTCAAACTTTAAAGGCATGGGAATCAGAGTTAATAGATCAGCCTGATCCCACATTTCAAACTTTAGTCACGTTTATCAAAAACCGTTGTCAAATACTTTCCGCCGTTGCTCAACAATCCGAGCTACCTAGCTCGAGCAAAGGTGCGATCAGTAAGACTTCTTCTAATAAGAAATCTGTCCGAACTCAGGTACTTACAGTTCAGAGTACTGTACAAACCTGCTTCCTCTGCAACAATTTGCATCCGCTATACACTTGTTCTTTTTTCAAAGCCATTACTGTCGATGAACGTAGGAAAGCTGTTGCCGAGCACAAATGTTATAATTGTTTGTCTACTAAACATGCAGTTTCAAACTGTTCGTAAAAAAGGAAGGAAGCTTGTAGTTTAACGTGACCGTTAATCTAGAGATCATGAGCCACGGGACCTCCTTTTTACGTGGAATCCGAACCGCAGGACGTGGCATTTCACTTCGAAAATCTCACATGCATTGACCGGGAATCGAACCCGGACCGCCTAAACTGTTCGTCTAAAGGTGTCTGCACACATTGCAAACAGCGCCACCATTCCTCGTTACACCGGTTTGAAAAACCCTAATTTAAGTATCAACAGAATAAGCCTTTGGAAAGCGTTGTTTCTACGACTTCTCAATCCAACTTGGCATCCAGTAGTAAGTCGTACCTTACTTCTGGCACTCATGCTGACTCTAGCGCTCAGTCGTATAGTCAGACTGCTAATTCTTGGCGAAGTACTCAGGTTTTGTTATCCACGGTGAGACCTCAGGTCCAAGACTCTAAGGGCAAATGGCATTCTGTCCGAGCTCTTCTCGACAATGCTGCCACACACGATTTCATAACCTCTTCTTTGGTTAAGAAATTAAACTTAAAGCCTAATACCACTTCGATAGAAATATCTGGTATCAATGACAGTAAGTCTACTTCCTTGCAGTTCGTAAAGCTCAATATTAAGGATTCGGTGCAATCTGGCACTAACCTTAGTTTAAATTGTTTGTCAATCCCTGTTATTGGAGCCCCGACTCCTAGTCATTCAGTTTCTATTGATACTTGATGATCTGAAATTAGCTCATCCCTACTTTCATCAGAGTGCTCCAGTTGACATTTTGCTAGGTGCTAATGTCTTTTGGCAAAATTTGCTTCCTTCTAGAATTAATACAACTTCTAGCATCTACGCCCACCACACCAGATTTGGTTGGTTGGTCACGGGTCATATCCCTCTTGCCACTGTGCAGTCTTCATCTTTATGTCACTTAACTCACGTTGAGTTGGACGACAATTTGGAAAAGTTTTGGAAAATTGAGTCTATCGATTCCACCCCTTCTTCTTCCACTGAAGATGACTTTTGCGAACAGCTTTATCTCTCCACTACCACTCGCAACCCAGATGGTAGATTTGTTGTTACTATGCCTCGTATTTCTTCTCCCCCAGTTTTAAAGGATTCACATCCTCGCACTCTTAAGGCTTTGTTTGCTGTGGAAAATCAGTTGAAACAAGATTCTTCAGCCAAAGCTCAATACATTGACTGTATGGAAGGCTACGAAGCCTCTGGTCTCATGGAAGTCCTTCGTAAACAAAACATCTCTGAAGATAGTGTTTATTTGAATCATCAACCTGTTTGGAAGAACCCTTCCACGAGGAAAAACATTCGAGTCGTTTTCAATGGTTCCGCTCCAGATTCTAATGGTATTTCATTGAACGATACCTTACTTACCGGTCCCGCCATTCAGTCTGATCTTTCTTCCGTTCTGTTAAATCGCTTGTTCCCTGTTGGTGTGATCGCCGATATTAAACAAATGTATAGGCAAATTTTGATCAACTCTGAGCAGCAAAATCTGCAACAAATTCTTTGGCCAAACCCATTAAGGTCTTCAAATTAAAAACTGTCCCATATGGTCGAAAGCCATCTGCTTTCTTGGCCATCCGCACTTTAAAGCATCTCGCCGACCAAGACTCTAACCTCTTTTTCACTGATACCTCAAATCTCCTCAAAAAGTCTTTTTATGTGGATGATTTTCTTCATTCCTTTAGCTCCCCTTCTGAAGCACTTGAGCACTCACGTAATCTCCAAGCGTTGCTTCATGGAGGAGGTTTCTTACTTCACAAATGGATTTCTAATTCTCAAGAAGTACTATCTAAGCTCTTATCCAATGGTAACACTGATACACCAGTCGAGCTCTTACATACCGCTGATTCCACTAAAGTTTTAGGACTTCATTGGTATCCCGTACGGATTCTTTTTTCTATCAAGTCAGCTTGTCTCCTATTCTTCCTCAAACTAAGCGACAAGTTCTTTCAGAGATCGCCAAAATCTATGACCCCCTTCAATTTCTAGCTCCGATCATAGTCAAAGCTAAGATGTTTATGCAGGAACCATGGTCTCTCAAAACGGATTGGGACGATCCTATCCCTCCTTCTCTCTTGGAAAGATGGCTTTCCTTCCGCACTCATCTTCTTGATCTGTCTGTCATAGACATCCCCAGGGTTCTTATCCCTACTTTATTCTCTGCTAATCTAGAGCTGCATCTGTTTGCAGACAGCTCCGTGAAAGCTTACGGATGTTGTGCTTATGTGGTCAGTCGTAACACTCCTTCTTCATTCTCTAATTTAATTTGTACGAAGTCAAAAGTAGCTCCTTTGAAAAAACAGTATCATTGACTCGCTTAGAGTTATGCGCTGCCCTGCTCGCAGCCGAATTATCTCAAAAGCTTGTCTCCAATCTAAACTGTCATTTGAGTCAGCTTGGATCTATAAGCCCCCCACGCATTGGCAATCTTTTGTCGCCAATAGGGTGGAAAATATCCAAACTCTATCCTCATCTTCTCAATGGAAACATGTATCGAGTAAGGAGAACCCAGCAGACATAATTTCTCGTAGATGCCTTCCACACCAGCTAGCCAAATCTAGTATTTTCTGGCATGGTCCAACTTGGTTGTTGCAAGAACCCTCCTTTTGGCCAGCCCTATTTTCTTCTGCTTTAACGAATGTTCCTGAAACTCGTAAAGTCGCCTCTTCTCTTGTAACCACGGTTACCCCTTCATTGCTTGAAAGATATTCTTCTTTTCAAAAGCTAGTTCGTGTTGTAGCCTACTTGCTTCGTTGGAAATTCTTTGTGTTAGAAAAACAATTGTTTCCTCAAGCATTTTTTCAGCTGTTGAATTACAGTCTGCTACTACCACAATCTTATTGCTCACGCAACAAGAATTTTTTCTGATGAAATTAATTCTCTATCTAAGGGTTTACCCCTTAAAAAGCGGTATAGACTCTTCGCTTTAATCCCTTTATTGTTGATAACGGATTGTTAAGAGTAGGTGGTCGGTTATCTTTTTCCGATTATCCTGAAGATAAGAAACACCCCATAATTCTTCCTTCAAAGCATCACGTTACTAAATTGATCATCCGTCAATTTCACTATCAGCACTTACATGTTGGTACACGCACTCTCTTGTGTTTACTTCGTGAGCATTACTGGCCTATTAATGGCTTGCACGAAGTCATCTCCGTTGATAGAAAGTGTATTCTTTGTTTTAAGGCCAAACCTAAGTTTTCTCAGCAACTTATGGCTGACCTTCCTTCGTTCCGTTCCGCTCCCAGCAGACTGTTTCTTCTAACTGGTATTGATTGCACTGGTCCGTTCTTATATCAAACCAATAGTCTAAAAGCTAAACGCAAAATTCTTGCCAAGCTTTACATAGCACTTTTTGTCTGCATGGTTACTGGTGCTACTCATCTCGAATTGGTCACCAATGCATCCACTTCATACTTTATTTCTGCTTTTTCTCGCTTTGTTGCTCGAAGAGGAATTCCCTCTGAGTTTTTCTCTGACAACGCCAGAAACTTTCTTGGTGCTTCTCAACAATGGCTAAAGGCACTCTGCTCTCGTTCTGCCAACGAGCGACTTTTTACCTGCGATCATTTAAAGGGCTTTAAATGGCATTTCATCCCACCATACTTTCCTCATCATGGAGGGAGATGGGAAGCTTGTGTCAAATTGACTAAAACCCATCTCAAAAGAACTATAGGAAACTCTATCATATCGTTTGAAGAATTCAATTCTTTTGTTATTCTTGTCGAAGGCACTGTCAACTCCCGTCCCTTGTCTCCTGTGTCTAACGACCCCCCGATTTGCTTCCTTTAACCCCTGGTCATTTCTTAATAGGTAGCTCCTTAAATGCTCCGCCACCTCTCAACCACCGCAAGCTCGATATTTCTTTGCCCATTCTCTGGAAAAGAGTCGAAGCTCTTAGGGATAGAATTTGGAAACGGTGGAGGCTGGAGTATTTGAACTTACTTCAGAGCAGAGGGAAGTGGCAGCTCGCTCAACCAAACCTCAAGGAGGGAGATTTGATTCTCCTTAGAGAATCCAGTCCTCCTCATGTTTGGCACACCGGAAGAGTAGTTAGGTGCTACACCGGTCGTGACAACAGAGTTAGGGTGATGAAATTAAATACTACTTTTGGACAGTGTGTTCGTCCAATTTCTTCTGTTGCTCCTTTACCACTCTAGCCCTGTTTCTTGTGTTTTCTTTCTTGTTTTTTCTTGTCGCCCCTCTGGCAGTATGTTCGCATTTGCGAATGATTAACTTGTTAATTTTGTAGGATTTGGTTTGTCAAAAGTCAGACCAGTATTTGATTTCATAACCTCATTTTTCGTCACCATGTGTTCGTGACAATTAATTCTTTATTTCACTTTCTTGTTTAATTTAATCATATTTAAAATTATTTTCTTACTCACCTGTTGTGTTACCATATATATCTCGCTTTTAAGACATTTTTACAAGTGTTAATAGGTCACCTTTCTAATACCTCGTGGTATCACGGCCTGTCCAGCTGATCTCAGCAAGCTACGCGCTCACTGGCCGTCTCTATGACGTGGCCTCTCTCCGCCAATCACCACGCTTCTTGCTCATAACGTGTTTGGGACTCTCCAATGGCTGGCCATCGATCATTCGAGATGCTTGTTCTGTCTGCTATTTAAGCTGCCGGCAGACCCATCTTCGATGTGATTTCTCCGTTAGCATTACGCTAGCCACCCGTTTTGAGCACCGGACGATAAACTTCAAACTTGGAAAAACTTCACACATGTAATTTCTGCATCAAGAAGTGTTAAACTTAACCTTCACCATGTCGTCAAAGACATTTTTCAAATCAAACTTCAACGTGTTCCTGCGACACGAACATTAAGATGCCAAGTATACATCTTTGTGTGCTACGGAAATCTATTCCTAATAAGTGAATATTATCACTTCATTTTTGTGATAGCTAAGGTCTGCCTTACTATTCCGCGAGTGTTCTACAACTCCGTCAAGTACTTTTGTGAAAGAAACCACAACTGGAAATGAACCATTTCTTCTCAAGTGTTCTACGCACACGTGTGGGATGTTAACCACACTCTTTCAAGTTAAGTACTTTGTAACCACATTATGTTTAGTGTTATTTCATGTTCTCTCTGTTATCATGTTAGCTTTATACAAGCCTGGTTTAGAAGATTCCTCAATTTTGATATCCTTGTGATCTTCTCCCCCTCCCCTTCTAGGAGGAATAACATATCGGCGTACTTTGGCCATTCTTATGTTTCTTGTGAGAATAATCTCAGTATTGCTTGTGCATATCTGCATCTTTAATTGCACTTTGCCTGTGCATTTTCTCTTTCATGGTTCACGTTCAGGTTATAGGCTACTTGCCCACCTGTTTCTGCCATCTCAACGTCTCAGTAAATCGTGCATGCAGTTCACGCATTCTGTGTCTGCCATCGCATTTATTTTTGCAAGTTATTCTGTTGTATCTTGGCAACCACTCAAATATTACAATCTTCATAGGGTACTGCAGGACTAGGCCCCTGTCAGCTACTGGCCCTCTTAATAGGTCATGTCTTTTTGGATAACTTCTATAGTTTCCCCTTTTTTTCTTTCCCGGTATGACAGGATTTGCTCCCTGTTAGCCATTTAAAAGCTGCGTCACTAATTCTCTTTTTTGCAAAAGCAAATTAATTCTTGCTTTCAAGCATGTACCCATGCTTACGATCTGTAAGTTTAATTTAGTTATGTTTAAGGCACTAACCTTGTTTATTGCTAGACGCAATCATAATTTTGTAAAGGAAATTGTTAACTTGTTTGAATGTTATACTGAATATATATATATATGTTAAAGCTACTTGCTCTCTCTTTTTTTTGTCTTTACTCTTTTCACGTTCAATCCCATGAACCTTAAAGCTCAACCTTTACTGATTCTGAACTCACTCAGAATTCTTTCTGAAAATTGAGACTTTTAATTGGTCGGTCCAATGGTTTTCTAATTACACCATATCACTGGTGCCAGAAACCCATGGAACTAGTTTCACTTTACTTAAACTTAAATCATATCTTGGAGAGTACGTTGCTTCATAATCAAACTTGGTCTAATACTGTGTCTGAATTTTCGCAGCTATTACGGAGTCCATCAAAGTGGAAAAGGTGCAGGACCCTGACGAGAAGCCGCAGTCTTCTCTTGTCAAGCCTGACGTCTACTTGCCGCCAGCAAGTTCTCTGGAGATTGGGGTGAGTATTTCGGTCTCCACCATGGCCAAGGTTGAAAAGTTATTAGGCACTCGTGACCTCTTAGAAAAGAAACTGTCTAGGTTTCGTTCATTCTTAACCGCAAAAAGCTTAAATGATCACAATTTAGGCATTCTTAACGAAAAGTTGAAAACGTATCAAGCTAATTTCACGTCTTCTGACACTTTGCAAATAGAGCTTGAGATCCTCGACTCAACTCGTGAGTAGGATCGAGCTGAGGTGGAGGACAGCTACTATGAAGGCTTTGCTGAAGCCTAGAACTTAATCAAAACATTAACTATAAAGTATAGGGACCAACCTGTCACTCAGTCTAAACCAATCCTACCTAGGATTTCATTGCCAAACTTTTCTGGCAACGAGAAGGAATGGAATTCCTTCGAGGAACAGTACATTACTTTAGTGCATAATGATTCTTCAATACCTGATATTCAGAAGTTTCTTTATTTGAAATCTACATTGCAAGGCCCCCCGCTTAAGCTGATAGAGGCACTTCCTCTCACATCAGACAATTAATCTGTTGCTTTCAATTTGCCGCAACAACGTTATGGTAACCCCAAGCTTTGCATCCGCAGGCATATTACTGCTCTATTTAACCTCCCTTCCTGTCGCCCAGATAATCTTTCCTCTATACGTCAGATAGGCGATACTGTCGAGCTTCATGTTCGAGCTCTCGAGCACTTGAAGCAACCAGTCAAGCATTGGGATTTGGTTCTGATATATCTCACTACTTCCAAGTTCGATTCTCAAACTTTAAAGGCATGGGAATCAGAGTTAATAGATCAGCCTGATCCCACATTTCAAACTTTAGTCACGTTTATCAAAAACCGTTGTCAAATACTTTCCGCCGTTGCTCAACAATCCGAGCTACCTAGCTCGAGCAAAGGTGCGATCAGTAAGACTTCTTCTAATAAGAAATCTGTCCGAACTCAGGTACTTACAGTTCAGAGTACTGTACAAACCTGCTTTCTCTGCAACAATTTGCATCCGCTATACACTTGTTCTTTTTTCAAAGCCATTACTGTCGATGAACGTAGGAAAGCTGTTGCCGAGCACAAATGTTATAATTGTTTGTCTACCAAACATGCAGTTTCAAACTGTTCGTAAAAAAGGAAGGAAGCTTGTAGTTTAACGTGACCGTTAATCTAGAGATCATGAGCCACGGGACCTCCTTTTTACGTGGAATCCAAACCGCAGGACGTGGCATTTCACTTCGAAAATCTCACATGCATTGACCGGGAATCGAACCCGGACCGCCTAAACTGTTCGTCTAAAGGTGTCTGCACACATTGCAAACAGCGCCACCATTCCTCGTTACACCGGTTTGAAAAACCCTAATTTAAGTATCAACAGAATAAGCCTTTGGAAAGCGTTGTTTCTACGACTTCTCAATCCAACTTGGCATCCAGTAGTAAGTCGTACCTTACTTCTGGCACTCATGTTGACTCTAGCGCTCAGTCGTATAGTCAGACTGCTAATTCTTGGCGAAGTACTCAGGTTTTGTTATCCACGGTGAGACCTCAGGTCCAAGACTCTAAGGGCAAATGGCATTCTGTCCGAGCTCTTCTCGACAATGCTGCCACACACGATTTCATAACCTCTTCTTTGGTTAAGAAATTAAACTTAAAGCCTAATACCACTTCGATAGAAATATCTGGTATCAATGACAGTAAGTCTACTTCCTTGCAGTTCGTAAAGCTCAATATTAAGGATTCGGTGCAATCTGGCACTAACCTTAGTTTAAATTGTTTGTCAATCCCTGTTATTGGAGCCCCGACTCCTAGTCATTCAGTTTCTATTGATACTTGATGATCTGAAATTAGCTCATCCCTACTTTCATCAGAGTGCTCCAGTTGACATTTTGCTAGGTGCTAATGTCTTTTGGCAAAATTTGCTTCCTTCTAGAATTAATACAACTTCTAGCATCTACGCCCACCACACCAGATTTGGTTGGTTGGTCACGGGTCATATCCCTCTTGCCACTGTGCAGTCTTCATCTTTATGTCACTTAACTCACGTTGAGTTGGACGACAATTTGGAAAAGTTTTGGAAAATTGAGTCTATCGATTCCACCCCTTCTTCTTCCACTGAAGATGACTTTTGCGAACAGCTTTATCTCTCCACTACCACTCGCAACCCAGATGGTAGATTTGTTGTTACTATGCCTCGTATTTCTTCTCCCCCAGTTTTAAAGGATTCACATCCTCGCACTCTTAAGGCTTTGTTTGCTGTGGAAAATCAGTTGAAACAAGATTCTTCAGCCAAAGCTCAATACATTGACTGTATGGAAGGCTACGAAGCCTCTGGTCTCATGGAAGTCCTTCGTAAACAAAACATCTCTGAAGATAGTGTTTATTTGAATCATCAACCTGTTTGGAAGAACCCTTCCACGAGGGAAAACATTCGAGTCGTTTTCAATGGTTCCGCTCCAGATTCTAATGGTATTTCATTGAACGATACCTTACTCACCGGTCCCGCCATTCAGTCTGATCTTTCTTCCGTTCTGTTAAATCGCTTGTTCCCTGTTGGTGTGATCGCCGATATTAAACAAATGTATAGGCAAATTTTGATCAAATCTGAGCAGCAAAATCTGCAACAAATTCTTTGGCCAAACCCATTAAGGTCTTCAAATTAAAAACTGTCACATATGGTCGAAAGCCATCTGCTTTCTTGGCCATCCGCACTTTAAAGCATCTCGCCGACCAAGACTCTAACCTCTTTTCCACTGATACCTCAAATCTCCTCAAAAAGTCTTTTTATGTGGATGATTTTCTTCATTCCTTTAGCTCCCCTTCTGAAGCACTTGAGCACTCACGTAATCTCCAAGCGTTGCTTCATGGAGGAGGTTTCTTACTTCACAAATGGATTTCTAATTCTCAAGAAGTACTATCTAATCTCTTATCCAATGGTAACACTGATACACCAGTCGAGCTCTTACATACCGCTGATTCCACTAAAGTTTTAGGACTTCATTGGTATCCCGTATCGGATTCTTTTTTCTATCAAGTCAGCTTGTCTCCTATTCTTCCTCAAACTACGCGACAAGTTCTTTCAGAGATCACCAAAATCTATGACCCCCTTCAATTTCTAGCTCCGATCATAGTCAAAGCTAAGATGTTAATGCAGGAACCATGGTCTCTCAAAACGGATTGGGACGATCCTATCCCTCCTTCTCTCTTGGAAAGATGGCTTTCCTTCCGCACTCATCTTCTTGATCTGTCTGTCATAGACATCCCCAGGGTTCTTATCCCTACTTTATTCTCTGCTAATCTAAAGCTGCATCTGTTTGCAGACAGCTCCGTGAAAGCTTACGGATGTTGTGCTTATGTGGCCAGACGTAACACTCCTTCTTCATTCTCTAATTTAATTTGTACGAAGTCAAAGGTAGCTCCTTTGAAAAAACAGTATCATTGACTCGCTTAGAGTTATGCGCTGCCCTGCTCGCAGCCGAATTATCTCAAAAGCTTGTCTCCAATCTAAACTGTCATTTCAGTCAGCTTGGATCTATAAGCCCCCCACGCATTGGCAATCTTTTGTCGCCAATAGGGTGGAAAAAATCCAAACTCTATCCTCATCTTCTCAATGGAAACATGAATCGAGTAAGGAGAACCCAGCAGACATAATTTCTCGTAGATGCCTTCCACACCAGCTAGCCAAATCTAGTATTTTCTGGCATGGTCCAACTTGGTTGTTGCAAGAACCCTCCTTTTGGCAAGCCCTATTTTCTTCTGCTTTAACGAATGTTCCTGAAACTCGTAAAGTCGCCTCTTCTCTTGTAACCACGGTTACCCCTTCATTGCTTGAAAGATATTCTTCTTTTCAAAAGCTAGTTCGTGTTGTAGCCTACTTGCTTCGTTGGAAATTCATTGTGTTAGAAAAACCATTGTTTCCTCAAGCATTTCTTTCAGCTGTTGAATTACAGTCTGCTACTACCACAATCTTATTGCTCACGCAACAAGAATTTTTTCTGATGAAATTAATTCTCTATCTAAGGGTTTACCCCTTAAAAAGCGGTATAGACTCTTCGCTTTAATCCCTTTATTGTTGATAACGGATTGTTAAGAGTAGGTGGTCGGTTATCTTTTTCCGATTATCCTGAAGATAAGAAACACCCCGTAATTCTTCCTTCAAAGCATCACGTTACTAAATTGATCATACGTCAATTTCACTATCAGCACTTACATGTTGGTACACGCACTCTCTTGTGTTTACTTCGTGAGCATTACTGGCCTATTAATGGCTTGCACGAAGTCATCTCCGTTGTTAGAAAGTGTACTCTTTGCTTTAAGGCCAAACCTAAGTTTTCTCAGCAACTTATGGCTGACCTTCCTTCGTTCCGTTCCGCTCCCAGCAGACTGTTTCTTCTAACTGGTATTGATTGCGCTGGTCCGTTCTTATATCAAACCAATAGTCTAAAAGCTAAACGCAAAATTCTTGCCAAGCTTTACATAGCACTTTTTGTCTGCATGGTTACCGGTGCTATTCATCTCGAATTGGTCACCAATGCATCCACTTCATACTTTATTTCTGCCTTTTCTCGCTTTGTTGCTCGAAGAGGAATTCCCTCTGAGTTTTCCTCTGACAACGCCAGAAACTTTCTTGGTGCATCTCAACAATGGCAAAAGGCACTCTGCTCTCGTTCTGCCAACGAGCGACTTTTTACCTACGCTCATTTAAAGGACTTTAAATGGCATTTCATCCCACCATACTTTCCTCATCATGGAGGGAGATGGGAAGCTTGTGTCAAATTGACTAAAACCCATCTCAAAAGAACTATAGGAAACTCTATCATATCGTTTGAAGAATTCAATTCTTTTGTTATTCTTGTCGAAGGCACTGTCAACTCCCGTCCCTTGTCTCCTGTGTCTAACGACCCCCCGATTTGCTTCCTTTAACCCCTGGTCATTTCTTAATAGGTAGCTCCTTAAATGCTCCGCCACCTCTCAACCACCGCAAGCTCGATATTTCTTTGCCCATTCTCTGGAAAAGAGTCGAAGCTCTTAGGGATAGATTTTGGAAACGGTGGAGGCTGGAGTATTTGAACTTACTTCAGAGCAGAGGGAAGTGGCAGCTCGCTCAACCAAACCTCAAGGAGGGAGATTTGATTCTCCTTAGAGAATCCAGTCCTCCTCTTGTTTGGCACACCGGAAGAGTAGTTAGGTGCTACACCGGTCGTGACAACAGAGTTAGGGTGATGAAATTAAATACTCCTTTTGGACAGTGTGTTCGTCCAATTTCTTCTGTTGCTCCTTTACCACTCTAGCCCTGTTTCTTGTGTTTTCTTTCTTGTTTTTTCTTGTCGCCCCTCTGGCAGTATGTTCGCATTTGCGAATGATTAACTTGTTAATTTTGTAGGATTTGGTTTGTCAAAAGTCAGACCAGTATTTGATTTCATAACCTCATTTTTCGTCACCATGTGTTCGTGACAATAATTCTTTATTTCACTTTCTTGTTTAATTTAATCATATTTAAAATTATTTTCATACTCACCTGTTGTGTTACCATATATATCTCGCTTTTAAGACATTTTTACAAGTGTTAATAGGTCACCTTTCTAATACCTCGTGGTATCACGGCCTGTCCAGCTGTTCTCAGCAAGCTACGCGCTCACTGGCCGTCTCTATGACGTGGCCTCTCTTCGCCAATCAGCAAGCTTCTTGCTTATAACGTGTTTGGGACTCTCCAATGGCTGGCCATCGATCATTCGAGATGCTTGTTCTGTCTGCTATTTAAGCTGCCGGCAGACCCATCTTCGATGTGATTTCTCCGTTAGCATTACGCTAGCCACCCGTTTTGAGCACCGGACGATAAACTTCAAACTTGGAAAAACTTCACACATGTAATTTCTGCATCAAGAAGTGTTAAACTTAACCTTCGCCATGTCGTCAAAGACATTTTTCAAATAATCCAACTTGGATCAAACTTCAACGTGTTCCTGCGACACGAACATTAAGATGCCAAGTATACATCTTTGTGTGCTACGGAAATCTATTCCTACTAAGTGAATATTATCACTTCATTTTTGTGATAGCTAAGGTCTGCCTTACTATTCCGCGAGTGTTCTACAACTCCGTCAAGTACTTTTGTGAAAGAAACCACAACTGGAAATGAACCATTTCTTCTCAAGTGTTCTACGCACACGTGTGGGATGTTAACCACACTCTTTCAAGTTAAGTACTTTGTAACCACATTATGTTTAGTGTTATTTCATGTTCTCTCTGTTATCATGTTAGCTTTATACAAGCCTGGTTTAGAAGATTCCTCAATTTTGATATCCTTGTGATCTTCTCCCCCTCCCCTTCTAGGAGGAATAACATATCGGCGTACTTTGGCCATTCTTATGTTTCTTGTGAGAATAATCTCAGTATTGCTTGTGCATATCTGCATCTTTCATTGCACTTTGCCTGTGCATTTCCTCTTTCATGGTTCACGTTCAGGTTATAGGCTACTTGCCCACCTGTTTCTGCCATCTCAACTTCTCAATAAATCATGCATGCAGTTCACGCATTCTGTGTCTGCCATCGCATTTATTTTTGCAAGTTATTCCGTTGCATCTTGGCAACCACTCAAATATTACAATCTTCATAGGGTACTGCAGGACTAGGCCCCTGTCAGCTACTGGCCCCTTTAATAGGTCATGTCTTTTTGGATGACTTCTGGGTAGATTATAGGTTAGGGAATAACCCACCCACCAAGGGAAGATGATGAAGAGAAGGAAGTAGATTTTGGAATTGGAAAAGAAGGATAGAAGAATAGGAGGAGAGTCCCACAAAAGTAATAAGTTTAGTGTAAAACACACTTAAAGGTAGTTGCCAATGGAAGTTAACTCTAGGATACCTAAAGTAGGTACGAGCTTGGTCGAGGCTAACGGGAACCGCAGCTAAAACTTGGGCGGTTTGCAAGAGAGAGGCTTTAATACATTTCCTCCCGAGCATGTATAAAAGTACTATGGGGAAGGGTGATGGTCTGGCAAGACTTAGAGGAACAAATTTACGGTATGTCTTCTTAAAGAAATTAGATTTTTCAAAGTGATTCGAAGAATGCCAATGATTTAACTCAAGCTTGGTATTTTCAATTTCCAAAATTATGGAGTTCTTGTAAGGGCGACCAAATGTCTCTAAAAAGGAATATGATAAAAGATTATGCCTTATTGGGTAATCTTGGTAAATGAACCAATGGTTGCGTTGGACAATGGCTAAGCTTTTACTCAGCGAGGAGCCGGCTAAAAGTTTAGACAAAAAGAAACACTTATTTTTTGGAAAACTGACCATAAGTTTTCGGAGAGGGTCTCCACAAGCAGGTAGTTGGCTTAGCGAACTTTACTTGCCTTACTGGCCAATTAGAATTAGCTATTATCGCTAAGAAGAACTTTAGTAAGGTGAAAATTAAGAGTTCTTGCTCAAATGCAACAAATGGTGAAAGCCCTATTAAAGATTTTAATATCATTGAGTGAGGAGAGTCAAGGAAGACAGGATTTTGCCTAAACTTTATATTCGAAAATGAAAAAGCAAAGGGAAAAGATTTGTTTATTTTACAATTAGAAAAAATTTGATGAAATTAACAATTATGTAATATAATTTTAATTAACATAGTTCGTTTGAACTTTTTAACAAATAGGGTCGCAGACCTCTCCACGTTAAACAGTTGCTCCAGGCAATTGACAATTTTTAAGGTTTTTTAAACCGTGAATTAAAATCTTGGTAAGATTTCACAAATAGGCAAAATGGAATAATTAAAGTTTTAACATTTACAGGAGTACAAGCAGTGTACTATATGAAACCTCTGAAAGAACATTCTAACGAGAATAACAACTTCGAAGATAACAAAATGGAAAACATAAAGAATAAAAAGGAAGTTCCTACAACTTCTTATATTTATACAGAATTACTTTGTGAGATTTATACAAAGAGAGCAGGTCACTTACTGTGAACCTGAAAAGTTAATCAGAAGGAAGGTTCTAGACCTCTTATACTTTGAAAAAGACTCGCCAGTCAAATGAGGCAGTTTTCATTTAGCGAGACCAAAAAATAACTCACTCAAGAGTTGAGAGAATTGTTTTTCCCGCTTTTGAAGGGAGGAACAATGTAAATTTAAAACTTGTATCACACAAGAAATTATGCAGAATTTAATTAATGTTAAACTAGCAAAGTTGGAAGGGTACTTCGTGAGTAACACCTTATAGACAGTTACAATTTTATAAATAATGGTTGTTAGTAGAAGGTTAAGGAAAGATCATGGGGATATAGAATCAATGTTCATGGCCGTATTTAATATAACCGGACGATCGCGACGCGGTAGAAAAGTGGAGAAAGCACTGATTATCACTATTGTCTGTAAAGATGGATGCAAAGTTCACCAGAGAAACACTGAAGCTCATGAGAAAAAAAGTTATTGCAATTATGGAGATAACTGATTGCACTATGTAAGTGAAAGTCTATTTCTCGAAAAAGTCGTGATTTACAATTAAATGCGCCAGAGAATGTTCTAGAAGTTCCAACGGTGGAGGAAGTTAGCTATTGCAAAAATTTATAAGGAAGATTCCTCATTTTAACTAGTAGTTTCACAAGTGCGTGTCAATACTTGACGGCAAGACTCGCAGATAGAGAACAAGATCTCGAAGGTTCCAGAACGACCTTAGCAGAAAATGGGGTTGAGAAAATCCAACGGAGGAAATAACTTTGTAATTATAGACAGCGGGTATTAGATAATATCCCACGTAGCGAGAGGGTTTCTCGTTTAAATAGCTTAAGAAAAGCTCCTTTTAGTAAGGTTTGGCTTACAAGAAAAAGCTCAACATTGCAAATCCCACGAAGAGTGATTATTGCCCCAAAGTAAATAGTTTCACACTGCCTATAAATTATAATTAAAATCACTTGGAAGTTAAAACCATGAAGATGAGGTTAAAACTTTTTAAAAAGGTACTTATCTTGATTTCATGTTGAAGTCGAAGATTTCGATGATGATTACTTAGCCAACATGGCGTAGAAGAGGTTGTGCCTCTTGGTTTGAGGAGGCTAAGCTCGAGTGGAGCTTTGACTGTACGAGTCAACTGCAGACGAAGAAGTGAGAGCAGCTCAGCGGAGCACGGAGGGACCAAGAAAAGGGGGAAAGAGAGGGGGGTGGGAGACAAAAGGAGAACATATAAGCATGGCCAACATTACAACAAAAAATTTATCTTCTCTTGCTGAGCTGGTCTTCAAGGAGTTGATAGATGATACTAGCGCAGCATGGTGAGTAAAGAAGTAGACGTAGTCCTCTTGCTCAAGGAGAAAATAGCTGACGATGGTAACGAAATCTGGTAGCCAAAGAGATAAGTAAGTCCTCTTGCACGATGAGGAATTGAGTAGCTTCAGAGGCTCGCTACTAGATGACGCTAGGTGGATCACAGAAGTTATATATCTGAAACATACTTATGAAGACATAAGAAACATGCCCAACAAGGAGAAAACAGATGATCACTCTTGGTGTTTGGCAAAGAGGAAGGAAGAAATGAACATGCAAAGAGCAATAGAAATTATAACTCAGGTACCGTGTATTCAAAGAATACACCAACTTCTTTAGTTTCCCCTTTTTTTCTTTCCCGGTATGACAGGATTTGCTCCCTGTCAGCCATTTAAAAGCTGCGTCACTAATTCTCTTTTTTTGCAAAAGCAACTTAATTCTTGCTTTCAAGCATGTACCCATGCTTACGATCTGTAATTTTAATTTAGTTATGTTTAAGGCACTAACCTTGTTTATTGCTAGACGCAATCATACTTTTATAAAGAAAATTGTTAACTTGTTTGAATGTTATACTGAATATATATGTTAAAGCTACTTGCTCTCTCTTTTTTTTTGTCTTTGCTCTTTTCACGTTCAATCCCATGAACCTTAAAGCTCAACCTTTACTGATTCTGAACTCACTCAGAATTCTTTCTGAAAATGGAGACTTTTAATTGGTCGATCCAATGGTGTTCTAATTACAGCAACAATCATAGTCGCCAAAGTGTTTCATTGGTAGCTACCTTATGTGTGGTTAGTCAATTCTTATTGCAAGGCCAGTCAAGACCTGAAAATTCATTTTAACATATAGTCTAATCATCTTTCTCTCTACATACCAGTGTCTAATAAATAGTCAATATTAGTTTGGTCTTAACCTAAAATCTAAAATCCAATGTCTAAATTCTAAAATCTAAAATCTAAAAAATATTGTATAGAAAATATAATTCCAAGTAATACGAATCCTTATATGTCTTTCTTTAATAATTAGTTACCAAAAATTTTAAGTCGTGACATTATGGTTTAGTCTTTTTAAGATAATCTAAAATCTAAATTCTAAAATCGAAAATCTAAAAATAAAAGAAATCTTACATACATGAACTGTATATCAAACCCAGTCCACCTTTATATTTGTATTCCAAGTAATAATTTGAAGAACACAAACGTGTAATCAGTTTTAAACATTATCTCTGATTTTTTTAAATATGTTTATGGCATGCATATTATTTTTGTAATAAAATCTGTATATTGTGGGTGGTTGGAAATTATAAGCTATTTGTCACCCTTAAAATATTCGGTACGTAGTTCTGAGAAAATGTAGCTTTGGGAAAATGTAGCTTACTGCGGTCATGTATAACTAAAATTCTCTTAATTATTGCTCTTAGCCTGTCTCTTTTGCGAGAGGTTTCGCTAACATATTTCCCTATGGGGTGGGTGGAAGGGCTAATATGAAATAATGTGGTCCCCGTAAAAAATTCTATGAATTTGTTTTTCTATATTACTGCTTGGCTGTTTTAGGTACTAAGGTCGTAGTCCAGGAGCTTTTTGTTTGAGCCCCTGTCTGTACGTGGACTACCCTGCGCTTCCACCAATTTTTGTTCTGTCTGGGAACTGGGGGGCTGGACGAACAAAGGGTGTGATTTGTCGAATTTAGGGGGTGCTGTTCGAAAGGGGCGAGTTTCCACGGAGGTGTGGGAACTACAAGGGTGGGTGTATGCGAAAGAGTGTGGGGAAATGGGGGTGAGCTCTAAGTATACGCGATCGCACCCTAAGGGCTGCACGATCGAGAGGGAGCTATTAGCTTTACGGGATAACCACTTGTGCTTGCGCTATTCGCCTGGTTGCTGAACGCGCAGTTATGCTCGGCAGTCTGAGCAATTCAAGGTAGCACAATGAGAACTACTAGCAAAGCACTTCTGTAAATGGTGGACACTGGCAATTAAAGATGTCAGGTGGGGAAGTGAGAAGTAATGTAAAGTGTAATGAGAATTGTCTGTATTAGTTTGTGATTAATGTCTCTGCTGGTCTGTGAGTACCAGAGAGTTATCGTTTTATTCCTTTAATTGGGAATGTGTAGACAAAGTGTAAAATGTAACAATTGTTCAGGTATCAGTTTGGGGAGGAATAAAAAAAAATACAAGTATAGGATGCTAAATCAGACTTACCACTGGCAGGACGTCACGGATCAGATGAACAAGGCCTACGGCTGACAACAGACATTTGGTTCGGTTATGACGTCCTTCTTATAGTTTCGGAAGTGCAGAGTCGGTATTACTCCATTCTTGTTGGTGTTCTAGTTAGCACCCGTGTAGATGTGTGTGTGTGATGCAAGCTGTTAGGTAAGAGCTGAGACTTCAATTCTGCCTGGCTGCGTGTAATAGAATTGTATGCCGGCTGCTGGCTTCGGCCTAGGGGTGGTTTTGGAGTGAAACTGGTGTTGAATGTTGGGCAGATTGTATACGTGTTAATGGGGTTTATAGTTGAAGGATGTGTATTTGTGTAGCCGCCTGCAGGTTCAGGGGCGTAGAACACATCTCCCTTGGGGGTGCGTAAGGTCCTAAGGTCCTAAGGGTGTAGGGACCCTGGGGCCTTAACAATATTAACCTGAAATCGAACCCTGGTGTACATTAGTGAAAAGGCTAACAGCTTAACCACTGCACCACCATGCCCTTCTTTCTTAGTTTGATTCGTTCTAGGCCTCAATGCTGGAAATCGAGTTAAGACCACCAGTGCAAGAGGACCGAGTGCTTGCCACTGCAACACAAAAAAGGTAGCTGGTAACATTAGACGACCGGAAATGATTGTATTTCTGTTAGCCAAGCATTTCTGTCACCTGCCTACTGTCTGTGCACTACCAGGAAAACAGTTTAGTTTAGTTTGTTGCGAGTGCATGTATAGATTATTAACTTTGATTATTTAAAGCTTGTTGTGCGTAGCGACCATCTTGCCCAATAACCACTGAGCAAGTTTTAACGGTCAACCCATAAAAACAGCATGGAATAGTTGCGTGTGCTCCATGTACTTCATTGCTTGAAAGATATTCTTCTGCTGGTCTATGAGTACCAGAGAGTTATCGTTTTATTCCTTTAATTGGGAATGTGTAGACAAAGTGTAAAATGTAACAATGGTTCAGGTATCAGTTTGGGGAGGAATAAAAAAAAATACAAGTATAGGATGCTAAATCAGACTTACCACTGGCAGGACGTCACGGATCAGATGAACAAGGCCTACGGCTGACAACAGACATTTGGTTCGGTTATGACGTCCTTCTTATAGTTTCGGAAGTGCAGAGTCGGTATTACTCCATTCTTGTTGGTGTACTAGTTAGCACCCGTGTAGATGTGTGTGTGTGATGCAAGCTGATAGTTAAGAGCTGAGACTTCAACTCTGCCTGGCTGCGTGTAATAGAATTGTATGCCGGCTGCTGGCTTCGGCCTAGGGGTGGTTTTGGAGTGAGACTGGTGTTGAATGTTGGGCAGATTGTATACGTGTTAATGGGGTTTATAGTTGAAGGATGTGTATTTGTGTAGCCGCCTGCAGGTTCAGGGGCGTAGAACACATCTCCCTTGGGGGTGCGTAAGGTCCTAAGGTCCTAAGGGTGTAGGGACCCTGGGGCCTTAACAATATTAACCTGAAATCGAACCCTGGTGTACATTAGTGAAAAGGCTAACAGCTTAACCACTGCACCACCATGCCCTTCTTTCTTAGTTTGATTCGTTCTAGGCCTCAATGCTGGAAATCGAGTTAAGACCACCAGTGCAAGAGGACCGAGTGCTTGCCACTGCAACACAAAAAAGTTAGCTGGTAACATTAGACGACCGGAAATGATTGTATTTCTGTTAGCCAAGCATTTCTGTCACCTGCCTACTGTCTGTGCACTACCAGGAAAACAGTTTAGTTTGTTGCGAGTGCATGTATAGATTATTAACTTTGATTATTTAAAGCTTGTTGTGCGTAGCGACCATCTTGCCCAATAACCATTGAGCAAGTTTTAACGGTCAACCCATAAAAACAGCATGGAATAGTTGCGTGTGCTCCATGTACTTCATCGCTTGAAAGATATTCTTCTGCTGGTCTATGAGTACCAGAGAGTTATCGTTTTATTCCTTTAATTGGGAATGTGTAGACAAAGTGTAAAATGTAACAATTGTTCAGGTATCAGTTTGGGGAGGAATAAAAAAAATACAAGTATAGCATGCTAAATCAGACTTACCACTGGCAGGACGTCACGGATCAGATGAACAAGGCCTACGGCTGACAACAGACATTTGGTTCGGTTATGACGTCCTTCTTATAGTTTCGGAAGTGCAGAGTCGGTATTACTCCATTCTTGTTGGTGTACTAGTTAGCACCCGTGTAGATGTGTGTGTGTGATGCAAGCTGATAGTTAAGAGCTGAGACTTCAACTCTGCCTGGCTGCGTGTAATAGAATTGTATGCCGGCTGCTGGCTTCGGCCTAGGGGTGGTTTTGGAGTGAGACTGGTGTTGAATGTTGGGCAGATTGTATACGTGTTAATGGGGTTTATAGTTGAAGGATGTGTATTTGTGTAGCCGCCTGCAGGTTCAGGGGCGTAGAACACATCTCCCTTGGGGGTGCGTAAGGTCCTAAGGTCCTAAGGGTGTAGGGACCCTGGGGCCTTAACAATATTAACCTGAAATCGAACCCTGGTGTACATTAGTGAAAAGGCTAACAGCTTAACCACTGCACCACCATGCCCTTCTTTCTTAGTTTGATTCGTTCTAGGCCTCAATGCTGGAAATCGAGTTAAGACCACCAGTGCAAGAGGACCGAGTGCTTGCCACTGCAACACAAAAAGTTAGCTGGTAACATTAGACGACCGGAAATGATTGTATTTCTGTTAGCCAAGCATTTCTGTCACCTGCCTACTGTCTGTGCACTACCAGGAAAACAGTTTAGTTTAGTTTGTTGCGAGTGCATGTATAGATTATTAACTTTGATTATTTAAAGCTTGTTGTGCGTAGCGACCATCTTGCCCAATAACCACTGAGCAAGTTTTAACGGTCAACCCATAAAAACAGCATGGAATAGTTGCGTGTGCTCCATGTACTTCATTGCTTGAAAGATATTCTTCTGCTGGTCTATGAGTACCAGAGAGTTATCGTTTTATTCCTTTAATTGGGAATGTGTAGACAAAGTGTAAAATGTAACAATTGTTCAGGTATCAGTTTGGGGAGGAATAAAAAAAAATACAAGTATAGGATGCTAAATCAGACTTACCACTGGCAGGACGTCACGGATCAGATGAACAAGGCCTACGGCTGACAACAGACATTTGGTTCGGTTATGACGTCCTTCTTATAGTTTCGGAAGTGCAGAGTCGGTATTACTCCATTCTTGTTGGTGTTCTAGTTAGCACCCGTGTAGATGTGTGTGTGTGATGCAAGCTGTTAGGTAAGAGCTGAGACTTCAACTCTGCCTGGCTGCGTGTAATAGAATTGTATGCCGGCTGCTGGCTTCGGCCTAGGGGTGGTTTTGGAGTGAGACTGGTGTTGAATGTTGGGCAGATTGTATACGTGTTAATGGGGTTTATAGTTGAAGGATGTGTATTTGTGTAGCCGCCTGCAGGTTCAGGGGCGTAGAACACATCTCCCTTGGGGGTGCGTAAGGTCCTAAGGTCCTAAGGGTGTAGGGACCCTGGGGCCTTAACAATATTAACCTGAAATCGAACCCTGGTGTACATTAGTGAAAAGGCTAACAGCTTAACCACTGCACCACCATGCCCTTCTTTCTTAGTTTGATTCGTTCTAGGCCTCAATGCTGGAAATCGAGTTAAGACCACCAGTGCAAGAGGACCGAGTGCTTGCCACTGCAACACAAAAAAGTTAGCTGGTAACATTAGACGACCGGAAATGATTGTATTTCTGTTAGCCAAGCATTTCTGTCACCTGCCTACTGTCTGTGCACTACCAGGAAAACAGTTTAGTTTAGTTTGTTGCGAGTGCATGTATAGATTATTAACTTTGATTATTTAAAGCTTGTTGTGCGTAGCGACCATCTTGCCCAATAACCACTGAGCAAGTTTTAACGGTCAACCCATAAAAACAGCATGGAATAGTTGCGTGTGCTCCATGTACTTCATTGCTTGAAAGATATTCTTCTGCTGGTCTATGAGTACCAGAGAGTTATCGTTTTATTCCTTTAATTGGGAATGTGTAGACAAAGTGTAAAATGTAACAATTGTTCAGGTATCAGTTTGGGGAGGAATAAAAAAATACAAGTATAGGATGCTAAATCAGACTTACCACTGGCAGGACGTCACGGATCAGATGAACAAGGCCTACGGCTGACAACAGACATTTGGTTCGGTTATGACGTCCTTCTTATAGTTTCGGAAGTGCAGAGTCGGTATTACTCCATTCTTGTTGGTGTTCTAGTTAGCACCCGTGTAGATGTGTGTGTGTGATGCAAGCTGTTAGTTAAGAGCTGAGACTTCAACTCTGCCTGGCTGCGTGTAATAGAATTGTATGCCGGCTGCTGGCTTCGGCCTAGGGGTGGTTTTGGAGTGAGACTGGTGTTGAATGTTGGGCAGATTGTATACGTGTTAATGGGGTTTATAGTTGAAGGATGTGTATTTGTGTAGCCGCCTGCAGGTTCAGGGGCGTAGAACACATCTCCCTTGGGGGTGCGTAAGGTCCTAAGGTCCTAAGGGTGTAGGGACCCTGGGGCCTTAACAATATTAACCTGAAATCGAACCCTGGTGTACATTAGTGAAAAGGCTAACAGCTTAACCACTGCACCACCATGCCCTTCTTTCTTAGTTTGATTCGTTCTAGGCCTCAATGCTGGAAATCGAGTTAAGACCACCAGTGCAAGAGGACCGAGTGCTTGCCACTGCAACACAAAAAAGTTAGCTGGTAACATTAGACGACCGGAAATGATTGTATTTCTGTTAGCCAAGCATTTCTGTCACCTGCCTACTGTCTGTGCACTACCAGGAAAACAGTTTAGTTTAGTTTGTTGCGAGTGCATGTATAGATTATTAACTTTGATTATTTAAAGCTTGTTGTGCGTAGCGACCATCTTGCCCAATAACCACTGAGCAAGTTTTAACGGTCAACCCATAAAAACAGCATGGAATAGTTGCGTTTGCTCCATGTACTTGGGTGTGTGCATTAGCAATATGCGCTAGCTTTACCTTACCCTCTAAAGGTAGAGCGTTATCCCTTTCCTTTGGACATCGCCAATGACAGCATCCACCCACAAGTTTTACACTTAAGCCCTTGGCTTGTTCTCGATTAGGTTTGGTTTCGTTCAGTTGGGTTTGATTCGGCTTGGTTCAGTTCAGTTCGGTGTAGTCATTTTTTTAGCTACCCTCTTTAACCAATCAATTAAAGATAGTCTACTCTTAATTCTTGAATCGATAAATTGGATTTTGTGTACACCGTTTGTCATGCCATGCCTGCAACCTATACTCCCTATGTACTGCGGTCAGGTCTGAAAACAAGTTCCAATGGACAAAGAAGTGTCAGTCACCATACATGTAGCCTACAACAATTCTTTCTCTACCTAGCTAGGTTTCATCACTCACAGAAAATATCTAACATTATGGGTTTGCAATATATTAAGCAAAACAAAAGTACATGATCTTGTTGTTTTGGGTCTTTTTGGGAAATTCATAAGCCATAAAAAGGAGGGCGTCATGTCAATTCCTGGGGACCTTGTGTGTCCAAATCCCATTATCGGTTTATACAATCTCAGGTCCATATCCTAGCAGTTTTGGATTATTTAAATCAATGAGTCCACCACAGGAAAGATCAGAAAAATGAATACCCTTAAAACAAACTGTTGTATATGCCTCTGCGATCAATGGTTCACAAAAAATCAATTGATCCATTGGGGCATGGCCACCGTGGTCAGCAACTCATGTCTTCCCTTCATTGACATCGCTTAATCAATCAAAATATCCTACAACCGTCTGCTGGCCTATGAACATGCATCAATGCCACAAAACCATGTCACTGATAACCGATTACTAATACGTTAAATATCCCCTTCAGGGGTTAAAAAAAATCTTAGCACACTTCACACATTTTCAAATATTAGCCTCCATCCATCCGCCATAGAAAAATCAGAAAACGAACCCTCGCCCTGCCGTTCTGCCTTCCCATCAAAATAGCGATTGTTCTATTGGGATACCACCACCATGGACGGTGACAGGCTCGTTAAAACACACGCCAGCGTTACCATCTCTCTACCTACAACCACTCTTCTTTAAAATTTTAAACAGGTAAAAAAGGTTTTAAATGGCGATAGGCCCTTTGTGTAAATGTTTTGTAAAATAAATACTACATTCAAAAGGGGAATGTCACCCCAAGTCTTTGGACACCTTCTACACGCCTCTAGCCTTATTGGTTCGCGACATATTAACAAAAGTGCAGTTAGGCCCTTTTGACAGAAATTAATAATACATTCAAAACAGAGTGTTACCCCAAGTGCTAGGATACTCCATACGGTATGTCAAAATCCCAACAGGGGTTCAGAAAATATTAACAAAAAGTGTATTTATGCCCTTTTAACAAAAAATTAAAATATATTCTAAAACAGGGCGTTACCCCAAGTCCAACGACCCCTCATACAAGTCACTAGGCTTATTGGTTCATGAGATATTAAAAAGCGGATGACCTAATAGTTTTCAGTCTTTTGGTTATTTTTTTAAATAACTCACCCATAAATAATTATTTAAAAAGCCCGCCCTCTTACAAAAAAATCAAGTGCGCATGCATACAAAACAAAAAACAAAAATGTTAATTCATAATGGCGTCAACGCCTTTGTATGTCAGGCATGCAAAACAACATTTAATTTCATCATAGCATTAGACATCATATCTGTCTTACATGGAAAGCAATGTTTACTAAAAAATTACTCTTTCACCCCCCTAGTAGGGGTAGTTTTGATTTTGGGGTGGAAATATGTCGTCCATTGGAAAGGGCGCATCAGCCCGAGTAATTTGACACCCCGTATAAGCCTCTAGCCTTATTGGTTCACAAGATATCACACCGCCGCCATCTTGTAGGAGGAAAGCCGTAGGAGGGAATAGAACCGGCCAAACACAACTACTCTCTTTACCTTCAACTGTACCAAACAAATTCACAGAGGAGTTAAAAAAAGTCATAGAAAAGTTGTTGGTAAGCTCCTATACTAATCCAGTACAACTAGACCAGATTTAAGTTTCCCAGTATGTAAGGTTAGCCAGGCTAATGCAAATCATAAAGTGCAAAATTGGAAAGAAGCCTCCTTCATTACCTCAAGGAGACCTAAGGTTTGTCATTGTGTTATGAAAAATCAGGAGAAAAACTGAAAGTGTTTGTAGATGCTGCTTATGGAAATGATGTAAGTGGAAGATCATATACGGGGTATGTTTTTGTGCTGGCCAAGGTTGCCATTAGTTGGAAAACCACACTCCAAAGACGCATTGTACGATCAACTGTGGCAGCTGAGTACGCCATAATGGTGGATGTGGTAGATGAGGTGAAATGGATGTGTAATTTGTTTAAAGAGATAGGACAGACAATTTTTGTTGACAAGCACTGTGTTGTTTTTTCTGACAACTAAGGAGCCATTTAACTATCTAAAAACCCAATAGTGTCAGAGAAAACTAAACAACCTCTGTTAGATCTATACTACTTAAGAGAGTGTGTGCAAGAGCGTGAGATTGAATTTGAATATGTCAACACAGAATCAAACCTTGCTGATATATTTACCAAGGTTTTACCAATGATAAAATTATGTAAAAACTTCCCTCAATTGGGATTGCTACCATACAAGGAATGCAACTCATTGTTGTTAGTGTGAGGCTAGTTAGGCTATGTATTTTTTGTTTTCGTTTTTTTTGGTGCAATTTGTGAATGGGGGGAAGTGTGAGTTTGCATTCACAAATTCTCACAGTGTACTTCTCTTGGTTTTATATTTCTCAGTGTTCTTCTTTGTTTTTTGTATACCGTACAAGTCAAATGTACTTTCTGAATATATCTGTCTGCTTCCGGTTGTGACCAATGGATGTCTGTGTTTGTTTCTTTCTCGCATCAATTATGAGTTTAGGACTGTAGTTAGTGAACACGTTTTACTAATTATTTATGACAAATACGAGTACGGTACATTTTATGTTCTCCTTGTAAAATGTTTACCACCTCGTGGCGCAGTGTCTAGCATTGTTGGCTGTCACCCCCGAGATTCCGGGTTCGATCCCCGGCTCTGCCAAGAATTTAAAAGCATTGGTAGGGTCTGGTACGGGGTCTCCCAGCCTCGTGATGCAAATTGGGAACCTGCTGGGTGCTATGGCAGGAGGAGGGGTGGAAAATAACTCGCCACCCGACCACACGCAAACTCCGACCCGGGATGCCAGGTTATTGATCTCTAATTCAGGTCACCTACGTCCCTAGAGGGGATATGGCACATATTTTTTTCTTTTCTTTTGTAAAATTTTACAGTCCTTTCACAAGATTCGGATACATAGAATATATCCCTATAAGAAAATTTCATATTTCCTTGGAAATCCAATTTTTTTGACTCCCAGTGAGTCCTTCTCGTCAGGCCAGAAACACCTACTTCCTATTGAAGTCCATTGTCTGTGGCATTACGTTTTGCCAGGGGACTGAAATCATTGCGAAATGCTCAAAGTTCTTTTATACTGTTGTTGTTTCCTTTGACAGGCTGAGTGGCGCAGCAGTAACGTTCTCGCCTGCCGGTCGAGAACGATCGAATCCTGGCGCAGTCTGTTGGCATTTACTGGTGCCCAAATGTGAGGGAATCGTGTCAGTATTTACTGGCAGGTTCAAGATCTCATACGGGGTGAAATTCTGGCACCCCGTTCTCTCTAAAAGCCTCAGTTGTTAAAGGGACGTAAAACCAATAGCACTTTTATTATGTTGTTTCGTTTAGGAGTTTGGATATCGTGGCCATTTATCCCTTGATATTTGGATGTGTGTAGAATTAGCTTGAAAACCTGTGTTACTGAGGTGTCTGTAGTATTCCATGTACTTGTAGCTGAGGCTAGTATTGGGAAGGAAATGACCGTGGCCATACCGGCATTTGCCTGGAGTGGAAATGGGAAACTTATTAAAATCTCTCCCAGGATGGTGGAAGTGTGAACTAAACCTACCGTAACTTTTTTGAGTTTTGTCTCACAAGGCTGGGAGAACATTGTTCCAATCTTCAGACTAAAAATCTTGACAGAGCAGAGCCGAACCCTGGATGTTAGGACCTGAGTCTCAACATGGATCCCGAGACCACAGAAGGCGGCTATGAAGGATATCGATTATCATTATTTTTCAACAGGATGGACGGAAGCAGGATCCCTGAAGCAGTCGTCAACTACTGTCCCGATGGGAAGAGTTCTCTAGGTCGCCCCAGGGAAACGCATATCTTTTGTATAGACCGTAACAGTTCTTCTAGGACTAGGCTAAGACGTGAAAGGATGATGATGAATATTTATTTAACAGACGGATCTGAAAGAGGGTTGTTGTTGTTGATTCATTTAGGGTCTTTGCGACATCGTGGTCATGTAGCCATAAGTACTTGAGTGTGTGTGTTTTGAATTTGTCTGATAACCTGTGTTATTGTGATGGCTGTATTCGTGTGTGTAGTTGTAATTCAGATGAGGATTGGGAAGGAGACGGCCGTGGCTTTAATTTAGGACCCATCCCGGCATTCGCCTGGAGTAGAAGTGGGAAACCACAGAAACCACTTCCAGGATGGCTGAGGTAGGAATCGAGGACTCACGAGACAGGGTGTACCCCGTCCAGCCATCAGAATTAAATTTCTTGGCAGAACCGGGAATCGAACTCGGGCCTCCGCGACGACAGCCAAGAGTGCTAGCCACTAGGCAACGAAGCGGACGAAGCAGAAAGAGTTCTACGACTGATCTCGAAGTTTCTTTTATTATTTATAATTTTCGAGGTAGCAAGGATACATTTTATTAGCCTAAAATGTAAAAGTAGGTTCATGATATCAGTCCGAGACATACAGTAAATAAAAGGTAATATCAACTTTACGGTCATCATCGAGTAACTCCATGCCTCCAAAACACTATCTACTGATTGTGAACATGTTAATGATAATACTGTTAATGTTATTGGTTTTACGTCTCTTTTAACTACTGCGGCTTTTATAGACGCCGGAATTTTGCCCCGAAGGGGATCTTTAACGAACCAGTAAATCTACTGACACGGCTCCCTCGCATTTGCGCACACTCAAATGCCAGCTGACGGCGCCAGGATTCGATCCTGCAACCTTGGGCACAGCAAGCGAGAACGTTACCGCTATGCCACGCAGTTAGCCGATCATGTTGATGAGAATGCCACTTTAATTAGCAGGGTGATTCGAATTTATCCACAAGCCACCTCTGGCAATAAACAAAGCGGCATATCCATTTAATTTAGGAACCATCCGGGCATTCGCCTGGAGTAGAAGTGGGAAACCACAGAAACCACTTCCAGGATGGCTGAGGTAGGAATCGAGGACTCACGAGACAGGGTGTACCCCGTCCAGCCATCAGAATCACAGCAAGGTACATGACGCTTCCTAGGCGTCTTGAAATATTGTAATGAAATATTAGTGAAGAGTTTGATACTTAAATTCAATGATTCTACATACAACGTAATGCAAAAAACAACAATGTCACTTCTACAACTTTCAGCAGTCCACCCCGTAGTGGCTAGCACTCTTGGCTGACACCGCGGAGTCCCGGGTTCGATTCCCGCCTCTGCCAAGAAATTTAATTCTGAGGGCTAAAACGAGGTACGCTGAGAAGAGGTGGGTTCTATTCCCATCTCATCTATCCTGGAAGTGGTTTTCCGTGGTTTCCCACTTCTACTGGTTCATTAAGGCCACGGCCACCTCCTTCCCAAACCTCATTGATTTACAAATACACACTCTAATACAGCCATCACAATAACACTGGTTAACAGACAAATTCTACACACACGCACACACGCAAGTAGGCTATATGGGGCTGCATGACCACGATGTCGCAGAGCCCTAAATGGAACAACAAGTTTCAGCAGGTCTGATCTACCACGATGAATTTCACCGGTGTTGGAAGAGTAACCAATAGACTGATTTAAAGTTCTGTCCTATTACCAGTGGCGTATGCTGGACCAAAAGTATGGGTGTGCTGTTAAAAAATATACAGTTGATCTATGGCCTCACAGAAATCTTACAAGTGACATATCGGGTCTTCTTCCCCCCTTCGGCATTTCCCAATTAATTGGGGTCGCCGGAGCCAACCAGGCTCATTTTGGTTTTGGCCGGGGATTTAAGGCCGGATGCCCTTCCTGACACCACGTGATTTTCCAGGTGAAAATTCCACCCCGCTGTCACCGGGATTCGAACCCCGGCCGTCCGGGTGAAAGGCGAGAAACTAAGCCACTGCACCATCACGCTCCCCAAGTGAAATATCGGGTACATTTCATAAATTTAGTAATTAAAACCACGTAGGCCTACGTCTTTCATTTAAACATCAACTGTATTCTTCTCTCTTGAGAAGAGAACTTCTCAATCACAGCATTATAAAATGAGTCTTTGTCCTTCATCTTGTGTACTAACTCCTTTTCGATTGATAACTAACTTAAGTTATTCAGTCTTTCTTGTGTTTGAGTGCTTCGTAGGTAAGTCTTGATTCTTCTTAATGCAGAAAACGAACGTTCCACAGAGCTTGTAGTACAAGGAATGGTTGGTATTAATTTAGCAAGTTATGAACTTCAACAAATCCAGAAGCGAGGTTATTTCATGCATAAAACTAACAGTGGCCAAGTCGTGATGTAAAATTCCACCTGGTTGGTGCTACTTTGAGTAATTTCTTTCGCACAAATTCTTGCAACGCATGTGTCCTTTTAGATGATTTAGAAAAGAAAGCAGAGAGTCCAGTCAATGTTTGGAAAAATATTCCTGCATTCTTTAATCACCGATACACTCTGCTGGAGAACAAGGTATAGAACATGGGCAAAACAGTGGGTGAATATTGCGTTTGGATAGGCCGGTAAGACTTTAGATTGTAACCCATTCACATGACCGCTCATTACAGAAGCCCCATCGTACGTCTGACCCACTAGTTTAATGGAAATTCTAAATTCACTTACTACTTGTCCTACATTAGCAAATAAACCGTTTGCTGTTCTATCAGCACTAACATCTACGAAGCCCAAGAATCTTTCATAGACAGTGTTGCCCTTTACATAGCGGAGAACTGTAGATAGTTGAGATTTATTCTCAATATCTGACGTTTCATCCAGCATTATAGCTACAAATGAAACGGAGTTAATTTCATTTTTTATTTCTTATTTTACTACGTCAGAAATAGCTCTTATGATATCATTTTGAATCATGGGAGAAGTTCCTCGAAATACTGTGGAGAATTTAGATGACTTTCTAAAAAATATTGTTTTTAAAGATTCAAAAATTCTAAAAAATTGCCTTTGTTGAAAGAGCCATCTGATTCGTCAGTCCCCGTAGAGGGAGATCCTGGTTAGCTAGGAGGCAAATAGCATCAATAATTCGTATTAATATGGCTGTATTTTTCTTTACCTCTTCGTTATGTTTACTGGTATCAAATCTACGTTGATCATCAAGTAAAGTATTAATTCGCTGTCAGCCGAAAAGTCTTGATTTCAGAAAATATTGGACATGGGTTTGAGAATTTGAATGTTTCTGTTGTGCACTAGACAAGTGATTTAGGTCAGCAAACCCATGCTTACTCCAAACATCATTTTGGATAGAAAACAATAAGCATGGCCAACAAAATAATCTGTTAGAAGTTTCACAACCCGCTAACCAGTCTACATTTTCATACTGTGAAATAGAAAAATGTCTAATGTATTGTTCACTTGTTGTTTTATATTGTTGCACTAAATTAGGAAGTGGCGGAGTAGGCCTACCCATACTCACAATATCCAATTTCTCTTCTAATGTACGAAAAGGGAATGGTTTTTGCAAGAGATCTACAACAGTATACATTTCCAAGCACAGGTGTCAACTCGGAAGATCCACACTAGGCCTATCTTGCACTGAAACACAACTAAAAACTCCAATCAAACCTAAACACAGCACCGTACTTATGTTATACGAGCAAGAGCTGAGCTGCTGGCTTGCCGCACGACCTGGCCGCTTGTGAATCTCGAGTTCCCCCTCCCCTCCAGTTGCGCGCGCAGGCAAGAACAGCGGTATTTTGAATCAAAGCTGTCCGGAAGCAGGGACAGCACAGCCGAGCACCAGAGCCATGCAGAACACAGGCCGGGAGCTGGTGACCGCAGCAGCCAATTTACTAACTTCCTCGTCATTCTGGCGATTATGTACTCTTCCAGCCAGCAGACATTTGAGATTTAAATGGTAATAAATTGAATATATTCTTGAATCATATGCAGTTAACTTCTAATGAGGAAGAGTGAAAAAAAAAGGACAAAACACAAATTTATAGGGTGTCCAGTGGACACCTTGAACACCCGCAATATACGCCTCTGCCTATTACTGTATTCATCAACAAAAGAGAGCACGTGAGCTTAGCGTGTTTTTCACATCTTACGGCCTCCCCACAGTGCTGCCAATTCTACCAACAGCACGGCGTCTACATCTGTCAATCGGCGGATCAGGGCGAGTGTGAGGTAAGAGGGAACCAGGGAAGGCATCTACACTCCGCATCAAGCGCTGTTGACACTAAGAGATTGTGTGTTGTTCTGCTGCTAATAATACCAATTCTACTGTAATTACATACTACTTTTCCGTTATGCGTATGAATCCCTTGAAACTATTCCCATATCACAAATTTGAAATACCCAACTGACCAATCGCAATGCTCGTGCCACAATGGTCTATTGACATACAGTGGACACTGTACTGCTCGGGTCTAAGCTCTGTGAACTTGCGGGGTGAAGGGCAGAGGCAGGGAAGGGTCAGGCGAGAATTGAGAACCCTATCAATTGGCCACCGTGTTACCTGATATTCCCGTCTATTCCAATACTGCTAATATAGGGTCTTTGCTGAAACCAGTGTGGCATTGCGAATGAGTGAGTGAGTCACCAACCAATGTATTTGGTTCTGTTACTAAGCGCGGACCGGGAAACCTAATCATTCGACAGCATCACATCTCATAGTGCGCGATCCACATTCCTCTCAGGTTCACGCAGCTTGAACCCGAGCAGTACCTATTTCTCTAGGAACACAGATTGCATCACATAGCTGACAGCTTGCAGTTCATTCATCTACCGCCGGCAAGGATTCGTCAGACAGGCATTTTCATAATTTCTTTTATGGTAGCTACAAGACTGACGGTTATATTCTCACGTCCGAGGTTAAGGAATCGAATTCTGAAAGTCAGGATGCTTAAATAAAAGAGACCGTAGTAGTAGATTTACTGCCATTGGTGGAGTTTGCCCCCAAAACTCCGACTCATAGAGGGAGATCAGCATCAAGCATTAGCTTGGATTTAGTAGCGTTGTAGGTAAGCATTAGACTGAATAATATTAATATTAGGGCAGAATGGATTTCACACTTGAACATATGCTGTAACAATATATAGAATTTATTTCAATAACCAATCAAAATATGGTGCAATAAACAATCTGAATGAATAACAACAATAAATTATATTAATAACCACCAGAAACACTTTAGATTTTTGTTAAAAGAGTTCTTTAAACTTATCCAATTTGGATTTAAAATTATAATTAAAAAATGGATAATAAAACACTTAAACTTATCTTGGTATAGATTTGTTGATTTAAAATTATAATTAAAAAATGGATAATAAAACACTTAAACTTATCTTGGTATAGATTTGTTGAAAGTATGTCCGTAGAGGGCAGCCTCCGTGGCTTAGGCGGCAGCACGCCGGCCTCTCACCACTGGGTCCGTGGTTCAAATCCCGGTCACTCCATGTGAGATCTGTGCTGGACAAAACGGAGGCAGACAGGTTTTTCTCCGGGTACTCCGGTTTTCCCTGTCAAAATTTCATTCCAGCAACACTCTCCACTATCATTTCATTTCATCTGTCATTCATTTAATCATTGCCCCAAGGATTGCGTCAGGCCTCCGGTTTTCCCTGTCAAAATTTCATTCCAGCAACACTCTCCACTATCATTTCATTTCATCTGTCATTCATTTAATCATTGCCCCAAAGGAGTGCGTCAGGCCTCGGCAGCCGACACAGTTCATATCCTCGCCGCTAGATGGGGGCTTCATTCATTCCATTCCTGACCCGGTCCGAGACTGGAAGCAGGCTGTGGATTTTCATTTCATGTCCGTAGAGGATCCTTCCTCATAAGAAGGAATGCGGTGGAAACGAAGTAATGTGTTTACAAAGCGCAGCCTCCATAGGCAACCCACTCAACACACTTGAAGGTGAAATCACTTTGCCGTGAACTTTAAACAGCTGGAGCTTGTTGAAAAACCAGGTATGCGGTGACTGACAGCGGGGCGTAGTAGCCTTTGTTGACATACTTTTCCTTACGGTTTATCTGCGGCGAAGTATTTCTGCGGTTAGTAGTGTGTTTGTACGGGTTCTACAGCCACCGCCACGGCTCCACCGCCAAGATGGCGGCGGCGTAATATCTCGCGAACCCATGGCTGGATGTTAACAAATGAGGTTTCGTAAGACTCGGGCTTACGCCCTCTTTCCTCTGATCAACTTATGTCGACCCCAAAATAAAACTTACCCTACAAGGGGGGTGAAATTGTAATTTTTTAAAAAATCTCGCTTTCCATGTAAAACATGTATGCGGTTCAATGCAATGATGAAAATTAAACGTTGTTCCACACAAGAGACATGTGTACGGTGGAAAGCCAATGTGAATTAACTTGCTTGTTTTTTGTTTTTACGCATGCCCACTCATGGCTGTTGTAAAAGGGTGTGCTTTTTAAAGATGGCGGCTGTAATGTTACCTAACCTAACCCACGAGGGGTGATTAAAAAGTATTCCAAGCGACGCTTGTCGATTGGCAAACCAATAATCAAAGAGGGCTATGTCAGACCTTGAGGCGATAACCCCTTTTGATTGATCCCTGTTGATTTGTCCCTTTAGACTGGTCCCTGTTGACTAGCCCCTTGGACGGGTCCTTGTTAAAGGATCATTGTTGACAGGTCCCTGAGGACGAGTCCTTGTTGACGGGTACCTGTGGTCGGGTCCCTGTGTACGGGTCCCTTTTGACTAATCCCTTTGGACCGGCCCCTTTGGACTGACCCATGAATTTATCCAAATTATGGCAAAGGGCCTAACTACATTTGTGTAAAGCACTGAGTTGAACTGACGTTGTTCACCAGTTCTCACTACTATAATTTGATAACGATATGAAAAGAAATTGACGAAATACATGTGAACACGTGTGAGATGACATTATTGCCAACCCCCTTGTGAAAACCACATGTAAGCTAACAAGTCACATCCTGTTTTGGTTCGTAAGTGAGAAAATGCAAGTTCATGTGTAATATGACCTAATACACAGGTGTTCACCTTGAACGTTAGCTGCGCACGTGCACCATAAGTGCTAACAAGTCACATCCTGTTTTTACAGCGGTGGGAGGTGAAAGGAAGGAGAGGGGGAGAGTCGGTGTAGGAGACAACATAGGTGAAGAGAGAAAGAAATATGTATTGCTCATAATACATGAAGAGCTGAGGACTGTTCACACACAGGGCTCTAGGTTAAGTACAACAAGAGTGAATAAATAAATACAAGGCACACAGGTTTACAAAACATGTAATTTTTTAATCCAAGAATTAAAGGCTGAGCTAAATCCCAACCATTTTACATATAGTTTATTTCCTTTTTGTTTCAACACATTTTCCACAACGTAATGTTTTGGAAACGCTGTCTTTTGGAGTTCTTTGAGATAAAACCTGCCTTTTATGGGTTGATGGTTGAGGTCCTCGAGTAAATAGGTGACTGGGCTGTTTAGGTTGACTTGACCTATTCGAAATAGTTCAGTCCCCCCCCCCCCCCTTGTCGAAGACAGACTTAAATTTTCTCGCCCGAACATGGTCCCCAATGTTAAGGCGATGACGTTGAGGGTCCGCTGGTTTTATGGGGTTAAACAGTTTATCCAGTCGAAGAATATTTTTGGTACAAGTCGTGGCTTGATCCCAATGGTTCTGTGTTTGGTGTCATTGTAACGCGACACTAGCTCGGGTAACAAGTCCAGCCAGCGATATGAGCCTTGAGCGGTAAACGCTTTCCACATATGGGTTTTCAATGTTCGGTTAAACCGCTCGACCACGCTGGCTTTGAGATTGCTGTACGTAGTGTAATGGTGAATATCCGTAGATTTGAGAAAACTGGAGAAATCCTTGTTGAAAAATTCTTTCCCCTGGTCGGTTTGTAGTAACTGAGGTTGACGTTTGGATTGTTGAATAATATGTGGAAAGGCCTTGGTGACTAGTGGACCAGACATGCGACGCACGGGTTCAACAAACGCCATTTTGGAATACACATCAATGACGGTCAACATATAGCATACACCGTCGTTAACGCTAGCATAGGGGATCATTTCAACCAAGTCTGCTTGCCAAAGTTCATCCACATCTTGTGAAATCACCTTTAGTCGCGGATAGTGACAACATTTAGCAAAGCACTATATAAACTACTTCAGATTACCTGTTTCTACATGACAGATTTAGACACGATCCTTTTTCAAGATGCTCGTACAATGGGGTAAGTTTTTTACCCAACTAAAGTCATCTCTTCATGTTTCCAAGTAGGAACCGTAGATTGTTAGGTAATTTTTATTGTTCCAGGTCCCCTGTTTGAAAATGGATCAACAAGAATGTGGCCCACGTTTCGAAATTTTGTACATTTTTAAATTTTTTAAATTCTTTAAGCACTTTATATTCATGTGTTTTAATCATCTTGACGATGTAAAAATGTTTTACAATTTTTTATGAGAGACCAAACATTAGACTGTGTTAGGAGATTTTTTTAGTGATTTTGACTGAAGAAGGCTCACAGAGCCGAAACATGTCTCAAAATGTATATTGACATCAAGTGATATATAAAAAGATAATTTTGTATTGTAAAGTGGACAGTTGCATAACTTATCAAAATCAATACGGGAAAACTTGGAAAAATGACTAAAGTCATAGATATTCATAGTGACAACTAGCTTGGCGATGCAACTTGTGAGCAATACCCATTTTAATGGGTGATGGCTTAAACAATAATTTTGGCATTTCGAAGTTCTTCTTTAATTTCTTGAATTTCCCAATCGTGACCGATATGGCCGGCTTGACGTGAAGCATACAACAGCTGTACTCGCTGGACGAGTTTATTGGGATTGTGCCAGTAGGAAACATCCACAAGGGGTTTTAATGGTTTAAATGTCACTCCCGAAGCGGACACTTTACGACGACCACTTTGATTAGTGGGGAACATTTTTGCAATGATGGTTTTATATTTTTGAGATATATTGGCATTCACTTGTTGAGTGGGATCATACTGTCTTTTGTGGGCATGGGTGTCCAATAAAATGGATTTATATTTACCAAGGTCCTCTGGCGTATAATCATGGGAAGAGGGGGTCCGAGAGAATAGCAGTTTTAACAGTCCTGGTGTTAATTTATAATTGATCTTTTTAATGACGGCTTTAGTACAAGCAAATTTAATCAATGAATCCCCAATTTTAAAACTATCATCCTCATAGCGAACACCATATGTGGTATCTGTGTTTCCAATAAATAGATCGGTGAAATAGGGTTCCAGTGTTGATCCATAATATTTTATTAAAATATTTTTCAGTTGAGCTTTGTGTTGAGGGGTGGCCAAGAGTTGTGAAAACGGAGGCGATCTGGAAGGACAAGGTGTTTCGACCATAACCAAGGATTTCTTTTTTCTCAAAAACTCTGCGAGGGGTGAGGTCTTCTTTTGAGGTGTAAACACTTGTTCCTCGTCATCCTCAAACTCGCTAACACTAGTTAAATCTTACTGTTCCTATTTCTCTTCCACAGGGTCCTAGTGTAGCGTCTGTGTGGCTTGTGAAACAGTGGGTAGGATTTCACATGGCTTGAAAGAGGGTTTAAACATGGCTTTTAGCGGAGGCGCTAAATGTTGTTGAATAAACAAAGCATGATCTGCACGTGATCGTTTCAATTGACGACTCTTTTGGCGAATAGTATGTTTGCTCTAATAATATGCTTTTTCAATTGACTCTCTGCTAACGCCATGGTGTCTTGACAAATGACTTGAGAGGGAATAAGACAGTGCCTTAAATAGCAATAAAATGATCAAACCCTAAGCGATAACGTCCTTGGTTGAGTTCACTTTGTTTGTCAATCACTAAACAGGCATGACGTTGAGTGTTCCAACACATGGTACACAATTCAGTAAACATTTGGAAGGTCATATCCGGATTCACATGTTCATTATAAATGTGACGACTATTCCTCTCGTCCTGGCGAAATAAAACAATGACATTGGCATTGTCACGAATCAACTGTTTGGACATTTTAGAATACGTTTGTCCAAGATAGAAACAATCGATATGTTTGTGTCGACCCATGCTGAAATAGCTTTGAATGATGCCTTGTCGTTCAGTGGCTACATCATCGAAAATCATGAGTGAATCAGGGTTTACCTCATCCGGTCAAATAACATTTTCTTGCATGGAAAATGTGAAATAACCCATATTCTCATTTTGTAATGCAGACATGACTTGATCCAGAAACACGTAGAGGGGTTGGTAGAGAGATTTTGCAAAAATATAAATATTTTGAAAACGCAGACCATTGGGCGCTGTAATAAGCGTCAGCAAGAGATTAGTCTTTCCACATCCCGAAGGCCCCACAATAATGCAGCGAATGGAAGATGGAAACAATGAACCATGACGTTGTTCATGTGATGTGGGACAGAGATGGGAAACCATGTCCCCCACGGGGAATGACTCTTGCTGCTTAATAATCTTCATTTCAACTAAGGCTTAGAGAGGCTAGCAGGCTGTCTATATACATGGAACCGAGCCTTGTTATAGAAACAGTAGACTCGTACTACAGGTTGACGATGGATGTCATTGGACGTGCGTTGATGGCCAAAGCTAGGTCTGTCCTCTAACATGATCCTAAACAAGAAGCAGATCCTGCTAATAAACACTATGTGGATAGGTCTGTAGTGACACGCACTAAACAGGGAGATTATGACTTTAAGGGAAAGAGGTTAACCCATGTGAAACATCCTCAAGTGACTACAGACGTTACTACAAAGAAGTATGTGGATAACAAGGTGCATGAGTTATATAACAAAGTGCCTCAGCTTACTGTGGATGGCTATAGAGCTAATCATCACCGCATTAATTACGTGGAAGACCCACAAGAAGATGATGATGTCTGCACCAAACGCTACCTCACCTACCAAATGAAAAGCCTTTATAATTTTATCCCATCTATATTTTTAGTGTAATTGACAAATGAAAGACCTGTGAATGACAGGAACCATTTACCGCTAGTCCATGACCAGCACCTGACCGATGTGCTTGCTTCGGGTTTAAACCACTATCGATTACACTATGATGGAATCATTCACATGAAATACGCGATGCCTGATGAAAACCATTTACATGTAGGGATAAACGGTCATAGGATGTTGGTCCATAACCAAGAAATGGTCAATGCAGGTGACGAATTATCCTTTCATCTCATGTTCACATGGAATGAAAAGCAAGCTGGAAAAAACATAAACGAGTTCCCACTTTATGTGGAATTGGAATATACAGCTATGAAATAACAACCTGACGTTCGTTGTGACTTAAACTTTCTTGTGAAAGGTTGTTGGTCATCATCATGGTGAAACAAAGATATGTGGTGAGAAAGATTAAAAAGACTAAAAATAAGACCCTGTCCTTGTCAAAGCATGGGCTTAAGGCATTCGCGGACAAGCCCTCGCGAAAGAAAAACAATAATAATGTGTTGACCATAGGAAAATCCCTTCGATCAGCACAGAGAGGCGTTATTCCAAAATGTCAGTGACAGGGTTCAAAACAAGGGCGAATGATTCCCGTCCCCAAACGAACGGGATTTTTACCTGATTTATTTGCTGGTCTGGCTGCTCTGGGTTCACTTTTGGGCGATGCCAGTGCGGTGGCGAAAACCATTAGAGCCGGGCAGCAGGGCAAGCAACAACTAAAAGAAAGTCAGCGACACAATGAAACCATGGAAGCCATTGCTATGGGGGCTAGAAATGCCAGTTTAAAGCCAGCCTTTTATCAACAAGGATTTGGGATTTCACAATTTCGAAATAAAAAAGAATAACATCTGCCATAGCAAGACATGCCCTGACGCATCAACAAGTTGAAAGCTATTCTAAACAACTAAAGCTTTCTCATTTTCGAGGTGTGTTTATGCGGAACCAATTACCCCTACAACCCTGGAAACAGGAATGTGCTGTTCTAAATTTGGATTATCACCGAGGACCAGGAACGCATTATGTAGCCTATTTCAAAGAGGGATCCACTGTATGGTACTTTGACAGTTTTGGGAATTTGCCCCCGCCCATGGAACTAGCGAGCTATTTCGGAAGCAGGACCAAGATATTGTATAATGTGATACATGAGCAAACATTTAACAGTCAAGAGTGCGGACGTTTGTGTTTATTTTTTTATATAAGACGCAGCATAAACAAAAACGTCGACAGTATGTCGGCGGAAAGTAAGACGTTTACTGTGCATGGACGTGGACCTGAAGTCAGCCTAGACTTTTACCCGCCTATCGAATTGAGTGAGAGACCTTATGGTTTAGGAATTGTTTCACTTGAAACGTACAATAGAATATACAACATACGTGAAAATGTGAACAACAAGTTTTACAATGATGATTCTCTGCTCACCCTGAACTCTGGTGGATACTCGATAGATGACATTTATGAACACATTTATGTGGTGTTGATCAATGAATATGGTTTAAAGTCATTTCTCAATGGAACGCACAAGTTTGAACTTGTAGGAAATACCAACACTCATCGCTGCAGTATTTTCTTTACATTCAAAATTGACTTTAAAACACACCCCGATTCCATTGGTCCATTACTAGGATTTAAACCACGCGTGTTGGAGCCCAACAAAAAACATGAATCAGACCATGAAGTGAAATTCATTGAAGACCATAATGTGTCGGTGACGTGTAATATTATTAGCCAAGTGTACACCAATCAAGAACCATCGCATTCGTTTTATGACTTTATTATAACATCGCCCAATGGCTATATTATTCGTGAAAACCCTCCAGCGGTGCTTTTTCATTCTGTAGCTGTCGATGGTATTAGTAATATAACATTAAGACTGATCAATAGAGAGCAACAACTCATTCAACTAGATTCTACAACACCAGTGACTTACAAGTTGGTGCTAAAGCCACTATCAAGTTTGTATATAAAGCAACAACACCGTCTAGGAATGGTGTTAGTTGTTTGTCACATGAATACACGTTAAAATCTAAGGACAAGCACATTTTACGGCATTTGGGTTACCACGTCAACCCCCGTGATTAATTCTATCCTAGAGGTAGCGAACCACATCGAGGAGCAACCAGGGATGGTAAGAATTGATCTCCATTCCTATCAAGCTCAAACACCTGGACTCAATAACAATGTTGAAATTCAATTTGTTATCAAGAACCAAGATATTTACACCCTACCGCATGATAGTGTCATTCATATTGAAGGCCGGCTTACCAAAGCCGATGGCTCTGCACCCACTACATCCAAGTTAGCCAACCTTGGTTTGGCCTTTCTGTTTTCTGAGGTACGGTATGTAATTAACGATATCGTAGTGGATAGCATTCGAAATGTGGGTATTTCATGTGTCATGAAACTATACCCCTCTTATAGTGAGCAAGAAGGTAAAACACTTTGCATGGCGGGTTGGTGCCCTGACTCGACCAATGACTGTATGGTACACACTGCTGGCACCTTTACTGGATATTTACCTCTTAAACTGATTTTAGGCTTTGCCGAAGATCACCAGCGCATTGTGGTGAATGCAAGGCAAGTGCTTTATTTGGTGAGAGACAGGAGTGATAATACTGCACTCAAGGGAGCCGACAATGCCCCCATAGATTCAAAAATTGAACTGCAACGTATGCTATGGAAAGTGCCCCATGTGACCCTTGAAGATAGCAAAAAACTGGACATACTCAAAATGGTAAAGAGAGATATGCCTCTACCCTTGGAATTAAGAAGCTGGGCACTCCATGAGTACCCGCTATTGCCCACCACCAACACACACAGTTGGTATGTAAAAACAGCCCGCTATACAGAGAGACCTCTCTACATAATCGTTGGTTTTCAAACAAATCGCAAGTATCAACAAACCAAAGATGAAACGCAATTTGATCACCTGCAATTAAGAAATGCACGTCTTTTCCTCAACGGTGCTGTGTTTCCCTATGAAGGACTGGATTTGGATTTTTCAAAAAATAAGTTTGGTCCCCTGTACGACTTGTTTTCTAAATTTAGATGGTCGTATTATCAAAAAGAGAATTGCCCCATGCTGCTACTCCAAGTGTTTAAGACAAGGGCACCACTGATTGTCTTTGACTGTCCCTACTTGGAAGAGTCTGTCAAGCCATCCAATATTGACATTCGATTAGGTTTTGAAACACATGATAATGTCCTAGCCAATACGACGGCCTACTGTTTGATCATTCATCACAAACAAGTCAACTATTATCCACCGTCCAACCAAGTGACAAGTGTATAAATAACAGGTCAACCCACGTCAAGCTGCTCAGTCATGTCTTGCTTTAAAGCATTAAGAGACGTCAAAACCATGAATTTAAAATCAGAGGAACAACGTTTCAAGACCTTTGCAACGTGGCCTGTGTCTTTCATAAACCCTCAAGCCTTGGCGGCCGCTGGATTCTATTATTTAAAAACAAGAGATGAAGTGAAATGTGTCTTTTGTGCCATCACCATAGACCAATGGGAAGAAAGTTATGAACCTATGCAAGAACATCAACGCTGGTCACTCGCCTGTCCCTACGTATGCAGAATGGAGGTGGGAAATATACCTTGTCATTCAAGTTACCCCTGACTGGTGCCTCTGAGAGATGAAAAAACAAGTTACGATACGTGTGGTCTGTATGTTGTCAACGGTGCTTCGGTGAGCAGCTCACCGTCAAAAACATCCAGTTTAGAGACATTGGGACATCATCGGTGCGATGGACGTTACAAACACAAAAGACTGTATTGTTGTATGAGTTGGTATCGACCCTATCCCAAAATGACTTAAGCTTGTAAGACGTGTTATGCTAATAAAATGATGTAATAAAAAATTGGTTGTTGTTGTTAATATTATTTCTCATGTCCCCCGTCCTTCCCTAACCTCAATAGTGACTAGTCAGTGATTTTTTATTTTTTTTACTAGAATGGAATTTAAGTATTTGTCATGGGTACAACTTACTGGACGATCGACAGTCTGTGGTCAGTTGGACTTGGTCCAGACAAGAGTGAACTTGTTGCACACTGATTGTGGATTGTCAAGGGTTTAAAATTAGAGATAACAAATTTATATTTAAAGAAGTGACCATCATTGATTGTTCCACTTTTTGGATATCGCAAGCTACCCATTTGGTGTTTAAACCACCCTATGCGTTTGATTTGTTGTGTGAAAAAGACCGTAAACAAACCCATTGGATTGAAACTCATATACAACTAGAGTGGAATCAAGGAACCATTTCATAGAAGCACCTGGACAAGGTCATGAAAGCCCACTTGTCCTCTGCCCATGTGGTATTTGTGAAAGGTAGTGAAAACGTCAATGGCTATAACCATTTTTAGCGTCTTACTGTCAATGTATCGATTTAATGGACTTGGGCTGTCCCTCGCTGCAAACACTCATGGACCGCTGCCCCTGTGACAATATTACCCATAAAGCCTTGGCACAGGTGTGGCAATTGTTTCATTGGTTAACCACCAATGCCTGCTGGGAGTTGTTAAATAAAATTAATAATAATAGCATTTATTGCAGCCAGTTGGCCATATTACATGTTACAGATATGTACACTTAATGGATACTAAGGTTCGCTTCTAGTCCTTACTATAAGCCACTATTGATAAAGTTCTGTTGGGGCATGTCGTGATATGGTACCTGCCGCATTCGTTCCTACACAACTCACATATACACCTCTCATCCGGGTCATGAAATGTCTTTCGTGAGCAGACCTTATGGTGGAACCCATGAACTGCGAGTCTCGTCACGACGTGTCTCATTTCGGATATGGGTTGCATCCATCTTTTGTCCACCATGGCATCAGTCGCGTAGAATTCCTTCGGAATGTCAAGCCTTTTGCTTTGCAGATCCTGGAGTAATTTTCTGAAGCTTTCTGTGGCAGGCAACAGTAAAAGTGACCGAAGGTCCTCTATTAGGAACGTTTCTCTCGCCAGTTCATATACCAGCCGAGATTTGGCTGACTTGGAGACTCCGAGGGCTCTTTTGAGGAACCTAGATTTCACCTTTTCGAGTTCCTCCAGCTGTTTGTAGTTGAGAAACTCCCATGTAAGCTCCAGACCGTATGTTAGTACAGGTATGACCTTGACTCGGAAGAGCATCATTGCTGTTTCCAGCGATATTTGGGTAATATGGCTTATGTCGTTTATGGCCTTCACTGCTGCGGCCGCTTTCGCTCTTGTATGTATTCTGAAGCTTCGGCCTGTTACCTGGAGCGTGAGGCCGAGGTATTTGAAATTGTTTACTTTCTTCAGTTCCTTGCCGTTGCATAACACTTGGTCTGATTCCGCTGACCTGCCCCCGTTCCGGAAGACGACCATCTCAGTCTTGTCCTCGTTGATTGTTAGTTCGTTTTCCTGGGTTTACCTGTGAATGACACCAGTGAGATTTCTACAAGCGACGTGTAAACATCTACATTATAACATGGAGAAAGAGGATGCTACCGATAAAGCGATTGGAATGTTCTTTGTGTGCAAAAAAAACTAGACAGTCTTACCATAGAAGAATTATTGGCTCTTCCTAAATCGTTCATTTAATATGTGGCAGCAAATGCAGTGAAAGAAATCTAGCAACATGTACCAAAATCATGGACTCAAGACCCTTTGTTAAGTGAATTGCAACCATGTACAGATTATGATCACCATAAGCAAGTGGCCATGGCAAAAATACCCTCTATGCGACAGTGTGCTACTTGCCAGCTGGTCAAACTATATCGAGGTCATAAAAGTCAGTGTAAAGACTTTGTTTCCTCATTCCACGGGTGTGATGGCGAGAAAAAAGCAACAACATCAACATCGTCTACAGAGGAAGAGGAAAATCAAACCTTTTCTCCACCTATGGAAAAGGATATGTCAAACTTGTACTGGTCATGGCGTCATTGACAAAGTCATTCAATACTTACCTTTTGAAATACATCTTCCTGGTTATCGTTTTTGTGGTCCTGGAACAAAGCTGAATCAACGTTCGCAACGCGGTGAAATACCTATTAATCCTTTGGATCAAGCATGCAAATAACATGACCTTTCTTATCGCCATAGGCATCCTGCATTAAGACGTGTGGTAGATAAAGTATTGTTGAAAATAGCTAAACAACGTTTGACATCCTGTGATGCCTCAGTGGGAGAAAGGTTGGCAGCCCTCATTGTGATTAGTGCTATAAAAGGAAAGTTAATGATGGATGGACATAAACATTGAAAAGGATTGAGGAATTGGTATTTCTTTGTATACTATTTTATAAAGCCCTATTTGTTGTGAAATAAAAACAAGGTTTAACAGATAACAATGTCTTTTAATTTTAAAAAATGGTGATAGCCATTTCTTAATTTTTCATTTTTTTCACACATGGATATTTACAATTTCCACTTTACATTTTTACATTATCCTTGTTTAGTTTTACGTTTAATACAGTTTTAAAGTCATTTTTAACCATTTTTCTCACATGGATATTTACAATTTCCACTTTACATTTTTTTACATTGCCTTGTTCAGTTATCACATTTTGTACATTTTTAAATCATGTTTTTAACCATGATATAAAAAGCAAATTTTTACAGACTTAAGTAAAGTAATAGTCGTCAATGCGACTGTTCCCCCAAGCGAGAGTATCAAATGTGTTGGGTAAAATGAATCGTTTGTTGTCTTCATTACTTAAAGCAACTTTGTTCAGCAAATTAGTATGTAGCTGAAGATTTTTACTTCTAAAAACACACATTTTCTTATATAATATAGGTGGGTTACTGACTATACAGTTCTTATAATCACTTATATCTAACTCTTTACTAACAACATTCTTCTTTACTCCTTTTAATTTTTTGATTACTATATCATCAATTGTTATATAGCTGTATGATTTAGATTCTGTGCCTGCAAAGGTGTCTATAACAACACCAGCACATTCATCCTTAAATTTTCCAAGAACTTTTTTGTTTACAAGAGGTAAATGTTAAATATTATCCTTGGGATAGTCACTTGTATCAAACCTATTTAGCTCAGTTTTGATATCATCATAAAAATCATTAGTTTTAAACTCATAAATAAAATAATCTGTGTCTGTATAGAGTAATTGAGCATTATTATGATAGTTTTTCTTAAAATAATCATAGTGACATTCATACATAAGCGTTTTTGACAATTCCAGAATGGCATAACCCACATATGGGTTTGTTTTAAATTACTTTAAGGCGATTCATTTGTATTACAACTAAATCCTCATGAATAATTGAACAGCTATGGAAGTTAGGCTTGCTCATTAAGTTGCTCGCACCATACCTTTTACCATCATTCTCCCACTTTGTTGTCAGCTTTACATCAACTCGCTTATCAACATTCTCCATAGTATTTCATGAGTTTATAAAAATCTTTTTCAAATGCATTTGTTGACAGTGTTAATAAATTATTGTTCAGTTCAATATATGGCTTGAGCCATGCTGACTGATGAAATTGTAATACGCGATGAATGTTGATTAATTTCAATCCAAACTGTAGACACTGTTTTAAGTTTTGATAATGTATTACATATTTACATTTATCATTCACATTAGCAATTAACATTTTTGTTCGTGATGTGATATATGGAGATTTCATATTCTCAGGACAAAATGGTAAATCATTATGATCATCATGTAACTCTTTAGGGTACTCAAGATTTACCTCTAAAATATATCCTTTATCATCGTTATCATTAAGAGAGTCAACATGTAATACATCAATTTCAGGTGGTGTCAACCAGCGAAAATCTTTCAGTGGTAGATATTGACTCATAGCCCAACCATATTGGTTATTTGCATCAAGGTAAACAATATACTTTGACTCTTCGCAAGGGTTATAACTAGGTATGTATTTATTATTCGCTTTAGAATACCGTCCACTACATTGGCTTAATCCACCTCGAATTGATGATTTTATAAAATTAATCATGTCTATATCAGTCATCAATTATAAATTTACTTTTGTTTTTTTCAACATTGAACTGAAACTTAATCCAGGAGCAGTAAAATACTGACAAGGGTCAAGGTCGTAAGTTTCCATACAAACATTCCAAAAATTTTCAAAAACATCTGCTAATAACAAAACATCTGTCTTCAAATATATGTCTGAAAATTCACCTAAAGTTTGAATGTCAAACTGTGCCCATACACATTGTGCATGTAAATATTCCTGATCACTAATATGACTTGTGTTTAAGGAACTGTAAAATGCATCTTTTGGTGGTAAAGAACACTCCTCAAGACGTTCCAGACAGTTGATATATTCATAAGAGTATATACCCTTTTGACGAATTAAATTAAAATCATCATCTTTCGTAAAGACACATTGAATTTCACAAAACTGATCTGATTTTAAATTACTAGCAAGTTTATCTAGACTACTTGGCATAAACCGGAATGAATCTAAAAATCGCAGTTTGATAGTTTCTTATTGTTAGTTTTGATGTATTTTGTAAACCATATGTATTGTTCCTTATTATTTGCAATCACATCAATTTTTACATCTGAAGCTCCAAATTCTTTAACGATAAAGTTGTTTTCGTATTTGCTACCGTTATGTAGAATGACTGGAATGAATTTACTTACTCTATACTTTAAATTACATGCTTGGTGAGCAGCACCACGATATTTTCCTGTTAAATGGTCATGATCGTGGACCCTGTCTGTATATAAACATTCACCACATATAAAACAATTAGTTTCAGTTTCAAAACGCATTTGCTGTGATAATGTTAGTGGCTCCATTGAAATAATAGTATTTAAAATAGAGGATATACGGATTGCATCTTTTTCAAGTCTTTCCATGAAAACTTTAGGTGCATCAGGTCCTCTATAGAGTTAAAACTTATTTAACGAGTCATCATAGCTATATTTAATATAATATGCAAAGCTAAAAGGTTCATGAATGTGAGTGGTGTTGGTAAAAGGTTTGGTTGGATTCGATGGACATGTATTAAAAGGTTTTAACAAAGCTTCATAGTCGGCATATATAACAAATGGTACTCGAAGCTGCTTCTCAAAGTCCTTAAATTTCAGAATGTTATTATTAGGATTCGGTAATACTGTACGAACATGATTACAACCCCATTTTTGATGTTGAGTTAGTTGGTCCTCTTTTCTAAAATATAGCAAACAACCATCACACAACCACTTTTTAGATTTATCTTTTGTTATCTGACTACCGACAAGTCTACTTAAATGTTTTATGCAACAATAGTGAGCATTTTCACCTTTAGTTATATATAGTAAATTTACATGAGCATCCTTTTCTTCTTGAGTATAATATAAAGGACCTTCTATACTCTTGTTTTCAATTCCATACACATTATTACGTACATTGTTCAGCTCTTCAAAATGTTTAATGTCTTTTATCTCCATAGGAAATTCTATTTCTTGTAAATCTAACACTGAGGAATAGTGAGGATAAGATGATGTTCTCTTTTCATTAATCACTGCTGGATGGAGAGCTGAGGTTACAGCCCACGCAAAACATGCATGGTCACTATTCATAACGTTTACACAAGCTTGCTTACGTTTGATCCATGCTGGCAAATCAATATATGATGATGCTCGAAGGGGGTTATATTTATTCATGTTGGTTTCTAAATAAAGTACTTCAACCAACAACCAGCCTGACTTCCTTTCCTGGAACTCTTCACTCTTCACAATGATATCACTTGAGATATTTTGGTATATATCACTAATATTAGTTGATTCACTAACAATTATGTTTTCTGTATTAAAAGATTTGATATCCGTAATTTCACCTTCACTCCCAGTTTTTACATATAGTCCAAAGAGTTCAAAATTCTTTTTAAATGTTTTATGCTCTAATAAAACATTATCTACCAATCCAAACACACTAGGTAGAATTTTTTTTTAAAACGATTCAGTACTTTGTGTTTTTTCTTCACTATGAAGTCTGTAACTAGCAATTCGACTTTTAAACGCACTACCAATTTGTTGAATATTAGCAGAATTTCTTTCATGGCAAGCGTTATTTTTATGATGAATACTGCGCAAATGTCCCTGAGTCAATGAAGAAGATATATCAGTATTGCATACATTACAATGCGTTATTGGAGGTTCACCATTTTTCTTTCTTTTTGTTGCACAATTATTTTTACAATCTTTAGAAAGTTTACGCTTTTGAGCATCACATTCGTTTAAAGGTTCTGTGCTAGTTGATGGTTTTACAGTTTTTAATTCCAGATGTTCATCATGCACTTCAACCATGTGGGATTGATATCGCTTTACAGCAGAAAAACCAAGTTCACAAACTAAACATGAGAAAGGTGCTGTTCTGACATGCTTTAAATTTACATGCCGTGTAAGACTATCCTGTCTGTTAAATGTTGTAGCACAATGACTGCATACAAACATTTTGTGATTATGTTTAGTACTTGCATGACGTTGAAGGCTGTCAGGTCTTGAGAACTGTTTCTTACCGTCACCACAATTGAACATGATGATTACTTTCCAAGTTACCTATAAAAGAAAAAAATCATAAATGTTAATAAAAGATAAAACAAAGTAAAATATAAATAGTTTAATTATATATATATATATATATTACAGTCAATGGCTATAGCAGCGTATTTAATTTCATCGTTTTGTGAACTCATACCAAGTCTAATTTCAAGTTGTTCCAACTGTTGACTGCCAAAATATATCACTGTCACTGACACCTAGCAGTGAACAACGGAACTTGATAAAGCATTCATCAAATCTGACCTACAAATTTAGCTTCACACCATTGTCAGGTAGTTCCAACTTTGGCTACCAAATACCATTGTCACTGACATCTAGCAGTAAACATTTGAACTTAATAGAGCGTTAATCAAATCTAACCTACAAATTTAGCTTTACACACCATTGTCAAGTAGTTCCATCTTTAGCTATCAAATATACCATTGCCACTAATACCTAGCGGTGAACGTTCGGACTTGATAGAGCGTTAAACCCACATTTTACTTGATCTCTTGTTTTTAAATAATAGAAACCAGTGGCCGTCAGTTAAGTGAGTTATGTGTAACGTCATAGCCAGTCTTAATGCAAGTCTAAACTTGTAGAACATGCCACGTGATAGAAATCAGCAATCGCCAGTTAAGTAGGCTAAGTGTGACGTCATAGCCAGTCTTAAAGCAAGTCTAAACTTGTAGAACATGTCACGTGAAAAGGTTAAGTTAGTTAAAGTTATGTTATGTTAGGTGAGCTGAGGTTAAGTCTTTAAATATTCCCTATGTCACTGACACCTAGTAGTGAACATTGGAACTTGATAAAGCGTTAATCAAATCTAACCTACAAATTCGGCTTCACATAATTGTCGATTAGTTCCAACATTGGTTAACAAATTTTATTGTCCCTAACACCTAGCAGCGAACGTTGGAACTTAATTGAGTATTAATCAAATCCTACCTACAAATTTAGCTTAACACATCATAGTCAAGTAGTTCCAACTTTGACTGTCAAATAAACCATTGTCACTGACATCTAGCGGTGAACATTGGAAAATATCCCTCTAGCTGTTTTAAAGTTATTAGAGGGGATACTTACCTTTAATAATTTATCAACTGCTGAACTATGTACAGGAATCTACTAACCTACAGGTACGCCAATTATCTGTAAACAAATAAATAAATCAATCAATTAATACATTCCAATCAATAACTTCAACATCAATTAGTAATACAAGACTACAATCCATTAATAATAAGTACTTACCTTCCAAAACAATTTAATGATTTTCCACCAAAAAGGCTTTTTGCAACTGTTGAGCAGTAATAAAGCACTGTTCACTTGTAGCAAGTAATAAGGACAGACAGTAGGGAAATATATGACACCTCCCTTATATAGGATGAGATTGCTTGTATCAGCAGTTTTGCAGATCATTGCAATTCCTTTCCTGTACACCTACCAGTCCAAAGTGCACTAGGAACACCTGTACGGTATCTGATTACTGCTGACTTTGCATGATCATCACCCATTGTCTTGATGAACACCTGCGGGTTTAAATTACTGCAGCGTTAGTCATAGCAACAGAACTGTGCGCTCTCTGCCATGCCAGCAATATGACACAGGAAATAACAAGTCGGCTTACTGCACGTACAATCTCCTCAGTTTTAACATCTTAAGAACGTGCATTATTCTCTTTCAACTACAAATGACACATCCATCCACCAAGTTAGGTCCCTTGACCTGTCCTCAAATTGCATGTGCCCCGTGTACTAGGGTGTGTTCATTAACCCTAGCACTAGAACATATTCATCCACCAAGTTTTGCACTTAGCCCTTGACATGTCCTCTATCTACCAAGTTTTACACTTATACGAACCAAAGCAGGATGTGACTTGTTAGCTTACATGTGGTTTTCACAAGGGTGTTGGCAATAATGTCATCTCACACGTGTTCACATGTATTTCATCACTTTCGTTTCATATCGTTATCAAATTATAGTAGTGAGAACTGGTGAACAACGTCAGTTCAACTCAGTGCTTTACACACAAATGTAGTTAGGCCCTTTGACATAATTTGGATAAATTCATGGGGCAGTCCAACAGGGCCGGTCCAAAGTGATTAGTCAAAAGGGACACGTCCACAGGGACCCGGCCACAGGGACCCGTCAACAATGACCCGTCAACAAGGACAAGTCCACAGGGACCTGTCAACAATGACCCTTTAACAAGGACCCGTCCATGGGGCTAGTCAACAGGGACCAGTCTAAAGGGACAAATCAACAGGGATCAATCAAAAGGGGTTATCGCCTCAAGGTCTGACATAGCCCTCTTTGATTATTGGTTTGCCAATCGACAAGCGTCACTTGGAATATTTTTAATCACCCCTCGTGGGTTAGGTTAGGTTAGGTGACACTACAGCCACATTTTTAAAAAGCACACCCTTTTACAACATCCATGAGTGGGTATGCGTAAAAACAAAAAACAAGCATGTTAATTCATATTGGCTTTCCACCGTACACATATCTCTTGTGTGGAACAACGTTTAATTTTCATCATTGCATTGAACCGGATACATGTTTTACATGGAAAACGAGATTTTCTAAAAAAAAAAAAAATTTCACCCCATAGTAGGGGTAAGTTTTATTTAGGGGTGGACATAAGTAGTTCAGAGGAAAGAGGGCGTTAGCCCGAGTCTTACGACACCTCATTTGTTAACATCCAACCATGGGTTCGCGAGATACTACGCCGCCGCCATCTTGGCGGTGGAGCGGTGGCGGTGGCTGTAGAACCCGTACAAACACTCTACTGCGGTTAATTTTGCTAATTGCACTTGATGTCATGTTCGATGTTTCTTGCTGAGATTTGTGGAAGAAGTTAAATAGTAGTAGCCTCAGGATATCTGCAGAGCGGTGGCTTAGACATCTTGGCCGAATGGTAGACGCAGAGCGGCCATGAGAAGAGAAATCTGCCCTTCGAAGGATACTCCAAGTATTATAGGCCCAGCGTGGCCCCTACGGTCGTGGCAGCAGACTGTACGAAGAATGGACTGGAATGGACATCACCAAGAAGATGAGTCGGGGTTATATAGGGCAGAATCCCGCTGGGCTGACAGGTGACCAGGAACACCGCTGTTATTGGCTGTCCAAGTAAAGTGACGTCACGAGCTCGAGGTGACGGCAAGCACGGAGCAGTCATAGCTCAGTGTAGTTGATGCAGTGATGTGGTGCGGTACCTTTAACACGAGGTGAGTAATTTTAATATCTTAAATGGGTGGTTAATAACAAGGTTATGCATATCGATTAAACAATTAATACACTTCCAAAGAAATAATTATCATTCGAGGATCTCGGTAATAAGAAACAAATTTGACCGACAAATGAGCCAAGCTAAGCATTGAAAGTATCACGAAAAGCGATCATGCTCCGAGAACTCCGAATGAAAACAAACAAAGAATCAGTCAAAAAGAACATAGACAACAGACGAGGAGTAAACTAAGACTCGAAAGGCAAAACAGAAATAGCAGAAATGGGTCTGGTGTAAAGACCTTTATTAGTTAAAACATCAACAACTCTGACGTGTTTATCACGGCCAAAGTGACAGTGAATAACTCTGCCTAGGTTCCACACGAGAGGCGGAGATGGGTCTCGAAGAAGAACCATGTCCCCCACTCGTACATCTGGATGAGAAAGCCGACACTTCTCACGCCTATTTAGTAATCTGAGATACTCTAGTTTCCCTCGGCGCCAAAAAGAACAGCGCAAAGATTCCACTTTTCTCCAAAAAATTTGTAAGCCAGGATCAAAGCGTCGAACCAGCAAAGGCGGTGTATCAGCTAAAGAACAGCCAATCAAAAAGTGACTGGGTGTTAAAGGTGAAAGATCCTTAGGATCGTTAGAAAGAGGAGTCAGAGGTCTGGAATTTACGATACCTTCGACTTGAATAATTAAAGAATTAAATTCCTCATATGAAAGTATGGTAGGACCAAGAGTTTTCTTTTGCTGTCTCTTAATAAAGTTTTTGCAAGACTCCCATCGGCCTCCATGATGGGGAGCATAAGGCGGGGTGAAATGCCATTTGAACCGTTTGGAACAGGAAAAATTGGAATTTTTTTCTATAGCAGAAGGGGAGCGTAACACCTTCTTCCAGAGATCAGAAGCACATACAAAAATTTTTGCATTATCTGAAAATACTTCAGATGGAATACCCCTTCTAGCAGAAAATCTAGATAAGGCGGCCAAAATATAAGATACAGAAGCATTCGTAACCAACTCGAGGTGGATAGCTCCCATCACCATACATACGAATAACGAGATGTAAAGTTTACCTAAGATTTTGCGCTTAGATGAAGAGGGATTGGTCTGATGTACGTAAGGACCAGCGTAATCAATTCCGGTAAGAGTGAAGGGCTTACTAGGTTCTGAACGAAATGTAGGTAAATTGCCCATAATCTGAGTGGCGGGGCGTAGTTTAAGCTTAAAGCAAGGTATACACTTTTTGACAACAGAGGAAACATTATGAACGCCATTAATGACCCAATAGAGTTCACTAATTAGACAGAGCAAGGTGCGAGTGCCCGCATGAAGGTGTTAATAATGAAACTTTTTATTATAAGGGTAGTGATAGGATGTTTTGAAGGAAGGATGATGGAATGTTTTTTCCCATCCTCACAACTAGTCATGGCTAATCTTCCGCCCACCCGTATTATACCATCCTGGTCTAGAAAAGGAGTGAGTGGTGAAAGCTTGCTAGACTTGGGTAAATCCTTACCACTTATAAGAGCTTGCTTTTCAGGAGCAAATACTTCCTGCTGTACAAGCAACAAAATCTTGCGAGTAGCAACTTCTAACTCTACTCTGGTGAAAAAGGGTTGAGGTTTCAAAGGTTGATCAATTACCAAATATTTCCAACGAAATATTATAAGACACTACGGGCCGATTGTATAAAGCATTTGATCTTAGTTCACCAGGTTCAGCTGATCTTTGCGCGTGCTGAACTCAGAATTTCTGTTGTATATACGTTAATCTAAGATCACCGCGTCTTGATCTGAGTTCATATTTAACCGGCGACAGTACTCTGTTCAGCGTTGTTGATCTTAGTTCACAGCTGTTGTACGTGAAACATTTTAGCGCTTAGATTCCAGTTCTAGGCTGATTTAAAAGAGAAATATGTTAGAAAGCTTGTACATTAGTAGGTTATACGAAGGTACTATTTCTTGCAGGACTAGGCCTAAATTGTGCGTGCTCGCTCTCATCGATGATGCATTTTATTCAGTGTGATTTTGGATTTTGAGGAGGGAGAATGCCGTTCTCCTAAAAATCGTGTCTTATTGAAACACGTGAACGACAAATTTCTTCCGTTTTAAATAAATATCAAAACATGGTCGGTTTTTTAACATTTTATTGTAGTAGGTCTCCTATGAACCATGTTGTTCTTGCCTGTACAAGTCGACGGCTATTAGGCCTAAAGGCTATACGGACGTAATACGTGTTCACATTTGGTAACAATTTATGTTTACACTCCAAACTGTGTGATTTTAATCAGTGATGGTATTGCAACCTGTCTTTATATCGTCGACATATGCACCAATACCCTAATTAAGCCTACGAATGCGATGCACAATTTTGAGGTTAAAAGCATTGCAAGAGGTGCTCCATACCAGCATTAAATATAATATTTATACCGGTGCCACACACATGCGGTACGGTAATAGTAGTATTAAATGACTATTTTATCCACGGTACTTTTTGTTTTTGAAAGTGGTAGGCCACTGGTACTTAATCTTACCTTTGCTAATAGGGTAGCCTATTTGATATCCTGTAGAAGAACTATCATAGGCCTAGTATTCATGTGACACACACTTCACATTATTTAGCCCATAGCTTGGTGCCATAAGCTACGGTACTTCTAAATAGTCCCTCGTGTAAATTTAGATACATGCACATTTTAATAGCTATGCAAAATGTTTGATCAAGGAATCTTTGCTAGGTATATGAATTTATTTGTACTGAAAAAATGTTTTTTAACATTTCCATCCATCCTATTTTGCTTCCATTCATCTCCACTCCCCACTTTTTACTGTGCTCATGTGTTTTAATTCCAAATACCAGTAGTGTCAATGGACCCAGGTCATCCAACCATCCCCTGAACTGTGTCCCGAGCACTTGAGGACAGGCCCATGTTGTACAACTGCATCACATTAACAACAAAATGCGAAAACAATACTGTAATAGATCACCAGCTGTAGCATATAGGGTGTATATTCACAAATACCTTCCTTTTATTTGTGGAAGGCATTTTTCTTTGATTGGGGATAGATGTTATCTCAAGAAGGGATATAAAATGCGTTTGATTGAGGTGTAATGTTTTAAGGGGTGGAGAGAGTATAAATCCCCCAGGGAAGGAATACCCCGTTCAATAACTCACACCCTACATGAGTCAATGGAGGGCAATATTGTGGCAACAATTTCAGGAACTCACAGGGCCTGAAATTGCTTTAGCACATTTCATTTTCTTCAGTTTCTTCCTGCTCAACATTTCATTTATCCGCCCATCCAAACTATTTGTGTGTAATCATATGTCAACCCAGCAACTTAGCTGAGTATATCGGGCCGTGGTCCAAGACTGTAATGAGAAAATGCAACATGTCCAGAGATTTTAATCCCAGTGCTGACCTTGATCATCCTGAGTGTGGCTCTTCAGGGGTACCCACACTATACCAAGGCAAATGCTAGAATGCTACTTACGGGTACCGTACCTGTAAGTCCTGGGTCATTTACCCCAAACTTGTTCTAGGTTTTCCTTAAAATATCATCCATAGAAAACTTACTAAATCCACTGTTTTTATTACACAGTTACATACTGGTACACTACTACAGCCACCTCATGTTATCAGACAAAATCAAAACACACCCAAGTACACAGGGCTGTTGACCACGATGTTCCAACAACAATTTGATAAAATATTCTAACATTTAAATTTTTAAAGTGATAAAAACCCATATTTAAAAACTACTTTTTGAATGAAAAGTGAACCTGAAACCTCCAATAAAACAGTGGTCCGCTTCCTAGTAAGTTCTCCAAACCCTACCCAATTCGAATGTTATTATGTTAACCGAATATCAGGAAATTCTATATGAAAGCAATTAACAGCTTGGCTTCGACTGTCCCATACTTAACAACTGTAATTAAATGGCAAACAGCAGATTTCTGTTTAAAGTTGTGAGTGCATTACAAATGATAACTGTTGTACTGGACATTAACTTTAATCAATAACGCTGAATGCCCCTCGACCAATTTTGTAGCATATCTGCATTCTACACCAGTCTTATGTTGCACATTTAACACAAACATTTTTTTATATGCACATAACAAGATTTTATAAATATAAATCATCCATGCTCATTTGTAGAGAGAGCATAAATGAGTGTTAGGGACTTTGACCTCCAATCACTGTGTAACCTTGTTAAGTCAATGGAGGACAATATTGTGGCAACAATTTCAGATACTAACAGGGCCTGAAGAATTAACAACTAGTTCAGAATAACATTACATTCTTTTATTTTATTTTTATTAAATAATGCATATTTCATTTCTTCAGTTTCTGCCTGCTCAACATTTCATATTCTAATTATCCGTTCATTTTTCATTTTGCCCATTGTCCTCTCCATACAGTGGCTTCTGCTTGCTCTGTGTTGTTAGAGGCTCCTCCAAAGCTATCTGCACCATGTTAGAAAATAACAAGTGATGTGTGGAGTATACTTAACAACAACTGAATTCTCACCATGGTTAATCATTCATTTAGCCTTAAGGCATAAGTGCACTTACAGTATAAATAAATAATAAGTAAAAGTCTAGGAAAAATCATGCTAAATAATTTGTTTTATTTAAGTTTATTTGCCTATTGCTTGGGAATTAGTACCTTCTTGCTAGGTTTGATGCTGTCATACTAAAACAGATAGCATCAGAAGATTTCATTTCTCCCACTTTCAATTAAATGTAGTCCGGTGTAACAAATTCCACAGAGGCTTACTTATCTTTATATCAAAATGTTGTCATAGTTTAATTTGAGACTGTCTTAAACCATGCTACTGAACCATTGTGCTTATGTTGTCCATAAATAGCAATCTCAGCATAGTTCCTGTAAACAGATAAGTTTGCCTCTCTACTGCGGCATGCTAAGGAGACCTAGCGTTGGACAGTACTGTACCGGTAAAGGTTTTCTTAAATTGAGAATACGGTAACATGGCCTATATAATCAATACAGAACACTATCTTGGCCTACATTATAGAGATTTAAATTATTGAAACTCTTCAGTTTGTATGGCCAAATAGTTTGTATCTCAAATAAAGTCAAAACTTCCACATACACTCCAGTGTCAGGAGCTGATGACCATTTATTTACATACCATACCAGTACATCTTTTATCTAAGTAATATAGGCTACAGCACATTTTTCTACCCACTTATTTCTAAGATTTTCCAAACCAACAATGTTGCAAACGTTATAGTAATCAATTGAAGCTTATGAGAAAGAAAATCAATGAGTTTCCAAACATGATGTACCGGTATGGTATGATATGCCATTGGGGTAGGCCTAATAATACTAATATGGCATTAATTTGCAAAATTAAATTATTTTTTTGATTTAAATAAACCTTTGGATACCATACTGTTCCGAAACTATACCATTACCTAGGAATGCACGCTATTATATTATTTCTTGATGGATTATTTTAAGATTTAGGGGCCTTGGTTGCCAATAAAAAGGATAGCTTGTTGTCCTTTGTGATACAATGACAAGAGTTTCAAGCAAGGCTACAAAAATAAACTAACCAATCGATAGTTTACAATATCTACGCTACTGATTTAGTGTTCACTACCAGTAGCCTACTTACCTTGAGGATTGACCTAGCCTACTTGTCTTAATCATATATTATATAACAGTGTAATTGATGTAAAATTATACTTTTGGAGACTTTCAGGGTCCTAATATCAGATACCAACATGATCTTTCCCTATCTACATTTTGAAACTCATTCCACTAATGCATAAAACTATGGTACATTGGACCAAATTCAGCTATTGTAGATTATTTTCAGGTTATGTAGATAGGTGGGGCAGAGAAATGCCCTAATATACAACATACCGGTAACTAAATGATGTACAAGGAACTTACCTTCATGGATTTCATGCAGGAGGAAGCACAGTGATTTGTATGAATATCACAAGTTGTATGAGACCACAATTCACATGAGATCCCACTTTCAGCACAGGCAGGGCCAGGTTGGATCAGCTAGCTATAGCCTAATCAAATCTGAATCTGAAAGAAATGTTAAAAATGGTTTGAAACGGCGTTATATATCTTTCAGCAATGTAATCGCACCTACATTTAAAAGCTGTAAATAATTATATCAATTGACTTCACCTACCTTTTTGGATTCGGTTGCAAGTCCGTTTCGACCGAAGTTTCGGCCGCGAATTTGAAGTCCATGGAATATTCTTTTTCCGGTTACTGAAATGATTTTCATGTTAATTTTTTGTCTTAACTTTCCCGCTCAGACAAACCTGGTGTGTACTTACCTTATGTACTACATAAGTTTTCATCCCCAACCCATGTCAAACTGTTTCTTTGAGGTTAAGATAAACAAAAATAAACAAACAAAAAGTTGAAGATCACTCGGCGAGATGATTTTTGTGCACTCTATACGTGAATATTCTTACTATTTTGCGCTGTTGCCATATTGAAATCCTTGAACTTGAGATCAAATTGAACTGGGATCTCGGAAACCGCGAATAGTTTTATACAACATGGGCGACGACTGAACTTGGTTCACATTTTGAACTTCAGTTAATTTGATCCCCAGTCAAGCGATGTTTATACAATCGGCCCTACACGAATCAATTTGTCAAATGAAGAGTACCTCTGAAAAAGGCTAGTAGAAGTAGAAGTAAGATGCGACGTGACATGGTCAGCACGGGCATCAGGTACTTCTTCTGCAAATTGATTGGCTAAGCGAGGCCAGCAAGCCGATTCCTGACTAAGCCAGGGAGGACTATTCCAGTACAGGTCTGAAGAAATAAATTTTTTAGGCGTGCAACCACGTGATATTATGTCCGCGGGGTTTTCACGGCTAGGAACAAATCTCCATTGTTCAGAATGGGAAACTTCATGAATCTTAGAAACGCGATTTGCCATAAAGGTATTCCAATGAGAAGAAGGCTTGGAAATCCAAGCTAGCACAATAGAAGAATCGCTCCAAAAAATATACGGGAAAATTTTAATTTTAAACTGACATTTAATTTAGTAGCTAATTCTGTTTCCATTAAAGCAGAACATAATTCTAATCTAGGCAACGATACAGTTTTAAGTGGAGCAACTTTTGATTTTGCGCACACTAAATTAGAAAATCCAGGAAAAGTAGCTGAGGAACGTCCTACTATGTATTCACAGCAGCCATAAGCCCGTTCTGAACTATCAGAAAATGCATGCAGGTCATACTGCTGGCATAAGGGATTAGAAATTGAAAGGCGGGGTATAGAAATTTTGTAGAGATCCAGCAAACTACTGCGATACTCTAACCATTCTTCTAAAAGAGGGAAGGGGAGTTTTTCATCCCAGTCAGATTTTAATGACCAAAGCTTTCACAGGAAAATTTTTGCACCAATAACTATAGGAGCAATATATTGCAAAGGGTCAAAGATTTATGCAATTTCTGACAGGACTTGCCTCTTAGTTACAGGGGGAGATTCTAACAAATGTACCTGATAAGGGAAGATCTCAGAAGAGGGAGACCAAAAACACCCAATGCTTTTACGGCCGTTTCATCAGTAGGAATAGCAACAAAATCATTAACTGGGACCTCTGGAGAAAATATTGATATAAATTCAGTAGAATTTGAAGTCCATTATGTAGCGAAAAACCACCTCCCATGAGCAGGGATTTCAAATCTTCGCACACAAGGAGTGCTTCAGAAATATTAGGGAAAGAATACAAGAAACCATCTACATAAAATGCCGTTTTCAATGCCTCAGATGCTAGAGGATGATACAGATGACCATCTTGTTCGGCTAACATGTGGAGAGACCGAATTGCAAGAAAGGCTGAAGGCCTCAAGCCATATGTCACAGTCTTCAATCTGAATATCTTTATGGGTTTGAAACTCTCGTCACGCCACAATATTCTTCGCAGATCTTGCTGCTCAGAATTTACGAGAATCTGCCGCTACATCTGATTAATATCGGAGATTACAGCAATAGGAAACCGTCGAAAACTAAGCAAGACAGAGCTGAGATCTGTTTGAATAGCAGGACCACATTGCAAGGTATCATTTAAAGAGACTCCATTGGAATCTGGTGATGAGCCATTAAAAACTGCTCTTATATTGTCTTGTGTTAAAGAATTTTTCCATACCGGGTGATGATTTAGATAAACTATCTCCTTATAAGGATGGCCAATTTCTTCTGATTTAGAAATTACCTCCATGTGATTGGATGATTCGTATTCCTCCATAAAGGAAGCATACTGAAATTTAACAAAAGCATCTTGTTTGAACGGATTTCCAATAGCAAATAGCGCATTGAGTGCCCTGGAATGCGAGCCCGTAATGGCGGAAGGATTAGGAATACGTGGAAGAGTTACTATGGATCTGCTTTCAGCAGTACGAACAGTGGTTTCCGTGTATTACTTTTCACAAATTTCGTTAGAAATAGAAGAAGTCGAAATAGCCTGAACATTCTCAAAATCCCAAAACCTAGTCAGCTCTTGACTTAAATTGGCACCAAGAAAATAACAATTTGATACAGTTTGAATAGGATCACGATATATTTGACCAGTAGCGATTCAACCAAAATCAGTTTCGCGGAAGAAAACATTAGGAGCAATTTTTACGTTATTGGAATGTAGACATTGCCAAAACACGCTTGAGATGAAAAGAAGCTCTACGGGCGAAACTCTGTTGAAATTAGGGTCAGCGAGCTGGACAAAATTCGGGATATTCCAACTTTGAATAGGAAAGGAAGTGCCGGGGATGTTGTTGCCTATAGACTTGATAATCAAACAATCTAATTGCAACTGCGTGCCAAGATTATTAGAGTCCTTCAGATCCACTTTAGCATAGCTTAGGGATTGAGATTTGGAGCAGTTTATTCCTGTAACCTCTATTGAGGTAGGATGCTTTGGGGGACCTAACTTTTGCATCAATGATTCACTAATAAAAGTATTAGTAGCGGCATTGTCTAATAATCCCCTGACAGATATCCATTTCCCGTAAGCATTTTTCAATACAACCTGCACGGTAGATAATAAAATCTGAATTTTGCCAAACGAGGTAGAGCTTTGGGCAAAAGACTGCGCACTATTTTGAGAAGTTTCACGATTCGACTTGGTATTGGAACTGCTTGGTCCTCATAACCGTGATCTTTCATGTCTGTGCAAAAGAGAATGGTGTCTAGCCTTACAATGAAAGCATAAACGTTGTGAACGGCAATTGTTTAACATATGCGTTCCTGACAAACAGTTATTACAATGTTTTTTATTCGTAGTTAACTTTCGTCTTTCATCTACTGATAGAGATTTAAAATGATCACAATTATATAAATTATGCGATTGCTGACACAGACCGAACGTTTGCATTTGTTTAGGTGACCGAGCATCGACAGGAAGAGCATGTGATCTTAAAATTCTTTGATTGGAACTGTTAACCTTGTCTTTTGAGAAGGCTTTTGAATCTGAAATACTAGTTTTTTGATTAGCTAAGGCGGAAAAGACTTGGCTTCTAGCCTTCAAAAAGTTAATAATTGCCTCATAAGTGCATAGCAAATGTTGGGAAAGTCCTGTTTCCCAGGCCTTTAATGTACTTGCATTTAATCTTGCATAAATAAGGTGAACTAGAAATAAATCCCAGTGATTTACAGGTTGGTTTAAATTGGACAATGCTCTGACGTGAAGTTCTGCAGTGTCAATCAACTTACGAAGCGATAAGCTGTTGTCTGCTTGCACGTTAGGTAACTCGAATAAGCTTTGTATATGGCGTTGAATGGATGAACGAATGTTCCCATATCTATCCTTAAGAAGATCCAGAGCGACTTGATAATTATCACTGGTTAAAGAAAGTTCTTGAATCAGGTTAAGTGCGTGGCCTTGAACTGCCAGACGCAAGTAGTGAAATTTTTGAATTACCGGGATAGACGTATTCTCGTGTACTAAAGAATTAATTTATTCAAAAAATGGCTCCCATTTTATGTCCTTACCGGTGAATTTGGGTATTTCTAATTTGGGTAATATGATGCGTGAGGAAGATGTAGAAGATGCTGCAGAAGTTTGCTCTTCTTGTTTCTCTTTTAAAGTTAAAGCCCTAATAAGCTGCTTAGCTTCAGCAAATCCCTGATAGTATAATTTTTCGACTTCCAACCTATCACTTTGCTGGTCCGGGTGCTGAGTTTCTATGCTGCATTGTATCTCATCATATTTCTCAAAAGCTTGTTCATAATTCTTAAGCCTCTGCGAAATTATGTCAAGATTACGCTCCTGGGGTTCAAGCTCCGTTAAAAAGTACGAAACCGTGTGAGCTTACCCTTACAAGAGGCTCTGGCGTTGCTGAGTTTTTCATCAAGGTTAGGCATGTTAAAAGTTGTTTGTTACTCACGTCAATATTGTGACTTCGAGTACTGGAAGCCAGAGGGTGACAGCTTGCTAGGTAGTAAGGCTTAGTATGATGCAGAAGAAACCGGCTTTGCTTTCGTTTTTCTCCTCCTCCGCTGAACATGCGCGCCTCATGCTGAAACTTAAAATCTGAATTAGTGTTGAAATACAATAAACAAAAAATTCTTCATGTTTAATTTTAAATCCAAAATGTGAAAGTTGTGACATACCCAGGGTGGAACAAATATGTTTCCCGGGGTTGAGGCACCAAAATTAAGGTGGAGTTTGCCCCAAAAACTCCGACTTATAGAGGGAGAACAGCATCAAGCATTAGCTTGGATTTAGTAGCGTTGTGGGTAAGCATTAGACTGAATAATATTAATATTAGGGCAGAATGGATTTCACACTTGAACATATGCTGTAACAATATATAGAATTTATTTCAATAACCAATCAAAATATGGTGCAATAAACAATCTGAATGAATAACAACAATAAATTATATTAATAACCACCAGAAACACTTTAGATTTTTGTTAAAAGAGTTCTTTAAACTTATCCGTTTTGGATTTAAAATTATAATTAAAAAATTGATAATAAAACACTTAAACTTATCTTGGTATAGATTTGTTGAAAGTATGTCCGTAGAGGTTCCTGCCTCATAAGAAGGAATGCGGTGGAAACGAAGTAATGTGTTTACAAAGCGCAGCCTCCATAGGCAACCCACTCAACACACTTGAAGGTGAAATCACTTTGCCGTGAACTTTAAACAGATGGAGCTTGTTGACAAACCAGGTATGCGGCGACTGACAGCGGTGCGTAGTAGCCTTTGTTGACATACTTTTCCTTTGGGTTTATCCGTGGCGAAGTATTTCTGCGGTTAATTTTGCTATTTGCACTTGATGGCATGTACGATGTTTCGTGCGGAGATTTGTGGAAGAAGTTAAATAGTAGTAGCCTCAGGATATCTGCACAGCGGTGGCTTAGACATCCTGGCCGAAGTGTAGACGCAGAGCGGCAATGAGAAGAGGAATCTGCCCTTCGAAGGATACTCCAAGTATTATAGGCCCAGCGTGGCCCGTACGGTCGTGGCAGCAGACTGTACGAAGAATGGACTGGAATGGACATCACCAAGAAGATGAGTCGGGGTTATATAGGGCAGAATCCCGCTGGGCTGACAGGTGACCAGGAACACCGCTGTTATTGGCTGACCAAGAAAAGTGACGTCAAGAGCTCGAGGTAACCGCAAGCACGGAGCAGTCATAGCTCAGTGTAGTTGATGCAGTGATGTGGTGCGCTACCTTAAACACGAGGTGAGTGACTTTAATATCTTAAATGGGTGGTTAATAACAAGGTTATGCATATCGATTAAACAATTAATACACTTCCAAAGAAATAATTATCATTCGAGGTTCTCGGTAATAAGAAAGAAATTTGACCGACAAATGGGCCAAGCTAAACATTGAAAGTATCACGAAAAGTGATCAGCCACGATAAAAAAAACTTTCATTACCTACAACCACCTCAATTTTACGTAATGTTAAAAAAGTAAGGAAGGTTGCGGATTTACTTGACCTTTAATCTCGCGATCATGAGCCACGGGACCACCATTTTACGTGGAATCGAGACCACAGGACAGGATATTTCACTTCGAAAATCTCACATGCATTAACCGGGAATCGAACCAGCTCCGCCTTGGTGAGAGGCACACAGCTTGACCAATGAACCGTCACGCCCCAAAGGAATGTTAAACCCCATATTATTATCGACCACGCTAGTTATGCGCAAGGCCAGAGGGTCAGACTACCTCTAATTTGAGTATATTGATATTTTTAATGGTTTGCCCAGAGTAAGCTTAAAAAGCGCAAGGACGCCAGGTATTTTTTCGACCTTTTTACTGAAATCGTTACTGCTTGGCTTCCTTTGATCATAAATAAATAATTTTCTACAGAAACCTTCCTCGAGATATCCTTTACAGAATGGTGAAAACCGCATCAAAATCTATCCAGAGGTTCTAAAGATTACCCGTGACATCCATGAATGGGGGACTTTGTTTTATACTAAGTAGAGATTAAAATTTTAGGAAGGGCAGGTAACGTCGTTGTTCCGCCCCTTTATATGACAACCATTATCAAATTATAATTTGGGTTTTGTGAGGGGTTAACGAAAATAAAACACAAATGAGCTGAATTGCCAACATTCACCGGCATTGAAGAAACAAGACTAGAGGAACCCATACTCAGGATGGCTTCTGTCAGCACAGTGATTCGAAATGCAGTCAAGAATTTTCGGGATGATACCCAAATGAAGGCCACAGCAGGCTCCTACCAAAATCCTAGCCTCAATTAGACATTCACACTCTAGAGCAGCCATCATACAGGTTATCAGAAACACCCCAAGTCCCTACAATGATTCAACAACTCAAGAAATATATCTAAAGGAGCAAAGGATTTATTTCGTACCAATAGATTGTCATCACTATGGTAGATCAGTACGAGAATGAAACTCCAGAGCGTACATGATTACTTTCATAAAACTTTATTATTGCCATCATGTTTGCACTCACATTGCAGTGCGATGTGCTGACATCTGGCGAATATATTGTGACATACGATAATTTTCAACGTTTTAAAGGGCTGTTTGTAGAAAAACAGGATTTTAAATTCTCCGAACAGAAAATCTGCCCTTTCCATTACCTAAAAATTGGAAGTGTCCAGGGATAAAGAGGTCTTATGGTAACCCTTTTACATTGAGATGAAAACTGAAATCAATTTAGATTAAAACTGAAATCAATTTCAATATGGTCCCGTATTCATTGCGATGGCCGCTTACCTAACAAAGAAAGTAGTATAAATTGAAATCGATGAGAACTTGTCATAGGTGGTCAACCTGCAGTTATGTTGGCTACCTAATATTGAAAAGCCAATACAAAATTTCAAGTTGATAAGTACAAAATTTGAACTGCAGAGAGCACATTATCGCTTCTGTTGAAAGCTTGGTGACTTTACACATTATTTGGTAGCACAGCTAAAATTGAAAATTGGTTGTACCACTCCCTCAGCTGTACACAAAAACAAATCATACAAGTATTTTTCTTTGAAACAGACAAACAAAAAATAACATACCGTAAACTAAATCCCCGAGATATCACATATTTTTATAAATATTCCACAGAGCTAGATCATTTGTGGATCAATTAACATTAATATAATTACCTTTGATAAAATGATTTACAGGCAGTCAACATTATATTCAATAAGTTTAAATTTGTCGTTCATTATGTAACACTGGCTGCAAATATACAGTTCACGCCACGGTTTTTGGCCGGTGAGTTCTGATTGCACAATCTGCGAGCCTCACGAATGTGATATTGATACGCGAATTTTCAGTTGCGTGGAAAGCAACTTATGCACCAATTGCAAATGTCCGAGGCTCTCCACCTGTCCTCTGTACGACTGTGCAATCGGAACTCACCGGACAAAAACCGTGACGTGAACTGAACATATGTAGAGAGATATTGATATTATTAGTTCCTTTAGTATTGATGCTAGTTCAAATAAAGCAACCTAATCTATTATCTGTTAATGCTATAAAATCAACTGAGTCAGGTTGCCAAACAGACAACCTCCAAATTCCAGTGCACATACCTTACTCCCCCCTTTCTTCATTGTCCTATCCTACATAACATCCAGATCAGTCTATGGAATTACCTAATTCCTATTATTCCTGCATATGTTCCAAATTCCTGTTTAAATCCCACGACCCTCTTGCAAATGGATTATGAGAAGGAAGGAGAAACAATCAAATTTAAACCCCAGGAGGTTGGTAATTGGAAAAGTAAATTTATTTTGCATTACACAATGTAGTACAAGAAATACAATTACTGCAATTTATAAAAAGAACCACTCAGCTGAAACTGCATTCTCGCCCAGGTCTGTTCCATGCAACTTGCTGTTCAACTGGATCTAGTGGACAGATTTGTAAGAATACAAACATCAAGCTATTAATATAATAAATGTGGAATGTAACTTATAAGGAACTAAATATGTAAGACTGCAGGCTATGCCTATCAAGAAAATATACTGTAAATGGCCATAGATGACTTCAGCTATTAGGTCATTGATTTTACTAAGAGTGTACAAACCATATAGATGGAGGGTAGAAAGCACAACACGAACTCACAACTTCCAGATTTGGCTTCCGTTACTCTACCTCTGAACTTATGTGGAGACACTTTTGGTTTTCTATGCATTAGCATGACCAATATAATTGCTCGGAGGCAGGGGAAAGGCAGTTAGAGCTGGATGTCACAGGTTGTGTCCCACATGTTTTGTACGTTCAAACTTTTAGCGTCCATCTATATGGTTTGTAGGCCCACTCTCTGTACAACACACAACCTAATAATAGTTGAAATTTTCTTGCTCGTTTGATGGGTCATCTATCACAAAATACCAGAGAAAAACATAACAGTAAGTTCTGATGCACAAAACAAGACTTCAACCCACAGTGCAATAGTAAGACAAGTAATAACGGTGGGCACAGAAGGTAGAGTATGTTTAAAGGCAAGTCATTTGTCCCTGGCGCATAGAATTACATGGCATCCTTGAAACATGAGTCAACTTCTGTGATCTCAAGAGTAGCTAGTAACAGTTGAGGAGACGAGAACCCTTGAAACAATTTACTAAACTACTGATCTTAGCCACCTTCTGTAATGATTCAAAATAGATTTCCCTTTTATATCATGACATAGAGTAAAATTCCAGCTGTGTTGGCAATTATCCACGTGAATTATGCACAAGTACAGTAACGCCATCCCCACGCATACGTTACTAATTGTTTTTGTAAAAGTTAAATTTGCCTCGACCAATAATTATTAGGTGGCGGCCCTGTGTTAGTCATATATGCTCCCATTTGTCTTTGTCCCAGGCGACAAGAAGTGGAACTACCTCTGACGCAAGGACTTATTAATGAAATCACAGAAGCGGAAGTTAGGAAAGCCATATCTAAAATTAAGAATCATAAAGCAACCCATAAGAACGAAGGGTAAAGTTTATAAAACTGCCGTAAGACCATTCCTACTCTATGGTAGTGAAACATGGGCAACTACAAAGGCACATGAGCAAAAGCTACATACCACTGAAATGCGTATGTTACGTCGGGTAGGTGGAGTTACTCTCAAATATAAAATCCGTAACGAACATGTGCGAGGCAACTTCAAAGTGGCGCCTATAACTGAGAAACTTTTAGAGTCCAGGCTAAGATGGTATGGCCATGTTATGCGAAGACCGGAAAATCATGTAGTGAAGAAGTGCCTTTCCATGGCTACACAAAAGAGAGGGAGCGGCAGATCTCAAACAATATGGATGACGAATGTCCAAAGGGACATGAGAGTATTGGGCCTATCTGCTTATGATGCTTTACAACGAAATGACTGGAGCCTCAGGATTAAGAAAGCCGACCCCGCGTAACGGGAAAAGGCAAAGAAGAAGAAAAATTACAGTCAGTATGAAAGACTAGACGTTATATCATTTCAAATGACGCATGCTACAAATGCTACACATGTTAGAAAGGCTCAGGAGGGAGGACTCTTTCAACAGACTCCATTACCCATTAACTTAGGCTTCCCGCGCGGGCACCTCTTTAAGGGTCACCCTGTATTTGAGTCTGACATCTTGTACAACTCTTTAGGAGTCACCCATTATTTGAATCTGATACCTTGCAAACCTCTTTAAGGGTCACCCTGTATTTGAAGTGAATCTAACATACTATACACCTCGTTGAGTGTCACCCTGTAATTTGCTCTGATATCCTGCACACCTCTTTAGGAGGCACCCCGTATTCTTATCTGGCATCATGTATATCTCTTTAGAAATCACCCTGTATTCTTGTGTGACACCTTGTACACCTCTTTAGGAGTCACCCTGTATTCTTGTCTGACATCTTGTGCACTTCTTTGGGCACACCCTGTATTCTTCTCTGCCATCTTGTACACCACTTTAAGAGTCACCTTGTATTCTTGTCTGGCATCTTGTATATCTCTTTAGGAGTCACCCTGTATTCATATCTGGCATCTTGTACTGTATTTTGCTCTGACATCCTGCACACCCTGTATTCTTGTGTGACATCTTGTACACCTCTTTAAGAGTCACCCTATATTCTTGTCTGACATCTTGTGCACCTCTTTAGGGATCACACTGTATTCTTCTCAGCCATCTTGTACACCTCATTAAGAGTCACCTTGTATTCTTATCTGGCATCTTGTATATCTCTTTAGGAGTCACCCTGTATTCTTATCTGGCATCTTGAACTGTATTTTGCTCTGACATCCTGCACACCGCTTTTGGAGGCACCCTGTATTCTTGACTGCCATCTTGTGCACCTCTTTAGGAGTCACTCTGTATTCTTCTCTGCCATTTTGTACACCTCTTTAAGATTCACCTTGTATTCTTATCTGGCATTTTGTATATCTCTTTAGGAGTCACCCTGTATTGTTTTCTGACATCTTGTAATGTATTTTGCTCTGACATCCTGCACACCTCTTTAGGAGTCACCCTGTATTCTTATATGGCATCTTGTATATCTCTTTAGAAGTCACCCTGTATTCTTGTGTGACATCTTTTACACCTCTTTAGGAGTCAGCCTGTATTCTTGTCTGACATCTTGTGCACCTCTTGAGGAGTCACCCTGTATTCTCCTCTGCCATCTTGTACACCTCTTTAAGAGTCACCTTGTATTCTTATCTGGCATCTTGTATATCTCTTTAGGAGTCACCCTGTATTCTTATCTGACATATTGTACTGTATTTTGCTCTGACATCCTGCACACCTCTTTAGGAGGCACCCTGTATTCTTATATGGCATCTTGTATATCTCTTTAGAAGTCACCCTATATTCTTGTGTGACATCTTGTACACCTCTTTAGGAGTCACCCTGCATTCTTGTCTGACATCTTGTGCACCTCTTTAGGAGTCACCTGTATTCTTCTCTGCCATCTTGTACACCCTTTAAGAGTCACCTTGTATTCTTATCTGGCGTCTTGTATAACTCATTGGGAGTCACCCTGTATTCTTATCTGGCATCTTGTACACCTCTTTAGGAGTCACCCTGTATTCTTTTCGCTTCGCTCAAAGCTCCAGGTCGCTCGACGCCCCAGGACTCTTTCAACGGACTACATTAACCATTAACTTCGGCTTCCCGCGTGGCTGCATGGCGTCACGCACTCGCCGCCCTTTACCTATTAACTTAGGCTTCCCGCGCGGCTGCATGACGTCACTTCCGTCTCCGTAACGCAACCGTCTCCGTCCTGCATAACTTTAGACTCAAGCATAACGACGAAGTCGACAAGATCATTTGAAATGATAAAAAGAAGAGTGGAAATAGTCTCTCTAGACAAATAATGACTAGATAACGTGGCCCGCTCACACATGACCGACGTCAATGTGTCCGCCCAGGAAATGTTGAGTCAAGCTCACGCGCTTGATGAACATGGCAGTCGTCTTTCAATGATCAAGAAGTAAACACAAATATTTACGTAATTTAACATATATTTTCATTGCACTAGTGATAATGGACCGTAATTTCAATTGTAATCGTTCCCTAGAAATGTATGAAAATCACGCAATATCTGTATTAACGAAGTTGAGAGTGTCAAAGGCAGGTCTCATCTCCTTCACTGTTAATAAAAATTACAAGTCATTAATATATATAAATATACATAGTGCGTTCGCTTCCCCCTGCGGCTGGGCGATTCGTTCACTTCCACCTCGGAGCAAGCAGCAGTAATGCAACAATGGTGGTTTCCGTAAAACAGGCAGTTTACGCTTGCCCGTGCATTGTAAAAGACGTTTCGTTTATCTCTACAGTGTATAAAACGTATTGCAATGCTTAAGATGTGTCATAGGTGTACCGGTATTGTAAAATCCATTTATATGGCAAATTACGAGAAATTCCCGCTTGAACAAACTGTGTTCATGTATGATACGTATGTAAAAACGAAGTCATGCAGAGCGGAGTGTAGGCAATTCAAAGACAAATTCCCTATCGTCCCAGTTCCAAATAGTCAAGACTGTCAGGCGTCTTGTTAATAAATTACGGACAAGGGGACCCTAAACGCCGCATATCCTAAGTAAATTAGACAGGAAATTCCACACTCAGCATGGCCTACGCTTAAATAGGTTAGGAAAAGAGTATCTTAGTGATGAAATCTGCAAAATTGTAAATTCAAATATTAGAATAGTGCAACAGTAAGATCCTTAGAATGGAAGCAGGGAAACTGGTAAAAGAAGCCAAAAGTGAGGTTTGGCATTCAGATGAGTATATTTTGATGTCAAATTTACCTAGGTGCAACAATGGTATTTCAGATTTGTCTAGCAACAATAATAATAGCTGTTGATGTTCACATGAGTTATCCAATAACTTTCTTCTTTTGTAACATTTCATTTTACAATGTTGGTGTTCTGTGCTCACTCTTGTTCCTTTGGTGTACACCAGTTCAAATAGTGTCCGTTAGTAATGGCTACCCAATCTAATGTATAATGTAGGTTTGTTCATAAAGAGCATTTTCAATACAGAGTATTCCTATGTGTTATCCGGTGATTAAGTAAAGACTTCAATAGGTTATGGGCCCAGATGCGTGTTGAGAAATTAAGTGAGTGATAAAACGTGTCGGCGTTGTATATTCCTGTTCGAAATCTCGACGAAGCTGACTTTGAGGTTACGCACGGTTTGATATCGTTGCAGTGCAAAACGGATTCGACAAGGTTTATCAACATCGAACTTCTGGAAGAGAAATCAAACTGGAGCACTTGGAATTACAAAATAAGTATTTGTTTGCGAGGAATTCGCGGAGCACTTGATGCTATCTAAGGCAGGTTAGTCAAACCAAATGTACCTCCCGTAAGTGCAACTGCTGATGAAAAGGTGGCGTACAAGAGTCCATCAAAATCATTTAATAAAGCTGACAGTAATGCTTTAATTATTTTAACTACAAACATGACTGAAGAAACATTGCAAAAAGTAATGCGTCGTAATACGTCTCGGGAAGTATGGTCGGAACTACACAAATTGTTTGACGGCGTTTCTGAAGACAAGGTTTATAACCTCTGCTTACAGTTCATTAGTTTTAAAAAGCATCCTGACACATATTTCGAAATTGAAAAATTTGTGGAGTGAATTAAAGCAGGGAATGACTAAAGATGTTAAAGGTAATCCAGAATTGCCAGATTTATTTGTGATATGCAAAGTCTTAAGTACATTGTCTGAAGATTATTTCTCGTTTATCTAGCTGGATGTTGATGTCTAAAAGTGACAGGACAATTGATAATATAACCAATGAATTGTGTGCATATGAAAAGGCTTTGAGGACTAAGGCGTATGACTTTATTGCCCAGGAAACCCTATTCACAGACTCGTCAAAGCAGCTATCCCAGCCAGTATGTTCGACCAAGCCGAAGATCAAGTAGAAGATAATATGCCACTATTGTAAGAAACCCAATCATACCGTCAAAATGTGTAGAAAATGGGCAGCTGATGGAAAACCTCCGAAACCAAGTTGCGCAGATACTAAGGATACGAGCATTACACTTGATGCTGTTACCTCGGCAGTAATGAATGCTGAATGCAGGCCTAGTTAAAATGAGTGGTGATGTACCGGTATTCTCTGTATCAATAGATTACATGTATTTATTAGAAGCGATTATTTCACTTTAATGTGGAGATTTCAACTTCCAGTTGAGAATTACAGCAAGCAAGACGCGAGCTTAGGGGAATCGCTTAGGCAACCCTGCTTTGCAGATTCGGTGACGTTCTAGCCCGTCCACGGTGACCCAACTCGCATATGTTTTCGAAGGACAAGCTTGTACGCAAGATGGCTGCTGTACAACCGCGACATGATACCAACCTATATTGATATTTACAGAGATCACAAAGAGGATCTACAACATGGGACCATAATGAAATATAATACGGAGTAATCTGAAGACATTTACGGAGATATATATGCATTTAAAATTGCTGATATGTGTTTATCGCAACAACGGCATGCAGCTTCGATTTTTATCGATCGGAAAGTGGTGAATCATGGGAAGAATCCAGCACAGCTGACCCGAGCTCTGGATTAGGACACTCACTCACATCTTGATACAGTGCGGACAACAAGTCTCAAATATTTATTGAAATAGTGCGCTTTTTGAGTAAGGCGTGGGAGCGGTGTTTTCACTGCATACAGGCAGGCACGACCGCGGAGAACACGGGTCGGTCTCGTAATCCGGTGTTGGCGTGTTACAGTTATAGAAGTTTCGCGAACGAACTTTGTGCTTTTGATAAACTTTTAGTAAGTGTGATTACTATAACGAGTGAACATTCATTTTCACCGAGTTCTCTATATAATATACTGCCATGTTATACGGTACTGAGTTGAGAGGAATTGTCAACCAGTCACATTTACAAGTAGTAATGAGTTGCTAAGCAAACAGATGGAATGCAACACATAAGCAGAATTGAGAATCTAGTAGTAACCGATGCCTGAACATGGAATACATAAGCAGACGTATATATAAGAAGAGACTGAATGATTCTCTAGAAATGATACTGAGATAATTACTTCTACTACATAATGAATCTACAAACAAGAGTAGAGGTGTCAACAAACTCTTCGCTTCAGCCCATCCAGGCCTGCACGTTAGACAGATTATGCGTCGCGAACAGCTGTTTCGGTCAGGAGAGGAGACGGGTTCGATCGCTAAGTTCCAGACCATGCTTCAACCTCTCGACACCCAGGATGATGGTTCGATCAAGGACAATGTGTGTTCTTACACGAATTTCTCTGCTTCAAGACATCATAAGTTAGCTGCGAGATTTCTTTATTAGTAGACGGTATGAATCATGTCATATCTGTAGATTGCCCTTTTCACCATATTTCTTTAGTATGTTGAAAATGGACTTGAAGATTAAACTTGACGCTTCTGTAATTTTTGTCTGATAGTCAATTTTAGGTTTTGATTCGACAACGAATGCACCTACGGAGTCAATTTTTGAGTAGATAGTCACTTTTGTTATTTTAGTTTTGCAGCATTGATATTTAATTTTTGAAATTAAACTACGAGCATTATAATTAGTTGAGAAGAAATATTTATCAAGAAGAAGCGTTTTTAGGAAGAAGACTACGATATCTTTGTATAAGAATATTTATTAGGAAGAAGAAGACTTACTACGAAATTATGAACATTTTACAACATTTATTCTGTTACTTCGTGGATTACAAAATAGAATTATTTCGTCATTTTATACAGTATTGCATTTCGAATGAATGTATTATTCTACGTGACGCTAGATACTTGCATTGAAAATCTAGTAACATTTTTGGATTAGACAATTATAGCCAGTTTTCGAGGGAAGTTATTTGAGTAGAGATATTTTTGTTGGATTAGAGTAAGTTCAGTTTTCGATTTTGATAGTTCGATTTGACTTAGTCTTTTCTGATTTCGTATAATTCTAATGGTTTATATCGCATCCTATTAATATTAGGCATTTTCCCATGGTGTAGAGTTGTACGATTTTCTTAAGAGGCGGACTTATTTTGAATTTATTTTGCGGATCTGAATTAAATCTCGATATCTATGAAAATGAAACCTCTTATAAATATTGTTGTGATTGTTGAAATTCATAGTTGAAATTAATTTTAATTGAGAATTGAATCTCAATATCAAGTAAAGTCTATTCTGTCGTGAATAAATATGACATTGTTGGAATTCGAGATGAAATGAATTAAATTGAAAAATATTGGAACTATTGTGATAATTTTTCCCAGAGTGGATTGACGCTATGATAATCATGTTAATTGTGAAGCATGATATTTCTTTATGGTTAATTGAAATTTATATAACATTAATTTAGGTGAGGAAAATTACATACAGATATTGAACGCTATTTTTCGTATTGAATGAACCAATACAGGTATTGATGAAGTTACTTAAGTATATTTCGATATCAGTGGATATCTGGAAAAAGTATGAAGTTTGTATAAGGAATCTCTAGTATGGAGAGATTGCCATTTATGTAATGGAATTTTGTGAATTATGCGAGCTGATAAGCAGTCGCTGAATTACATAATAATGAGTATTATTCGTGAATAGAGCACGATCATTAGATGGATAGATTTTTATTAATTCCATTTGATCAAATACATGTATACAATACATTTTTGATATAGGACACGTCAGAATTTACATCTATAAAATGAAAGTACTAATAGGTATATAATACTAATACCATAACTATTTATAACTTATTATGATAACAGATCTTAAGAGATACAATCTTATGGGATAACTATTTACACCTTACTCTATTATCATAACATGAAAACTTAATTCTAAAAATACAACAAATTACAGCAAGGTATTACAATTAAAATAGAAAAGTAAAATATAATTATAGATTTCATCGATCCTATACACTAAGATATTCAACTACAGAGTAAAAACAATGGCACTGCAGATAAGCTTTCAACTTCGCACTTCACAAGATGGCGTCACAGTGAAAGTGCAGTGAAATAGCAGCTAGTGTAAATATTTGATAAAAGTGGTAAAATATTATAACAGAGGCTTAAAATCTATAAAGTTACTTTCCTCAGATCAAGTGTAATACGGAATATTGATAGTATTTAGAAATTCTTGTTGATAATTTAATAAACTTAAACTAAGTTGTGGGAACGTGTATCCAAAGATTCGGTGACTTCTTCAATCACTGTTTGAACCAAGTAGAGCAGTGGTGCTTTTACGAGACTTCACCCGATTGTAAGATATACGTATTTCACATTCTTCTTTATTGGTAGGTTATTAGATTAATTCTATTAGGTAGTAATAATTAAATTAAATTTAGTGTAATTTGGTGTAAACATCTAGGCTCACTTAGATCTCTAGTATGACGACAGTAAACAGTGTTAGTATCTCGTCAGGTTGTGTAACCGTAACGGATTTATGCTCGTCGTGCAAAATAAAAGTAAAAAATGCAAATAAAATCATCACAAGATCTCAGGTAAAATTGAATGAGGAGAAAAGTGAAACCGATTGTCGTAATGTAGGCCTACCGCTACCGTCATGCGAATGTCATAACCTGAGAAACGAACTGTCCTCAAAAGACGAAATTATAAAGCTGCTAAAGGAAGATATTGCTAAGTTAATGGAAGAGTTGAATAAATTAAAAGGAAACAGAGAGGAAAGCAAGGAAACTTGGTCGACAGTGATTGCTGGTAAGGTAAGATTGAATAAGCCTAGGCCTATAAATGGAGTACATGTAACTGAAATTCCCGTCTCAAATTCATTTGGAGTGCTTGTCGAAGAAAATGATGACTTTCCTCAAGAAGAAAAGAAGAAAGTGATAAAGAGAAAATCCAGGAAGATGCGGATATTTGCGGATAGCCACGGGCGAGATGTAGCAGCAAGCGTTTTGGAGAGAAGCCAAGAAATGGAGGTCACTTCGACAGTGAAGCCAGGAGCTCAGATTGCAGAAGTCACGAACGGGATGATAGGAGAGTGTGCGTCCCTTACTGCAAAGGACTACGCAGTGATCATCGCTGGAGCAAACGACGTCTATAGAAATGAGAGTAAAAAGGTAATCAAAGATTTAAAGGGTACATTGCCATCCATGCAAAAAACAAATGTCATTATTGTAAATATTCCGCAGAGACACGATTTAATTCCCAAGTCATGTGTAAATGTAGAAATAGAGGCTACAAATGGAAAAATTCATAAAATTTGTAAGAGTTTTCCAAATGTCCAAATTGTAGATGTAAGTAAATTAGACAGGAAGTTCCACACTCGGCATGGCCTACACTTAAATAGATTAGGAAAAGAGTATCTTAGTGATGAAATCTGCAAAATTGTAAATTCAAATGGTAAGAATAATTCAACAGTAATATCATTAGAGTGGAAGCAGGGAAACTGGTAGAAGAAGCCAAACGTGAGGTTTGGCATTCACATCTTTTGAAGTCAAATTTAACGGAGTGCAACAATGGTATTTCGGATTTGTCTAGCAACAATAATAATAACAATTATGATAATAATAATGTAAATAAATCACCAACACAAGCTTGCAAAAGTAACAAATTTAAAATTTACCACCAGAATGTCCAGTCTCTTTATAATAAAATTGATTACATAAATCTAATGCTTAAAAATGAACTTAAAGACATCTCAGCACTATGTATTTCAGAACATTGGCTGAAAGAGGAACAACTCGAATTAACTCAATTCCCAGGGTTTATACAAGCTAGTAAATACTCTAGATCTAATATTAGCCATGGTGGTACTTGCATCTTCTTAAGAAATAATTTAGATCATGAACAGATAACAGCTTATGATTATCTAATTATGGAACAGGATTTTGAATTCTCTGCCGTAAAAATTCAGCAGTTTAAGTTAATAATTGTATGCGTATACCGTTCTCCGTCAGGAAAGTTTCCTCTATTTATAGATAAACTAGAATTGTTACTCAATAACATGAGCAAAGTAAATTTCGATATAATAATTTGTGGGGATGTAAATGTGGATTTCTTAAAACTTGATAGAAATTGTGAATTATTAAACCAGTTACTAATTTCCTATGGACTGAAACCTACAGTAAATACACCAACAAGAATAACAAAATTTAGTAAAACCACTCCTGATCAAATTTTTATAAATACAGATAAATATCACCATTCAATAGAAGTCTATTGTCCGGGTTTTAGTGACCACCATGGACAAATACTGAGTTTTGAAGTATCCGAAGTAATCAATAATAATGATAATGGAGTAAAATCAAAGTGCAGGTCATTCACTGAATCAAATGTTACATATTTCAATGACTTATTAAATAAGGAAACATGGTCAGAAATTTATGAACTAGAAAATGTAAATGATAAATTTAATGCATTTAACAGTACCCTAAAACACTATTTTGAAATAGCATTCCCCTTTAAACGAAGAACTGTTCAAAATAACAAAACTAGCAATTGGATAACAACAGGGATTATAAATTCATGTCAAAGAAAGAAATTTCTACACAAATGATATAAACAATACCACACAACACCTGAATTCAATTTATACTACAAAAAATACACTAGCATATTAAATAAGGTAATAAGACTAGCAAAGAAAATGCATAATGATAATTTTATTTCCCAATCATCTAATAAAAACAGGGCTATGTGGTCTGTAATAAAGAAAGAAACTGGAAAATCTGCTAAAATACAAAGGAACATTACACTGACCAGAAATAATAAAGTGATTAATAATCCAGAGGAAATAGCAAACACTTTTAATGACTATTTTCTGGAAATTCCGCAAAAATTATTAAATAAATCACAGGTAAATACACTAAATTCTAATAATAAAATAAATATATGCAGTGATTCTTTATTTATAAATCATGTCACAAGTGAAGAGGTAAGAATAGTTATAAAAGAGCTAAAAAATAAATTCTGTGCTGGCATTGATGGCATCCCTGATGCAATTTTAAAGAAATGTGCAGAAAATATAATAAATCCACTTACGCACTTAATAAACAGTTCAATTCTCTCAGGAACTTACCCGGATATTTTGAAGTTATCAAAAGTAATTCCAGTGCACAAAAATGGTTCAAAAGATGAATTAGATAACTATCGTCCTATTACCTTACCAACTGGTATTGCAAAAATTGTGGAAAAAATTATGTATAAGAGACTGATAAGTTTCATAGAAAAAAATAAAATATTATCAAACTCACAACATGGATTTAGAACGGAAAAATCTACACAGACAGCAATTTACGAATGTAGTAATAGTATACTGAAATTAATTGACAATAAGGAACATGTAACTGGCCTATTCTTGGATTTATCGAAAGCATTTGATGTAGTTGACCATAAAATCCTCCTTACCAAACTAAATCAATATGGTGTTAGAGGTCTAGCTAATAAATGGATAGAGTCTTACTTAACAAGGCGTAAACAAATAGTAAGCTTGAGACACAAGGATGATGGAACCAAATTACTTAATGAAACATTGTCCAATGAGGGAATTATTGAATTTGGAGTACCCCAGGGATCGGTTTTGGGCCCACTACTCTTTCTTCTATATATCAATGATATAACACAGAACGTTCATTCACATAAGGAAATTTTGTTTGCGGACGATACAACACTCGTAATAAAAGGTGAAACTAAACAGGTCATACAGCAGTCTGCTGACTCCGTTACAGGAGAGTTAACCAAATGGTCACAAGATAATCGCCTCATAATAAACTATAAAAAGACAGTATGTCTAAATTTCCACACTATACAGAATAGGAATCCTGCGATGCCCAATATAACATTAAATGGTCATCAAATAGAAAATAAATCAGAAACAAAGTTTTTAGGACTATGGATACAACAAGACTTGAAATGGAATAAACATATACAATATCTGAATACTAAACTGAACTCGATGTGCTTTGCGTTACGTATTTTGAAAACCTGCACTAGCATGCACACATTAAGAAATACTTATTTTGCTTATTTCCATTCATACTTAAGATATGGGATCATATTTTGGGGTATGTCGCCAGATGTACTAAGCACGTTTAGGATACAAAAGAGAGCGATTAGAATTATGGCAAATGTACACTCTAGAGAATCATGTAGACCTCTGTTTAAAGATTTAAACATTCTCCCACTGCCCTGCATATATATCTTTGAAAGTATTATGTTTTTTAAAAAGAATTTAATGAATAAAGATGTTTTTCTTAAAACAAACAATGATGTTCATAGGCATAACACAAGACAAAATCAAAACATTCATATTTCACACACACACACAAGCATATATCAAAAAGGAACTTTTCACACTGGAGTTAAATTATACAATAAACTACCCCAGTATATAAAACTGGCCCCAAAAATAAAAACCTTTGATAGAATGTTGAAAGCTTATCTGCAGTGCCATTGTTTTTACTCAGTAGTTGAATATTTTAGCGTATAGGAGTGATGGAATCTATAACTATATTTTACTTTTTTAATTTAATTTTAATACCTAGCTGTATGTTGTTGTATAGATTTGCTATTATAATAAGTTATAAATAGTTTTAATCTTAGTAATATATACCTGTTAGTTCTTTTATTTTATGCATGTAAATTCTGACGTGTCCTATATCAAAAATGTATTGAATGCATGTATTTGATCAAATGGAATTAATAAAAATCTATCTATCTATCTATCATTTTATCAAAGGTTTTTATTTTTGGGGCAAGTTTTATATACTGGGGTAGTTTATTGTATAATTTAACTCCTGTGTGAAAAGTTCCTTTTTGATATATGCTTGTGTGTGTGTGTGAAATATGAATGTTTTGGTTTTGTCTTGTGTTATGTCTATGAACATCATTGTTTGTTTTAAGAAAAACATCCTTAATCATTAAATTGTTTTTAAAAACATAATTCCTTCAAAGATATATATGCAGGGCAGTGGGAGAATGTTTAAATCTTTAAACAGAGGTCTACATGATTCTCTAGTGTTTACATTTGCCATAATTCTAATCGCCCTCTTTTGTGTCATAAACGTGCTTAGTACATCTGGCGACATACCCCAAAATATGACCCCATATCTTAAGTATGAATGGAAATAAGCAAAATAAGTATTTCTTAATGTGTACATGCTAGTGCAGGTTTTCAAAATACGTAACGCAAAGCACTTCGAGTTCAGTTTAGTAATCAGATATTGTATATGTTTATTCCATTTCAAGTCATGTTGTATCCATAGTCCTAAAAACTTTGTTTCTGATTTATTTTCTATTTGATGACCATTTAGTGTTACATTGGGCTTCGCAGGATTCCTATTCTGTATAGTGTGGAAATTTAGACATACTGTTTTTATAGTTAATTATGAGGCGATTATCTTGTGACCATTTCGTTAACTCTCCTGTAACGGAGTCAGCAGACTGCTGTATGACCTGTTTAGTTTCACCTTTTATTACGAGTGTTGTATCGTCCGCAAACAAAATTTCCTTATGTGAATGAACGTTCTGTGTTATATCATTGATATATAGAAGAAAGAGTAGTGGGCCCAAAACCGATCCCTGGGTTACTCCAAATTTAATAATTCCCTCATTGGACAATGTTTCATTAAGTAATTTGGTTCCATCATCCTTGTGTCTCAAGCTTACTATTTGTTTACGCCTTGTTAAGTAAGACTCTATCCATTTATTAGCTAGACCTCTAATACCATATTGATTTAGTTTTGTAAGGAGGATTTTATGGTAAACAACATCAAATGCTTTCGATAAATCCAAGAATAGGTCAATTACATGTTCCTTATTGTCAATTAATTTCAGTATACAATTACTACATTCGTAAATTGCTGTCTGTGTAGATTTTTCCGTTCTGAATCCATGTTGTGAGTTTGATAATATTTTATTTTTTTCTATGAAACTTATCAGTCTCTTATACATGACTTTTTCCACAATTTTTGCAATACCAGTTGGTAAGGTAATAGGACGATAGTTATCTAATTCATCTTTTGAACCATTTTTGTGCACTGGAATTACTTTTGATAACTTCAAAATATCCGGGTAAGTTCCTGAGAGAATTGAACTGTTTATTAAGGGTGTAAGTGGATTTATTATATTTTCTGCACATTTCTTTAAAATTGCATCAGGGCTGCCATCAATGCCAGCACAGAATTTATTTTAGCTCTTTTATAACTATTCTTACCTCTTCACTTGTGACATGATTTATAAATAAAGAATCACTACATATACTTATTTTATTATTAGAATTTAGTGTATTTACCTGTGATTTATTTAATATTTTTTGTGGAATTTCCTGAAAATAGTCATTAAAAGTGTTTGCTATTTCCTCTGGATTATTAATCACTTTATTATTTCTGGTCAGTGTAATGTTCCTTTGTATTTTAGCAGATTTTCCACTTTTTTTCTTTATCACGGACCACATAGCCCTGTCTTATTAGATGATTGGGAAATAAAATTATCATAATGCATTTTCTTTGCTAGTCTTATTACTTTATTTAATATGCTAGTGTATTTTTTGTAGTATAAATTGAATTCAGGTGTTGTGTGGTATTGTTTTTATAATTTGTGTAGAAATTTATTTCTTTCTTTGACATGAATTTATAATCCCTGTTGTTATCCAATTGCTAGTTTTGTTATTTTGAACAGTTCTTTGTCTAATGAGGAATGCTGTTTCAAAATAGTGTTTTAGGGTACTGTTAAATGCATTAAATTTATCATTTACAGTTTCTAGTTTATACATTTCTGACCATGTTTCCTTATTTAATAAGTCATTGAAATATGTAACATTTGATTCAGTGAATGACCTGCACTTTGATTTTGCTCCATTATCATTATTATTGATTAAGCCTCCGTGGCTTAGGCGGCAGCACGCCGGCCTCTCACCGCTGGGTCCGTGGTTCAAATCCCGGTCACTCCATGTGAGATCTGTGCTGGACAAAAGGGAGGCAGACAGGTTTTTCTCCGGGTATTCCGGTTTTCCCTGTCAAAATTTCATTCCAGCAACACTCTCCACTATCATTTCATTTCATCTGTCATTCATTTAATCATTGCCCCAGAGGAGTGCGTCAGGCCTCGGCAGCCGGCACAGTTCATATCCTCGCCGCTAGATCGGGGCTTCATTCATTCCATTCCTGACCCGGTCGGTGACTGGAAGCAGGCTGTGGATTTTCATTTTTTTCATCATTATTATTGATTGCTTCGGGTACTTCAAAACTCAGTATTTGTCCATGGTGGTCACTAAAACCCGCACAATAGACTTCTATTGAATGGTGATATTTATCTGTATTTAAAAAAATTTGATCAGGAGTGGTTTTACAAAATTTTGTTATTCTTGTTGGGGTATTTACTATAGGTTTCAGTCCATAGGAAATTAGTAACTGTGTTAATAATTCACAATTTCTATCAAATTTTAAGAAATCCACATTTACATCCCCACAAATTATTATATCGAAATTTACTTTGCTCATGTTATTGAGTAACAATTCTAATTTATCTGTAAATAAGGGAAACTTTCCTGACGGAGAACGGTATACGCATACAATTATTAACTTAAACTGCTGTATTTTTACGGCAGAGAATTCAAAATCCTGTTCCATACTTAGATAATCATAAGCTGTTAACTGTTCATGCTCTAAATTATTTCTTAAAAAGATACAAGTACCATCCTGGCTAATATTAGATCTAGAGTATTTACTAGCTTTTATAAACCCTGGGAATTGAATTAATTCGAGTTATTCCTCTTTCAGCCAATGTTCTGAAATACATAGTGCTAATATGTCTTTAAGTTCATTTTTAAGCATTAGATCTATGTAATCAATTTTATTATAGAGAGGCTGAACATTTTGGTGTTAAATTTTTAAATTTGTTACTTTTGCTAGCTTGTGTTAGTGATTTATTTACATTATCACTATCATAATTGTTATTATTGTTGTTGCTAGACAAATCCGAAGTACCATTCTTGGACGCAGATAAATTTGACATCTAAAGATCTGAATGCCAAACCTCACGTTTGGCTTCTTTTACCAGTTTCCCTGCTTCCACTCTAAAGATATTACTGTTGAACTATTCTTACCATTTGAATATACAATTTTGCAGATTTCATCACTAAGATACTCTTTTCCTAACCTATTTAAGTGTAGGCCATGCCGAGTGTGGAACTTCCTGTCTAATTTACTTACATCTATTATTTGGACATTTGGATAACTCTTACAAATTTTATGAATTTTTCCATTTGTAGCCTCTATTTCTACATTTACACATGATTTGGGAATTAAGTCGTATCTCTGCGGAATGTTTACAATGATGACATTTGTGTTATGCATGGATGGCAATGTAACCTTTAAATCTTTGATTACCTTTTTACTCTCGTTTATATAGACGTCGTTTGCTCCAGCGATGATTACTGCATAGTACTTTGAATTAAGGGACGCACACTCTCCTACCATCCCGTTCGTGACCGCTGAAATTGGTGCTCCTGGCTTTACTGTCGAAGTGACCTCCATTTCTCCCCTTCTCTCCAATACGCTTGCTGCTACATCTCGGCCGTCTTCCTGGATTTTCTCTTTATCACTTTCTTCTTTTCTTCTTGAAGAAAGTCATCATTTTTTTCGGCGAGCGCTCCAAATGATTTTGAGACGGGAATTTCAGTTACATGTACCGGCACTCCATTTAAAGGCCTAGGCATATTCAATCTTACCTTACCAGCAACCACTGTCGACCAAGTTTCCTTGCTTTCCTCTCTGTTTCCTTTTAATTTATTCAACTCTTCCATTAACTTAGTAATATCTTCCTTTAGCAGTTTTATAATTTCATCTTTTGAGGACAGTACGTTTCTCAGGTTATGACATTCGCATGACGGTACCGGTAGGCTTACATTACGACAATTGGTTTCGTTTTTCTCCTCACTCAATTTTACCTGAGATCTTGTGATGATTTTATTTGCATTTTTTACTTTTATTTTGAACGACGAGCATAAATCCGTAACGGTTACACTACCTGACGAGACACTAACACTGTTTACTGTCGACATACTAGAGATCTAAGTTAGCATTGATGTTTACACCAAATTACACTAAATTTATTTTAATTATTACTACCTAAATGAATTAATCTAATTAGCTACCAATAAAGAAGAATGTGAAATACGTATATCTTCCAATCGGGTGAAAACTCGTAAAAGCACCACTGCTCTACTTGATTCAAAAAGTGATTGAAGAAGTCATCGAATCTTTGGATACACGTTCCCACAACTTAGTTCATTAAATTATCAATAAGAATTTCTAAATACTATCAATATTCCATATTTCACTTGACCTAAGGAAAGTAACTTGATAGATTTTAAACCTCTGTTATAATATTTTACCACTTTTATCAAATATTTACACTAGCTGCAATTTCACTACACTTTCACTGTGACGCCATCTTGCCGCAAGCCACAATGCTGGAATTTAAATATTACCCACCATTTAAATGTTTATTAAATGAAAAATTATTTATTTTAAATTAGACTGTTAAACTTAACGGATATCCAGTGTGAAACAATAATAGGAAATAATATGATAATGTTGTAATTAAATGAAGCTACGATTGAAATTTACTTGAGAGACACTACGTTTGATGAACTTTGTTGATTGTTAGATAAGACAGATTATGGTTATAGCAAATGTCAAAAGGATAATGTCAATGGATAATGGGAATCATAGCGAGATTCGATGAAAAGATAATACTGTAATATTTTGTGTATAATACGTGTTTCAGATTTTTCTAGGGTATTTGTGTATATTTTTATGCGATATTGTAAAATCGTATATCAGTATTTCCATGAATAAGAACATTGCATATCTATGAAATAACTTGATATTTTCGTCAGAGATAAGACGAAGCATTTATATTTTTGTCATGCAGATTGTAGACTTTGATCTACAACATTCTTCGTTTTCAGTCAATAAACTGAGTCATGCATTTTAAATATTCAATGATTTAGTGATTTATATTAAGAACAGGATGTGTTAGGAGAACCAGTGGGGCAATGTTTCCAACGTCAGCCATATGCCCGAGATTTATTTTAGAGTTTTCCGAGGTCACTTTCAGCTAGTTTTTCATTTGTTCTTTTACCAATGGGACTTTCTTAACGCATACTATTTTATTGATGTGTTCTTATCCCAGGTTGATCCATGTTGGTAGAATTTGGGGGGGGGGGTCTTTTAGTCGGGTACTTCCAGATTCTACGATCCAGCTGTTCCATAGGATTTCAACAGGTAAGACCATGTGGATACGGGTACAGTACGTAGATAATGGGGCGACAAGTCACATTACGAACGACAGAAATTCATTCAAGAATTTTCAGCCATTTTCAACAAAACATTCGGTGACTACAGCTAATGGTGACAAGATCGAAGCGATCGGAAAAGGTTCAGTAGACATTGGAGCAGCGATTGGAGGAAAGTGGCATGTAATTACTCTGGCAGATGTATGGTATTTACCAAAGATTCAGAAGAATCTATTTTCTGTTCTTGCAGCACAAGATAAGCATCCAAAAAGTGAATTCATATCAACTGCAGAAATTTGCAACTTAAAAATTAACCAAGATGTCAAATTGGTAGGCGTACGTGATCATTTTGGAGGACTTTTTAATTGGCAGTGAGAAATATAAGACCCATTTCTCACAATGAAGTTAATGTCACAGGGAAAGATAAACTGCTACAGCTATATCATGAAAGATATGGACATCAAAACAAGCGCCATGTGAACTCGATTATCAGCAAAGACCTAAACATCAAAGTGGAAATGGACAGTGAACTGTGTGAAGAATGTATTTATGGCAAGGCTCATCGTCTACCGTTTGGCACCAGAAGGAAGACAACGAAACCTGGAGAGCTTATCCACACAGATATGTGTGGACCATTCCAAAAATCAGTGTCGGGATATCGATATTTTGTTCTTTTCACAGATGACTACACAAAATTTAGGACAATCTACTTTATCAAAGAAAAAAAAATGAGATTGTGAAAAAGTTGAGTCAGTTTATAGCTGAAGCAAAGACAGCTGACATGTTATTAAAGAACTTTTGAGTGACAATGGAAGAGAGTTTGACAATGAAGAAGTCAAGAAAATTCTTCAAAAGGAAGGAATCACACAGCGTCTCACAATGCCGTACACTCCTGAGCAGAATAGATGTAGTGATAGAGAAAATCGAACAGTCGTGGAAACAGCAGGAGCCATTATGCATGCTCATGGAAATATTTCACAAAGACTTTGGGCTGAAATGATAAATTCAGCTTCGTACATCCTGAATCCGACAGGACCTTCCAATGTTTCTGGGGTATCTCCATACGAGATGTGGTAAGGCAAGAAACCTGGAACGAAGCATTTGCGAATAATAGGATCCACTTGCTATGTGCATGTTCCAAAACAACGACGAAAGAAAATGGATAGTAAAGCTGTGAAAAAAAATTGATTGGCTATGATCACGATGAAGGGTATCGAATTTGGCCCAAAGAAGAAAACTGGCTAATCAGATCACGAGTTGTAATTTTTGAGGAGAAGACTTAAATCGAGAGGAAAAGAATGGATATCCCAATAAATGTAGAGTTACCTAACCAAGTATTTCTAGAATCAGGTACTCAGACAGAGGACCAGCCTGATGTTAAAACTCAGAGTGATGAAGAAGAGGATTTCTTGGTTTTCGACGACCTTTTTCCAGATGAAGACGATCTCCAAAACAATGAGATGACTGGTCGATAGCTGCGAGATCGATCAACAATTAAACGTCCGAAAATTCTTCAAGGCTATGTAGCATCTGTTTCAACAACTTTTAAAGAACCAGACGGCTATGCTGAAGCTTTGAAATCGGATGAATGGGATGACTGGAAAGGAGCCATAGATCGAGGAATGAGAGCATATCAAGAAAATGCGACTTGGGTCATGGAGGATTTACAGCCTGGAAAAAGATCCATTCCCTGCAAATGGGTTTATAAAGTAAAAACAAATGCGGATGGCTCAGTGGATAGAGTAAAAGCCAGATTGGTAATAAAGGTTTTTCGCAACGGAAAGGTGTCAATTATGACCAGACGTTCTTACCTGTGGCAAGAACATCTACTACTCGAACACTACTCGGTGTTGCTGCCAATGAAAACATGATGCTAGCTCAAGTAGATGTGTCAACAGCATTTCTCTATGGTAATTTAGAGGAGACCATATTCATGAAGCAGCCTGAAGGGTACAATGATGGTTCCAGTAGAGTATGTCGTCTGAAGAAGAGCTTGTATGGGCTGAAACAAGCCCCTCGCTGTTGGAATAAAAAGTTTAGTGACTATTGAAACTACTTGTGCTATGCGTGGGTTTCTATTGTATCAGTTAAACACGGGATGAACGGATTAAAATACACGAAAACATGTTGACTTAGATTGTATTAAATAAGACACAGGATACAGGATACAGACAAAAGGAAAAGAACATAAAGTCAAAGAATATACATTTGACAAAAGACAAACGATATTTACATGTGAGCGAGATTAGAAAGTACGAGAAATATCCATTCTCTTCAACACTCTCCCTTAATCGAGCAATGCTGCATTATGCTGCATTTAGGACAACCCAATGCCAGTAACACATTTCACATGACCATAAATTGGCAGACCTTTTGTCAATACATCAGCAATCATTCCAGCAGTAGGCATATAGGACAACTTTACTTTGCATTTCTTTAAGATGTCCCTAATGAAATGATAGCGCACATATATGGGTTTTGTTCTCTGATGAAAACCTTCATTCTCAGACAACCTCTGAGCACTCTGACTGTCATTATACAACTGAATTGGACCTCCTCTCTTACACAACTCAAAGAAGAAACCTCTAAGGAACAGTACTTCTTTACATGCTAAAGTCAGACCTATGTATTCTGCTTCAGTGCTAGACAGTGCCACAACTGGCTGTTTCTTGCTCTGCCAACTTATTGGGCCTTCTGCATATTTAAATACATAACCACTCACAGATTTCATGTCAGTTAAATTATTTCCAAAAGAAGCATCAACAAAACCCTTGACATCACATTCTGGTTTTTATACATGATACCAACATCCACCGTACCCTTCAAGTATCTGAACACTCTCTGGACACATGTCCAATGTTCCTTACCATAGCAATTATTTAACTGACTCAAATAATTAGAAACATATGCAATATCTACCCAGGTACAAATGGAAAGATATAAGAAAGCACCAATAGCCTGTTGATAGGGATAAGATTTGTCACAGGATTTCTCCAACAACAAACCTGTTTCCATTGGAGTTTTCACATGAGTACAATCAGACATGTTAAACCTATCCAACACATCTAACAGATAACACTTCTGATCCAATCTAATACAATCTTTGAACTCTCATCCCCAGACATTCAGAGACTTGTCCCAAATAGTTGATCTTAAAATGAGAATGCAACACAGACTTCAATTTCTCCACTTGGACATGATTATTAAAGAATACAAAAATCATCAACATAGAGGACAATAACAACAAAAGATGATAAAACTTTACAGTAATATACAAAGGGTTCATACAGAGACTTCTTATAACCGATTTCAGTAAGAATTTCATGAACCCTCTCATACCAAGTGCGAGATGCTTGCTTCAAGCCATAAACAGCTTTTCGAAGCAGATCCTTAGGTAAGGATTTCAAAAGAATGTGATCTTCTCATGATTAATTTGTTCACATGATGTTAATCAAAATGTTCATTCCCTTAATTACTTGTCACATTTGACCACACATTCTAATTATTTTTCATATTCTTTCAACATTCTAATCACATAATTAATTCATCATTTACATCAAGATTTCCTATCTTTCGAAAATATTATTCGATTTATTCCTCATACAACAATAACAACATATTTATCTCAATGAATTGATTCATTTATTTATTCCTTCAACTTCAAAATTATTCACTTCCACAAAAGAATTGACCAGTTAATTTTTCATCTTACCCAGTTATGAAACTCGTTTAACTTGCTTATACAAAATAGAATCATCCTTAAATATTTATAAATGGTTTCTCATTAATAAACAATAATTGTAATATTTTTGCACATACTCATCCTTTCGGTGCGCTTAATTTTCCAATCTTATACTCATGTCGACATACGGCAAGTCATCGGCAAATCGAGGGTGTGTTTAAACAGAGTCGCACTATCGTGACTGACAATTAAGTAGGTAAAATCTGACTGGACCCGTGAATTTGACTGAAATTATTTTTGATGATCGTGGATAATAATAATTGGGGTTTCCCTTCTACAGTTTATTTATTCATAATTATTTACCTCAACATATTTTTTATTATAAACTGTCCAACCATCCTTGTGGCTGACGCAACACATTATAACTTATTTATACATACTAACTCAGTTCACAAGTGAATGACTAAATTCACACTTACTTTCCACATATATATTGTTACGGCTGTGAGTTTGTTTTGTCGCTCGCCGCATGAGTCACGGCTCCCCCGGGCTGTGTGTGCTCTGCCTCAGTGTATTACGTGCGCGTTACGCAACGGACTGCGAAGTGAAAGGGATGGTCCAGAATGTTCGTGACCCCGCCAGCGAAGGAAATGTCGAGAAGCCGTGTGTCCTGGACGATTCTAGAATTCATTGAGTCGCCAGCCTGCTATATAAGCGGCTTCAACAGTGAGGGGACCGAGTTTTCTGTGGGTGTGTGTTTTTGAGCGAGTGCGACAGAAGTGTGGTGCGAGTTACGAAATCCAGTGACATTGTTTCCCCAGCTTGTGGACAGCGAAACAGCGGGTAGCGGATTACCGTAAGTAACTTTAGTTGGTGTACATGAGGAAGAGGTGCAGGTAGTTTCTGTCAAGGCCACCGGACACATTAAGACGGTTTAACTTCTGTGGTTTGTTGACAAGTGAAAGGGGCAAGAGCGCTCAAGGAAGAGACTTGAGGAAACTGGAGTAAGGTTCTAATTGTCTGTAATTGCTGATGAGTGGTGTATGTTCTGGCCGCAATAAAGTTAATTATTTCATTTAAAGGAACAACCTGTGTTGTGCTTCAACCCACAGTAATCCAGTTAACAAAAGTGCCATTAGGGGGGTGGCACGTAACAATATATATATATATATATATATATATATATATATTATATCAAGTCATATGCTTGTTCCGTCAAGAAGCTTTACTGCTCCTCCAATAAATCGTATCAATTCGATCATCACATGAATATACATTTTAATCGTGTCTACCCCTGTTCAAATATCGTCATCTAATGACTTTACCATATGCCTCATTTACACAAACTCAAACGTTATACAGGCTTCTTTCGATATTTCGATTGCCTTTCGTGTCGTAAAACACTATTTATCTCACGCAACTACCAAAATGTTTAACATTATCCATTTATAAACAATATTTCCGTTAGATATGAGTGTCGGGTAATAGGAATTGTCCTAGCACACATCCGTAAAATACAGATGGGCCTCTCTATTCTCCTACCGGGTGAGATTATGCATCTCCCAGAACGCGCTATGCACGGCTGGTCCCAATGTCGGCTAATTATTTGACCAAGTAAGACTGGTATCCGAAGTTGAAAGTATCTAAGTCGTAGCTGATCATTGAACTACCAAGACAAAGCTCGGCACTGACTGTTTGGAAACCCAAAGTTCCAATGTGAAGTTCTATTTTATAGACAAAGTCTATCATATGTCCATTTGAAAAACATTACAAGTATCAACTGGCAACTAACAGCCAAATAACTTCTTAAAGTTCACACATATTCGAAGACTTACACTCACAGTGATTTGAAAAATAATAAGTCTACTCAGAGTATAGAACACTATCACAGCGGCTCGAAAAAATGACCATGCAGCGGTCCGGCGATATCGACTGACTAGCACGCATTGTGTGTCAACGAAGAATGAGCTAACGACTAGGACGCACTGTGCTTCCCGATGAATAAGGTACTCTTAGCGTGGCTCAGCGCTCTTTTATACCTGTCCAGGGTTCCAGAAATTTCCATGTGGCCAGCGCGTCATAGCACGTGGAGATGAGCTTGTCTCCGTGCAACGTCACAGCGTAGAACATCCAGAATATTCTAATGTTAATACCTCGGCATCCAGTGAACCGATTTTCTTCCGAGATGATTCAAACTCTTCCAAATTCCAGTGCCAGATAAATGTATTAACTGGGGTGTCTCCAAATCATCAAATAAGAATGGATAATATCGAAGTTTCGTCGTTCTCACCGTGCGTAAATGCTTCCATTCCTATACGAACAAAAGTCGCGCGTGATTCAAAATTTGTAAATCAACAAAAATGTGCCTTAGACCAAAATATAACCTGTTGAATAAGGGCACAATATGGCTACTGAAGCCATACAGAGGAACTGTAGTCCAAGAATAAAATGACGACCCCATGTCAATGAAAAACGCATCACTTTCTGTAATTAGATCCTACACAACATTGTTGATCCGCAGTTAATATTTTTCTCTGATGAGGCAGTGATTCATTTAAATGGTCACGTCACTTCACAGAACAATAGATACTGGAGCACAGAAAGACACCCATCTGATTCTCTAATGTTTGCATGGGAATCGCCCGGCCGCAAGGGGAAGCGAACGCACTGTATATATATATAAATACAGTGAGGGCCTTCCCTAAAGGGAGGTTTGCTTGCGCTCAAGACGGATGGAGAGTGATTGGTCACCGCCACTTGAGAAGCACTTGGTGATATCACAAGAGCAGGACAGTAAGTTCTCAATGCTAACATTGCATTTATTACACAAGTAGCTGGCAAGATACCTTAGTTGAGAGAGTTAAAGCTTACGGTGATGTACTGTAGACCATCGTGTATCCTGTGAACAGGGTTAGATATTGAACCCTTTAACCTCTGATGGATAAATGATTCGATGTTTTATTTCTTCAATTAATAAATATTTCCACCAGCATCATGAAAATAGCCAGACGGAGATGAGGAAATTTCAAGCATTGGTTGGAGACAATGGCGACATACCTGCAGCAGTTTGACAAAAGGCTAAATACTTAGGATTGTGAAAAGAAAGACCTAGCAATGATTCAGAAGGACAGGTGGTGGCCACCTCAAAATAGAAGCGACGCGCAGTGAGACACGCTTCTGGCATGTTCATTGTAATATTCGCGCCTAGAAAAAATATGATGCAGTAACGTGAGTGGCTGATGAAAATACTAGACACTCCTACTAGGCCAAGGTCTGATAAAAACCGCCAAGTTACAGAAAATGTGGAACCAATGGGAGAAGAATGCTTACCAGCGCGGCAAGTCTAGCTTGGGCACGCTATGGCTAGCATTAACGCGGGAGATCGGCTAGACAACATCTCTACGATCGATTCTAGGATTAATGGGCATATTCTTGACCTGCGCTATTTTTCGAGTTCAATGATATTTATTTCATTCCTGTACCACTATTATTTTGAGAAATTTTTATTTTATTTCCCCCTCTATCAAGACCTAGGGCCGGTTCTTTTATAAGTGGCGTGAAGAGCCAAGACATTGATTATTACGTTTGTTCGTCTGAGGACGTAACTTATTACATTTGTCCGTCTGAGGACGGAAGCTATTACATTTGTACGTCTGAGGACGTAAGTTATTACATTTGTTCGTCTGAGGACGGAAGCTTTGACTCTTGTACGTCTGAGGACGTAAGGGCGTATTACTTTTGTTCGTCTGAGGACGGAAGCTTTTATATTTTGCGTGTCATGAAGGACAGAGAAATTATTAATAAATGTGTTAAAATCAGTGTTAGATAGTCATAGTACTATATTTTGTAGGGGCAGTATCATCGATAATTCGCCAATGAACAGTTCCGGGGAAAGTAGTACCTGAAACGGCGAATTTAGTAGTCAGATATCAAGTGTATAATAATTTAACTTTTTGAATCAGCACGAGAGATGACATCGCCTACCATTGAAGAAGCCTGGAACTATCAACACTCCGTCAAGATGGTTGAGATGAGATAAGAAGCATCCAGTTGGGAGATGGCTGCTGATGTTCTTTGACGGGTGACTAGCTGAGGATGAGTACTGAATAATATTCTTATTATCTGATAGATTAACTTATGGTGTATGGGACATATTTTTGTAAATAATTTGCTTGTGTGATTAACGTAGTATATTTAGTTTTGGTCTGACACACCGTTTGCATGGAAACAGCTCGCATATGTTATTAGTGGAAGGTTCTTGTTTTTGTTTGTTGTTTTAACTAACGTAGCTATGTGGACGACCGTGTTTGCATATGTTACGCAATGCGGTTAAAAAACGTCTCTCGGAGATATGTTGTGTTTCAGAAGTAGGACTGAAGTAATATAATTATACAGTAGATTGGAGGGTAATTAATTTTTTTTTTGGTTTATTATTGATCAGATTCAGTGAAATTATTGCCTTTGGAGCAATGTGATTTGTGACGAAGAGCAGTCAGCTCTATCGTAGGTTTTAATATTTTTTAAAAATATTTTGCGAGCACCTATTCAGCCGACCTGTGTGAAAAACGTAATGTCATTCCCAGATGTGTGTGTGTGTGTATTTTGTGGTCATTACAAGCGGGAATTTCAGCGTAGACTGATTTCTGTCAGCTTGGTGCCAGGTCCATATTGTAACCTTGCGAGGGCAATTGTGGATATTTTGATTAATGTCTGACCATTTGTTGAGGTGGTTGAGATTTGCTGCTGTTGATTCTTTGAGATAACGGCACAGCTGGTCAGTTATTTTTACACACTGGAGTTGGGACGATGACAGGTATTGAGGAAAGGGGGAGATGTTTCACAAGACGGACTGAAGGTTGCTAGCGAGGTCATTAGTGGAGAGCGCTTGTTTGGCTCCGTAATCACTTGGAATACAGAATTAAGAACTGATCAATGATAAAAATTGTTTAAATAAATGGGAGTTGCCTACGAATCACGATAATCTCCGAAGCGTTAGCTTAACATGCAGTTTTGTTCATATAAAGTAATATCAGCCAGTCAGGCTTTTGTTGTTGTTGGTTTAGTCCATGTTTATATTCCATTCAGTGACCCGTGAAGTCACGTGCTATGCTGTATCCTTGCTTGTGTATTGAGCAAGTGGCCGGTGTTGGCAGCTCATTGTCAAGTGCGTCATCGCGCTAAATGAGGGTCTCGAGAGATTCCTGTAATTAGTAGATTTTAGTGTGTGTGTCAGCATTACATTTTTAAGGGTTTTTATTAGTGTCATGTTCCATATCCATAAACGTTGATTTACGAGATGATTGTTCGTAAGCATCGTGGCTGTGAACCCGTTGTAAACGAACAGTCATCCAAAGTACTCATTCCTCGTAGTTAGTCATTACGCGTACATAAAATCCAAAATGCAAGTTAGTGGAACCAGGATCCACATTTTAATAAAGGGGAGATCCGTCTGACTCCTCAGCATTGATAGATATTCCTGTCATGGGGAAATTCAGGGAGGATTTTTTTATTATTGTTGTTTATATTCTTTTTATGCACTATTAGTCATTAAATCATGTTATTATTTTACATCTTGTCACCTTTCTTTCTTAATTATAATTTTAATCCTATGACCCTTACCTCAGTAGAGCCTGTTGTTTGGCGAACGTAAACATCACTTTGGAACTGAGCGCGACCCCTTGATTAAGATTTCTTACATATAAACACTGCTATTCTGAAGGGTTCGTAGGAGGTAAACTGGCGCGGCCAAGCGTGGGGCGGTTCACTGTGGTGTAACGGCAAAGATTTTGCACATGTCAATGTAAGCGTAGTTGGGTTTTCAAACTGACGCAACAATGAAGGTGTAATTTTGTTGCTGGTTCGCTGCTGGAACACATTTAGTTGGCGTATTTGAGTAAAACTGACATGCCGCAAGTGCAGGCAGATATGACAGTATTTTAATCACCGGAAAGTGATATTTTATTAAAAGTAATTGAGGCGAAGTAGATACCGCCAAATGTGTGAAATATAAATTAAAATCAGGAGTTTGCAATGTAAAATACGGTTCACGTTTTTGTCTATTGAATTAAAGTAAAAGGTAATATACGTGATACCGGGCGCCCAATGATTAAAGTTAAAACTAGATTTGTTTAGAAAGTCAAACTCATGAAAATGTTAGGAAGCTAGTAGCCTTAAATGACAATTAATACTTTGTTAATTAGTCAGTGTTAATATCAGATCAGGATAACAATTTAATGACTAAATATGTGTTTGGGTTTAAATTAAATTGAGTAAAATTAGAACCACTCAGAGATGCAATCGACTAGTGGGATTAAATGTAAAAATAAATGAACTGAGTAGGGTAAAGAAATTAAATGTGCATTGGATTGTATGTGTGTGTCAAAGGGCATTGCTTTATGCCATTTCCCTAATGTCTCATATAAAGTGTATAAGATGACAACGGTGGAACAGATTCAAGAAATCATTGAGAGCGCGGCTAGGAGAACACAGGAATTGTTGGACACTAAATTGGCGGAACAGAGTCAATCATTAAACAATAGTATGTTAGAACAAAGTGAAGCATTAAACGCGAAGTTATCCGAACAAAGTGAATAATTAAACAATAGTATTTTAGAACAAAGTGAAGCATTAAACGCGAAATTATCTGAACAAATAAACAATAGTTTGTTAGAACAAAGTGAGTCTATAAACAAATTATCCGAACAAAGTGAATCATTGCGGACACAATTAAATAACAGTAGGATTGAACAAAATGAATATCAGGCGGAACAAGCTAGATTACTAAAAAATGAAATCAATGACACTATAAATTCGCAGTTAGAGGCGCAGAATGTTAAAAACACGAACCAATTAGCTTCGTTAACCGCAGAGATGAAGGATCACACTAATCAACAGATGGTATTACTGGCCCTAGATGTTAGTAAAAACAATGAAAAACAATTAGATCAGATTAAGAAAATGGAAAGTATTTTTGATCAAAAACTTAGCATTCTGGATGAAACGGTGTTAGCTAAATTAGAGCAAATTGAACTAGCGTGCACTATGAATACAAGCGAGGTCAAGATAGCTCAGGATAAGTTAGAAGAACGATTTATGGAAATGGAAAAGAGCGGCAAAGTCATTCAACAACAATTATCAGCGGTAGATGAAAATATATCCGGCATAATTAAAGATATGGATCGTCTCGAAATAAAATCAGCGGAGCAATGGAAAAGCCTAGAAGCGGATCAGAATCAATTAAAGTGTACCATCGACGAAAATAGCGCGAGATTGGAAGATAGGCTGAGCCAGATAGAAAGCAATCAGGATGACACTAAAAGCCAGATTGAAGAGAAAGTAAGCACGATTAAGGAGCAAATAAGGAAAGATTGGCGAAAGACGAATATCGATTCTAAAGAGGAAAGATCAACCATCCTAAAAACAGTAGGCGAAAATCATACTCGTATTCAAGCATTAGAGCAAGAAATTAAGAGTAAACTTAAAGAGCAAACAGACAGGATCATTAAAGCCGAACTGAGGTCGTTAGAACAATCCTCGATATTTAAAACGGGAACATTGAAAGACAAGCAGGAAGACTCAAATAGCCCCGGGGAGGAAAGCACAGCAGGGAGTCAAGCTCAGACAGAGAGCCCATTAACAGCAAACACGGAAGGGTTTCACAAAAATATCGAAAGGAGTTCCACGCCACAAGACGGTCATCAGCCCACACAACTTATCCAAGTAATTCGCTCGAACGATTATAAACCGCAGAAATACACGGAGAATTCAGGGGTGACACCTAAAGCTTTTATTAAAGAAATTGAGGATCATTACAATGACACTGGGGTACCTGAAGCACGTAGATTGAGGATGATGGAGAGATTTTTATCAGTAAATGTCCTTACATGGTTTTTAAGCTTCAAATATACATTTGGAACCATGTCAGATTTCAAATTAGCGTTTCTGCGCAAGTACTGGTCGCCAGCAATACAACAGAGTCTAAGGATGGAGCTTTACTCTAGAAAATACCAAACCACCCAGCAAATGCTAAAATTTCGCGACCTTGATTACCCTTTAAATGAAGCGGATCTGGTGATGACAATAGCGCGGCAATTACCAGTCAACGTGCAACAAGTATTAGTCGCAGCGAACGTTAGTACGGCCATACATGCAGAGCAGATATTACGCCAGATAGATGAGACTACATCTCATAATCATTATAGAGGAGGAAGACAGCTGGAGTTATTCAATACGACAGAGGTCATAAAACCAAAGCACGCAAACACTAAAACGCAGGGTACTAATACAAGCACGTCCACACCTAGGCGAAACCAGGAAGAAGGAGAAAACAGACCATACCAGCGTAACGAGAATAACTATAACAATAGGTCATATCAAGGCAACAATAGATATCAACAGAGAGGGTATCAGCAATGGCGTGAAAATCGAAGAAATGACAGGCCTTATGGAAGATACGGTGATTACAATGCTAATCAAAGATGGAAAGGAAGGAGAGATCAAAATCAAGGAGAGGCGCGTAATTATCGAAATGATTGGGATGATAGGCACGCTCAATCACAAAATTACCTAGAGGAATTACACGCTAGTCAAGGTGGAGAGCTAGGAAGATGGGAAAAAGCCATTGGGAACATGAAGAATCAAGACACACATACTGAGGAAGCTGGAAGTCTACTGAGACAAGAGGAATATCAAGGGCATGGGCGACAAACGGATGATGGGAGTCGCACCGGAGCTTTAAAAAAATGCTAAATTTGGGTAAAGAAGACAGTCTACAAACGCAACAGTCGGAAGTTGAAGATGGATGGATAGTAGCGAACATACAAGAATGGATTGCTTTGCCAGAAGACTGCCTGGAGGAGACGGTGAAACCACGGAACGATGAAATTAGGCAGTTACCCATTATTTACGCGAGGATTGGTGGAATTAATATAAGATGTTTATTGGATACGGGGTCGCAGATCAGTCTGGTATCGGAGGCCTTGGTTCGAGAGTTGGGACGGAGTCAGAATATTCCTGTAATTCCCGTACCACAGCTCAAAATGAGGGGTGTTATTCCTGAACGCACCGTCACTTGTAAACGTCAGGCATACTTAGAGCTGAACATATTGGAACACACTTTTGGGCAAACATTCATTATCATGGCAAAGATGAATTTCAATATAATTCTTGGTGCAAATTTTATTTGTGACTATCAAGCAGTGATAGATTTGCACAAGAATACAGTCAGTTTTAGAGAGTATGATCAGCTGAAGAATGTGGGATTGCATATGGATGAAATCACTACCGGAAGAGATTTAAATTCTTGGGCATTGGAAGCAATATCGGAAGAGACAGAAGAGGAGATACGAAAGGCAGAAGATAACATCATAGAAGGAGCTGTTGTGGAACTAGATGAGGAGAGTGAATCCCAGGAGATATGGTCTTTATTAACGGAAGGAGACGACAGTGAGGCACAATTTGAAGAGTTACTACAGGAGCGGCTCAATGACATTCAACTTGGGGGTGAACACAGAAAACAATTGGAAGATATTTTAAGGAAGCACAAAACAGTATTTGATACAGTACCTGGGAAAATATTAAATTTCAAATATTCTATGCAAGTCGAGGATTGGTCACCTTTCAAAAGCAGGTTGTACCCAATTCCTGAAAAATATCGTGGTCAAGTCAAGGTCATTATAGATGAGATGTTACAAGCTGGAGTGATAAGGAAGACACCTACACCTTATCTAAATGCGATTTTGGCAGTCACAAAACCAAATGGATCTATTAGACTTTGTTTAGATGCCAGAAATCTCAACACGAGACTCATTTTTCCTGAGTATGACAGAGCGCCAATTATCAGAGACGTATTAAAAGGCTTTAAAAACAAAAGCATTTATTCATCAGTTGACCTGACGAGCTCGTTCCACCATATTGAATTGGATGAGAAGTCACAGCTTCTAACTGGCTTCTTATTCGATAACCAAACGTTTTGCTTCGTCCGAATGCCCTTTGGAGTCAAAACAGCGGGCTGTGCTTTAATCCGAGCCCTGGACTGGAATCTAACCGAGGAAGTTAAGGAGATGACAGTACGCTACATTGATGACATTCTGCTGGCATCCGACAACATTGAAACTCACATGGAAAATTTAGATAAAGTATTAGGCAACCTGAATGCATCAAATTTCAAAATAAACCTGAAGAAATCGCATTTCTTCAAGAGCGAGATCTTATATTTGGGTCACATCATTGACAAGGAGGGGGTGAAGCCAAATCCAGCTAAGATCGAAGCGATAAAGAATTTCCCTACACCAACGAGAGTCAAGCACATTCGGTCTTTCTTAGGCGTAACGGGATTCTTTAAGGAAAACTGTCCTGGTTACACGGAGACTGTAGCTCCAATGCAGGAAATGCCAAAGAAGAATAATAAATGGTTATGGAATGCGGAGTGTGAGAAGGCGTTCCAAGCAACAAAACAGCTATTGGAAAACTGCATTAAGTTAGGATATCCAGATTTCAAGCACAAATTTATAATCCAAGCGGATGCTTCACTAATTGGGATAGGTGCTATGCTCTACCAAGAAGATCCAGCTAACCTGCAACATAAAACATATTTGGCATTTGTCAGCCGAAAATTGCGTAAGCACGAGCGCAATTATACTGTAACGGAACTAGAGCTGTTGGCCATTCTTCATGCGCTACAACAATGGAAACGAATAATTTATGGCTACCCCATTGTTGTCAGGACTGATCACAAGGCATTAACATTCTTGTTTAAGACGTCGATGGCAAGCGAACGTGTGACACGTTGGTCTATATATATTCAGCAGTTTAGCATTGAGATTGAACATTGCCCAGGGAAGATGAACGTGATTCCGGATGCACTCAGCAGGAACCCAGAGCCTGATAATGAAGAAACAGCGATGGTACAACACTTGGAGTTAACACCGAAGGACCGGGAATTCTTAGAGGAGTTACGTGAGATACAGCGAGAACAGGAAGCGGAACCATGGATGATGCTATTAATTAAATACTTCAGAAAGCAACTACCTACAGGAACACCTGCATTTCGAGAAGCGAAAACCAAAGAAGGAAGATATGGTTATGTCAACAATTTGCTGCACAAATGGATAGATAATGATCACACCAAGTTACGCATATTAGTACCTGCATCATTACAGCGAGGACTGACATGGCATACTCACGAAAGTTACGGACACGTCGGCGTAGACAAGTGCGAAGCGACAATAGGAGAGACATTTACATGGCCACGTATGAGAACAACTATATGTGACGTCATTACGACTTGTGATCCTTGTCAGAGGACAAAGCCCAACAACTATTTAATGAGGCAGTATCCTAGACCATTGCTACCTCAGAAACCCTGCGAGCTACTGGCCCTAGACTGTTTCGGTCCAATTCCGAAAGGAAGGCGAGGTTGCCGTCACTTGCTAGTGTGCATTGATGTATTTTCTAAGTTTGTCGTATTATGCACCATTCAGAAAACTACATCGAAACAAGTACTCAGTCGTATTCGAAATAGAGTTATTCCAATCCTTGGAAAACCAGAATTTATATTGTCAGATCATGGCAGTTATTTTACAAGCGCCGAATTCAAGAAAGGTATGGAGGACATGGGTATAAAACACGTTTTAAGCAGTATCCGACATGCCCAAGCTAATCCAAGTGAGAGAGCAATAAAATGTGTAACATCATACTTGAGAATCTTCATTCCAAATGAGCATCACAAATGGGTGGATAAAATTAAGGATGTAGAGACATGCATGAATTCTACCAGGCACGAGTCAACAGGACAGATCCCTATGGTCCTACACAAAAACGAGTATCCAGTGAGAACGTGGAAAAGCATCATTAACTGCCCACAAGATCCCATGATAGCACCTGACCTGCGAATTGAGAGAACGAGAGCCTACATGAGAAAACAAGCAGATCGCAGATTACGGCGAGTAAGAAATAAGAGGTTTCACAGTGATCTAGAAATCAACCAGCTCGTTTTGGTGAAACGACCCGCTACATCGGATTCAGAGAAGAAGATCTTCAGCAAATTCTGCGGAAAGTTCATAGGACCCTATTCTATTGTAAGAAACCTTGGAAATAATCCATACAGAGTGAAAGAGTTGAGCACAGGAACAATGTCGGTTTACAACGCAGCCAACTTAAAAAAGTATCGAAGAAGTGAACCATGAGAGCGCCGAAATAATGATGCAGTTTGAATATATGGACGTCCTAATATCAACCAAGTGGACAGGGAGCAGTTGAGTACGGCACGTGAAGAAGGAAGTGAAATTGGTGTTGACAAACATTAACGTGACGAGCAGAGTGTTGCCTAAGGCACCAGCGTGTCATGCAAGCAGTTGAGAGGGTCATTACAAGCAGAAAATGAAACGAGCAAATGCCATTCAAGACAGGAGCGGCTAGGCCAAGTAATAGAAAAGGGGTGATTCCGAAATAAAACAAATTGGCCTACGGATGTCTTTTTTTTTAATTATCGACTTTCTCCGAAGTTCGAAATTTTGTGAGTGGAGGAGTTGTGAACCCTTTAACCTCTGATGGATAAATGATTCGATGTTTTATTTCTTCAATTAATAAATATTTCCACCAGCATCATGAAAATAGCCAGACGGAGATGAGGAAATTTCAAGCATTGGTTGGAGACAATGGCGACATACCTGCAGCAGTTTGACAAAAGGCTAAATACTTAGGATTGTGAAAAGAAAGACCTAGCAATGATACAGAAGGACAGGTGGTGGCCACCTCAAAATAGAAGCGACGCGCAGTGAGACACGCTTCTGGTATGTTCATTGTAATATTCGCGTCTAGAAAAAATATGATGCAGTAACGTGAGTGGCTGATGAAAATACTAGACACTCCTACTAGGCCAAGGTCTGATAAAAACCGCCAAGTTGCAGAAAATGTGGAACCAATGGGAGAAGAATGCTTACCAGCGCGGCAAGTCTAGCTTGGGCACGCTATGGCAAGCATTAACGCGGGAGATCGGCTAGACAACATCTCTACGATCGATTCTAGGATTAATGGGCATATTCTTGACCTGCGCTATTTTTCGAGTTCAATGATATTTATTTCATTCCTGTACCACTATTATTTTGAGACATTTTTATTTAATTTCCCCCTCTATCAAGACCTAGGGCCGGTTCTTTTATAAGTGGCGTGAAGAGCCAAGACATTGATTATTACGTTTGTTCGTCTGAGGACGTAACTTATTACATTTGTCCGTCTGAGGACGGAAGCTATTACATTTGTACGTCTGAGGACGTAAGTTATTACATTTGTTCGTCTGAGGACGGAAGCTTTGACTCTTGTACGTCTGAGGACGTAAGGGCGTATTACTTTTGTTCGTCTGAGGACGGAAGCTTTTATATTTTGCGTGTCATGAAGGACACAGAAATTATTAATAAATGTGTTAAAATCAGTGCTAGATAGTCATAGTACTATATTTTGTAGGGGCAGTATCATCGATAATTCGCCAACGAACAGTTCCGGGGAAAGTAGTACCTGAAACGGCGAATTTAGTAGTCAGATATCAAGTGTATAATAATTTAACTTTTTGAATCAGCACGAGAGATGACATCGCTTACCATTGAAGAAGCCTGGAACTATCAACACTCCGTCAAGATGGTTGAGATGAGATAAGAAGCATCCAGTTGGGAGATGGCTGCTGATGTTCTTTGACGGGTGACTAGCTGAGGATGAGTACTGAATAATATTCTTATTATCTGATAGATTAACTTATGGTGTATGGGACATATTTTTGTAAATAATTTGCTTGTGTGATTAACGTAGTATATTTAGTTTTGGTCTGACACACCGTTTGCATGGAAACAGCTCGCATATGTTATTAGTGGAAGGTTCTTGTTTTTGTTTGTTGTTTTAACTAACGTAGCTATGTGGACGACCGTGTTTGCATATGTTACGCAATGCGGTTAAAAAACGTCTCTCGGAGATATGTTGTGTTTCAGAAGTAGGACTGAAGTAATATAATTATACAGTAGATTGGAGGGTAATTAATTTTTTTTTGGTTTATTATTGATCAGATTCAGTGAAATTATTGCCTTTGGAGCAATGTGATTTGTGACGAAGAGCAGTCAGCTCTATCGTAGGTTTTAATATTTTTTTAAAATAGTTTGCGAGCACCTATTCAGCCGACCTGTGTGAAAAACGTAATGTCATTCCCAGATGTGTGTGTGTGTGTATTTTGTGGTCATTACAAGCGGGAATTTCAGCGTAGACTGATTTCTGTCAGCTTGGTGCCAGGTCCATATTGTAACCTTGCGAGGGCAATTGTGGATATTTTGATTAATGTCTGACCATTTGTTGAGGTGGTTGAGATTTGCTGCTGTTGATTCTTTGAGATAACGGCACAGCTGGTCAGTTAGTTTTACACACTGGAGTTGGGACGATGACAGGTATTGAGGAAAGGGGGAGATGTTTCACAAGACGGACTGAAGGTTGCTAGCGAGGTCATTAGTGGAGAGCGCTTGTTTGGCTCCGTAATCACTTGGAATACAGAATTAAGAACTGATCAATGATAAAAATTGTTTAAATAAATGGGAGTTGCCTACGAATCACGATAATCTCCGAAGCGTTAGCTTTACATGCAGTTTTGTTCATATAAAGTAATATCAGCCAGTCAGGCTTTTGTTGTTGTTGGTTTAGTCCATGTTTATATTCCATTCAGTGACCCGTGAAGTCACGTGCTATGCTGTATTTCCTTGCTTGTGTATTGAGCAAGTGGCCGGTGTTGGCAGCTCATTGTCAAGTGCGTCATCGCGCTAAATGAGGGTCTCGAGAGATTCCTGTAAATAGTAGATTTTAGTGTGTGTGTCAGCATTACATTTTTAAGGGTTTTTATTAGTGTCATGTTCCATATCCATAAACGTTGATTTACGAGATGATTGTTCGTAAGCATCGTGGCTGTGAACCCGTTGTAAACGAACGTGCTTTGTGCAAGATTAACCTTATTGTGGAAAAGAGTGTTTTTCCGTACGTCATGGAAGCAAAAACGGCGAAAGCAGCATGGAATTCGCTCGAGATTGCATATGAAGATAAAGGTGCAAACAGGCACACAAGAATTCTTCGCCAACTGTGTTCCACCAAACTTGAACAATTCAAGACTATGGAAGAATATGTCACCACAGTTTTGGGGCCTTCCCAGCGGCCAGAAGCAGTTAAAAAGCACTTGATGATGAATTTCTAGGTGCCTTGCTCTTTCAGGGACTACCTGATGAGTACGAACCTATGATTATGGCATTGGAAAATTCAGGTGCAGAGTTGACTAGTGACTTTGTGAAATGCAAACTGCTACAGGAAGACGAACGCGGCTCCAGCAAAGAAACAGCACTCTACACTAAGAGGAGTGGATTCATGAATACTAAACCCAAGAAACCATTCTGTTGGAACTTCCGGAAAACAGGCCACTGGAAACAAGATTGCAAACACCAAAACAAGACAGCAGCACATCAAGCAGATGCCAAGCCACTAGAGAAGAAAGAAGAAAAGAAGAAGGGTAGGGCTCTGCTCACAGCACTTGGAGTTGATACCCACTCAGTAGACAGCTGGTACATGGACTCCGCAGACTCCAAACACATGACTGGTATAATGGATTGGATGTCAAAATTAGATGATAAAAGGGAGGTTGGATATGAAGTCACCGTAGCAAGCGATTGTAAACTATATAGTGGCGGCATAGGTGATGTTCCAGTACAAGCAAATGTTTTAACAGAGGTGAGCGATGTTATGTATGTACCTAACCTTGCAGCAAACTTGCTCTCTGTGAACAGTATTGTTAAAAAGGGTCATGTAATTGTTTTTGACGAAGAAGGTTTCAAGACAGTGACTGTCAAAATACAGGTGATGTGCAATTATTGATTGAAGAGTCAAATGGACTTTATATCTTAAATAACTTAGGTTCTGTAAGTGCAAATGCATCAGCAGTGTCTTGTTTAAGTGATGCTAAAAGTGTTTGTTCAAAAAGTTCTAATTCTAGAGAATTGTGGCACAAAAGGTTAGGCCATCTCAATCACGTGGGGATGGACATGTTAAAAATGGTTTGGCTACCGGTATTGATTTTTCGGGTGAAAAGTAGCTCTGTGTTCTATGTATAGAAGGGAAACAAGCTCGACAGCCCTTCAAGACCACCAAGCATCGTGCCAAGAACCGACTGGACCTGTTGCACAGTGACCTGTGAGGACCGATGCCTGAGGAATCCTGGGGAGGAGCCAGATATTTTCTCACCTTCATCGATGACCATACGAGGAAGGTTTTTGTCTTTTTTCTAAAAAAAGAAAAGTGAGGTAAGAGAAATTTTTGAACAATTTGCTAATTCTGTTGAAATTGAGTGTGAAAGGAAAATCAAGGTCATTCACTCTGACAATGGTGGGGAGTATTGTAATAAAGCTATTGATAAGTTTTTCAAACAGCGTGGCATCAAGCATCAGCTAACAGTAAGGTACACATCAGAGCAAAATGGAACTGCAGAACGCATGAACAGGACTCTGAATGAGAGAGCACTCGCTATGATGCAAGGTGCAGCTTGTGACAAACGCATGTGGGCAGAAGCTGTCAATACAGCTGCATATCTTGTCAACAGGTCTCCTGCACGGAAAACACCAAATTCAACACCAGAACAAATGTGGACTGGAGAGAAAGTTGACCTGACGCAATTAAAAGTGTTTGGATGTAATGCCTACGTTCATATTCCAGATCGGCTGAGAAGAAAACTTGATCCCAAGGCTGAGAGAATGGTATTTGTTGGGTACTCGGATGAGAAAAAGGCGTACCGGCTCCTGCATCCAGTAACCCATGAATTAATCACAGAGAGAGATGTGATTTTGATGAGATGTCTTTCTCTGCTCTAACAGATCCTCCAGTGGTACCAGGAATACAATAATACCCCTAACCACTGAAGTCAGTAAACCACTATTGACTGCATGTGATAGGGATGTTCCAGATCCAGCTCCACAACATAATGAAGAAGTGGAGGTTGAGCCTGATCATCAAGATAATCCATCACAGCACAATGAGGAAGCGCGTAGCTACTCCCAGCGAGAAAGAAGACCTAGACAATATCCTGATTACAATCTGCATTACACTCATTGTTCTGATCGAAATGAACCATGTACAGTAAGTGAAGCCTTGTCATCACCTTACTCTAAGGAATGGCATAAAGCCATGAAGTGCGAAATGGATTCCATGATGGTTAATAAGGCGTGGGTTTTACTTCCTAAGCCAGAAGGTAAAAACATTGAACAGAATAAGTGGGTGTTTAAAGCTAAGCGTAATGCAAATGGTGATGTTGTAAAATATAAAGCAAGGTAGGTTGCATAGGGCTTTACACAGCAATGTGGCATTGACTTTGTTGAGACATTCTCACCAGTTGTGCGGAATGTCACACTCGGAATGTTGTTTGCTTTAACAGTTGAATTAAATTTACAGATTGATCATCTAGACATTGAGACTCAATGGAGAGTTACAGGAGGAAATATTTATGTGTCAGCCAGAGGGCTTCCAGGTCAAGGGAAAGGAAGACCAGGTTTGTTTGCTCAAGAAGGCCATTTATGGACTAAAGCAGGCTGCACATATGTGGCGCAGAAAGGCTCATACAGTTCTGTCTGCTTCGGGCTACACAAACAGTCATAATGAGGCACGTGTTTACAGAAAGAGTATCGGCAATACTGTAATGCTTGTTGCTCTGTACGTTGATGAATTCTTTTTGGGTTCCACAATAATCCACAGGAAGTTAGTAAACTAAAAGATGTCTTAAAACAATATTTCATGATGAAAGATCTTGGACCTGCTGCTCAGGTTCTTGGAATGCAAATAGAAAGGGACGCAGAAAACAATATACTCAAAATTTCTCAGACGCAGTTCATAAAGAATTTGCTCTATAAGTTTGAGTTGATTGATGTTAATCCCATCGGTACTCCTATGGAAGTCAATATGAAATTGTCTAAAGCCAAAAACGTGGATGATAAACCTTATCAGCAGCTGATAGGTTCACTTATGTATTTGAGTGTGTGTACTAGACCAGATATTGCCTATGCATTGTCATATTTAAATCAGTTTAATTCTTGCCACAGTGAGGAGCATTGGCTTGCAGCCAAAAGGGTACTTCGGTATCTTAAAGGTACGATAAACAAAGGACTCATTTTTAAGAGCACTGGTTTAGATTCGGTAGGGTTTGCAGATGCCAGTTTTTCCACAGATAGTGATAGTAAGTCCTATACTGGTTATCTTTTCAAGCTTGCTAATGCTGCCATATCATGGGATGCTCGCAGTCAGAGCTCAGTTGCTACCTCATCGACAGAGGCTGAGTATGTAGCTTTGTCACAGGCTGCGAAGGAAGCAGTTAATCTTAAGAATCTGATGTTTGATTTGATTAGTTCTAATCAAGGTCCAATAAAAATTGAATTTGTTAAAGGTGAATGTGATTTGCAGTGTGTGTTGTATAATGACAGTCAAAGTGCACAGAAAATTGCAAAGAATCCTGTTTTCATATGCGCATTAAACACATCAACACCAAACATCATTTCATTAGGGAAAATGTTCAAGAGAGAATCATTTCATTGCTCTATATGTCCACACAAGAAATGATTGCAGATATTCTCACCAAACCTTTACCTAAACCAAAACATGTGTATTGTACCCAAGGAATGGGATTTAATTATTAATTAGTATTTTAAGTATACATTGTGTTCAAAAATGTTTTCAGGAATTGTATTATGTTTATGTAGGGTACTCTATGATTAAAGTCTGGTTGACAAATGTCTATTACATTCTAGATCAGCTATTGGTTTAAGTGGGTGTGTTAGAAATATGTAACCCAACAGGTGATCTATGGTTTAAATTCAGCGCCAGGAAGCGCAACGCCATTGGTGGCGGTTCTAGTTAAGAGAATGTTCTCGTTGATTCTTTTGTCTGTTTTAATTTTATTAATCTCTTTAATTTTATTAATCTCATGTAATTTATTTCAGGATTAGGGTATAACCCATCTCTTTTGGGTATTTTATTAATCTCATGTAATTTATTTCAGGATTAGGGTATAACCCATCTCTTTTGGGTACATTCGTGTTGACCGACTGAAAAGCACTAAACTCTTGTTTACTAAGGCAACACTGAAAATATGGCTTCAAACACCACAACATATTACCAGTATATTAGTGATAATGAACGGCAATTTCCATAGGTATTGTCCCCTGGAAACCCTGAAAAGGTATGAAAATCATATATTATCATTCACTATCTAACTGAAACTGTGTTTATTTGAAATTCAGGTTCCTGTGTCCTGCACTACAAATCAAACAATTTATTGTGTGATGCTAACAAAATGACTAGGCTAATAATTGAATTGCAGCACCAAAATCTTATTTTCTTCAGGTTATACAGTAATTTAGGATGTCCAAATCATTGGGAATATAGGCCTATTGTGTTGACAGACTGAATATTTGAAATATCAATACTCCCGACCGGAAACTAACAATTTGGGGCGTGATGATGCAGCGATCAAGCTGTTTGCCTCTCAGCAAGGCAGTCCGGGTTCAATTCCCGGGCAACGCCTATTCTCAAATGTTATATTGTATCTTAACAAGTAAATCACTTTACGGTACTGTTGATTTTTGCATATGCCCATTTACAGTATATCAAATACAGAACGGTACGGTATCTCGGTTTATTAACATACGCTGCATACAGAAGGAATGAGGCAAAAGTTAAAGTTTGATAAAACGAATATTAAAAACAAATCCCCTTGGAAAAGTGCACAAAATAACGGCAAATTTTATTCATAAAGAAGACTTACAGGCTGTTTCGTATAAATCTTCTCCTATGAAACTCTAGTTAGTTGGTTATTGAGGATTCAAGGGGCGGAACTACGAGGTCATCTGCCCCTCAAACCCTTACCTCGGCTCTTCTGCATCCGTCTGAAAAGAAAGGAAATATTGTAACACACACCCTAATAAATGAAATAAGCGTTCAGTACATGCTGTAAAGCGTAACGTTTACTTACTTTAGCTTATATTTCATCTCCAGCCTTCGATTCCTTCCTCAATGGCGACCGACCGGGGCATTTCAAACCTTCGACTGCAACAGTCGCGTGATGTTTGTCACGTACTGTACCCGTATATTCTAGAGGCGGTCTGTTAGATAACCGAAGCACCGCTGGATTTGTAGACCCTGACAGCTCCGGCGCAAATACTAGTCAAGAATCAACTCCAACAAGACCCTCACGAATATACGTGGCGGAAATTACGATGAAACTGTGAATTACGTATTATGCACTTACCTCGAAGTAGAGCACCTACCTTTCGTTCTCGGGGATCTCGTGGTCAGCCTCTGGACCTATAATGGGTTTCACAATTGCATCTCCTTATATCTAAAATAAATCGAAACGACGCGGCTTCTAACAAAATAAACAATTTAATAACAATGATGTAAACTATATCTAAACATTCATACATTAAATAAAACACACCCTTTCTTTCTTCTTCACATTTACGCCACTGACAATACTGCGTTCCACGAACACTGTGACAAATTTTGGGGCGGCTTGTGTCATTATAACAAGCTATACATCAATTAAAGAACCCTGCGTATTTTACATTCCTTTGACGCGCTCCAGTGAACACCTGGGCGCTAGTAGCACGCGACACTCGCCACGCGACAGATTATATAACAGACTCCGTTACATTCCCAGAGATGGCTGATTCATAGCTGCTTGCCTGTTGGCTCGCAACAACTCTTTACATTTGTGTGGCCGAGCGCTGACCTTGGATGGAGACGAGTTTTAACAAACCCTCGCTATTCCAGCCTTGACCACAAATACACCTCTCTATCATATCACAAGCGATATTAAAATGAAATGGATTCACGCCAGACAAATACGTAAATCATACACACATCCTACACGCTAATGAAACAAAACTTCTACACACTATTCCTTTCATACTCTCGCATTGTGACGTCCCAATGGAGTTCATTTCATTCACACTGAACAAGAAACAAACCACATTCAATCACATCAGCATTCATACGCTAACCACTACGCTAAACAATCGATAAACTTCCTATACCTAACATATCATACACTCGATTGGCAAATAAAGAAAGTTAATGATGAATGAATTGAAAATGACACTACTAGCATGAGCTATTATCATTTAAAATAAGTAGTGTCTATATACACATGAGCCTGAGCTCCGATCTCACAGTTGTGTCAAATGCAATTAACTGGGATCCTCATAAGCTTCTACAGCTTCAGAAATACTACCACCATTCTCTCCTTTCTGGTCAGCTGTCATAATAGATCAAATACATTCGACCACTCAAGGTTAAACATATGTCGTTACATACTCGGGTTTAATAATATTAATAAGAGTAAAGCATAACAGATGTCAATATCCATTTCCCGTTTAAATTTCAATTGTGACCCTCCTGTCTTCACTTATCCAAAGCCGTGTATGAAATAAGGAGTACTGTTAACTCACACCTTATCCCATGCCAAACAAAGTCATGCCCATGCAATGACTGTAATATAAAATGCGGAAACACCTTCTCAAAAGCCTCGTATGCCAACTGCACACGGAATTACATACATATTTAACCACCATCGAAGGGTTATCAACTTCACTTCTTTCAAACTGGCATTCCTTAAAAAGGGCATAATACCTCAGCGTTGTCAAACCAACCGCTGGTTAAATAAACTATAACATCAATTATTAAGCCATTAATCTATACATGTCAACGACCTTTGGACTAAGCGTGAAAGACCTCCTCACTATTACTTTAAAAACGTTACTAAGATAAATCTAAACTGGTGTGTATACATTTAATAAAAATACTGTATTTTAACTCCACACATCTGGTTTCAACTTTCACCGATGAAGGAATATCATGTCTACAACGTGACATTATATTACTCCTCCTGAATACTTAATCACAAAATTAAATATGTGTGTCCAACAAGAATCGATCACGACGAGGATATCAAACAAGAACTTCCCTAACGTCGGATGATAATAAATCTTCCAAGAAGATTCTAATCTCAAATTATTTTAAATGTCTGAAAGTTCATGGCTTTCTTCAATAAAACATACAGTTAGTCATATTCGTATTATCTCCATTCTGAACGAATGTCTATGAGTTCTAACGATAATAATCTTTTCCACGTTAAATGTTTCTCTTCCAAACGATGCCTTGATATTTCGCAATATATCAGTAATAATATCTTCTCTCTTGATGCCTCTTCTCGACGGATAAAATGCCCAAATTAAACTAATAAAAATTAATTTAATCGGTAACATAGACGGAAATGTCTATCACCTGAATTCAAAATGAATTCATAAACGTCGAAAATAAATTACTATTCCTTAAAGGAAATGACAAAAATGCTTGTTCCTCGAACAAGTGAAAATCTCAGTTCAGAAACTGTATTTCAAATAAACAAAGCTAAAAGCGTCGAAAGACTATTATTTCAAATGATCTCGAGGAATAAAATGACTATACTTGGAGTACATAAAAATTGTGTCGAAATATGGATAAAGGATTTGCTCAATAATGTCACTATAAAGCTCTAACTACAAGCTTAGTGAACACGGCTACCTGGTCTGGAAGTCTAGAAGCACAAGATAGAGTATTACAAAATACTCAGTTGTTACATCTTCCAAGTATCCGGGTTGGATCCTAGCTCGTCTCCAAGAACTCGTGACCTCAGGAAAGGAACGAATTCCCCTACTGGAAAACAGCAAGCTCCGACCGGGATCGAACTGCGGACCTCCAATCATCATCTTCATTGTGACCGGGTATACCCTGGACCTCTTGATAATCTTCATGTCTCTTCTTACTCCATCATAGTACAGTTTCATCAAAATAACGAGAAGTGTCAAAAGTTCAGCTTCCCATTTCGAAAGACATTCGAAAAGGAAGTCGTGGACCTCACTCGCATAACGAATATTAATGTAGATGGAATATGAACATAGTTCTGTAGTCGCTGGTGTTAATGTCGAGCTCATGTCTGACAATAATGCACTAGAATGTAGTTGTACATCAAGTCTCATGTTCGCTCATCAAGTAGACATTCAAGAACAAACTCCTCTAACAAAGCTCCATCGCTGACTATATTGCTTCTATCTGCTTATATTCCTGGCGCACATACTAATTTAGTCCATAATTAACTTCATATTAGCAGACTTAATAATATTCATCAACATAGATCTTCATCCTACTGGTGTTGTTATACAGTTCCACAAAATCAATGCTAACACTCACTCTTACTCACCTGTGTCTCTATCATTCGCTGTAGTCGCTCGAACAAAAGTGTCTTATCGCGCTGGAAACAAGCACTTTCCTCACGCTTCACAAAAACTTCTGAAATAATCTTCTTAATTTTCTCAAAGTACGTAATATACTAAATACGATTGTACGCTACAATCTGTAGTCAAAATAATGTCTCTGAAGTGGATCAGACTGAAGTAATTGCGGCATATAAGTTCATCGCAACTTCACTTAGTTTCAAGGCGCGGCAATCTCATAACTCTCGCCTCGCTATACCTTATCTCCACGAGTCAACCTTTCACAAGCTCGGTGAAACACTCGGAACTCCTCTCTCTTCCGGCAAAACACGTCCGACCTCTCCAATATTCAGATAATAAAGAGCCTCGATGCTTGGCATCTCCCCTCCAAGTCCACCGATTCTGGCCGCCTTTTTTCGTTCCCTCTCATATTCGAGCGGGCTCTAGCAAATCGCTTATTCCTTCCAATTGCGACCTGCTCTCGACTTATAAAATATTTCCAATATTTTATTGTCATATTCTTCTCTTTACCATTATATAAATTCACTCTCTTGGGCTTAAATGTATTAAATATCCATAAAAATTTAGTTGCTGGAACTCCCGTCTTTTCTAAAACTTCTTCTTATTGGCTGAAAGCTCATATCCAATCGGATAATTTATAACCATGTTTAAGCAATTCCTGGGATTATTCACTGTTGCTAGGCTGATTCTAAGCTTCTGGAAAGTTCCATTGCGCAATACAATCACGCGACGGAATTTCCCTCCTGCTCAACGTTGCCTCTAGACTGGTTTCTGCCAACATACAGCCTCAATATTGTTTGGTTAAATTTTATCATGGGCTTCGAAAAAATATACACATTTTCTTCCCAAATAATTCATTTTACGGGGGCATTCATCTCCCATCTCAAATTAAAAACAGTTGCAAAATTGTTTTAATCACTTCGAATGAGGACCTTAGACATGTCACTGAACTCGAAAATGAATTCTATTTTTAGCCTACTTTCTTAAAATATTTTTTAAAGTTCTTTGCGTTGTATTTTCCCAAAATGACACTGTTCTCTTCATCATACTGCTCATAACAATTATTTCCATAGACAGTTTCTATTCGGAACAGGCCAATAAAGATAACTCCGAACTTCGGGTATATCTTCTTGCCTACGTCCGCTTTGACAGGCCGGCGCAATAATACCATGTCTCCTACTTCTAAGGGCTTGCTAAATCTCTTCCCTTCCCCTCTCTTCATGCGTTTATCGGCCGCCTTCTGGAGCTTTTCCTTCGCTCTGTCTATTCTTTCCTGTCTTCCTACATCTGGATCTTGAGGAATAAAATTAAATGTGTTGTCCTATGGTCTTTCTGGCTTCCTTCCTAAATGTGAGACCATTGGAACTTCTGCCGTGCTCTCTTGAACTGTGGAGTTCAAACATTCTTCAATGATAGGCACATACTTAACCCAACTGGGGTGATCATTAGGGCAGAAAATGCGACAGAATTTGCTAAATTCAGCCATATATCTTTCACTGGAATTTGATTCAGGATAACGCACGCTGGAAAATATGTGTCTTATCCCTAATCTTTCCATATCTGCTTCAAATTCTGCTGAGGTGAACTGGGCTCCGTGATCAGATAACAAATACTCTGGTCTTCCAGCCTTCTGAAAAACAGAATTTTCCAACCTGCTCACTACATTTCTTGTGTTTGCTTTCTGCATTGGGTCCATCGTAACAAATTTGGAGAAGACATCCACTGTTACTAACAAGAACTGGTTCCCTTGTTAACCCTTAGGACAGGGGCCGAAAATATCCGCCGCCATCTACTCATGCGGTCTAGAAGGTATCATAGGCCTTGGTTTACCCTTTAACAACTCAGATGTGAATTTCCCTCTTTGACATTCATCGCTTGATCTTATTATCCTCGCAATAGCAGATCTCATGATGGTCCAGGTAAATCTCTCTTTGAGTGTGCTGAGAGTCTTATCTAAACCACCGTGTCCTATGGAGTGGTGTGCTAACCACACTAATTTCGAGACCAAATTATAGGGCACAACTATGCGTAGTTTTGTATGCTCGGCGTCGATGTACTTGCATACTCTCTACACCGCTCTAAACAAAGTGGCGCGATTTTCTTTGGGTTGCGATATAATCATCATCTGCTGTGTCCATGAAACCTTTTAAGAACCTGTACATTTTCCTTATTGGAGCGTATCTCTTCTGTGATACACCGATTCGGGCTAATCTCCTAACGGTTTCCAGATCTTCTTGCTCCAATTGTACATGATTAATCTGCACATTTTAATTGGGTTTGTCGATAATGCATCAGCCAGTAAGTTATCTTTCCCTCCCTGGTGGACAATAGTTGCGTTAAATTGTTGAGTGAATAGGGTCCATCGTGTTAACCTAACACTCGACATATCAGTTTGAAGCATAAACTGCAATGCCTTGTGGTCGGTCACGATAATGATCTGATGACCGATCAAGAACTTCTTCCAAGCCTGGAGAGCTGTAACAAAGGCTAACGCCTCCAGTTCCGTTGTAAAGTAATTCTCCTCATGTCGTTTCAACTTTCTACCAGTGAAAGCGATATAGTGCCTTCGTCCATCCTCATCCTCATCCTCATCTGGTACAGAACAGCACTTATACCTACGCGGGAGGCGTCGGATTCGATATAAAATATACGGTCAAAATCCGGATATTCCAACTTGACATTTTGCCTCAACATCTCCTTCGCGTTTTCAAAGGCCACGTTGGTGGCACTCGTCCACTTCCAACGATTGTTTTACTTCAGTAACTCATAAAGAGGTGCCATGATCTCAGAGTATTTCGGACAGTGACTGCTAATAAACTGGCAAGCTCCCACGAACTCGCGTACTTGCTTGACCTTGGTGGGCTTAGGGAATATAGTTATAGCCTCTACTTTCTCAAGGTTTGGGTGGTAACCTTTCCGATCGATGGTGTGACCAAGGAAAATGATTTGTTCGTGCATGAAGTGGCACTTATCAAAGTTCACTTTGATATTAGCTTCCCTCATGTTCTCAAGAAGTTTACGTAAATGCACCATGTGTTCCTTAACATCAGGAGATAATATGATCAAATCATCGATGTAACATATCACGTTTTTCTTGACCTCATCACTGAGCTTACCATCAAGGGCTCTGATTAGCGCTGGACCGCTATTTACTATGCCAAAAGGTAACCTTTGGAAAACCCATGAAGTCTGGTCGAAGCGAAATCCGGTGTACTGTTTACTCTCCTCCTCTAACTCAATCTGATAAAAGGACGCTGTTAGGTCTAAAACGGAAAAACATGCCTTTCCTTTGAATTTCCTTAGGAGATCACGAATTTTCGGGGGCCTGTCTGCCTCGGGAAGAATTTTCAAGTTGATGGAACGTGCGTCGAGACATAGGCGTAGCTGTCCGTTATTCTTTTTCACTACAGTAATGGGGTTGATATAAGAAGACGCCTGTTTCCTAATAATACCATCTGCTTCCATCTTTTTGATTAACCCTCTTACTCCTTCATAATATTTCTCTGGAATGGGGTATATCCGCTTCTGATAGGGGGTTTCATCAGTCAATCTAATATTGTACTTATAATCCTTGATTAACTCAGGGTTGTCGTCAAAACTTCCTTAAATTCCATAATTAATTCTTCAAATTCCTCTTGAATCTCTTCAAATCCTTCGCCTTTGAGGGTAGGCCTCTCTCTAGCACTCTCTACCTCCTCAATGACATTAGTTAGAATATCATCCCTATAATCCATATCTGGACTGTTATTCAGTTCCTGCTTTTCTAACTCTTCTGTGTTAATCATCCCCTCACTAAATTTAATGATCCTATTCTTCATATCAATAATGGCTCCCTCCTTTGTGATAAAAACAATACCAAGCACGATGTCAAAATTTATCTTGTCCACCACAATGAAAATATGTTCATAAGCACGTGTATTTATTTCAAAGTTCAATAAAACTTGAATTTTACACTTCACAGCTTTATCTTGAAAAATGCCACACACTTTCACAGCAGATGTGGGCAAAGCAGTCATCTTGTCACTACCCAATAATCTCTGGTAACACTCGTGAGATATTATAGACATAATAGCTCCCGTGTCCATCAAAGACTTGCATGTCTGATCATCGACATTTACACATACAATTGGTAATTCATATGGCCTTTCCTCTCTTACAATCTCATCTTCTAACAATAGATCCTCATCTGTCACTTCGTATACTTCATTTATTAGAATCTGGTGCAGTGTAGTAGTATTTCTTTCTCCATCTAGTTCCGTTTCGAAAATGATTTTTTTTTGTTCCTGAGCGTCATTCTCACGGATTCCTTGCTGGCTAGTACCGGGTTTAGGATCCACGCTCAAGCTTGAATTACTTCCATTTCCACCTTCCTTCTCCCTTAGTTCCTTCAAGAATTTCTTTCCTTCTTGATGACGTATGCCATAATTCTCTTTAGTCATAACCTCATTTCGTTGTGGTCTATCTTGGTTCTGGTTCTGATTATTGCGATTGTTTCGACCATTATAATTATTATTGTTCCTATAATTATTGGTGTTAATGAAGAAACCGCTCCTACGATTCTCCTGATAGTTTCCACGTCCTTGTTGTTGTTGATAGGGACGGCCACCACGGAATCTCCTATACCTTGGTTCTGGTCGCCTATCTCTGAAATAAGTATTTCTCTCTGGACCTACGTTTCCCTTCTCCTGTTCTTTAGGGCTTTCTGTCTACTGTGTCTGATCAATAAACACAGTATTTATTTCCTTATAGTCCTATCGTTGGTTTCTAGCTATGACATTAGGCGTTGGACCAGTGTAATCCAATTTAAGAAGAAGTTCGTCCATGCCAGCCAAATCACTGATTCCTGACGAAATTATCAGTCTTCTCACCTCAACTGGCAACATTCTGGCAATAGCATCTATCAGTCGTGCCGTAGATAGTGGGGGTTGCAAAAAACGTAACCGGGCGAGTTGTGTCGTAAAGAAGTCCGCGTAGCACGTCGGTAAAGTACCCGAATACTTCCTGGAGTATACATCCGCGCGTAATCTGCTCTGCGCTTCTATAGACCAATAACGCTTCATTAGGGCTTCAGCAAACTCTTCGAAGTCCACAAATGTGTACCTGAAGGCGCAAAACAACTCAAGAGGGCCCTCACCCAGATAGCGTTCCATTATCTTCATCTCCCTTTCACGAGGAATGTGAGCCTCCACAAAGTTGTCACGGATATTCCTGATATACTCAATTGGGGTGTAAGAATCGAGGTTGGTAAACTTACGAGGTTTGTCCTCAAAGTTACGAATTACCGTCACGTTTCTCTGTTGAGAATCTTGGAAACTGGGACGATATTCTCTCCTTTCTCTTTCGGGCTCTCTACTTCTATCTTCGAGTCCCTCATTGTATCTTAATACTCTCTCTTCTGGCCTCACTTCTCTATCTCCTGCCTCCTTACTGAGTCTTCTATGACGACTTTCATAGTCCTCAATTTCTATCTTCTCCTTATCTTCTATCTCCGTAATCAACTCTTTCACCTGCTTCTCTATTTCCTTCTTCAAATCCTCCTTATAGACTTCAAGATCTGCAACGTCTCCTAAGCTCAGACTCTGCAGTATCCTACTAATGTAGTCTTCAATATTAGTGGATTTTCCTTCCTTAATCTCATTCACGACTGTGACTACTGTATCTATCAGTTCGTCTAAACGTTTACTACGAATTTCTAAAGTTTCTTTTAAAGTTTTGTTTTCCTCGACCGATTGGAAGGAAGGAAGGAAGCTTGTAGTTTAACGTGACCGTTAATCTCGCGATCATAAGCCACGGGTTGACCGATTGATTCTTATCGTCAACATGTCTTTGTAACAGTTGATCAATACGCTTCCCTAGATCTGACCTAACAGACATTACATCACGGTTTATTTGTAATTGCGTACTGGCAAGCTTACTCTCAACTTTACTTAGTATTAACTTAATATGTTCTGTGCTCGACTTATCCCATTCGTCTTTCCAGATAACTACGTTCGCCTTTAACATTTCGGCTATATCAACTTCAATGTCCTCCTTCAAGATCTTATTGTGGTCTATCAACTGATTACGCAGAGTATCAACGTTAGTTTTCAACTCAGCTAATGAAACAATAGTCTTTAGAGAATCGTCTACAAATTGCGATCTCAAAGCACCTATACCCTCAGCACATTGTGTCTTAGATTCTTCTACTTCACTTCTTATTTTATGTACGTATGTCCCCTTGGACCTTATTAACATCGACAAACATAGAATTAACTTCTGACTGTACTCTACCAATATCATTCTGTACACTGGTTATATCTGTTTGGACATTGTTGACATCTATCTGCATGTTATTACGTTCTCCTGAACCTTGTCTACCTTTGTTTGGACATGGGACACATCTGACCTTACATTGGCAACCTCCGATTGAACATTGGCAACATTGGATTTCACAAGAGTAACATCATCCTTGACAAGAGTAACATCATCTATAACCAGGGCAACATCAGAATGCACACCCTTAACATCATCCTTCAATCCAGCGGAGCTGGTCTGCAATCCCTGTAAAGAATTTTGCATACCCTGAATATCTCCCTTGAAACTTTCCTCCACACCGCTGACCTTACCAACAACAGTAGCGAGATCTGCCTGGCGATCATTTTTCAGCTGCTCTCAGTCCTGCTTCGCCTCATACAATTTTCTCTGTAAATCAATGACATTTACCTTCAGATTCTCTTTAATCTGATTTTCAACACTGTCTAATTCCTCCTTCATGTTACTGTCCATTTTAGTTTGGGAATCATCCAAACGTTTCCTCATGTTCTCCAACAAACACTCCTTCATCTCGGTCATCAGCTTCCGGACATCATCCGTCGCCATTGTTGCCATTACAACAATCTCAATAATAAAAAGTGCTATAGGAATATAAACAAATAGAGCAATAGAGCAACACTTTAGAGCATCCTTTCAATCCATGTATTTGGGCATCTTATAGTCTCGCCTTAACATTAACTTAATATTAGATTACCAGACATTCTATTTCTAAAATACCAGTTCCTAAAAAGCGTTCGCGTGTGATTTATTTTAAATATACTACCATAAAGAACATTTATCATCATTAAACAAGTTAGCTTTATATTAATATGGCTATCAAAAACCATGAGCCGGTAAAATGAAAATAGATTCAGATCATAGGTCATTTCGAAAAATATTACCTATTACTCCTTTCTCAGGCTATCCATTAGATCTGATCCTTTGTTTGAGTGCAATTTTGTTAAAAACAAAGCAAATTACCTATGTAATTACACTCTAGCTCATCGCAGATGATATAGTTGGTTAATCCCACAAACTTAAAAATTAAGTTGTCATCTGGATAGCTTCTAAATGGCCCCACGAAGCTATTTTCGTGGCCCCAAAGTCTAGGGTTCCATCTTTCCACTGTACCCGTATATTCTAGTGGCGGTATGTTAGATATCCGAAGCACCGCTGGATTTGTAGACCCTGACAGCTCCGGCGCAAATACTAGTCGAGAATCCACTCCAACAAGACCCTCACGAATATACGTGGTGGAAATTACGATGAAACTGTGAATTACATATTATGCACTTACCTCGAAGTAGAGCACCTACCTTTCGTTCTCGGGGATCTCGTGGTCAGCCTCTGGACCTATAATGGGTTTCACAGATGCATCTCCTTATATCTAAAATAAATCGAAACGACGCGACTTCTAACAAAATAAACAATTTAATAACAATGGTGTAAACTATATCTTAACATTCATACATTAAATAAAACACACCCCCTTTCTTCCTTCATCACATTTACGCCACTGACAATACCGCGTTCCACGAACACTGTGACAAATTTTGGGGCGGCTTGTGTCATTATAACAAGCAATACATCAATTAAAGACCCCTGCGACATTTACATTCCTTTGACGCGCTCCAGTGAACACCTGGGCGCTAATAGCACGCGACCCTCGCCACGCGACGATTATATAACAGACTCCGTTACATTCCCAGAGCTGGCTGATTCATAGCTGCTTGCCTGTTGGCTCGCAACAACTCTTTACATTTGTGTGGCCGAGCGCTGACCTTGGATGGAAACGAGTTTTAACAAACCCTCGCTATTCCAGCCTTGGCCACAAATACACCTCTCTATCATATCACAAGTGATATTAAAATGAAACGGATTCACGCCAGGCAAATACGTAAATCATACACACATCCTACACGCTAATGAAACAAAACTTCTACACACTATTCCTTTCATACTCTCGCATTGTGACGTCCCAATGGAGTTCATTTCATTCACACTGAACAAGAAACAAACCGCATTCAATCACATCAGCATTCATACGCTAACCACTATGCTAAACAATCGATAAACTTCCTATACCTAACATATCATACACTCGATTGGCAAATAAAGAAAGTTAATGATGAATGAATTGAAAATGACACTAATAGCATGAGCTATTATCATTTAAAATAAGTAGTGTCTATGTACACATGAGCCTGAGCTCCGATCTCACAATTGTGTCAAATGCAATTAACTGGGATCCTCATAAGCTTCTACAGCTTCAGAAATACTACCACCATCCTCTCCTTTCTGGTCTGGTGTCATATTAGATCAAATACATTCGACCACTCAAGATTAAACATATGGCATTACATACTCGAGTTTAATAATATTAACAAGAGTAAAACATAACATATGTCAATATCCATTTCCCGTTTAAATTTCAATTGTGACCCTCCTGTCTTCACTTATCCAAAGCCGTGTATGAAATAAGGAGTACTGTTAACTCACACCTTCATGCCTTGCCAAACATAGTCATGCCCATGCAATGACTGTAATATAAAATGCGGAAACACCTTCGCAAAAACCTCCTATGCCAATTGCACACGGAATTACATACATATTTAACCACTATCAAAGGGTTATCAACCTCACTTCTTTCTAACTGGCATTCCTTAAAAAGGACATAATACCTCAGCGTTGTCAAACCAACCGCTGGTTTAATAAACAATAACATCAATTGTTAAGCCGTTAATCTATACATGTCAACGACCTTTGGACTAAGCGTGAAAGACCTCCTCACTATTACTTTAAAAACGTTACTAAGATAAATCTAAACTGTTGTGTATAAATTTAATAAAAATACTGTATTTTAACTCCAAACATCTGGTTTCAACTTTCACCGATGAAGGAATATCATGTCTACAACGTGACATTATATTACTCCTCGCCAATACTTAATCACAAAATTAAATATGTGTGTCCAACAAGAATCGATCACGACGAGGATATCAAACAAGAACTTCCCTAACGTCGGATGATAATAAATCTTCCAAGAAGATTCTAATCTCCAATTATTTTAAATGTCTCAAAGTTCATGGCTTTCTTCAATAAAACATACAGTTAGTCATATTCGTATTATCTCCATTCTGAACGAATGTCTATGAGTTCTAACGATAATAATCGTTTCCACGTTAAATGTTTTTCTTCCAAACGATGCCTTGATATTTCGCAATATATCACTAATAATATCTTCTCTCTTGATGCCTCTTCTCGACGGATAAAATGCCCAAATTAAACTAATAAAAATTAATTTAATCGGTAACATAGACGGAAATGTCTATCACCTGAATTCAAAATGAATTCATAAACGTCGAAAATAAATTACTATTCCTTAAAGGAAATGACAAAAATGCTTGTTCCTCGAACAAGTGAAAATCTCAGTTCAGAAACTGTATTTCAAATAAACAAAGCTAAAAGCGTCGAAAGACTATTATTTCAAATGATCTCGAGGAATAAAATGACTATACTTGGAGTACATAAAAATTGTGTCGAAATATGGATAAAGGATTTGCTCAATAATGTCACTATAAAGCTCTAACTACAAGCTTAGTGAACACGGCTACCTGGTCTGGAAGTCTAGAAGCTCAAGATAGAGTATTACAAAATACTCAGTTGTTACATCTTCCAAGGATCCGGGTTGGATCCTAGCTCGTCTCCAAGAACTCGTGACCTCAGGAAAGGAACGAATTCCCCTACTGGAAAACAGCAAGCTCCGACAGGGATCGAACCGCGGACCTCCAATCATCATCTTCATTGTTACCGGGTATACCCTGGACCTCTTGATAATCTTCTTGTCTCTTCTTACTCCGTCATAGTACAGTTTCATCAAAACAACGAGAAGTGTCGAAAGTTCAGCTTCCCATTTCGAAAGACATTCGAAAAGGAATTCGTGGACCTCACTCGCATAACGAATATTCATGTAGATGGAATATGAACATAGTTCTGTAGTCGCTAGTGTTAATGTCGAGCTCATGTCTGACAATAATGCACTAGAATGTAGTTGTACATCAAGTCTGATGTTCGCTCATCAAGTAGACATTTCTGAACAAACTCCTCTAACGAAGCTCCATCGCTGACTATATTGCATCTATCTGCTTATATTCCTGGCGCACATACTAATTTAGTCCATAATTAACTCCATATTAGCAGACTTAATAATGTTCTTCAACATAGAATACATCTTCTTCCTACTGGTGTTGTTATACAGTTCCACAAAATCAATGCTAACAATCACTCTTACTCACTTGTGTCTCGGGCATTCGCTTTAGTCGCTCGAACGAAAGTATCTTATCGGGCTGGAAACAAACACTTTCCTCACGCTTCACAAAAACGTTTATATCTTCTGAAATAATCTTCTTAATTTTCTCAAAGTTCGTAATATACTAAGTACGATTGTACGCTACAATCTGTAGTCGAAATAATGTCTCTGAAGTGGATCAGACTGAAGTAATTGCGGCATATAAGTTCATCGCAACTTCACTTAGTTTCAAGGCGCGGCAATCTCATAACTCTCGCCTCGCTATACCTTATCTCCACGAGTCAACCTTTCACAAGCTCGGTGAAACACTCGGAACTCCTCTCTCTTCCGGTAAAACACGTCCGACCTCTCCAATATTCAGATAATAAAGAGCCTCGATGCTTGGCATCTCCCCTCCAAGTCCACCGATTCTGGCCGCCTTTTTTCGTTCCCTCTCAAATTAAAGCGAGCTTGTAGTTTAACGTGACCGTTAATCTCGAGACCATGAACCACGGGACCTCCTTTTTACGTGGAATCCGAACCACAGGACATGGCATTTCACTTCGAAAATCTCACATGCATTGACCGGGAATCGAACCCGGACCGCCTTGGTGAGAGGCATATAGTCCCTCTCAAATTCGAGCGGGCTCTAGAAAATTGCTTATTCCTTCCAATTGCGACCTGCTCTCGACTTATAAAATACTTCCAATATTTTATTATAATATTCTTCTCTTTACCATTATATAAATTGACTCTCTTGGGCTTAAATGTATTAAACTCCCGTCTTCTCTAAAACTTCTTCTTATTGGCTGTAAGCTCATATCCAATCGGATATTTTATAACAATGTTTAAACAATTCCTGGGATTATTCGCTGTTCCTAGGCTGATTCTAAGCTTCTGGAAAGTTCCATTGCGCAATACAATCACGTGACGGAATTTCCCTCCTGCTCAACGTCGCCTCTAGACTGCTTTCTGCCAACATACAGCCTCAATATTGCTTGCTTAAATTTTATCATGGGCTTCGAAAAAATATTCCCATTTTCATCCCAAATAATCCATTTTACGGGCACAGTACTGTACCCGTGAATCCGGTAAGTAGCCTGTTGGAATATCCATAGCCCCTGCTGGATCGCCTATTTCTAACAGCACCGGCAAATTACTTCATTAGAAATTGCTCCAACATGGTCTTTAGGGATTTACATACAGGAGTTACAAGAATATTGTGGAAAAACAACAAACTACATGCTGGCACAATTACCCTTACTTACGTGTCTCTGGGTTTGGGGACTCAGCTTCGCCTACATAGCATCCACAATACTCTAATCCTTATATTTAAAATAAATCACATGTCAATGGCGAAAGATAACGAACTGTGTAGATTTATTAACAAGAGTAAACTAATCCAATATAAACAATAAATAACAATAAACTATTCTAAATAACAACAAAAAATAAAACCATACAATCATACGCACTTCTCTTCCACTACACATCTTACTGCAATTACTGTGTATAAATTACAAGCATAAAAAAATCATGGCTTAACCAAGCCTACAATACGTGAAGAAAACGTTTAACAGAGGCTCCTGCATTCATAACATTCCAAACAACTGGTTACCTCTTCCGACACGCGTATAGAAATGCACCTGCTTTGGCCTGATTCCTCAATGAACGCTAGCAGAGTGCTACGCTCTAAAACTGTTCCATTTACAAGGCAGTGGCTTGCCATCTGGCTTCACATTATATAACAATCATGACCCCGACTAATAACGGTTCATTTTTCTGTCCACATTTGCTTGTATCAATTGCTGTCAGGCTCGCGTCTAAAAACCTCAAATAAAAGTTACATTTTGCCATTATAAAAACGGTCTTAACTTAAACAATTCTCTACCAATCATACTGAAATTTTAATATACACTTTCATTCATACTCCGTAGTTGTTCTACACCAACTAGGTTGAACAGTCACTATTAACAGGTGGAAATCGTCCATACAAAAACATCCGCTCACAAAAATACTATATTCCAAAAACATTCTATTAATTAATCCTAATGAAACATATTTAAATTATTAAATCATCACGGAAAATATTTACGATTAATTTGTTCATAATACTAGACAATATTTAACGTTGATAACACGTTACTTTCGAGATTCTGGATTCTCTGTTACTATACAACTAGCAATTAGTTATTTACAATGTTTCTTCAAGTAAACATTTGCTAATACTCTTTAGCTTTCATATACTGCTTAGACATCGTCTTATATAGGTTTCATTACAATGTCGATCTAATACAGTCGACTGACAAAGGTTAAATGTACGTGTTTACACAAATCCGGGTTTAATAAAATTTAATAATAGTATCAATGACATGAGTTGACAATCGTTCTCTAATAGCTTTCCGCTTAAACCCTTCCGTCAACACAGCTAAAACGCTACTTTACATGAACTGGACTTCTTGTATACAACGACTCTTATCATGATCCATGCCTTTTCTTATCAAAGAACAATAATTCTATTGACTTCCCTTAAAATGTGGTACTTCCTTCGCACGAGCTCTTCATAGCTCTACAAATCCTCATATAAAAGTATATATGGCATAAACAATTATCATCCACTATGTTAAACAATAACTAAAAACGGATTAATTGTTATTAACATTTCTTCTGTAGGAAATTCTCTCAAATAACGGCATGACCCTCAGTGTCGTTACACATGACTACTGATCTACTATTATACATCTTTAAGTTCTTCAAACGAAACTTCCAAAAATAATGAACGATATTAGACTGTCGTGATTGACCTCCTAAAGTTTACTACACAATAAGATAATTAACTGTTAACTTGTCTGTCACAAATACATGTCATAAAAATAATACTTCTGTCTCACCTCACTTATCAAGCTTTAAATTGCACGTCGATGCAATATCAGGTCTACATTATGACGTGATATTACACAAATAGTGTAAAATAACACACATGTTATTTATAGTGTCAAATAGAATTCAATCTTGACCGGGATAAACTAGCTTTGAATTCCTAGCCAAAGATTTGAATAATCTTCTATCAATAGATATTTCCTCTAACATAATAAATGAACAAAGCTCTCAGCTTTACAAATAATGAAAAGGTTTGTCAATGTCGTAATGTTTTTCCTTTTTACACAAAGAATGTCTATAGGGATTAAGACTTCGGTCTTATCAAACGACTAGTATTTCCTAGATCGCCGAAAGTTTATGTACAATAATGATATAACAATATCATTCGATGTTTCTTCTGCCCTTGAAGTTGAAGTTGTTACATTAAAGTGCTCAAATTAAATTTAAAATAATTGAATTTGCAGCTATGACACAATGTCTGAATTCTTGATTTAAATCAAATTATTAAAATTCGATAGTCGAAACGACTCGTCTTCTTCCTCAAACAAAAGTCTTAATGACAGTTCAACAACTGATCCGTAGAATAAAATTGAAAAATAGATGAAAGGCAATCATCTCTAATTATCTTGAAGCATAAAAACTTAACACACATCTGAAGTGTAAAATACATGAGAACATTGAAATACATAAAATATGAAATATGGAGTAAGAACGTCGGCTCAGAATGTCACTAATCAAGCTCTATACTATAAGTAAAAGACACAGCTACCTTAATTTGGACGATATCTTGAAGATCTAGGTAAGTATTTACACAATACTTTAGGTATTTCCTCAGTTCAAGATACTGAGATGGATCTCCATTCGAACCTCGGACCTGCGACCTCATAGATAGGAAAACGTACCCTCTCCGGAATTAACTAACCTCCGTCTGGGCTCGAATGACATCCTTCTGGCAAATTCTTCTGTTGTTGCTGGGATACCCTAGCATATTGACAATCATCTTCTGTAGAATCTTCATTCTCCGTCACAAATATATCAGCATCGTCGTTGAATAATAATTTATAGAAATATTCATATAAATGGTGAATGAATTCTTTCTATTGCTAATTGATGTTACATTAGTGTTCGTAGACTGACGAAAATGTACAAGGTGGAACGTACACTACGTCTGTATTCTGCAATACGTTGTCTATCGAAGCTCCATTGTTGTATCTTAACTCTGTATTAAATATGTCTCTGGCGTGTGACTATTTAGTTCATCATTTCAACAATATTAATTATGTCGAATGAAACTAATCGAAGAATAATGATAGTCATTATGATAATGTTTGTTTGCTGCGCCAATGTTAAAGTTCTCCGCTACTGTTCACTTGAACTGCGTTCGCCAACTTCACGTTGCAACTAAAATGATATTCAGCTTATATTTCCAACACTTCTGAAAAACTGTTTTAACAGGCTTATTTCGTCGAAATGGTGTGATTTAGATCTCTAGACTTTCAATTAAATGTAGTATTCCACATGTACTTTCTATATATTCACTTGGTTGAAGCCTAGTCTCAAATATATATATGAGATATTCTACTTTCAATATTCCTCTCAACTTCGCTTAGAATGCTAGTGCGGTAATCTCCAATGTTCTACCCTGCTAACCTAGCGTCTCCACGAGTCGACAGTCGCCGCACTCGGACAAAGCTTTGGGATCTCCGTTAACCCAATAAAACACTTCCCCACTCTTCAAAGACTGCTGGAATAAGAACCTCGATCCTTGGATCTCCCTCTCCGAGTCGAAATTTTGGCGGCCATATCAATCTCCCACCATAATTTTAGCGCGTAGATTACTAAAGCTTATTACTGCGTAGATTAACCGATCTGCGCTTTTTAAAGTATCAGACATATTTTCTTTTAATGTTCTCTTCATTACCAATTAATAAAATCGTCTTCTAAGGGCCCAAATGCATAATTTCACCAAATTATGTAGTTGAAGTTAATCCCGTCTTCAATAAGACCTCTTCCCATTGGCTCTGGGTTGGGATCCAATAGCATAATTTATAACAATATTTATAATATTTATTAGCTATATCACTGTTGCTACGCCGATTTCAGCGTTCTAGAAGAGTCTATTGTGCAATATGTCACGTGATCGGGCTCTCCCACTGCCTCGAGCTTGTAACACGACTCTCTTGTGTCACACTTCCAGGATTTATATTTGCTGGTTAAATTTTATCATGGGGACGGAAAATACTCTCATTTTGTCCCAAAATAATTCAATTTTTGGGGGCAGTACAAGCAGCGGAAAGGAACAGTAAAATACACATGGGACGGGTATATTAGGTAGCCAATCACAATTCAAGGCAATGAGTTTCTCCTGGACAATGAGGTGAAGTATTACACATTCACGAATTGAATTCCGGCGGTCGAGATGGGAACTATTCTTTGTTTACTTGTGTCACACGTCAGGCTGCTTCGTTGACAGCTACAGTTGTTCGAGTGGGAAATGACTCAGCTCCTGTAGCCTCTGTTATCGTTTAACTGTCCGTGGAGACATGAGCTCCAGTGACGCGCATTGCTGCTTGACTTAAGTACAGAATGCACTCATGTCATCGCTGTGTTCTCCGCTTCGTCCCGCGGGGCAGCTGCTACAATAAACAACAAACACTGGCGCAGCCACGCTCAGCGGCAATCAAATCTTAAATTGGTAATATCATTACTGGGTGCAGATGTATGTGGTCTTTATGGCACGGTGCAACTTACAACCGTCCGAGGTTTGCGCATGTAACACGGAAGGCATCTAGTATTCCAGTGTCCTCTTTATATACATCAACGTACTAAGCTACTCAATTCATTACGTCATCTCGGTTTTTATCTTCCCTTAAACATTTCTGTACTCCTTTATTCCCTACAGCTCCCGTTCTTAACGCTTTATTACAATACCTTCACGACTGTCATTTGACTCTTTAATCCCTTCCCCTTATGTGTGATGCCTCGTGTTTGTGCATCCATAGAAAGTCGCTAAGATGCGTCACTTGAGCGTGAAGATTTGAACCTTATTCTTTCCTCGTTTGTTTGTGTTTATCCTCTTTAGTGGCGGGCGGTAATAAGGTTGCAGTGTTGCACAACGACCAGATTTTTCATAGTGAAAAAATATAGAATTGGGGGGGGGGGGGATAAATATTGTACAATACCCAAGGGGTATGCACCCCTTAGAGATCATCCCCCCCATCATCTGTCTAAATCTCATAAAAGGCAACCCTTTAAAAGCCTACCCAATATCCATCAATACTATAAGGGCAGCTGGCTACTCCATAAAGCAGCTCAACCCTTGCGTAATTATGACACACAGCGACATACTACAAACTGGTTCAACTATGCCACAACGCGCTGACAGAACAGAGGCTAAAGGTATAAAAGGTGCCTTAAGTGGGTCACGAGGATCTCTCCATCATCAGTGCTTCGACGAGACAGCCGGAGGCTAACGACAGTGTCAACCGAGGTGAGTCAGTCAGTCAGTGTTCAGAATCCTACTTTTGTAACCTAACACCCACAGTTTTTACTCACATTATAACATCACAAGATCCCTTAAAAGGGACTAACAGTTACTCATTGCTGACCAATAAACACTTGGTCAGTCTCTTACACTTGCATTACTGATCTACACTCTTCTTCACGTCCCAACGTCCTTCCTTACTCCCGTCACAGTCAGACGTGACACACCGTAGTAATAACGCCAACTCAGACGTCATTGTATTCCTCACAGCGGCTCGCGTGCTCAAGTGAAGCGCGTGCCGAACCGCTGACACTAGCAAGGTGATTATATAATAAGTAGCCGGCTGGGCGACTAGTACATCGACCCGCGTGCTAAGGCTACATCCCTTAAACCACATTTACAGTCTTTATAGGAGCGCCCCCTAGTTCCTAACGCTAAACAACACTCCACACTGGTCAGCTTGCCCCTCCAAAGGCAGCTACCCCCTTTTAGACACTCCATTCAAAATCAATACAGTAACTCTTCCGTTTTAGGTCCTACCACCCCTAAATAAGGGATCTAAAACAGATGGTGGAGGCGGGGTACTACGCGCAGTAACAGGACTCAACCAACGAGCCCTCGTAGTCAAAACGACCCCCTCTGAACCGCAAAAAGCCAAGCAGATAGTGAAAATTTTTTTCCCCCAGACAGAAAGCACCATATTTTTTTTTTTGGTGCTCTAAACTAGCTACACAAGGGAAAGGCTTGATAAACCAACCCCCTAGCCCCATACAGAACCAGAGAGATATAGGAATACACTGGCAAACACGCACAGATTTTTTTTTCTCTCTATTGTTACTTTAGGCCCATACACTTCAGGCAGAATGGCACCTCATGAAGAGAGTGCAAGCCATGAAGGTAATAGGGGTATGCCAATATTAGTAGCATTATTGGCTAGATGCCAAAGGCACATACAGATCAGGCAAACACAAATACGGACACTCAAAACAGAAAATCGGGACAATACAGGGCAAACAGCCATACACTCCGTCAGAGGGTAGGACAGCGCGATTAAGATTCGCACATAAGCACTTGCAAACAGGCCATATGCCTCAATAGGCAGTACACCCAAATTTGGGACGAATACCGTGAACTCCAAACCAACAAGGCCATTTTTGAGTTCATGGTAGGGCCACCAGCCCAGCCGAGAGAGGACATAAGCGTGGATACGCTGACTCGACAATTTGCGAGGATGTCCCTCTCGCCACGTACTGCCACAGAATGGAAGGAGTTCACCGTGGCCACAGTCAAGAAGACGGCCAGGTTAGGCTCCAACTTACTACAAAATAAACCTAACACAAACACACGTCCCTCAGCCCCGGATCGGGAGGCGATTTTGCCAAACCGAGGGGCAGAGCCTAGAACAATCCCCTCGGAACAAAAGGACGAGAGGGAATCGAAGCTAGGGCCATTAAATACACATGATATAACAGAGGGACAACGGGACGTAACCACGTCATGGGCAGACGACATAGAGCCCGCCCTACAGTATATAAAGCCTACATACACGTACACAGATAGGCTAACACATTGGCAGGAGTCGGCCGTGGCCACAGGCCGAAAAACGGTCAGACTACACGCCACCACATTGCTAGGCCGGACACAAGCCATTAAGCGACCTTTACCGCCAGTTCAAAGGGCAAATTTGCCAGAACAAAGGCGAACACCGGTATTAGGCCCTCAGGGTGCACGATATACGCACGAACATTTTGACCGGGCATTACCACACAGTACACGGGGATTAGGAAAGGTGTTCTCACCTACCCCACAAAACCACGCAGTCAAATATATCCACACTCCCGTAAAATCTACTAGGGCAGCGTCAAGCACAATTAGGCCCTCGAATACAGGTACATTTAAACCTATAGACACGCGCTACGGTGGAAGGAGGCCTAAGCTTACTTTGCTAGAAATTCCGCCGGAAGGTAGCAAAGGAACACCCCAGTGGATTTCAAAGGCCTATAATCTAATAACAGGGCAAAACCCTTCACCTTTCGGAGCACTGAAGCTCGAAAGAGGATAACGACTTCCACCAGGGCCACAGAAATAAACTAACATCGCTAACACCAAAATTATAGGCCACATAAGTTCTTTCACACGGGGGCGATAGGAAAATGGTCCAACAAGTACATAATCAACATGAAATCGCATATTTTTCTTTCTTATTTTATGTATATACAGTGCAATATAGCCAAAGTAGAAGGAACAATTCTAAATCCTTCTTGTTTTTTTTTCGGAACCATGGCATTTTTCTCTCAGGCCATCAATGGTTATTGGGCGAAGTGATTAACGCCATAACGTAAAGTCTCTAATATGCTAAGCCAAGTGGAAGCCAATCAGGCTTAAGGCCGGAAAGAGATATTTTGAACACAACTTAGGTATAAAATCACAGCATAGAGCTTAAGGGAGTCTTTCTAAGTAGAAATGACTAGACGTTCTACGTTATGGTTCCACAGTTTGACAGATTCTCTTGTTGCGGGCGAAAACCGTAAGCATGGCAAGAATTAAGAATCTCAAACTAGTTTCAAAAAAAAAAAAAAATTTGGGAGGTGTGCTTTAACCAACTAAAAAGCCCAATTGCACACCGGGATGAGACACTGTCATTTTGGTGAGTTACAATTACTTTGATAGGCAGGTTTGACTCCCACAGTGCACTGGCTTTGCTCGTGACGTGGATACAAGGGTATCAGTTACGTCTGGCAATGGCCTTCCTAAGGTGTACTAGACAGTGTCGGTAGATTCCCCTGAGACGTAACCAGATTACGGTAGTACTCACGTTACCAAAATGGTAAATACTACACTCAGGTCCCAATCACCATTTTTTTTCAAAAACATAGTGCTCACGACATAATTTTTAGAGACTAACGCCACCTACTATTATTTTCTTTCAATGTGCTCTCTTAATTCAGAGCGGGGCATAAATATTTTTTTTTTGTTTCACACATTTAGCCCAAGAAAGAAAAATGGCCAAATAAACTATATATATATTTTATACATAGGTATACATAACACAACACTCGGGGACACAAGTGTAGTCAATGGAAGGTTCTTTTACAGACGGCCAATGCATATGAGATTTCCGAAGTGAAATGCCATGGCCTGTGGTTTGGATTCCAAGTAAAACGGAAATCCCGTGGCACATGATCTCCAGAAATGGTCACGTTAAACCACAAAATTCCCCTCTTGCCTTTTTATAATGCGAAGAGCGCTAACAGAAAGCAGGCTGATTAAGAACACATGTTCGGATACACAGCGTTATCGAAACAAGTAAACAAGCGAGCGCGCAAGACATTGCAACCCGACACCACCATACTCAGCAGTAAAGCAGACCTCAGTGATAAACTGCGAGCCTTACAGACGACAGTTCCCAAAGCACACTGCACGGAATCATTCATAGCCAACCCAAGAACCCTATATCTTCAAAATTTACACTACGAGGAGAGGGCAAAAATAAGCAAACTCCTCGCAGGAAGGTATACTAGGGGTTGCGCATAGAAAAACACACAGCCCATTTGCCATAGTGTAGGCGGCACAGAAATGGCCACCAAATCTTTACAGACAACCGGCTTCGAACCCATGTCCACACACAAAAACCTCGTACCGAAAACTAACTAAACAACGGTATTTTCGGTACGAGAAACACAAACAAAATACAGACAGAATGCCCGCAGAACATGAACAACGCAGACATATAACACAGAGAATTACATAGAACACGGGTTCGAACCCCAGAGAAAATTGCACGCCAGGGAAAAACAAGCAGACGGCCTTCCAATCACACCAAAATTGGCCCATATAACGGCTTAGACAGATAATACTACATTCCTGCGGCCAAATGACAGGCATAAAATTCCAGAAATACACTTGACAGGGAAAATGGACTTTCCAGACAGAGACATATAAATTTCGTAAGACAACGGTCTTACGGAATAATGGCCACACAACGGCAATAGTAGCAGGGCGGATTACCACATCGGGCCGCCAGGAATTTAACACAATGACCACACTGGCATACGTGCAGAAAAACACGCAACAGTGGTTAACCTACATAAAATCCCGGCCTGAAGTTACACACACAAACTGATGACTTGCAGACTTAGCCACTTTGCAACACTGTCGATGACAAAACGCGATTGTGTAGTGGCAGTGACCATGAATAAACAAATGCAGAACAATCATAACACTATACATTTTTCAACACTGCGAAAGCATTTATCAACAAGCAGACGTCACAGACCAAAACTTGTCGCAGGCCCAGAGTAGCACGTTCGTAAAGACGTTGGCAGGCCACGGGCGCTTCCTACCCATACACAATATACACAGTAGGACTTAGCCCTACAGCAGACCAGGCGTCCGCGTGGTGTAGCGGAGCGTAGTCACACACACACACACAAACGCGCTCACCAATCAGGGGCGAACATAGGGACTTTGAGGAAACGGGACCTCCCCTTAACAACTTCTTTTTGCGACCCTAGTCCCGAAACAAATCATTCCAGGCGACTAGGACTTAGCCCTATAACGGACCAGAGTAGGTCGTGAAGCTTCGCTATCCCAAAGCGCGGATAGAAAACCAACATGGACCAAGGGAGGATGACAAGAGAACATGCTAACAGCGTCCCACTCTACTCCCTTCCCATAACCTTTTCACGTCCAAACATAAACAACGCAGACACATGAACACGACCAGAACAGCTACACTACACTACAAAGTATACATAAGGGTTGGTAAACTTCATGTGTTTACAGAAAGGGCATGCTACGCCTTGAGCCCCACCGCTATCACCTGAATGAGAGGGGTGCATCGGCAAACACCAACTAAGCGTAATGCACATCTCCATATGAGAGATGAGGCCATAAGTAATAAATACTAACCATTTTTTTAAAATTTAAATCATCCCGCATGAGAGGGAAATATATTAGTATTATGCCTCAACCTACACCTATCCATACATGAGTGCAAACGCCTCATATCCAGACGCATGCATGTATATCCCATCCATTCACCAGGGGATATTGATATCAGACCGGCATGGATTTTTATTTTATTTTTTGCAACCCCGGGAATTACCTGCCCCGTTCCACTCACTGTAGGAGCATCCCAGCACAAAAACCGGTTCCAGGCCGCCACTAACGCGGAATTCGGAAGTGCGCAACCTCCTCCTACCCTGCTTTAACCCACTCTACAGATAACTACCCCCAGATCACAATAACAGGGTACCTGACGCCACAGACCCTACTAACACCTCCATCAAGGTTAAAAAAGAGCATTATCGCTGGAGAAGCTGATATAGCACAGGTAGCCTAAAGTAGTCTACGTATGTAGAGGTTTTACCAGCCCACCACACTGGAAGTATTTTACATTTGACACTTTTTACACAGGTTACACCTATATTTAAAAAAAAAAAAAAAAAAAAAAAAAGGGAATCTGAAACACCCTGGCTGATGATACCGGCGTTAGCCAAAGGTCAAAAGCACAACACTAGGAGCAGAGCTGGGGAAGGCGATGTGGACCCTTACCCCAGTTGGCTCATCAAATTACTGACGACTAGACCAAATAGACGAACCACGTAAGGTCAAAGCATTCGCGGCCTGGTCGGGCAAGCTCTGGAATCCTAGGTGCGCATAAACCACCCCTGGGAGGAAGGGATGCTAAACCCACTTTGAGCCACGGTCGTCGAAGCCAAGACCTGCAGGGAGACTTTCTGAGAATGGCGGGAGAAATAGCTCACTCCGCGCCGGCCTCGGGAGCTATCCCTAGAGACGACCATATTATGACTAGACTGTTAGTTAAATTTACGTAAGTAGGACTTCCATGGCGGGGAGTCAGACTCCTATTCGTCAGGAGTGAAGCAGGATCCAAGGGTTCAGCAGGACCAATCCTAGATCCGACAAGTCCTTACCCCGCGAGGTGAAGGTGAAGACCACGACGGTAATCAATAATGCAGAATGAAATATGAATATATATATATGGAATGTACGCGCTCATTCGGTCCTGCGCCCACGTAAATGGACGACAACGGGTCGCCAGAGTTCTTAAATGAGTAGCATAGCGGGCACTCAAAAGGGTTCAGTGGGCCAACCCAGCAATGCCGATTAAGGCGAAGAGGACTCCCCGGACGCTCACTTCCCGGAGGACACATGAATACAAATATTGCGGCCGACACAGGCGAAGAGGACTCCCCGGACGCTTTCTTCCCGGAGGATATTATGCCATTGGACCACACTGTCCAATGCCCACATAAATGGCGACGCAACGGGCAACCAGAGGGCATTCAGAGAGGGGCATTGCGCGCCCCTCACAGGAGCCAAGTGGGCGGCTCACCTACGTCAAATAGGAACAGCACCCGGTTATGAACACGAAAGTTACAGCGGGCGAAACGGTTAGCTTAGTGGCACCGTAAGCGCCTGCGCATAGATTAGTCCTAGTAATAGACGTCGACACCTAGAGTTAAGGGGACGGAATCTAGCGACCCTAGAGACAACCGGTGTTTCTGGGGCTCGTGCGGGTGGTGTTCTGGGGAAGCAAATTGCCCCAGGCGATCGTCCTAGGCCAAATTTAGTTATAGACGGTTGCATTTGACACGCAACCTAGGATTAAGCAAATTTAATGAACACTGTTGCAATTCAGCACAGCATCTTTCGGCAATAGATTAAGGCAACCCTCTCGGCTTAGATGTAGTTTTTTTTTTATATATACCATAAGTAGAATAAGTAGTATAAGAGAACGCCGTTCGGCGCCTGATGACCCACAAATCCGTCATCAGGGTAAGTCCGATAACTCATGATAAGTTATTATAATGTAGCATAGTCTTACATTTAAGACAATTTTTTTTAATACATATATTGAGGTAAAATTTCGGCGCCTGGCGGCCCAAATTCGTTGCCAGGGTAAGCCCAATACTACAACACATTAGGAAATGACGTCACGGCACCATATAGGGTAAGCCCGGCCATATATCGAGTAATAATAACCATGCCATTCTTTTCACAGGTAAAAAGGGGCTTCAGACTGTGGCAACGCTGCCACAGGAAGCGGCATATGGAATAGGGAATTTCAATGTTTTGTTAACCTCTCCATTTTTTTTTGCAGGCATTGTCACCTAGAATATGACACGTGTAATTATGATTTTGCTGCCAGATAGCAGCAACATGCTATTTAATGCCCCCTTATTGTAGTATTATACCTGTGCATACTAACCTCCATTTAACATTCATTCTCACTTACACACTCACTACATTTTTTTTTTACAGCTACACGTCAATAATCTGCACAGCAGGAATGATGCCTGTGGGGCATCAGGCTTGCTGGCAGATCTGCATAAAACAAAAACACTTGAAGCGTCAAAATGCGACGCAGCTTACGGCGATGAGGGCGCAACCGGCATGTGGCGGCGACCCTCATGGCCAAGTGTGCAAGCATTCACCCACAGAGGATGCTTCACAGACTAGGTATTAAGAATACACTGCAAGCGGTACGACCACTCAACCGTGCCAAGAGGTGGCCGTATAGGATCAGCCGTGATACGGCAAGCGTACGTACAAACAGGTAGCGTGCACGCGAGGATCCAAACAAAAACTAGAATTATAAGGGTTTAGCGCGCTTAAGTAGACATAAGGTCATTGTAGTTCATAATTTTAAAGAGGAAACTACATACATATTCATGCGCCCACGGGCAATTATTCCAATGGAAATTCCTAAATGTCAGCATCGCAACATAATACATTAAACACTATATATATTTTTGTCTGTTTATCAAGTTCACGTGTACACGATGTCTATATTTTTGTTTTGTTTTGTTTCGTTTGCTAAGGTAACACGTAACCAATGTCTGTGAATTGTTTTCTTTCATTTTTCTCTCTTCTAACTTCCCCATTTGTCAGGGTGTTCCGTTTTATCCCACACCAATAAATACATTTTAAATATTTCCTTTAAATTATACCCTGGAACACCCATTTTTTTCTATTCTCTCCTATCTTCTTTATTGCAGGGAGCACTTTTTCCCCAAGATAGGGCGGACGACGCAATCATCCGTTCGGCCCTGGGTTTTTCCTCCCTGCACAACTATGTAACCATGTATAACCATGTTTTTTTTTCTTTTTTATGCCGACAACGGCAATGGCGATTGTGCCTCAATAGCAATTATTTTCTTTATTCAACAATGTTAATGCACATTTCACCATGCAATGTAAAATTTATATACATATATATCTATGTACACCCCATAACCCTCCCCTCTGAACACGGGCTGACCGCACACCTACACTTCTGCACGACGACACCCGTTCCATACGACGACGCTTACGACGCCACCACCAGAAGAGACGAGGGGGATTCAAAAACTACTACGACAACATCCCAACCCCAAGTGCCCTTCCCGGTCGCGAGGACGCGACCAAATGGAGGAAGAGGCTTGTACAATACCCAAGGGGTATGCACCCCTTAGAGATCATCCCCCCCATCATCTGTCTAAATCTCATAAAAGGCAACCCTTTAAAAGCCTACCCAATATCCATCAATACTATAAGGGCAGCTGGCTACTCCATAAAGCAGCTCAACCCTTGCGTAATTATGACACACAGCGACATACTACAAACTGGTTCAACTATGCCACAACGCGCTGACAGAACAGAGGCTAAAGGTATAAAAGGTGCCTTAAGTGGGTCACGAGGATCTCTCCATCATCAGTGCTTCGACGAGACAGCCGGAGGCTAACGACAGTGTCAACCGAGGTGAGTCAGTCAGTCAGTGTTCAGAATCCTACTTTTGTAACCTAACACCCACAGTTTGTACTCACATTATAACATCACAAGATCCCTTAAAAGGGACTAACAGTTACTCATTGCTGACCAATAAACACTTGGTCAGTCTCTTACACTTGCATTACTGATCTACACTCTTCTTCACGTCCCAACGTCCTTCCTTACTCCCGTCACAGTCAGACGTGACACACCGTAGTAATAACGCCAACTCAGACGTCATTGTATTCCTCACAGCGGCTCGCGTGCTCAAGTGAAGCGCGTGCCGAACCGCTGACACTAGCAAGGTGATTATATAATAAGTAGCCGGCTGGGCGACTAGTACATCGACCCGCGTGCTAAGGCTACATCCCTTAAACCACATTTACAGTCTTTATAGGAGCGCCCCCTAGTTCCTAACGCTAAACAACACTCCACACTGGTCAGCTTGCCCCTCCAAAGGCAGCTACCCCCTTTTAGACACTCCATTCAAAATCAATACAGTAACTCTTCCGTTTTAGGTCCTACCACCCCTAAATAAGGGATCTAAAACAATATTATGCATTTTATATTTTTTCCTCTTACATGGATATGAATTGATAGCTTTGTTCTTTAATAGTTGATGAATTCTCATAATACTGTGAACTGCATTGAAAAAGCAGAGCGCGAATAGTGTAGGAGCGCTGGACGTGTGGTCGTTGCATGGAGCTTGCACCAACCAGATCTCAATAGTGAAGGGTATGGCAGAGATGCTAGAGCGGGTAAGTCCTATCCCAACCGTTAACTTGGCTGGTCGTTGCCCACTCATTGCAACCAGAAAAGAGTGGGACGGGCGACGATACCCGAGTGGCTATACGTGAACTGCCGATACGACCGTCTTGCAATGTAATTGGCGCATGAGTCAGATACTTCCGGTTCTTTCTTACCCTCGTGTGTTAAGTTACGCTGATTTGTTCTCGTGAAGTTTTATATCGTTTTCATCCATGTTATCACGAGGTGAATGTGAAGTTCTCGTGTGAATTCAATTGGTGTTTTGTGTTATTAGTGTTTAATGCTCCAACTAGGATGAATTCCGTAACTAGTTTGCAAATTAAGACTTTTTCTCAGTGCACTGATGAAGAGAAACTTGAAATTAAACAACGTGGTAGACCATTGCCAGAGTTGAAAATTGTCCAAAATGTTCAAACAGGGAAGAGGCAGTTACGGAGAATTTTTAAGAAAGATGTATATAACAATCATGACTGGCTGTGTGGGTGTGAAGATAGGAACGCATTGTTTTGTTTTCCATGTTTATTATTTGGCGCCGAACAAGCGTGAACGAAATCGGGAGTTACTGATTTGAATCCTTTGAGTTCAAGCATTAAAAAACACGAGTCCTCGGGTATTCATTTAAGAAATGTGCTGAAGCTAGCGCTCTTCGGCAAGGTAATTGTAGCTTCGCAGCTGGATAGTGCATACAGGAGGAAAATAGCAGCAGAAAATGAGAAAGTGAACTGCAATTGGTACGTCCTGAATATACTAATAAATTGCGTTAGATTTTGTGGCGTATTTGAGCTAGCTTTGAGAGGTCACGATGAAACTCAAACATCATCAAATCCAGGAATTTGTAGGGGATTAATTAATTTCAGTGCAGAACTAGATGTTGCTTTGAAATCTCATTTAAAGGAGGCCACGGTCTTTAAGGGGACATCTAAAACCATTCAGAATGAGCTGCTTCAAGTGATGCTAGAAGTGTGCCACGAAGAGATCGCAAGGCAATGAAAGATGCAAATTTCTTGGCTGTAATAGCTGATGAAACCAGTGACATATGTAACATTTTTCAAATGGCCATTTTTTATCGCTATGTGGTGAAGGGTAAGCCGGTGGAAAGATTTTGGGGTTTTGTTTCACCTCAACACCATGACGCCAAAACATTAGCTTCTTGTCTGCTTGAAGAATTGCGAAAACATAAATTGGATTCTCCAGCAAATTCGTGGAAATTAATTGCACAGACTTACGACGGGTGTTCGGTTATGTCTGGTTCTTCTGGAGGTGTACAGGCTATAATGAAAACCACATTTCCAAATGGAGAATTCGTGCATTGTTATGCTCACCAAGTAAATCTGGTAATGGGTAAGGCTGCTTCTGTCAATAGAAACGTGAGAATTTTCTTTTCAAATTTACATGGTATTTGCACATTCTTTTCTGTTAGTCCCCAACGTACTGCAGTACTTGATTCAGTGGTGAAGAGACGGTTACCTCGAGCTAACAATACTCGTTGGAACTTTTTATCTAGAAGTGTAAATACCGTTTTTGACCATAAGAAAGATATTATTGAGTGACGAGATCAAGAACTCCAGCACAATAAATCAGGCTGCTGGTCTTAAGAAAATTCTAATCAGTCATGATTTCAGTTTTTGGCACTCCTTTTCCAGCAAAACAATGCCACTTGTTGAAATGATATTTGGTCAACTCCAGAGAAGAGAAATTGATCCTTGTTCTGCCCAAAGGGCAATTTCTCAGTTCGAAGAAAACATAAAACTCATTCGGGAACAAATTGATGTTGATTCAAGCGCAGAACCTACCGCGACTTCATCGAAAAGGAGGATGACTGACAACACTGAATGGAAGAGGTAGGCAAAAGAAATGTGTGACGTGATCATTTGCGAAGCCAAAGCCCGCTTCTCTTTCTCATGACATCTTGTTGCATCAAATTTGTGTGTGCCAGTTATGTTTCCAAAGTACGCATCAAACTTTTCAGAAGAAACATTGAAAACAGTGTGCTCGATTTATAACTTTTTTGACAGGATTAAACTTTCTCATGAACTGTCTTCTATCAACTCGGCTGAAGAATTCAGATGCGTGTCAGGGGTTGTGAGTTTATTAGATTTTGTTCTGCGAAATAATTTGAAAAATACATTCAGTGAATCATCGAGACTACTGAAATGGATTCTATCTGTGCCTATGACGTCAGTGGAAGCTGAAAGATGTTTCTCTACACTGAAGAGGATTAAAACATTCCTAAGAAACATCTTGTCTCAAGAGAGATTGACAGCATTGGCGATGCTCCGCATTGAAAAGGACCTTATCATGGAAATTCCAGACTTCAATCAGCGCGTAATATACAAGTTCGCTGCAACTTCCTGTTTAAATAATGTGAGTAAGAGATTATTACTAATTGTTGCCAATTCTTAACATTGTCGTTTGTCTTTGAATTATATTTATATAATACCGTTCTTTTTTATTTGATTGCTTATTTTGTGCCTGTTAGCGGATCCTCTATACTATTGTGCTTCTGCCTTCACTATCGAAAATAGACTTGTTTCCAAGAAATGTTGTCCACCGGTTCTACCCAATTCAGGCCTTTTCTCACTTTCTATACAGCCCACAGAATTCTCCGATATCCCCTGTACGGCTCATATTACCGACGCGGCGTCCTGATAAAGGCTTACAGCTCCATGACCTCCAATTGGGGAAATGTATGTATACCGCAATTATTACCAGATGGCACATATGTACGGAAAGAGTTTCGTATGCGGGCGTGTCCACGTGCTGCAGTGGGAGCGAGAGGGGAGAGACCTTCACTTCGCTCATTGCTAAGGGAATGTTAACATCGGCTCCTACTGTGACTGTCACGTTTGAATTCAATTTGTATAGTATGTTTTTATTTTATTTCATTGCTTATTGTGTGACGTCAGTTCCTCCCAAGAGCACAGCAGCAGTGACCCCCTCCACTACCTTCCTTCTCCTATTCCCTCCTCACCCGCGAGTTCGCACAGGTTTTCGCCATCAGGAATAATTTGCTGTTTAAATGAGAATGCCCGTGTCTGAATCACTCCAGAGAGAGAGAGAGAGAGAGAGAGAGAAAGAGCAAGTATATTGCATTATAGTGTCTGAGTACTTTTTTCTATAGTTTTTGCGGACAAATATTTATACTATGGATTAGCTGTTCAATTCTGAAGACAAGCAATCACCTCTACATCACTCCTGGCTGGACACATTTGTTTTGTCCGTGAATGATATCCAAGGTCTCGTTTAAACACATCTGTTATCTGCCTCTAGCTGACGTGTGGTGAGGAGTTGATTTGTCGTCAGCTCCCGTTGCGTCATCATTGGCTGCTCTGGTAATGAGTCGCAGGCTGCGTTGAGGAAGACTTCCGAGATAAATACCAAACCTTGCCAACAATGTAATTTGCCCCTACTGAACTAGTATTTTCTTACAGGCTGATCAAACTGAAGCAAAATAAGTTACTCATAAATTTTAGTGAATATCATGATTAGGGTAACTAGTAGCTGATACTAAGCTACGTTTGAACCGCAGCTTGTATTTGATTTACACTTACATAAAATCACAAATGATATGGTTGGTTGGTTCCTTAATTCAGGGGCTGCGACAACGCGGTCATGTAGCCCCGTGTACTTTGGGAGTGGGTATAATCTGTCTGATAACCGGTGTTAATTGTGATGTCTGTATTAGTGTGTGTTAACTGTTTTTAATTCAAGTAAGGACTGCAGACATTGAATTTCAAGTAGTTCCTACTTTTGCCGCCAAACGCCACCGTCAACGACTACTAGTTCAGAACTTGGCTACCAGACGCCACCGCAATCGGCTCCTGGCGACGGACGTAGGAACCTTAAGAGCGTTGTTTAACCTATACGTTAATTTAGCTTCACACAGGTGTAATTAGTGGAAGGTTCTTTAACATGCCAAATAATCTATGACATGGGACGGCCGGCTTTACTTCCCCTCCGAAGGAAGGCATACTGAGGGAGGTTTAAGGCTCTAAAATATCCGACGACTTCGGCCCGGTTTCAACCGGCGATCTTGGGTATAGAAGCTCAGCATGCTACCAACTGCGGCACCGAAGCCGCTCACAAAGGATATGGTGATTGGTAAACCTATGAGCAGCAAATGAGATAAGGGTAGCGAACCTGCCTCTCGCCCGGAGGCCCTCTACTACTCAACAAATAAAAATAAGTCCTGAGCTTGAATTTACGTGCGGAAATGTGTGGGTAGACCTGTCTTAACCATAATTTAAAAATTCATTAACATTTTAAATACGTTGTAGTGATTCTTTATTTCGATATTATACTTCATTTTGAATTATTTTACTGAAGTAATTTTGTACTCAGGCTTAGTAAAAAAATGCTGTTAATTATTAAGGATTCTCTAGACAGATCTATTTCTTCCTTTGTTATAGTAATAATGCTATTGATTGTACGTCCCTTTTAACTACTGCGGCTTTTAGAGACGCCGGAGTGCCGGAATTTTGCTCCAAAGGGGTTCTTTAACATGCCAGTAAATCTACTGACACGGCTCCCTCGCATTTGCTCACACTCAAATGCCAACGGACTGCGCCAGGATTCGATCCTGAAACCTTGGAAACAGCACGTGAGAACATTACCGCTACGCCACGCATCCGGTCGTTCCTTAGCCTATTATTTTGGTGGTAATATGGATTTACCTTTAGTTTATAAGACGTAGTCTGATATATTCTCTAATTGCATTCTGGGTCATATACAGTATGTGTTGAGCTCCCACCGGAATAGGAATTCTGGATACGTGTTTAAGTGAAAGGAAAGAAAGGGAGAACGTTATTACCTGGAATACGAGGACTTCGACATTCGTAACGAAGGAGCTATGACAGTTAAATCAGACGTGTGTAACACATGCATCTCAAGCCATCTTTTACACCATATACCAGCCGCCACTGATCCTCTTATTACTCGCAGTATTTCTGTGTTCTAATGTTTTCCCTTACTTTAAAGCTAATCCCAAATTCTATTGGTACAGTTCGAATTTGTGACTGGGTCAAGTGCTTGCTACGCGCAAAATCTCTTCACAAGGAGAAGAAGATATTCAATAATGTGGTGAAAATTATTCTTTGGATTGGTGATGGATAGGGTTGAGAAATGTTTGTTTTCACTTTAGTGCGGCTAGAAATCGAGTATTAATATGCGTGTTTTTGGAGTGTATAGTTAAGTGACAACATGCTAAATAATGTTGAGAGCCTGACCGTTAATTCGGTAGTGTAAGTGTCAGTTTCCTGTTCATTGCAATGTATTTTCCCCTTCAATATTTTGTTTTCGGGTTCTCCTATTTAGGCCTCTAGTTAGAACCCTGCGCGGAAACAATACGTTATCCGCATCCGTCCCGCATCCGCACAATTGTTATCCGCATCCGCACGACTGTTTTCCGCATACGACCCGCATCCGCACAACTGTCATCCGCATTCCCACGTTTGTTATCCGAATCTACTGACATTACAATAATATTCTTAATTAGATACTGTAGCTTAAAGCATAAATTACTAAAGCAACATACACTGACCGGCACGAAAATCGCAACCCACAATAAATGATGTAGCCTATAATTATTGTGTAATTATCTATCAAAATGAAGCACTTCAACCTATTTTTTTAGACGGGGTATGTTATTGGCGGTGGTGAGCAAACAATGACCTGTTGATTGCTCTAGTCTCAATTGTTTTTTTCCCTCGCAACCTGGAAAACACATCACTGGATGTGAGCCAATAATGTGTTCCCACTCTTATAGCACTTATTGTTGTACTTTGAATTGTTCCCTTTTCAATCACACGTGTTTGTAGGATCTGACTGTGATTGTCGTAATCAGCTTCCTGGAGCAAACATGCCGTTAAGCCCTGAACAAGCTGCAAAATCTGTTGCTTTGGTGGAAGATGGTTGCAGCATGCATAACGTTGCAGAAGTGTTGAGCACTACACCTTCCACGATTTCCATAACCGTACAAAGGTACAGGGAAACTGGAGGCTTTGCAACGAGACCAGGAACAGGCCGGAGAAGAGCAACATTGGAAAGATGACCGCTTCTTACAACTTCAAGTTCTCCGCGACCGTCACACCACCATTGAATCACGAAATCAACTCCACCAATCTGCAAGGACGAATTTGGTCTTCGTGGAGTATGGAAGCCTTACCGCACATCGGTATGTGGAGAAAATCCTTCTGGAGCATGTTGTGCCTTTGGGTCCATTTATTAGTGATGATTTCACACTAATGCAAGACAATGCATGCCCAAATGTTGCTCTAGTTCTCCGATGAAGCAGGGATTCATGCTATGGCTTGGCCTGCTGGAAGCCCTAATTTGAATCCTATTGAGCACGTGTGGGACCGGCTGGGGAGAAGGGCCTGTCAGCGCTTTCCAGAGACCCTACAGGACCTACAGAACGCTCTCCTGGAAGAATGGGAGACGATTCCTCACAGAACATTACAGCATTAATCAGGAGCATGCCGTCATTGGTGCAAGAGGTGGCAATACACGCTTTTGAAGATGCGAACAGAGGCCTCCGAGGTCTGTGAAGTAAAGTGTGAAGTGTATATTATCAAAACAGAACCTTTATGAGCTTACTCAAAATTTCCCGCTCATATAGCGCTCTTTTCTTGAAGTGTGCATCTCGGGCTTAATTTGTTAAATTTGTTTACAATCGTCTTTTTTTTTTTTTCATTGTTAGACTCCTACATGGGACCGTACTACAATATTTCATCTTCATATAGTAGATTAGTATAATAAAAGTGTCATAAATTTAAAATAAAATTCAGTTTTTGTAAGAAATTGAAGTGTTGCGTTTTGCGTGGCGGTCAGTGTATTTAGGCATTTGAAGGAAAAGTCATTCCCTTAGGCTGTGTATGTTATGTGCTATGTTTAAAATGAATGTTATATAGCCAGAATTGCAACCCTTTCCTGATTGGAGTGTTAATTATGCTCAATGACATAATTTGAATGAGATCAGCTTAAATCATCTTACATTTATCATGAAAAAAAAAAGAAGAAAAAAAACATAACGGAAAAATACCGGTATGATACCGGTATGTCATAAACATCAGGGTCTTAATATTGATATTAAACAAGTTTGGATTGTATTCTGAACACTATCCGCAAATTTTCTCCAAACATTATTCGCAGCTTATCCGCTATCCGCAGTGCCATGCAAACTATATCCGCATGGCAAAAATATCTGCTGATATCTGCATCCTCGCAGGGCTTTACCTATAGTTAAAGCCCTGCGCGGATGCGGATAGCAGATAAGCTGCGGATACTGTTTGGAGAAAATTTGCGGATAGTTTTCAGAATACAATCCAAACTTGTTGAATATCATTACTACAACAGGGATGTTTGACATAAATACTTTTCATGACAAATGTAAGATGATTTAAGTTAATCTCATTCAAATTATGCCATTAAGCATAATTAACTCTGCGAACAGAAAAGGGTTGCAATTCTGGCTGTATAACAGTCATTTTAAACATAGCACATGACATAGCCTACATAGCCTAGGGGAACGACTTTCTCCTCAAATGTCTAAAAGTGTTCCTTTAATACTTTGTGCTTAATCTAATTAAACTGTTATTGTAATGCCAGTAGATTCAGATAACAAATGTGCGGATGCCATTTTCTTTATCCGCGCAGGGCTCTGCCTATAGTGCGAAATAAACTGTTTCCCCTTAGTGAACTTCTTTGCATGCTAATCTTCCTTTTATACTGCTTAGTTTTATAGTGAATATAATTGATTAATATAATTTGCCATAGCAAAGACTTTCTTTTTCCGTATTTCACACCTACAGTACATTCAATTCTAGTAGTAGCCTCTAGGATTTTAAAAAAAATGTAGTCTCTCTTGTGTGGTATTTATTGAAGGGCATAGCCTAAATGATATCAGATATATTGATTGCAAAATATAAATGCTCATGGCATAATTATTACAATTCAATTTCATTGTCTGTCTGTTAGGTAGTCAGCCCGAAGGCTGGTTGGATCCTCAAAAGGCAGCGCTATAGTGAGGCGTACTAGGCAAGATGAGGAGTGAAGTAGTTTGTCACTGCTTTCCTCACTGAGTTAGAACAGCAGTACTAACCCTACGAGTTGAACCTTTCACAGCATCCACAGGCACTGACTGTGCCCTGAATTTCATTACTAAGCACCACCCATACCTCAGTAGCTTCCATATAATCACAGCCATGAGTGAGACTGAGACATCTGTGAATAGCCACATTTTACTCTAGCCTGTGCCAACAGACAAATGCAACTGTATTGCATTCATCAAGAGATGGCAAACAGGCTATTACCCAAACAATATATATAAACTTGCAAATGTTGTCCTTGAAGTTTTATGGATCCGGTGTGGATCAGCTTTCATTTAGAATCCATGTTGCTATCTAGGTTAATGATTATTCTACAGTTAACTAAATTTTTTCTCCCCACAATGCAAAATACATAATGAATAAGGGGTACAGTAAGAGTAAAGTTGACCAGAACCGAAGTAGAAAATTTTTAAACTACTAAAATTAGCCAAAATACCTGTAGTTATGGTAGGTAAAAAATCTGGAGATGATACAGTAATAGATGGTTACTCGTCGGCTGTCTGTAACCCACTCAGCCATCCCAAATAAGATCACGACTTATATACTGTAGATGAAATTTCAGCTGAATCTTCCCCCAGGGGCTCACATCTAGTGGGATGTGGGTTGGCGACCACGGGACCCCAGCTGAGTCCGGCTTTGCTTCCACTTGTGCCAGGCTCCTCTCTGTCTTCTTTCCTGTCGACCTCCCTTGGTCAACTCTTGTTCTTTTCCAACCCCGACATTGTCGTTTGTCTTTGAATTATATTTATATAATACCGTTCTTTTTTTATTTGATTGCTTATTTTGTGCCTGTTAGCGGATCCTCTATACTATTGTGCTTCTGCCTTCACTATCGAAAATAGACTTGTTTCCAAGAAATGTTGTCCACCGGGTCTACCCAATTCAGGCTTTTTCTCACTTTCTGTACAGCCCACAAACTCTCCGATAGCCCCTGTACTGTTCATATTACCGACGCGGTGTCCTGACAAAGGCTTACAGTTCCATGACCTCCAATCAGGGAAATGTATGTATACTGCAATTATTACCAGATGGCACATACGTACGGAAAGAGTTTCGTATGCGGGCGTGTCCATGTGCTGCAGAGGGAGCGAGAGGGGAGAGACGTTCACTTCGCTCATTGTTAAGGGAATGTTAACATCGGCTCCTACTGTGACTGTCACGTTTGAATTCAATTTGTATAGCATGTTTTTATTTTATTTCATTGCTTATTGTGTGACGTCAGTTCCTCCCAAGAGCACAGCAGCAGTGACCCCCTCCACTACCTTCAAACCTTCAGTTGCTCCTGAATTTCCTCCTCCTTGTTTCCCCAGACCATGAGATCATCTGCAAACACCATTGCTTTCATCTTATCTTCTCCTATCTTTCCTGCTACCCGTGTAATTACCTCGTCCATAACCACAATAAAGAGAAGGGGTGACAGTGCACTACCCTGTTTCAGGCCACTCATTTGTCTGAACCAGTCTGTGTTTCCCCTCCAACTTTCACACAACTCACACTTCCACAATACATCTCCTTCACTCTGCCTACAGTCCCTTTTTCCACTCCCATGTTTTCCATTGCTTCCCAAACCTTCTCCCTACACACACTATCATAGGCCTTTTCGATGTCCAGGAAGGCCATCAACAGATCCTCTCCAAATTCGTAGTTGTGTTCCTGGAGCTATCTCACTGAAAATATGAGATCCACTGTTGATCTCCCAGGTCTGAAAGAGGCAGATGACCTGGTAGTTATGCCCCTTAAAAGAACACTAACTATCTCCATACTGCTTCTCTTTCAATTCCCTCTCCACTTTGGCTCGTATTCTACTTTCTAATATCTTTTCATATATCTTGGCGCAGTGTGGTATGAGTGTGACTCCCTTGTATTTTCTGCACTCCTTTCTGCTTCCTTTCTTAAATATTGGGACAATTAATCTTTTCTTCCAATCTTCTGGGGTCTTTTTCTCCTTCTATACCACCCTCATCACATGGTACAGCCACTGTTTCCCAGCCTCCTCTGCTGCCTTCACCATTTCAACACTCACTTCGTCCACACCTGGTGCCCTTCCTCCTTTCTTCTTGTCTTTAGCCATTTCCAGTTCTCTCCAAGTCAGGTCCTTTTCCATTCCTGTGTTGTCTTCTCCATCTTCCAATACGTTGCCTACCTCCCGATGACCATTTGGTTTCTGCAAACCCTCCAAGTACTCTTTCCACACTGTCTTGAGTGTCTCTTTGTTGTGTACCTCATTTCCGTTTTTGTCCACCATTACCATATCCTCTCGCAGACCTCTTCTCTTACTTTTGACCATCCCATAAAGTACTTGCTTATTTCCTCTGCTGTCTTCCTCCATCATCTCTGTCCACTTTACGATACACTTCTTCCTCTCCTCTGCGACAATCTTGTTTGCTTCTTTCTTCTTTATCTTATAAGCTTCCCTTTCTAGATCAGTTCATTCCTGGAACCACACTCTGAAAGCCTTGTTCTTCCTTCCCACTGCTTCTTTTACTCTTTGGTTAATTTTTGAACTTTAGAAAAGTTATGAGGGAGTGGTACGTCATGCAGCGCTACCTCCATTGCTTTAAAGTTGTGGCCTGCTGGAGTGTGGACATGATCAGTCATGGTACTCAAGAATGACTTTCTGTCTTTGTTGAGAAGTGTGTCTGTCATCTACAGCTATTTGCAGGAGTTTAATTTTCCCCTTTCGTTTCAGTAAGATGGAGCCGATTCATGGGAATGGAAACTCCCAGGGATGTACATCTCCCATTCCCATGGGACCTCCTAGATCAAATTCCCCCATCTTAACTCCACTTACTTCACCATTGCAGCAAAGTATACAGTCCCCATTGTCACCTGGGCTTCCACGAGCACCATCACCATTATTGCAGTCCACTGTTACTATCATTAACAAACCTTTGGTATGTATCACTTGCATGTAAAGAAGATTACATTACGGCATGTTTAGAGTATGATCAATTACCCATTAGTGAAGGGTGTAATACCATGTGTTTTTATGGCAGATCTTCATGACAGTCTAAAGAAAAATACTGTACAGTAACTCCATGTGGGTTTTGTTTTCCTGAGCTTGCTATGTTTTACATTTTGATTCATAATTCATGTTCATTTGGAACATTCCTATAACTTCCCTGCTATGATTGGGATATGGTGCGTTTCAAACCTCAAGCATGTATCATTCAATTAGTAACTAGGTTCGTAAATAATTTTTAGTATTTTATAGGTTTACTTCTCCCATGATAGGTTTCTGTGAATGTCCTCCTAGCACCTTGCAATGTGATATGTATGTTGATCTAGAGTCTATGGTCTGAATAGCAATAGGAGTAATGATCTTAATTCGTCCTCTTATGATTTCGTCACAAGGAACTGCTCTCCATCATATTGCTCTGACAGCATTTCAAATGCGTTTCTATAGAAACATAAAAGAGTGTGATCCGCTTTTCCCCATTACTTGCTCTGTATAACTGTATCCAAAGCCGCTTGCATGAATCTTGGGACTTCATACTACAAGGTCATGCCATGGGAGTCCAGATAAGTAAAATGATCCCACAAATACTTCAAACATTAGGTATCAACAGTCTTGTATATTTTGACTGTTCTGGATTTGATATTTTAGTAAACTGATTCAGTCTGCTTTCTCTAATTTATAATATTTTAGGTTTCACTGCACTCAATGATTCACACACCATTTTCACTTGCAAGGCAGAGCAGTGTACTACTCTTTTATTTTTCTGGAAAACAAAATAACATACATAATAAGTACCAACATAACAGAAAAATATTTGGTTATAACCCTTGCCAACCTAACATGTTTTAACATACTCCCTCAAGGGTGTAATCAAATAGTTTTTTGTTTGTTTTGTTTTTTTGTTTTCCACTTACATAATGGAAATGACACTGATATAATAAACTCTAAAAAATCACACTTTAAACATAACACGGTTTTTGAGATTTGCAAATTTACCAGGAAGAAGAGGTTTAGTTAAAATATCTGCAACATTTTGATCTCTAGAACAATACAGGATCTTGAACCATCCTTTCTTGTATTCATCTTTAACCAGATGATATTTAACATCAATATAGATACACTTTCTGGTCAACTGGTTTGCTTGAATCATTTTTATGCAACTGGTATTGTCCACATGCAAGTTTACGTTGATAGTTTCTTCCAGTAGCTCCTCAAGTACAGATTTCACATATTTCATTTCCTTGCAGCATTGGGCGGCTGAAATGTACTCAGCTTCAGTTGATGATTGAGCTACAATAGACTGTTTACGAGAGCATCAAGCAATTGGACCATTAGCGTAGTACGTTATGTAACCTGATGTACTCTTGCATCCCTTTCTGTCCCCTGCATGATCAGAATCGCAGAATACTTTTAGAGTATGTACATTCTTGACATTGTTTGAGTAGTGAATACCTTGTTCAATGGATTCTTTTAGGTATCTTAGTGTCCTTTTGATGTTGACAACGTCTTGCTTCGTAGGACTTCTTGTGTATCTGCTGGCATAGTTGACAGCATAGCTGATATCTGGTCTTGTCTTGCAGGATAGGTACAGCAGGCTTCCCACTGCTTCTTGATATGGAAAGCTGGTTTGGGAAGTTTTGGCATCATCATGAGAATTATCTTGATGTGAGATTGGAGTACTTGTTGGTTTTGATGTTTCCATGTTGTATTTTTCAATGACATGTTGAGCATATCTTTCTTGACTGATGAATACTCCATCTTTGTTTTGCATTCCCAGGTAGGTCTTAGGTTCAAGATTTATGGAAGTCTCGAATTGCTTCTTCATTTTCGTCATTAGTTCTATAATTTGTTGCTCATCTTCTCCTATCACCATCCCATCATCCACATGGATAGCAACAAATAATTTCTTTCCTGAAGTGGACTTGAACACACATTGGTCTGTTTGAGTTTGTTTCAAACCTTCGCTGTCAGACGTTTGAACCATTGTTGGGGTGCCTGTTTGAGACCATATAGTGCTTTTCTTAGTTTACATATTTTTCCTGAGACATTAAAATCTTCTGGAAGGCGCATGTATATCTCAGTTTGTAAGTAACCGTACAAGAAAGCAGATTTGATGTCAAAGGTTGATGTCTTAAAACCTTCTGAAGCTGCAATAGCCAATAACATTCTCAGAGTGTTTGATTGTACTACTGAGCTGAAAATGTCCTCATAGTTTAAGCCCTTTTTCTGTTGGAAGCCTCTAGCAACCAATCTTGCCCTATAGCGACCGTCTTCTTTAATCTTGAACAACCAGCGACTAGTAACGATTTCTTTACCTTTGGCACATTCTTCGTTGACTAAATCCCAAGTTTCATTTTTCTTGAGGCAGTCCTTTTCCTCTTGTATGGCCTTCTTCCATTTTTCTCTATCTTGACTCTGCATGCAGTCTTCATATGTAAGAGGTGAGTCATCTGTAAGCAATGCATAATCTTCATATTTCTTTGGCATTTTTATGTCTCTTTTTGGTCTTTGGTTTGGTTGTGGATTTATTGGTGCATCATCTTCATCACTTGAGGGTTCATAATCCGATCCAGTATCTTCATCTTTTGCTTCCTCACTATCTGTTTCATCTTGACTTTCATGGTTTATTTCATTTTCCTGGTTGTCTTCATCTTCAATTAAATTTTCAATGGTGATACTTTGGTTTTGTAATGCAGGCTTCTTGTCATTTTCTGTGTCAAAGAACTTCACATCTCTGGATACATAGATCACCCAATCTTCCTTGTCCCAGATTCTGTATCCATTATTGGAGTAGCCGCCAAAATAACCTTTCTTACCTCTAGGATCTAGTTTCTTCAGATGCCCGAGACTCTTGGTGTAGACCACGGAACCATACTGTTGAAGGCGAGAGAGCTCTGGTTTTCTGAGGTACCATTTTTCGGCAGGAGTGGTGTCAACTGTTACCGTTGGACTCCTGTTTTGAAGATAGGCAGCAGTTTCCACTGCAGTTCCCCACATTTCATTGGGAAAATTTGCATCATACAGTAGCCCTCTCATTTTGTTTCCTAGAGTCAGATTCATCCTTTCAGCAGTGCCGTTCAAGTAAGGTGTATGAGGTATGGTATAGTCTAATTTGATACCTTTACCCTTACACCAGTTCTTGAAGTCATTAGACCGATATTCTCCACCATTATCAACTCTTATTTTAGACACTTTTAGGTTATGATGGTTTTCTGCTTCAGCAATATAGTCCTTTAAAAAACCTTCAGCTTCGTCTTTGGTTTCTAGCAAATACACTTGTACAAAATGGGTGAAATCATCTATACATAACATAAAATAGTTCTTGTCAAAAGTTGGTGGTTCAATTTTTCCACACAAGTCTGTATGTATAATTTCCAAAGGTCTCTCTGCTCTTTGTCACACTGTGTTAAAAGGATTTCTGTTGAGTTTTGCTATAACACATATTTCACATCTAGGGTTAACTTTGGATTTACTTGGAGAAATTGGCACTCCCTGGCATAGGTTAGGAAGTTTCTGTAGATTTCCAAAGCTATTATGGCCTAATTTCTTGTGCCATACCATATGTTCTTCTTCAGTTTAGGTTAGGAGTGTTTCTTCTTGATATTGACCGATTAAGTCCACAACAAACAATCCACCTGGAGTTTTCTTTCCTGTAAGCACAACTTTGTCATCCTTCAAAAACAAAACTTCTTTATTTTTGAATCTTAGGCTACCTCTCCATTGTTTTCAGTGATGGCATTGACAGAGAGTAAGTTTCTGGTAAGTTGTGGCACATAAGACACATCTTTAAACAACACGTTGTCAGTTTCAATGTCTCCTGACAATTGTGGGAGTTACTTCCTCCATTTTTTGGTCCGTATTGACTTTGATGATTTATAGCAAAAAATGTTATTCCGTCGATCAATACATTAGGTTATATATAATTTAAAAGTGGTACATGTTTCGGGCAATCATATAGCCCTTCATCAGCCACATCTTGTCGAATATAAAGAAACAATCAACATAACATCAAAGACATTGTGACCACATTAAAAACATGCATAAAACTTGATTAAAAACAGGTCAACAAACATGGAAATAAAATATATGTGCACATCGTTGAAATAACACTAAAACGGCTCTCCGGCCCATGAGTTCGTAGAAGTGAGTAAGGTCACATGAATATTTGCACTGTGTGGAGTCAGCCAATCACTGTTCATTTTCTTGATATTAATGTGGCTAGAGGGAAGTCTTCAGGATGTTCCTTAATATGGACACTATGAAGTTTCAAGTTGTGAAGATGTGTAGTCGAAACGGACGAAAAATGGATCTCATAACCGTGGCCAAGTTAGCTTGGGCGAAAAAACCGATGGTCCAAAGTGAAGCACGGGGAACCAAATCTGAGGAGGGATCCACGTGTAGGACGTGGCCTGAGGAGAACACAGGAAACACTGGTACGGTGGGTTGAGCTGAGCTATAAGTCTCCTGACAACACAGCGTTCATTGTTTCACCTCACTTTGCACTGGATATTTTAGCTTCAGATGATTCAGTATTTGATAAAATGTCACGCTTATTTGTCAGATGTGATGTAGAACCACTGTCTACCACAAACATATTTTCATTTAGTTTTTCACAGAATAACACTTCACCATACTGTTCAGATTCTGCAAAGAAGGATACTTTGTCTTTCTTCTTTTCATGTTCTTCTTTGAACCAGCAGTTGTCAGACACATGATTAGATTTCTTACAGTAAATGCATTTCTTACTGTCAAGCACATTGTTTCTTTTCTTGAAGCATTCTTCTTCATTGTGAGTGTCACGTTTACAGATCTTGCATTATTTCTTCTTTGGACATCTTGTTTTAATATGCCCTTCTCCCCCACATTTATAACACTTCACTTGAGACCCTTTTTTACCCCTTGTATTTATTTTGTGCACCAAAAAACAATACTTGTCTCTTTTGACTTAGGCCTACTTGACAACTTGTAGTCTTCTTCAACACGAAGTCTAGCCACAATATTTTCAATGGATCTATCTGAAGTAGGTGTAGATTTCCATGCACTTGAGAAATAGTGATATTGCTCAGGCAATGAAAAAAGGATTTTTGCCATAACCATCTCTTCAGATATTTCTTGTTTGAATTGTTGTAGTTTGAAGACAATATTTCTTAGATGGCTGATGTTCATCATCATTCCTTTAGTTTTATCAAACTTAAAACCATGGAAGTCCATGAGCAGCTGTATTTTGTTGACTGGTATCTCTTCTGAATACACCTCTGAGTGCTTCATACATTTCTTTGGAAGTAGTACATGTCAGAATATGATTTTTCACCACCTTGTAAATTGTTCTCAGAATATAATACTGAGCTTTAACATCTTTGGCCAACCATGCCTTTCTCCTTTGAGCTGCATCTTGTGGTATTTAAGTGAGAGGTTCTTGTCCATTAACAACATCCCATACTTGCTTGACTTTAAATAGAATTTGAATTTCAAAATCCCACATTTGAAATGTGTCAGGGCTGCTGAGTTTTTGTATGCTGTGTAGTTCACTATCTTCTGATGCCATTGTCTTAGTCTTTTGTTTTTCTTCAACACGCTGCACAGTTCTTGATTATTTATCTTGTTTCACAGTTTACCCATTGCATTTGGCGCATCTGGGCCCATGACCTGTTCTGGATTTGATATTTTAGTAAACTGATTCAGTCTGCTTTCTCTAATTTATAATATTTTAGGTTTCACTGCACTCAGTGATTCACACACCATTTTCACTTGCAAGGCAGAGCAGTGTACTACTCTTTTATTTTTCTTGAAAACAAAATAACATACATAATAAGTACCAACATAACAGAAAAATATTTGGTTATAACCCTTGCCAACCTAACATGTTTTAACATTGACCTGATCATTTCATCACATATTTATCCAACCGCCTAGAGAAAATTATCCAAAATTTAAAACAGATTTTTTCCAATCATTAAAACAATAATAATATTTAGAGTTGTCGATTCAATTGATTAATCAGACTGATAAACCGATTAATCAGAAAATACAATTAATTGATCGATGTGCTTAAGTGCCGGTTCTACCACATCCATGCAAAGGGGCCAATAACTTGCCCGTCGAATTAAATAAGAATTCCCGTTCGACCATCAACAGGTAGCGCTATCGGGGGTATTTACGTCGTCTACCCGGAGTGTAAATTTTCGGGCGCATCAAGAGGCCGATAAAGCATTACCAGCCAGATTTGAGCCGTACATAAGTGTTTCTTTGCTTCATCTATGTTGTACATAACCTCTTCATAAATTACTAATAATAAAATTAGAATCATTTGGTAATTTTGTTGTCTTATAATGATATAATTACAATTATTTATTAATTATAAGGGATGTAACAGTTACTGAGCATATTTTATTTTCCAATTATGGAAGAGCTAATTGACGTCCTGGAAATGTATAACATTTTTGTCGATGAAGAAGATGCAGTCAGACGTTCAAGTTGGAACAGAGATTGGCCGTAACAGTATGAACTTTGGTCGGATGACAAGTTCTTCGTCAGGTTCAGGCTGCAAAAGCCAACAGTTTTATATTTACTGCGGTTGATTGGACATGAAATATGACCGCCTAGTGAATACCGTACGATCATAGATTAAAAGAAAACTTCTCAGTTACATGTTTAGGAATACTGTATGTAGCGCTCATATAATTTAATAAATTTGCTCAAGTGTGCATGAGAAATACAGAGTGTACAGGGCATTATTCTGGTTCTGTACTGTACATTATCACTGACTTGGTGTTTTGCTTGCAGCCTATAGGCCTATTTGGGGCATTACATTTCACAGTTTTCTATGTACTGAAGCCATGACGAACAGAACTTGGACAATGGCAAACTACAATCTTAGGCATGTGGTGACACATTATACTGTCCATGCTTTTCATCATAAAATATGTGTGACAATAATTCCATCTGCCAAACGAAAAGTGTAAATGTGAACTTTGCAACAAGACCTATCCAAGATACCATCTATAGTTGTGCAAAAAGAGTGAAATTTCTCGTAGAACACAGCAAAGAGAACTAACTATCTAATTATGCACAAATGTGCGCATTCCGTTTCATCAGTTTACAGAGTTTACAAACAAACTTGTCGCCTGGAATGTGATAATTTTATTTGACATACATTTTATGATTGAACCTATGCATTGCAAGTCTTGTCACGACGTGTCTGTTGCTCATATAGATTGTAAAGTAGCCTATTGCTAGTAACATATTTCACAGGCTATTTCTCTTTGAAAAGCACTGTATGCTTGTCAAGTTTTCGATTATTGAGGGTAGGTAAGGTTATTCAGGTGCATTCCTCCAAGAACTGAATGACATGCTAGGTTATTACTGCCCAGAAGTGGTGGGAGAGATTTTGGTACTATATCTTGTTGAAACCAAAGAGCACGTGCTATCAACAAACAACGGACAAAAGTGAAATGAATAGAAACTTAACGCATCTTATGATAGGTGGCACACTCATCGATTACTCAAATTTAACAAGTAGTTCCGTGAAGAACTATACAGCCTATTTTCATATATCCTAATGTTAATTGCTTCTATCAACATACAAAATTTCAGTTTGAAGGTTGTGATAGATTCGTAGATACTGAGAACCGTCTAAATATTTCAGATGGTCGCTAGGTTGGATTTTTATTTTTGTACTATTACTAGTACTGTACTATTACATTAAGATTATTGTGTACGTGTGGTATTCAAACTTCAATCGCATGATTAGAACACAAGAAGTAAAAACGAGATTTTGAAATTTTGCACAGCTGCCATCTTGTGATTATGCAAACAATTGAAATAAATTAGATGCCAGTGGATTAACACTTGTATAAGCATTTAACGTGCAACGTTTAACTATACTCGGATAGTTAATTCGCGGGAAACGTCCATTTAAATATTTATACTTCGCATTGCCGCCAGGTTGGATTTGTGCTCACCAGGTTACTGAAAGTCCTATAGGTGAACATATGTTCATAGCCTCTATGATCATAAAAAAAATCAGTTTGATTGCTGTAAAAGATTCATAGATATTGAGAACCGTCTAAATATTTCGGATGCTCGCCATTTTGGATTGTTATATGTATAGGCCATAGAGTTATGTACCATTCAAGGACAATTATTGCCCAGGTTCATTATTCAAACTTTCACTTCGATCGCATGATTACGACACAAGAAATAAAAACTTGATTTTAAAATTTCGCACAGCCGCCATCTTGAGGTTATGTAAACAATTGAACTAAATTAGATGCCAGTGCATTACAATGTGTAAAACCATTTACTGTACCACATTTCACTGCGCTCAGAGAGTTAAATCACGAGAAAAGTCTATTAAAATGTTTCAACTTCGCTTGGCTGCCATGTTCGTTTTGTACTTAACAGGTTTATGAAAGTTACATAGATAAACTTGTATCAGTACCCTTTATCACCGTACACAATTTCAGGGTGATATCTGTAATAGTTTCGGAGATATAGAATGTCAGTAAAATATTTCGCACAGCCGCCATTTTGAGGTTATGTAAACAATTAACAAATTCACAAAGTGAATTTGTTAATGTACATAGCTCAATCGGACAATTTTACATCCTGTTTCCTTCGGGAACAGATATTTCCAATATGTAAACAATTGAACTAAATTAGACTCCAGTGTATAAACATTTGCTGTACCAAGTTTCATTACGTTTGGATAGTTAAATCACGAGAAAAGTCTATTTAAAAGTCTCAACTTTGCTTGGCCGCCATGTTGGTTTTGTAGTCACCAGGTTTTTGAAAGTCTCATAGGTGCTACCCTGCTTTCGACGCTTACATTTCTTCTCAGATGCAGAGATTCTCGGACAGTTCCTAAGTTTCTTAGGATGAAAAGACACCGGTTCAGCGCAGTCGCACCGCATCCACGACCGGGCCGAGCTCTCGCTATTACGGGAACAGATTCACCACACTCGCAAGGAACTTGCTGGCACTGACAAGACACTTCTGGAACTCCACTTCCGACTCAGCACAGAACTCTCACCGCAGGATTGGGATAAAGTAGACTGCATAACTAACTACTCTATGCAGTCCACCTTCGACCAGGTAAGCAAACGCCAGAAGAACAAATTCGAGCGCTGCCAGACGGCTCCATCTTCATCTGGTACGGCACTCGAGACCTTCAGCACGGTCGTCAATCTGACGGACCGTAACTTATCTGAAGCGGAAACGACCCTCCTGGCTAAAGGTGGGAATTTTGCGGTCACTCCCCGTATGGTTCCTGTTGAAGACATCATCGCGAACGTTGAAGCAGCTATCCGCTATCTCCCTACAGCTCAGGCAGAGGAAATCCGAGGCGAAACTTCGCGAATTCTTCGGAAAGCACCTACTACCAAGAGTAACCTCACGGCGATGGAGAGGAAGGCCATAAAAACGCTGAACCAAGATGACACCATCGTTATTCTACCGGCTGACAAAGGAAACGCCACTGTCGTCATGAACACCGATTCTTATACCGCCAAGATCTCGGAACTGCTGGATCCTCAGACTTATCAACAGCTGCCTAAAGACCCCACAAACCGTGTATTAAGGGAAACTAACATTCTGATCAAAGCCTCTTCACTACCAGATGATGCCAAGAAGATGACCATCAAGAGTGAAGCCCTGCCTCCTAGACTTTACGGCTTGCCTAAAATTCACAAGGAGAACGTACCATTACGGCCCATCGTAAGTGCCATTGGTTCACCGACCTACAGCCTGGCGAAGCATCTGGCATCCTTGCTCCAACCTCACATTGGCAACACACAGACTCACATCATTGATTCCGGCCATTTCATCCAGAAACTCGAGGAGATTGAACTGGAAACCACTGATCGTCTCGTGAGCTTCGACGGGGTGTCCCTCTTCACCAAGGTTCCTTTGAGAGACACTCTGGACCACATCTCCCAGATCTTCCCTTCTGACATCGCTGATCTGTTCCGTCACTGCCTCACTGCTAGCTACTTCTTGTGGAATGGTAACTTCTATCAGCAGGCCGATGGCGTCGCCATGGGTAGTCCACTGAGCCCGGTTGTTGCTAACTTCTTCATGGAGAAGTTTGAAAGCATGGCCCTGGAGACTGCGCCGCTCCAGCCGAAAGTCTGGTTACGGTATGTGGACGACACATTTGTGGTCTGGAGTCATGGAGAGGAAGAGCTACAACGGTTCCTGAATCACCTAAACAGCCTAAATGCCAGCATCCAGTTTACCATGGAGAAGGAGAAAACCCACTCTCTCGCCTTCCTTGATGTCATGGTTACGAGAACTCCGGACCTTCGCTTGGGGCACACTGTCTACAGGAAGCCTACCCACACTGACCGCTACCTACAGAAGGCATCGAACCACCACCCTAAACAAAAACACGCCGTCATCAAGACTCTGGTCAACCGTGCTAAGCGTATCTGTGAGTCCCACCACCTGAAAGAGGAACTACGTCACCTCAACACAGCTCTCCGCGCCAATGGTTACACCATATACAATTTTCAAAAGAAAATTATTTGTGTTTAAATGGTTACACCAGTAAGGAGATCCAACGGGCATGTCATCCCAGACGACCGGCGTCCACGGAGAGGGAACAGGGTCGGCCGACAGCCGTGCGTTCACAAGGTGACTGACCGGATAGGCAAAATACTCCGCCATCATAACATCAGGACCGTATACAGGCCTACGAGACAGATACGCGATTTAATCAGATCTGCCAAGGACAAGCGCCATCCCCATTCCAGTACGGGCGTCTACGGGGTACCTTGCAGCTGCGGCCAGGTTTATATTGGTACCACGAAGCGCAGTATTGCCACCAGGCTGAAGGAACATGAGCGACACAGCCGGCTGGGCCAGATGGAGAAGTCCTCGGTGGCAGAGCATTCCCTTCTTAAAGGCCATGATGTTCACTACGGGTGCACAGAGGTGCTGTCCAGCACCGTCCACTACCACGCGAGGCTGCAGCGAGAGGCTATTGAAATTTTCAAACACCCTAACAATTTCAACCGGAAAGAAGAGAGCGAACGGGTGAACAAAATCTGGCATCCCGTCCTCAGATCAACTAACATCAAACCATTGGCTGAGCATTGCACACCTCTCGGTACTGGCAGCCAATCAGCGCGCTCCACTCCTGGTGCGGAAAGTTCCGGACCGCGCAGTGAACCGACCCGGTCGCACACTATATATAGTGGTGGCGGACAAGCGCAACTTTAGTCTACCCCTGACCATCGGAAAGAGAAGACCCTTGAGAATGGCGAACGCAGTCTTCGCTGAAACGTCGGGAAACAACAGCCCTACTGGACCACGGCCTAACAGCCCGGATAATCACTTCTTAGATTCTCATAGGTGAACTTCTAGTAGTGCCCTTTATCACCGCACACAATTTCAGGGCGATATCGGTAATAGTTTCGGAGATACTGAATGCTAGTGAAATATTTCGCACAGCCGCCATCTTGGATTGATGAGATACAATAAAATTTGAAGGGCACGGTCAGGGTCGGCCAGAATAGTGCTATGATCTTACAGAGTTTCATTGTAATCGCTCCAGCCATTTAGAAGTTATTACAATGTGTAAAATCATTTACTGTACCACATTTCACTGCGCTCAGAGAGTTAAATCACGAGAAAAGTCTATTAAAATGTTTCAACTTCGCTTGAACCTCACACACGCACAGACAAAAGGTGATCTCATAAGCCTATTTTTTCATAAAATGAAAGTAGGCTAAAAATCAGGCTGGCCAGCACCTGCATTGTGCTATAAGGTTCCGGGCAGCTGCCTGGAACCTTCACGGAAGTGGTAGAACGCTGCACAAGATGCACAGAGTTTTACACCGGCATATAGTTCATCACCCGTGTTGCTACCCGCAACTTTTACGCGGATGTGGTAGCACCGGCCCTTAGTCAATTAATCGAACCGATTAAAATAGTAGTGTGGTGTAGGAAAAGTAATTGTTTTGCGTAGCACAAAACCTGTGTATTGTATTATTAATTGCCATTTGTCATGCTAGAATCAGCTATTGTAAGATTGATAGGTCCTTAAGCTGATGCTCATGCCTTTGCTGCAGAAAGCTAAGCGATATCTCCTTAATTGCTTTCTTCTAAACTGAAGGTTTTTCCCAACGCTTTTAAACACAATAGGAAAGGAAATACTGGATTGGCTATTGTTGTCATATTACAAAACATAGATCAGCTGCAATAATGAGTAGGGGTGAGGAAGGCTCTTGAACGGTCTGTTATTAACAAATTTCCAGGAATGTCCAGGTAATGTGCAGAAAGACAGATACAGGTATTCTGGATAGACACAGTAGGAAAAGTGACAACTGAATCTTCAGTTCGTGTGTTTGTGTTCAGAAGTCGCTCACTTTCAGTGTTTGTGGAATTCAAGTCGTTGGTGGAACTAGAAGATGACTTCGTAGACCCTCTACAGTGGTGGAAAATACATTTAGTCCTACTTCCACATCTTGCACGCAAAGCGAAAGAATTGCTTTGCATTCCAGCTACTTCAGAGAGTGTTCAGTGACGCTGGAAATATTGTTACTAAGGCCGGTAGTACACTATCAAAGAAATCTGTCAAATACATTTTATGAAATATTTCATAAAACTAAACTTTTATAAAAGTTATACAAAGCAATCATCATACCATAAAATATTTTATCATAGTTTAGCAAAATGGATGAAGGACAGTTCCTCGTTCACTTAACTGTTTTATACGGTAGTTGAAATTCTGTAGGGGCAATACCGGTATATAAAAGAAACGGCAGGATCAATTAAACGTCTATGGGTCGCTCACGTGACAAGAAAGCTATTTGTACAAGTGAAATCTTGGTAAATGAGCTGCAGTATGAGGACTAGAAGAATTACATTAATATTTAATTATTAATAATTATGATGAAATGAATGAAGATGTTCCAAACGACCACTGCCCGAGCAACGAAAATTGAAACATATGGGGTAAAAAAGTGAGCAATACGTGGGGTTCGATCCCTGGTCCTCTTGTACAAGAGTCGAGCGCTATACACATTCAGTCAACTAGACTCTTGCTTTTTATGTTTGGTTACATATTTTACCCATTGGCTAAGATAAAGTGCTTATTTACACTCTCTTGTTATAAGTGAAATTAACGAATTCTAATACAGATAAGTAAATTATGGACTTGGTTGAGGAATAGTTCTATTCATTGTATCAGAAATCTTTTTTATTTCCTTCCTCTGAACCTTTTCTCAGGGAAGTTTATCCCCAAACATTGACTTAGGGGCATAATACACTATCATTCAGCCTATTTATCTATTTACTACTTCATTTCCTGAAATGTGCGTCCTTTATGTACCGCGCTTATAGCCTCTGTTATTTTTACCTGCACTTTCTACCTTTTATTTATGTTTTTACACATTTTATACCTTTTATTATGTAACAATTCATGCATTTCACACTCTGATATGAGCGTTGTGATCCGCCATTTTGGCTTGAATCTTTTATCAGACATAGCATGATGGTCATATCTTTTATAAAATAAATTTTATAAAACCACCTTTTATAAAATAAATTTTATAAAACCACATAAAGGATTTCCCCATTACACTGTCATATCTTTTATAAAAGATCTTTTACAAATTTCTTTGATAGTGTAATACCGGCCTAAGACAAGGGCAGCCCTTAGTTCTGAGCATGTCAACTTACTGACATGTCTGAAGTCCTGGAGCAAAGAAGTGTGACTGTAAGTAACTGTGAATTTCAACTTCAAACTCTTGAGTCATTAAATAATCAATATTGAAATATATTTTAAATAATATTATTAACTTAAATGCTTTTGAATTATTTTTTTTTACTTGCACGCCACTAATACAATTAAAATTTAAAATTATATCTTCCTCATAGCAAATGGAATTGTAAACATTTTAAAATACAGTACTCGTATATTGTTCAAAGCTCTTTTTCTTGAACTGATACTGCGTGAAACTGACTAAAATTCGATTAATTGACTGATTAACCGATTAAAGGCATTCGGTTAACTAATCAAAATTTTTAATCGATCGACAGCTGTAATAATATTGAGACTAACTTGGATATGTAAATACTAAGTAACAAAACTATATACACGGTGTTTCAGGAGGAATAGTAAATATTTTAGGAGGTAGTAGAATAGATGAATTGCAATAAAAAATTCCGTATAACATATGTCCTATTTGTATTGCGTACCGAGATACAGATGTTGGTATGTAACCAGGGCAGTTATTGTTTCGTGTGTTCATACACCGGTTACTTTGGGTGTATTGAATGATTGTCAACAGTCGTGTGTTGTTGTTCACGTTGTGAAGTTGTGCTTTAGTTTCCATTGAATGTGTTCACCTGTCGGTGTGCTTTGTTGACTAAGTTGTCTGTACCGTATCGTTTAAACATGCCGCATGTTTTTACACATGCTGAGTATGCCGATATGGTATTTGTGTGTGGGTTTTGTAATGGAAACGCTGCTGCTGCTTGTAGAGAATATGGAAAACGATTTATTAGCCGCAGACGACCAGATTCAAGGGTGTTTACAATACACTGCATGACTCTGGTGCAGTACCCAGCTGTCGATATGGTGATACAACATCTAAACCTAACATTCCCCGAAAGATGGATAGGGAGATATGGACACGTTTCTTAGCCACCAAAGTCCCCAGACCTTACTCTTTTGGATTTTTCCTGTCGGGATGGTTGAAAGGCGAAGTCTACAAGAAACACGTTAACACAAGAGCTGAGTTGGTCGTTCGGATTATGTATAGTCAAGAACGCTAAGACGCCCTCCGAAGAGCTGCACGGGGTGTTATCAAGAGAAGTGCTAAATGCATTAAAATTGGTGGTGGAAGTCTTGAAAATCAACTTTGACGTCCTCATTTGCCTTGGCTTTACATTTGTTTGGGTTAAATACTACCAGCTGTATCTCGGTACACAATACAAATGGGACACATGTTATATGGATTTTTTTATTGCAATTCATCTATACTACCATTTCCTAAAATATTTACCATTCCTCCTGAAACACCTTGTATGCAGTAATTGAGCTGAGCAATTTGCACCTCCGGTACAGAACTAACTCATAAAATGACATTTATAAGTTAAGGATAGTCTAGAATAAAGCAAAATGTTATTCACCCAGAGGTCCACTAGCTCCTAATAATTTAGTTTTATTCACCCTACAGTTTATAGCACAACCTACAAACATCCTCTTCTTATGCAGGATTAATACGAGATTGGTGGGCTGATGCTCTAGGAAACAGCAGTAATCCTTAGCACCAGTATTAATTCCATATTTGAAACTCGAATGAACTTTTCAAAATGAGCACCACTGCGAATGAATAACACTGCAGGAAGTGTACAGCTGTCAAATATGAAAGTGGCCACATTCCTGAACAGTGAATATTTTGTAAGTTCCACTTTGGATCACAGTGCTGTTACAAAATACATGCGCTTGTAGCTGCTAGGTAGAAGCAGTTTTCTTAATATTACAAAAACATTTTGAGCAATGTATATATATATATATATCAGTGTTACCAAAATAATCGTATGCACTTTTATGTGTTCCATCTTAAATTGCATGTAACTTCCATAACATTTACGGGATTTCTACCAAATTTTGTGTATACTGTGTGCCATATGAGATATTATTGTGCAAAATTTCAAAGGCAGTAGCCCTAGCAACTACCTAATAACTCTCCCTGGGCATTTGAGCCATACACTCTTAAATATTTTGGAATCTATGGAAGGAAACAATTAAAAATCATTCTGTAGTCCTTTATCATGCTTCAATATTTCATGTATAGTTTGAGAAAATCTTGTAACTTAAAGCCAGTGTTACCAGTTTAATTTGTTATTCTCAAAAGGTGAGTCATTGGTTTTAGTCTTTAATTTTAAGAAAAGTAAACTCTTTAGCTCTTCACCGAACTATTTTTTTATCGTTCATTTCACATTTAAGGCAAGAAGATGAATGTGTACAAAAAGAAGGCAAGTTTAAATGCTTCCAAGAATGGAGGTTGGACATTTCTTCCTTTCAGCACCAATTCCTATGAAGCAGTATTAACATATTTCTTTGCCCCTCTTGTATCTTATTGTTGAGCTCGTATTTGGAGTTTTTTGTTTATATTCTGCGAGCCTTTCATGTAGTGTTTCCATGAGGTTCTGTGAATGAAAGTTGCTTTTGAGATGACTTGGAGTCTGAAAGATGCTGCAAGAGGTATAGTACTAATTGATGATGGATGCAGCTTCTGTTATGTTGCAAATGCGCTGGGAACATCTTCCATAAGTGTTCACTAAGCTGTAAAATATTATTGACAACACAATTCCTTTCATACAAGGCATGGGTCAGGTCATCCGTGGTCTACATCAGCCAGAGATGACTGATTCGTGGCTCTTGAAGTATTAAAAGATTGGTGACTTAACTGTGCAGGATAGAAGGTGTCTAGAGGGGATATGTAATGTCAATATTAGAGAGTGGACAGTGAAATGAATACTAGGAGAAGACCTATTATTTGCTCCTCTGCTCCCCATTGACATGGTAGCACTGGTTAGCCTTTCTTCAGTTTGTTCAATAACATCAGAATTGGACAATGGAGCAATGTCCTCGTCACTGATAAATCCAAGTTTAATCGTAGTTCTGCAGATGGAAGGGAAAAGGTGTGGAACAGACCTGGAAAGTGTTTTGTTACCTGTGGCTTCTCAGCATGGTATGGGAGGAGGTATGGTGGTGGGGGGTTGGTGGCTGGGCCACTTAATGCACAGTGGTATATAGTGGTGATTCTCCTCCAGCTTGTAGATCTTTATCTCCGTATGTGGGAGAAGACTTTGTGTTAATCCATGACATCGCCTGGCCTCAAGCTGCATGGCTCGTATCAACATTCCTACTGTTATTTGTAACTCTTCAGTCGGTCAACACAAATTTGCCAAGTGACTGGATGGGGTACAATGTATATAAGATCTAAACGACCCTCCTGGAAAAAATTACATGTATAGTTTATAATCACTATTATACTGCAAGTCTCACAGGACTTGTTGGGCTCCTTGACTATTCGGTTCCCATTCTACGTGTCCATAGTTGCCTTCAAATTCAAATCGGTCAGATTCTCTTGTTGAGTGACCAGTGTCCATGGCACATTTTGTAGAGTGCTTGCATCCTTATGGGTTTGGATAGGTCCTGTTTGTGACAGTATCTACTTCAAACAAACCTAGTTGAAGGGGGTATATACCTATACTGGAAGTACGGGTATCATCCTGGACATTTTGTAATATTCTGAATATGCTAGAATACTTATCACGTTGATTAAATTGTAGAATCGTTTGTTGAATAACTAGTTGTGTGAGAACTAAATAGCCTGTTCTGATATATTCTAGTAGTGCGTTTTTTTTTTCTTTCAAAATTCTCCCACCTCTTACATAGATTTTCCATGTGATGGAGTAAATAGCTATTGGTACATGATGTACATTGTGATAAAGTATAGGACAACAATTTCGAACTCGGAGCTCATTATCCAAACACTGTAGTCATTTTAGACTCTAAACATAAAAATAATATTTTACGATAGCAAAATGGTCTGACTGGTACTGTGCCCGAGGGCATTAGGCTGACTGGTGTCGAACCTGGGACACTGGAAAAATAGAGAGCAGAGTGGAACTGCCAAAGAGAAATGAACCCAGGGTCTCTGAGGGAGTTGAGTCAAGAGACATCACTAAGGTGATATGAAGCAAATTCTGCTGTTATAAGTCAAAATAACACAGATAATATGGAAGAATATAGCATTATTTGGTTGAAAAGTACAGGAGTTTCTGAGCCTTACACAAGGATTTGGCACTCATGACAGCCAACAAATTGCTCTCGAAAGAAGGCGTGTTTTCGTGGCATCACGTCAGTAACTTGGAACTGTTTATACTGTCTGGAGAGGGTGAGTGGACCACATGTGGACCCGTAAACTCCTCGAAGCACAAAGGCAGAACCCAAGAGAAGGGGGCGCGGGAACAGTAATTTGGAGATAACTCGCGATTGGAACATGATACACATATGAGGGTTATACCAATGTGAATCAAATTCAAGGAGGCTAATTGTCAAGCCATTAAACGTCGAAATCGAAGCTGGAATAAGGAAGGTGCGGAGGAACACTTCTTACAGAGGTCAGTGGAAGGATAACGGAAGTAAAAAGGGGAATAACCGCCGACTTAGCGCCAGGACGCTCTGAAGAAGTTAATTAATTTTAATTAATTGGCTGATCGAACCTCAAGCACGCAAGAAGTTATGAAACCAGCGCTGCAAGACGGACCAGAAAAACGCTATTTCAAGCCAGGAAAGACGTTGGGAAGAGAGATGAAGCTCCGACGAATTTACGGATCTACTTTTCGTTTGGAAACCCATATAAGGTCGCCAGAGGAGTCAGTCGAGGACAGTTGTACCAGATCGCCGGGCAGAGTGCACGCCACTCTTGGGCTTGAAAAGACGCCGCGCATAAAGACTAACTTTATAGGAGTTGTTGTTTATCTTAACAATACAAGTGCAATGTATGAATTAAAGACAGTTTTACCAGAACCTAGGGCAGAATGCACGTCACTCTGGTCCAGAAAAAGACGCCGTGGACAAAGACTCTAACTTTAGAGGTCAGGATGCTGCGTACCAAGACTTTAACTTTATAAGTAATCAGTGAGTATTATTCTCAAGTGCAACGTACAATGTCAAGTAAAAGTAATCACAATAGGTCAGTAGAACCTTACAATGCAAGGACAATGTATTTTTATACATATGCAAATATACTTCAGTAAAACAGTATGAGAAGCGTCGTAGTGCAGGACAATGTATAGTACGCACAGTCTGAGAACAATAGAAGTTGTCTGTGTACAAGTGAAGTGTACAGTAGACAAGTGCAGCGTAGAAAAAGTCAGTTAGCTGAATTTACGTTGTTTAGAAGCGCGCAGGTAAATACATTTGTTCGAAAGCATTTTATGTGAATGCCACATTGTATAATATTTAAACTGATATTAGAGCACAGTTATGCTATTATCGACAATGTGCAATTGGACAGAAATTGATAGACATTGGGAGCAAAGGAGATGCTGGGAAAGGCATGTTTCCACTGAAATGGAATTTAGGAGCTATAACTAGACTGGAACGTTGGGAATCGTGAGGGATTTTCCAGGAACAGGTACACTAGATATTCATTGCGCAGATGTTACGAGACTTTCAATCAGGAAACACGATTATTCGGGGAGGAAAACTCTACGGAACCTGTAATTCTGAGATACTGCAGTAAGGATCGCCGAGTGAGGCCAGTGTATATAAATATCGTGTGTTTTAAGTGTTTTGTATATTTTAAAGTGTATGTTTTAAAGTGTAATGATAAATAGAGAAATGTGTAAAATGTTAGAACGAAGCAGTAGCTTCAGTGTTATGAATCAAAGTTAAGTGCATTTCTTAGTGAAAAATCCACGCAGTATGTATGTAAATAAAATGGAAAGGCCTTGCTAAGTGCAATCATGGCAGGCAACATGGAAAGAAAGTGGGCGAGGCCACCAAGGAAAAGGAAACGTGAGTACATAAAACCATGATTTTATTGTGATAGTCCACTGTATGCCGAAATATGTAAAGATATAATACGCCAATGAAAGTTTGAATCTTTGAAGGTATGACTTTCATGCCTTAAAATTGTGTTGGAATAATTTGTTGAAGTTAAAGATGTTCGTTTTACATCAAGTTAACTGTAACTCCATTACAGTTATTGTAGAAATGGCAATTGATTAAAGGGTCAAAAATGTAGTCATGAACACGGGAGTTCATTTTATTGATGATATAAATATCGTTACGTTGTGTCGGGATAATGAAAGGTGTCAGTAATAATAATAATAAACATCAGGGAAAGTGTATGTAAACATGTTTTAAGGTAAACACAACTGCAATGTTAAGTAGTGTTGTTAAAATCAAGGGACCGCTCTATGATAAATCAGCATTATGATGTCACAAGGAATCATATAAGCAACGATGTACGGGAAATATAATCAGAGTATGGAAAATGGAAATGTTTAAAAGAGATTTGAATTGATGCTTGATAAAGCAAGATAAGAATAATTGATAGAGATTTTCTTAATGATATATAGAAAGGGATCATCATCATGTATAGTCTCAAAGTTGGGTCTGCTAGTCGACGTATGAATTCTCGTATAGCCTAAGGCATACGAATGATATTGTGAGCAACCAGGTGTATATAGTGGGAACCCTAACCTACTGTAGGTATGCTAATTGAGGCGGCAAAGTATTCGATTCACTGACGTATGGCGGAAAACATAGACACCTAACCATGACGCTTGATATCGGCTTGAGCCAGCAGATTGTAGGAATTAATTCATCTCTGCTAGAGTGCTTTTGATACGGTGGGAACGTAGTGCTCTGACTGTAGTCTCTAACATTAGCCACTGACTAATCCGCTAGGACTCCATGTATGATGAATCTCATTTCTTTGGCTTGAATGTAAATGTGCCACTGATAGGCCAGCCATAAACTCCTAATGATAGGGATAAATGTTTAAGCAGTTCCATATCTCCATATGCATTCTGTAACAAGTAGGTCGCCCATATACGAGGGCCAGAGTAACCTTGCAATGGTTTGTTTATGTCTGAAGGAAGCAATTAATCTCGGAGAGAGAGAGACAGAGAGAAAGTGACACAAGGGGAGGCAGCGGCCATGTTTGTTGGCACCCCGCAGTGAAGGTCCATTGTATACAGAGCTGAAGGTTGGGGCGAACCTCAATCATTGTCTTACTGTAGTAGGATTTAAGTATGATAATTTTTTGGTACCCTGAAATGTTGTAAATAGAATATAGTATTAATGAATATTAATTACATGTGTGATATGACACATTGCTATCTAAGAATCATCCTGATATCTTAATATTTGGCCAAGTTACAAATTGGTAAAAGTCATATTTTTGTACTGACAGCAACACCTAGTTTGAAGGGAGGAACTTCACACTTTCCTCTATACCTAAGCGACGGGTAGCATTGTTCCCAACACAACGATAACAAATTAATGATTTGGAAGAGACCCATTACGGCATATAGTGGATATACAATTACAAGTTTGGTTAAAGCATGGTAGAACTCAGAGGTTTTGGTGGGGAAAAAGGAATAAGACATGAATGTACACATATTGTATAGATAAAAATTGTATGCACTAGTTAATGTAGAAAATTGTAAGATTAACGTTGTTTGTGTTTGTTTAATCAGTGCATTAGCGGACGTGAAAGTGATTGCAATGATAAGTGCAGTGTAAACTTAAAGTAACAGTTATTTGGATTTATGATGTGGTAAAGTGTGAATTTTAATTAAGGGAAGGAGTATTATTTTTGTGAAGTGTAATGACACGGCATGGTTGTTGAACCACATGGACTGATATAGGGTTAGTCAGTGAACTAGAATGCCAGCCATGGGGGCAGAGATGAGGGTAACTTAAGGGATTCTTTGCTTGCATCATCTCAACGCTCCAATTTTATTGCTTTGGGTTTATAAATGTAAATGTAATGTTGTATGCTGTGTTATAAGCCATGATATTAGCTCAAATTAAACCCATTAGAATAGAGTTATGTGTTGTTATTGTAGAGTTGATACCTATTAGTTTCAAATCCTAAATATGTAACCGCTCAGTGGGTTGGACGTAAGACACCCGAGGATTGCTGCTAGCTGGAAGCGGAAGCATATTTTCCATGGAAAGTCATCACATGGGTGCAGTACTAGTGTGTACCATAGCTTTTCAGCATTCTTCTGATAGCTCGCAACAACACACTTCCAGGACTAGAAGATAGGTGTCCAAAGACATTCAACGAGGCACTATATTCAATAAATGAAAACAACACCAAAAAATGTACACTAAATAGAAATATTTTAACACAAAAAAAATTGTTTTCCAGAATATTTAGTTTATGATGCTGGTTTTCCAACTTTCCTTAAGGCCCTGTTCAATATAATATCAATAAGAAATGTTGGTTAGGGTAATATTAAGTCCTTCCCAAGTTACATTAAAATCGCACCAGCCAATCAAAGTGTATTTTGGACGCACACATTGACAAAATGTGATCTCATAAGTCTATACTTCTTAAGGTGAAAATATGGTTCAAATTAGATTAAAATCCTAAAATAAATTAATTATTCTGATTGTTTTTAGCCTCTTGTACTCCATGTTGGTTCCTTTCTTATTATTAGAGGGGCATGGTGGCACAGCGGTCAAGTTGCTGGCCTCTCACCAAGGTGGACTGGGTTCTATTCCAGGTCAATGCATGTGAGATTTTCGAAGTGAAATGCCATGTCCTGTGGTTCGGATTCCACGTAAAAAAGGAGGTCCCGTGGCTCATAATCACAAGATTCACGGTCACGTAAAACTACAATCTTCCTTCTTTTTCCTTTCTTATTAAGGGCAAGTGTCCATTTTGTTATTTCCATATTACACAGTTTCTTCAGAAAATAATAAATAAGTTCTCCAGAAGATGATTGAGAGGCCTGATTTTGCAACTATGATCGTCCACATCATAATTGGACCTCTAAAACTTCTGCCTTCTAGCGTGACATTTTTCAAGCAATAACTCTGAACATTCGGCCTCAGTTGTCGAACTCGAGTCGTTATGGACATTTCTTCTATATTAAAATAGTTGATGTTTTTATAATTCTTCTCCAGAAAATCTTATACTTTTGATATCCATTCTTAATGGACATGCATAAACTTCTGCTTTGGTTGGAGCATACATCATATTGGTAGTAATAAATTAATAACGGTGCTCTATTTGCTTGTGAAAGTAAATAAATTATAAGTAAAAGTAATTGAGTTTCCTTTGCAAACATAGATTAATTAATAATAATTTATTAATTCATTTATTCATTTTTCAAATTAAATCTAGAAGGAAATATTAACCAGTAATATTTTAACTCATTTCAACCACGACGTGACTAGTAAATGATACTAAAATTTTGCAGAGACATATATTGAAAATGCTGGAGATTTAAAATCTTCAAATCAGCACGTACTCTGTGAAAGAATGGACTGACCTAACTACTGGAGCTTGCATGACAGCTCTGTATAATTCAGAAATGCTTTGCAACTTCCAGTTTGTTTGTCATGCTACTATGCCATTTCTACATTATTACTTCCGGTTCCAACATTTCTCCTTGTCAGTTCTTAGATGTTATTTTTGTTTCCTACAGGTGTATAGCACTGAAACTCAACTTGCTCTGCAGAAGGCAATCCAAACAATGGAAGAAAAGGGAATGCAGAATGATAACCGCTATCTTCAGCTTCTAGCTCTCCAGAGCAGACAGAAAGTGGAAGAGAAACCTCCAGAAGTAGCAACTGCTTCACAATCAGAGGTGTGCTCTTAGTGATAATGTATGGATGTGGATTTTTTCTTCTATTCATTTGAAATAGTGTATTTGACTAGAAGTGCCCAACATTATTTAAGATTTCCTTAGTTATATGTTAAGTTAGTCCATCATATTTTAATAATTTTACAAAGAGAATGGGAAAGAAATTCTAAAAATTTGAGTTGAATTATATGTTGACTGTTTAACCAGAGTTAATGTTTGTGGTAAGGAAATTAGTGTTACTGTGTGTGTGCAGAGTTTTGGATGTCTGGAACATTTAGTTGGATTGATTCAGGCTCTTCATGATGGTATGGTCGGGCAGGTGCTGTATCAGAATGATGTCTCAGAAGAATTTCCGATCACAAATGGTCTCCAGCAAGGCTGTGTTCTTGCACCTACTCTTTTTTGATGGCCATGCTCTATGAGACAGCATCTGCAAACAACACAGGTGTGGAAATTAAATATCGGTATGATGGAGGGCTATTCAACCAGACCAGACTTTGTTCCAAAAGATTAACCAATATTCACCAGGTTACAGAATTGCAATATGCTGATGTCAATGCCTCACCAGCCCATACATCTGAAGAGTTGCAACAGTCTGTCAACTGTTTCAGGAATGCATATAAACGTTTTGGCCTTACCATAAACATTCAGAAGACCAAAGTATTAGCTCAACCTGTTCCTGGAACATCTATCTCAGGTTTTGATATTACCATCTCTGGCACATCTTTGGACTAAGTCGATCACTTCTCATACCTTGGGAGTATTCTGTCTACGCAATGTACTGTTGAGAAGGACGTGGATAATAGAATCCGTGCTACGCATGCAGCGTTTGGACGTCTCTCATGTCGTGTATTCCAGAGCAAAGATCTAAGGATCTGTACAAAGCTAATGGTATACCAAGCTGGTGTCATTTCTACGTTGCTCTATGGATGAGACCTGGACCCTATACCACCTGACCATCAAAAATCTGGAACTCTTTCACCTGCAGAAACTCCGTTCCATTATGCACATCAAATGGGATAACTATGTAACGAATGCTGTGGTTCTCAAGAGAGCAGAGATGAAGAGCATAGAGGCCATCATCATTAGTCACCAGCTTGGATGGATCGGCCATGTCCAACGCATGAATGACGACAGACTCCCACGGAAAATTCTGTACAGCGAGCTCAGCACGGGCAAGAGACCTCGAGGAGCACCTTGGAAGCGTTACAAAGATCAGCTTAAACAAACCTTGAGGAGTGTAGCCATTGATCCTGAAAATTGGCATACACATGCGGAAGATCGCGCACGTTGGCGTGCAGCCACCTCAGCTGCGGTTTCACATTTTGAAGAAGAACGCCGAAGGAAACTCGTCAGAGGAGAAAGATGCGCCAGATATTGCCACGTCATCCAACTTCCATCATATGCATCGTGTGCGGCCGTGTGTTCTATGCCAGAATTGGTCTGTTGAGTCACCAGCGACATCACCATCGAGTGAATACTAATTAGTGATGCAGGAAAGAAACATACACTCGGATACGAGTATTGGACGACGACGATGTGTGCATACAAAGTTACTGAGTAAAGGGCCAGCCCGCAGAATAAACTGAGATTTCTATTCGACCATCAGCAGGTAGCCAGCGGCATAAATATTGTTTATCAGGGGGTGTAGACTGTCGGCCGATAAAGCTTTGCTAGGAAATATCTGTTCCCGTAGGAAACAGGATGTAAAATTGTCCGATTGAGCTATGTACATTAACAAATTCACAAAGAAATTTGATACAATGGTCCGGTTAGCTCAAAACAGTTGCCAGCGTTTCGCCCCAGTGTACCAATGGGCTCTTCAGTTGGTTATGGTACACCTCACCAAGACGCGTGGCTAGTACATACTGTGAAGGCCGCTGCAAGGCACAAATGATTCTTTGTGAATTTGTTAATGTACATAGCTCAATCGGACAATTTTACATCCTGTTTCCTACGGGAACAGATATTTCCAATATGGATTAGCTAGGTAAGCTAACATTATTTTTGAAAGGAAGTATTGACTTCCATAGTACATTGGCGCTGCTCGTGGCAACATTTGTGCCTTGCAGCGGCCTTCACAGTATGTACTAGCCACGCGTCTTGGTGAGGTGTACCATAACCAACTGAAGAGCCCATTGGTACACTGGGGCGAAACGCTGGCAACTGTTTTGAGCTAACCGGACCATTGTATCAAATTTCTTTGTGAATTTGTTAAAGCTTTGCTAGCCGGGTAACGCTCCTAAATGGCAGACGAACGTTTGCCTTATGCATAATTCACATGATTTGTGGTCTTCTGTTTAATACAGCCACAAGGACAATGAACGTTCCATGTTAGAAATAGTATCTTGCGTTTTCAAACAACTTATTAATATTTGAAACATTCATCTTGTTATCAACTTGTAGACAGTACAATGAATGCATGTCAGCGTGGTCTAGTGGTCAGCGTTGCTGTCTGTGGATCTTAACGTAACAGGTTCGATTCCCACCTTCGGCATTTTTTTCCTACCGCTCCCTTATTATTAATTGATAGAGCATGGATCAAATAACACTACTTTGAATAGGTATAGTGCATACTTTGTTTACAAGCATATTTATGTTTTAATTCAACATTTTAGAAAAATTAAAGTTTGTCTTATTATGGATGGTTTTGTGGGCATTTTAGATCTTTTCCCTGTAGATGAAAATGAACATTTGATTGTCTGTCAGTATCATTGTATCTTTGAGAAGGATTTAAGAAGCCTCTGCTGTGACCCAGTTCAAGAAACGGGTGATGAAATGTTTGGCTACAGGAACTCATGTATTTATATTTTGGCTTACACTTCCTAGATCCTTTTCTCTTAAGATTCATGCAATATAATAATCCTATTAACATAACAGTACATTAATGTGCTAATGACGTTAACCAGATGTGAATCGGAAGGGTAGTGTTCCGTATGCAGTAACACAAATGGTTTAGAAATGCTAACTTGCTGAATTGAAATTGGTAATGCCTCTTCTACCAAATTCTTAGGCCTTTGGTTGCAGGATGACCTAAAATGGAACTCTCATATCACTAATCTTGCCAAGAAACTAAGCTCAAGTTGTTACGCATTAAGAGTGTTAAGACAATCTAATAGCTGGTGAACTGTTCTTAGTACTGTACTTATTTTGCTTATTGCTATTCACTTATGAAATATGGAATCATATTTTGGGGAAATTCACCTGCTGCCCACCAAATTTTTGTTATCCAGAAAAGGATAATTAGAACTATGAATGGAACTACTAGATTGCATACATGTAAGCCTCTGTTTACACAACTTAAAATTTTACCTTTGCCATGTACCTAGGTATTTACATCTTTAAACTTCTCTTATTTGTTAAGCAAAGCTTAGGAAATGAGGATATCTTTGAAAATGAAAATCCACAGCCTGCTTCCAGTCTCCGACCGGGTCAGGAATGGAATGAATGAAGCCCCCATCTAGCGGCGAGGATATGAACTGTGCCGGCTGCCGAGGCCTGACGCACTCCTCTGGGGCAATGATTAAATGAATGACAGATGAAACGAAATGATAGTGGAGAATGTTGCTGGAATGAAATGTTGACAGGGAAAACCGGAGTACCCGGAGAAAAACCTGTCTGCCTCCGTTTTGTCCAGCACAGATCTCACATGGAATGACCGGGATTTGAACCACGGACCCAGCGGTGAGAGGCCGGCGTGCTGCCGCCTAAGCCACGGAGGCTTAGGATATCTTTGAGATGAATTCAAATATACATAACTACCAGACTAGACAAAAGAATAATCTTCATGTACACGCTGCAAATACAATGCTGTGTAAAAATTGTGTATTTCATGCAGCTATAACATTATATAATCGTTTGCCAAATTACATTAAAAGCACAGCAAACTACCCAAGCTTCAAAAGAAAGACTAAAGAGTTCTTGCTGGAGCACTGCTTCTACTCAGTTAAAGCATTTTTAGAGTATCGGTAGTTTCATAATAAGTTGCCCATTCATATGAACAGATGTTAATGATGTAATGTTAATTTTGTATGTATATATTATTGTTATTATTAATTATTATTAGCATAAATTATAAATTGACGTGTCCTATATCATTGTACAATGTACATCTTATGATTCAATGGATGAATAAAATGAAATTGTATATACTGTAGGACAGGTACATATCTCAGTCCTACTGAAAAATTCACTATGAACGATTTTAACTGACAATATTTGAATAATAATGCACCGGTATCAACAAATAGGAACGGAGGCTTGATTAAAAAAAATTCTCTTTAAGAGGAATTGGGGGCGTGGTGGCTCAGCGGTCAAGCTGTATGCTTCTCACCAAGGCGGACCGGGTTCAATTCCCGGTCAATGTATGTGAGATTTTCGAAGTGAAATGCCATGTCCTGTGGTTCGGATTCCACGTAAAAAGGAGGTCCTGTGGCTCATGATCTAGAGATTGACGGTAACGTTAAACTACAAGCTTCCTTTTTAAGAGGAATCAAACCTCAAATTCCATGCTCCGAAGGAATTGACTGCGTAGCCACTCTTATCATTTTGTCCGTACCTTATTAGGCCCTATGTACAATATGAATGGTTTTTATGTTACAGTTTGTTAATACTGTATTATAATAAAAGTAGAACTCCAATTATCTGAATCAATTGGGACTGGACTCCATTCGGATAATCAAAAATTCAGATAATTGGATTTACATACATGGTATACATACATATTGAACCCTTATTGATTTGCCGATCAATGTCTTCATGATTTTTATTATTATTATTACTTATATCCAGGCAGTGCCTGTTGAAGTAGACAACGGAAGGCAGGTAGTGTGTCGCAACGCTTGCAACAGAGGTGGCGTGATATTTATTTCTGGGGACGACCTGCTAAGCCAAGTTCAAGGACAAATTCTGAGTGAACGCGCATACAATTTGGCGTCATTATGGGCGTGCCAGAGGTGAATTTCCAACCGATACCCGATTGAATCAGCGAATCAGAAGAGAGGACGCCTGGACCACGCAGCGAGGTGCGTGCCATAAAAAAGACGCTGAAAATACGTGTATGAAGAACCGCCGATCGGATGGAATTCCGCATAAGTGCATTGAGACGTTTAGATAAAAAGAAGAAGTTTGATACTAGTCCCAAGTCTGTGAGTTGAAAATTACAGATTATTTTCTCAGATTGCCCCTACTCCACTCCATTCTGCCAGTTTCTCATAAATTGATCGGTGATGAGTAGTTTGTGACACAATTTGATCAGGCGCCGAAAGGCTTAGTTCACGCCAGTTTGAGAAGCATTCTATTGTGCTCTTGGGAGCAGAGTTCATGCCAAGCGGAGGGGAGATCTCTAGTTGAGATAAGCGCTACTCGGCATAAGTAATTTGAGAGACTTTTAAATGCCAGCTACGTGGCTGACTAAGACTGTAATATTTTTGTGTTATATTTTGTGATGTATATGTGTGCGTGAATTAAGCAAATGCTTAGATAGGGCCAGTTCGACGTGGAATAATCGCCCAGGACTCTTGAGTGAAAGTCAGTAGCTCATAGCGATTTTAGCAGGGTAGAATTTTAATTTTGAACATTTCTTTTTAAGAAGCCACGCCAAGATGTCTACAGCAAGGTCGATTGGTGGGATCATGTGCTACGCCTCTACCAGAATGTCGACGATGACGGAGTAATTTTCCCTTGGGGAATGCTCTCAGATGGAGGTTGATTTTCTGCAAGCTGGACGGTGATGTACAAACCATTGATTTATTCAATATGTAGCTAGATTAGACGCGGGAACGTGTAAATAATTTTATTCATGGGTTTTCTTGTGTTTTTTTTTGATTTCGTGCTCCGACACTCTTTTCTTTTAAATGTACGTTGGCGCGTGGCCAAAATTTTGTGTGATTGTATATTTTTCTTATGAGTCATTATTAGTATGCACGGCGCGTGCATTTGGGCAAGCGGCCATGTGTGTATTTTCTTGATTGGTCATGTGTTGATTTACTTGTGTTGATTTAAAAAGTCCTAATTTTAGGCGTTAGTGTGGATTGCTATGGCAATTCTTTGATTCCAATTTCATGCGGAAATTACTTTGTCTTATTCAGTGTAGGAAGTGTCGGATTTAGTTTAATTAGTGTTTAGTTGGTTCCTCGTGTCTGTCTAGCTCTAAGACAATGCAGATTCGTCCCCTGAAGGTTTACTGGATGGTAACGGATCTCGCATTAAATTGTACACATCGTACCGCATGCAGAGAAGCCGCACACGCACATGTCATTGCAGTAATTTGCGACATTTGGTCCAGATGTTTACGATCTCTCCTGAGATCAGGCCTAGTTTGGCAATTTTATTAATTCAAGAGGGTGTCATTTGGGAGTCCTTGTGTTTTTGCTGTAAATAGTGTAAATTTGTTGATCTGTTTATTAAATTCATATGTTTTAATCCAGGTATTCACTTTTTCCTGCATCATCATCATCATCATCATCATTTCCCCTTATCCAGCTCCTGCCGGGTCGGGATATTTATGGCACTTCTCCACTTTCCTCTTTCCTTCCACCATTCTTCTTCCACGATCTTGTCCCAGTCCAGATTTCTTTTTCTTATGCTGTTCTTCACTGAATCAATCCACCTTGTTCTAGGTCTTCCTCTTGCTCTCTTACGCTTGCACTTGGCCTCCAGCATCTGTCTTGGTATTCTATTTTCCTCCATCCTCTTTACATGTCCAAACCACCTTAGTTTATTCTTCTCAATTCTCTCATTTAGTTTTCCCATCCCTACTTCCTTCCTAACATCTTCATTCCTCACTCTGTCTTTCCTTGTCTTTCCTATCATATTTCTTAGGAATTTCATTTCACTGGCTTGGATTTTACTCTCTTGCCTGCTTGTCAGGGTCCAAGTCTCAGCTGCATAAGTTAATATGGGAACATAGTACACTTTATACATTACCTCCTTGCTTTTCCTTTGTACTTCCTTATCCCAAACAAGTTTTCTTACACTTTGATAGAATGCATTGCTCTGCTGTACCCTCCTGCCAATCTCCATGTCCAACCTACCAGTTTGCATCAATTCACTTCCTAGGTATTTGAACGTGTCCACAATTTCCAAACTCTGACTTCCAATTTTCACAGTGCCCTTTCCTTGTCTTTGCCCTCTTGTCATCACCATGGTCTTGCTTTTCTCTATACTGATTTTCAGGCCATATTTCTGAATATTTTCGTTCAGTGCATCTAGTTGTTTTTGCACTTCTTCGGTGTTCCTTCCCCAGACCACAGTATCATCTGCAAATAACAGTAACTTCATTTCTTTATGTCCTTATGCTTCCTTTGTTTCCTTTACAATTTCATCCATCACCATTATGAACAAGAGAGGTGACAGCACACTCCCCTGTCTTAGTCCAGTCTTGTTCCTAAACCAATCTGTCTTTCCAACTGGGGTCAGTACCCTGCTAACACAGTTGTTGTACATTGCTTGCACCATTTCCAACATTTCTCTTCCCAGTCTCTTCTTAACCATGGTTTCCCATACCTTCTCTCTGGGGACACTATCATATGCCTTTTCTAGATCTATGAAAGTCATGATCAAATCCTCTCCATATTCCCAGTTCTTTTCCATCACCTGCCTCAAGCTAAAGATTGGGTCCACTGTGGATCTTCCACTCCTGAAGCCATACTGTTCCTCTTGCAACTCTCCTTCCACCTATCTTCTCATTCTTCTTTCTAATATCCTTTCCAGTATTTTTACTATCTGTGATAAGAGGGTGATCCCTCTATAGTTATCACACACCTTCTTGTCCCCCTTCTTAAACACTGGTATTATTAGCCCTTTCTCCCAGTCTTCTGGTACACATTTCCGTTTCCTCACACACTTTAGCAGTCGATACAACCATTGCATACCAACAGGTCCAGCAGCCTTTATCATTTCTACACTGATTTCATCCACCCCTGTTGCTTTTCCCATCTTCATTTTCTGTACTGCTAATTCCACCTCCAGCATTGTTATATCATCTTCTGTTATAGAGTCGTCAGGTTGTGTCACTTCCATCTCACCAGTACAATTGCTCACATTCAATAGCTTATTGAAATACTCCTTCCATCGTCCCTTTATCTCTTCTGGGTGTGTTAACAACTCTCCATCTTCCTTTTTCACCAGCTTTGTGGTAACTCTTTCTTTCCTGCATGTTATTTTGTTATATGTTACCCTGCATGGTATAAGAAGCGCTTAACAGCAACTTTACTAAATGGACTGTTACACCCCCCGAAATTGAGTCTCATATGTTTCTTTGCAAGGGTTCAATATGTATATGAAAGTTTGATGCTTTTCAGTTGGTCAACATGATTGTACCCAAATGAGCTGGGTTATTCCCTAGTCCTGAAAAAAACATTACTGAGATTAATAAATACAGCATAATATACTGTACATATGTATTTTAAAGAAAAAGAGCTATTTTTCGGCACTGTATGCATTTTTAATTATGTAATTAAAAGAAAAGGCAACACTTTTACATGTTATATTAGCATACATACTTACAAGTGCTGTACAATAGTAGTAAATGAAAGTCATTGTTTGCTAAACATCTTGGTTAATTAAAACTCAGCAATTTTTCTAGGTTTGTGCCACACAAGACACGGCACAAACCTAGAAAAATTGCTAAGTTTTAATTCAATGATCGTGAAAGCCAATATACCATCTTTTTGGAAGCCTTCATAGGGAGGTTAAGGCTGCTTGAGCATTTAGTTCTCGCAGTAAAGTGGTGCAGTTGCACTCTATATAAAGGGAGGTAGTGCGCAGTTCGCTACTCCTGTGGGGGTCCGTGCGGGGACACCAAGAGCCCGCTGATGAGCCAGCTTGGTGTCCTAGGCGAAACCCCATACAACACACAGCACAAACCTAGAAAAATTGCTGAGTTTTAATTCATTGTCCGTGAAAGCCAATATACCATCATCTTGGTCAATATTCGCGCAGCGCCTACACTAGCTTCGTGGAGGAAGGACAATATCGCACGTAGACAGAATCATTATTTTGCGAATCACAGTACGTTTCAGTCTTTTTTTCTTTTCTGAAAGCGATTCAGACAGTCGAAGTTCGGATAATTGGAGTTATACTGTGATGTGACGAATCCACCACATTGGGTTACGACAAAGATCTTTGTTATGGCAGTAATAGGACGTATCTGGTCTTACTGTTGATGAGATTTCATGAAATATATTTAGTGGTCTTAATGCAATCGAAAATAGAGGACACGCCATTGGCTACGCGACTCCGCTGCACAAAATCAGGCCTGCCATTTTTAGTATTTCATTGTATACTTACTGGTAGCTGCCTGCTGCTCATACGGACGTGGTAGTATGCAACCAAAGTTGCCAGGGCTTTCATGCTGGCAGATAGTTTATCTCCTGTGCAACTACCAGCAAGTGTACCCGGAGTTGTTAGAACCGGCCCAATGATGCATACATTATGAATAACTTTAGACCTATAAATCTTCGAATTTGAAAATACCTTACCCATTGGCGCTACAGCTTTTGTAGAGCCCAGGCCTGCCCAGTCACATCTGTCCACGCTTTACTGTCCAAGGTTCAGTAGAACAAAAATTTGTTTACAAACTTTGTGCTTCATTGATTTTATGTGAATCATATTTTTGGTTCCCTATTGACTCACTATGATTAAAATAAGAAAATATGTTGTTCAGCGTAGTCAATACCGTACATATTAAACTTGGTTATTAAACTTGGTGCTATCACCAGAATTAATTTTAAAATCCTCTGCTTCCAGAACATGCTGAATACTACTCAGATGAGACAATTTCGACTGCAAATTATGGCTTACCGTCTTCTGGCACGTAATCAGCCTCTCACAAATCAATTGGCCATAGCAATACAAGGCCAACAACTGATTGAACATTCTATTCCTCGAGTACTAAATGTTGCTGATCCAGGTAAAATTCACTTAATTTACTCGTAAAACTAGGCATATTTACTTATTTAGGTAAGAGAAATTTTGGGGGAAAACATTAAGTGCAGGAGTAAAAATCCCAATATCCTATGGAAGTATATAATACTACTGTTGACCAAAGTATTATGTGCACTCGAGTTTGAAGGTTGTTTGTTAAGTAACCAATAGACTTACATAAAATTCAATAACATCATCATTTTCGTCGTTCTATTTTACGTTAGTTCACGTAGGTTTGGAATTTTTAATTTATATTTTAATATTTTTTATCGCAGTTGGATCACAAAAAGTGCCCGTTTTTAAGCGTATTTCAACCATGCGTCACATTTAAGAATTATTATCTCAAAAACCCGTCATCAGATCGAATCCAAATTTTAACACAATATACATTGGCGCGCCTCGCTCGGAAGTCATGGGCTCCATCTCAGCAACGCTGTACAGCTTTCCGCGGAGCGGCTAGCTGGTGAACCATGCCGTATTTCCCCGAACAAATACAAACCGATATAAAATAAGTGAATTAATTTACGTACTTCACAGTCATACAGTATAACTTTTTGATGTATAAGGATTACAACGCGACCAAGAACTACATTTTCCAACCGCCCCAAGCCGAGAAAAAGTTACCTTACAAAAATGATAACTCTGTTTCTTGGACACCCAACATTTTGAAATTAATAAACCAGTTATACAACATTCCAATGTATATTTTGTTAAAATTTGGATTCGATCTGATGACGGGTTTTTGAGATAATAATTCTTAAATGTGACGCATGGTTGAAACAAGCTTAAAAACTGGCACTTTTTGTGTTCCAACTGCGATAAAAAAAATATTAAAATATAAATTAAAAATTCCAAACCTACATGAATTAATTTAAAATAGAACATCGAAAAATGATGTTATTGGATTTTATGTAAGTTTATTGGTTACTTAACAAACAACCTTCAAACTCGAGTGCACATAATACTTTGGTCGATAGTGGGGTGTCCAGTGTTCTTGGAAACCAGGAATTTTATGAGTCTTATGAGCTTCTATTGGGAAATATACGGAAAAACTCCAATATTGCTGGAAATATTCTGCTGGGTCTTATGCTTTATCCACCTTCAACATTTCATGGTCATTTCGATTTCCATTCTAATGTGAGAAATATGCCAAGTATGTTATGTCTGAATTTTTAAAAATTTATTTACTCTTTGTATATATTCATTCAGAATTTGAAATTTTGGATTTGAAATTGTAAGTTCCATATCATGTCGGGAATTTACAGCAGTTGAAAATTTGACATGCTATATACAACGTATCCATAAATTCTATTCTTATTATTAACCCCTTAACCGAGGGTTTATTTTCCACTTGTTGCGTATTTTTTTAAATGCGTTTTCTGTTCCTCCAAATTGTGAACATTTCATAGGAATAGCAAACAGATCTGAGGTATAACAAAAAAAATAAGTACTTTTGAATGGCAACAAAAATCACGGCACGCATGTCATACGTTGTTGGCATGTTAACGAACCCATTTGAATTCAGTAGGCCGTGTTCATAATGGCAAAAATATGGGAATTTTAGCTCGTAAAATATTTTGTTATATATATATATATTTATTTATATATATTTACATGTATGTATATACAGTGCACCCTAAATCTAATTCAATGTCGGATTTTCATTTAAATTGCTGGACATTTCTGGGAGTTTTTTCAGACTGGAAGTTTGCATACTAAATCATAATAATGCAATACACTATTCAAAGTGGAATACAATATAACAGACTCAACAGTTCATGTAAACAATCACTCACATGAACACACGAGTTAGAAGTTTTTCACAGTGTGGTACACCTTGAAGCATGGAACAGCACACAGTGGCACATCACATTCCCTGCAGCAGTAGATTGTTTCTTTTCTCACCTTGTGAGAGAGACAGACCACACACCTTTTCCTCGAATGCGCTTGCGAAGAAGTTCCGGGGTTCATGTCCATGAAGTGCCGTGCTGTGAGTCGAGCTACGGATTCAATACTTGGACGTCCAACTCTCCTTGGCTTGGAGGTAGCTGTTATATACTTTTCAGTGAGTCCTTCTACTAACTTCAGTCTGAAATTCAGCTGGGACTCGTACGGTCCCATCTTCGTGTACAGGGTAAATGAATTGAAAACACTGATGTCTACTAAATGTCTGAACATTTTTATGTAGAACTTCTTCAGCCTTCTCCTTGAAATAGTGTAAGTAACAATGCACTGATCTGCCAAGTCTACTCCACCCATTCCTTTACTGTAAGCGACACTGATTGTTGGTTTCATTTTCTGGCCCCCACCTTTCTTATTTACCATAGTCACTTCCTTATCGTGAACTGTGGAAATCATACAAACGTCTTTCTTGTCCTTCCATTTCATGACCATCAATTTGTTTCTGTACCACGTACTAAATTCTCCTTTCTCCAGCTTCTTCTTCTTCATGTCTTTCGGGAGCTCCTTCCTATTTATTCGCACCGTCCCGACAGCATCAGTGTTCTTCATTGTGAGCTGATCGAAAAGTATTGGTGAAGCGTAGTATTTGTCTACAAAGAGCATGTAGCCCTTATTCAGAAGACCTTCAAGGAGGGTGAAGATGACGCGCGATGGTTTGTCAATGTCCTTGAAATTGATGTCTAGAACACTTTCGGGGAAACTCTGTAGTCATTCCAGTGTACACCAACATGCTATAAACATAACCTGATGAACTTTCACTGAGTTGAAACGACTCCATCCCGAAACGTGCTCTCTTTTTTGGGATGAAAACTTTCCAACCAAGCCTACCTTTCCAGAGAAGTAAACTTTCATCTATTGCTATGTCACTTTCCGGTGTGTAAGTGGTTTGAAATTTATGGATTAGGTACTGTAAAACCGGTCTAATTTTGAAAAGTTTTGGATTCGGGTCAGTTGTAGCGTCAAATTTCGTATTGTCATTGAAATGGAGGTACCTAATAAGAAGATGAAATCTGTGGTCCGTCATAATTTCTCGAAAGAATGGGGTGTCAATACATTTTTTCTTGCTGAAAAACATACTTGTGGTGGGCTTCTGAACTATACCCTGAAGAATTAGGAGACCTATTAGGAGTTTTATTTCCCCAGCGTTTGTTTCCACCCATTCGTGGTCCCTGCTCCTGGGTTTGAGCAATCCTAGCACACCTTTCTGTTCAATCGATTGCTTGGCATAAAGATTTGTTTCCCGTGCTATAAGTTCAGCGAGTTCGTCAGGAAAGAAATGTTCAAAGATAGTTAGAGGTTCACAGACATCGCCGAAATGCACATGCATACCACTATTGCCGGTAAAAGCAAACCTTTCGTGGGCCGCTCCGAACTCCACCCACTCTGTTTGCGTGTTGCCATTCACTATATCTGGGATGTTTTCTTCGGTATCTTGATCATCACTATCACTCGAATCACTGAAGTAATTATCACTGTCACTCTTACTTTCTTCCGAATCTAATAGCATACGTGCTATATCCGTTTCAGCTAATTCCTTGAGCGTTGTTTTACTCTGCTTACCATTACAAGATGCCATGGTGAAATGATTGCCCGCCAGACGAAGAGTAGTGGCTTGGCTGGAACGCAGCAACAACTACGACTAACTCCCAATAGGTGGCAGAAGCGAACACAAAGTTCAAACAAGTACGAATAACTCCCAAAAGATGGCAGAAGCGAATGCAGTAAATTTGACGCCTAGAAGCGGTTCACGCAACGTGCGAAGTACATTATAAATGGGCTGACGTTTAGAAGCGGTTCACGCAACTTGCGATCAGTGTGCTATGACGCGTATACGTGGTTGACGTGGTCAAGCGGTTAACATGCCTGCCAACTTTTATGTTGTTTTCTGTAGAATTTATGGAATCGCAGTGTGTTGTATAGTTTTACCGATGCACTATGATATTTTAAGATTGTACATACCGATGTCTTCTTTTTCATATTCGCACTAGGAAGAGTTTCCACTGGTCGCCAATAGATGACGTGTAACTGGCGAATATTCAATACAACGCTCTAATTTGTATTCTTTTGAATAATCTTCAATTATGAATTGCTTCCGAATTCTAATTGCTTGATATCGAGGTATCTATAGCTATTTTCGTTTGTTTCACTTTCACGACGATTTTTGACAGGTTCGAAGCTGAGGATGTGTATATGTTGGAATTATGTTGTGTAAATGAATTTGATTTTAAAGATATTTTTGGTAGTTCAATTCAGGTGACTTGTTTTGTCCCTAAGAATGTCATTAGTTTCATGTAGTATTTTATAATAATGCTGAAGAACTCTGCTTGCCTAAATGAAGAAATCAACAGGCATTTTGTCAAGTTCTACTGCATTTTGGTGCATGCAGATTCCCACGTATTCTGTTGCTTGGGGTTTTTACTGATAGGTGATTTGGAAAGTTGGCGGGTATTAATTATTTCCATACAATCTACTCCATGTTTGGTATTTAAAATACATGTTTTCACTTTATATCATTTTCATTGCGGTCCTTTCAGCAAGTCATTTGATGGGAAGTTATTTATAGGATTGTCGATATTACTTTCCATAAAGAACAGCAGTAAGTTAGCTTTGGCTTCCACAGCATTCAGTCAGTCCCTTCCCCATTTGATGGAGAGTTACTTATTGATGGGATTGTCGATACTACTTTCCATAGAGAACAGCAGTAAGTTAGCGTCTGCTTCCACAGTGTTCAGTCATTTCCTTCCCCTGATATCAGAGCTATGAGAAACGTTGCTGTTATAGCTTATGCATAAAGCCCTCCGCTAAATTTTTCGCCATGCAGATATACTTTACATGGCTGTGCGGATAGCGGATAAGCTGCGGATAATGTTTGGAGTAAATTTGCGGATATTTTTTAGACCACAATCGCAAACTTGTTGAACTACATTACTGGGACCCGGATGTTTATGACATATCATATTTTTCTGTTATGTTTTTTCATTACAATAATGTAAGATGATGATTTACGCTAATCTCATTTAAATTACCGTATATACTCGAATACCACCCGCACATTTTTAAACAAATTCGGACGTGAAAAATTGGGGTGCGGGTCTTATTTGAGTCATCCAAATTTGGAAGATCTAAATTGCCCGCCGCGCGCGATATCGAGTGTTGCGAGTATCCGCTAGATGGTGATAGCCTTCTTCCGGCTATCACTTTGTTTTACCGTAAGCACGCGGCGTCATACAGTCACGCGCACGTTCTCTGAGTGTAACCATGAATGCTATGAAACGTTTGCGGTCATTTACTGTGAGTGAGAAATTGAAAGTTGTGAGGGAAGCTGAAGTTATTGGAAATCTTGCCCGGTAGGAAATATGATATTGACGAGTCATGTATTCGTGATTGAGCGGGATGACGTCTATGCTACAACCACTGGATGTCTGCGTGAACCGCCCGTTCAAAGCAGCCTTGAAACAGCTGTATACGGAGCGGATGGCGGCCGATAAGCTCACACCGACTCCAACTGGTCGTATTCAGCGCCCGAAAGTTCAGCTGCTGTGTTCGTGCATTTTGACGGCATGGAATGGTATCTCTGGAGATCTCATACGGAAGAGCTTCAAGAAATGTAGTATTTCGAATGCTATGGATGGCAGTGATGACGACATTTAGTGGGAAAGTGATGGTGATAAAAGTTCCGAAGTTAGTACTTCTGATGACGATGAATGAAGTGTTTGTGTACTTTTATTTGTATTTTTAATCATTTGATGTGTGTTATATTAGGACAACTTCAAAACTGTTGGAAACTATTTTGGATAAATGCTATACTGTTTATTTAGTTAAGATAGTAAATAATTTTGAGTATTTTTTTTTTTTTTTTTAAATTTTGTTCTTCAAAATCAGGGTGCGGGTCTTATTCGGGGGCGGGTCGTATTCGAGTAAATACGGTATATCATGAAGCTCAATTAACACTCCAAACTGAAAAGGGTTGCAATTCTGGCTGCAGTACATTCATTTTAAACATAGCACATGATATACATAGCTCAAATGTTTAAATGAGTTGCTTTAATACTTTGTCTAGTTAAAAATATTAACCTATTGTAATGCCAGTAGATTCAGATTACAAACTTATGAATAAACGTCGTGCGGATGCGGATAACGTTTTGATTATCCGCACAGGGCTCTACTTATGCAATGCATGGCATTGGTCTTTGTGCTATCAAATTTATGTTAAACTGCACACTTTCCAGATTTTTTAAACCAAAACATCATTAGACTTTTGTCCCCTCCGAACACAATTACAAGAAACTATGCAAAGTTCATTTTACTTCATAGGAATAACAGAATGAAATTGTGAGAAGCTGCATATATTCCAGTTTTACTTATTTTGTAACCTTGTGGTCATAAGCCATTGGACCTCCTTTCTATCTGGAATCCAACCACTAGATGTTACTTCTCATTTTGAAAATCTTACATGCAATAAATACGAATCAAGCCTGGTCCGCCTGGGTGAGAGGCAATCGGCTTGATTGCTGCACCATCATGCCCCAAGTGTTTATATTCATAACAGGAAGATTATGAAGAAAATGGTGTACAAAACAAACCAGATGAAGTTTATGGAAACAACTGATGTTCATCTCCACAATATAAAAATTCAGAGAAATGGTTCACTTACAAGGTTATGCTAATACCAAAAAACAATTGTTTTTACATGGCTCTTAATTGACAAACAAAAGCCCACAAACTTCTTTGATACATGGAATTGTAACTACTGGACGTGAATTGTCATTTAGAAAAGCTTTAATGTATTAATTAGGAATCGAAGCAAGCAACAAGACCGCTTGCCCTCTTTGCTAACAGCAGACGTTCATCTGCAGGCCAGAATATGTCAAATTTCCATGTTTTTGGACATATTTTACTGCATTTACTTTGAACCACATTTGGAAAAGTTTACCGAAACATTAACTGAATATAGTTAAAGCAAACTGCTGGAAATGTTAACTGATTACAGTTAAAAGTTAATGATTTTTCTCTGCATGTTGATGTAGGAGGCAGTGGTGGAAGTAATGGACTGCAGCAGACTGGTAGACCACCTGGACCAGGACCTGGTCAGACTTCAGTTCAGGGTCAACTTCAGACTACTCCTTTGTCAACACCGGGATGTTCTTCATCAGGGACTCCGACAGGACCTCGAACAATAGCTACCCCTGGTCAAGTGCCAGCACAAAATTGTGTTACACCTATCGTCAAGCCAGCTGGCTTGGACCCTCTAATCATTCTTCAGGAACGGGAGAACAGGTGAGACATTGTACTGTGTTCATGCCTGCTAACCTCACAGGGATATTAGAAATTGAGGTGCAGTAAAATACCAGTATAATAAAATTTTGGGGACCTCGGAAATTAATTTGTTATAATGAAATTTTGTTTCCAAGGAGTCCCTGATCTGTCAGATGGGAGTGGGACTCTATCACTCCCATAGTTCTGAGGCTTGCTTATGACATTTTTTGCAGGTTTAAGAAGTACAAGCGAAGCAGGTTGCTAGCCTTAGTTACACAGGGCCCCCAGGGAACAAACAAGTGGGTTGGGTAATCCTAGCCACCTGAGCACAAGTAGGGTCACGACTCAGAATATGTCCAAGATGCCCACTCCTACTCCTTAGGGACACTCGAATTTCTTGAATGAAATGGTGCTGAATTCTTGAGTAAAAAGAGAAAAAATGATTGAGTAATGAGGGAAAATTCTTGGGTAGGTAATTAAAATTCTTGAGTAGGAAACAAAAATTCTAGGGTAGAAAAGACAAATTCTTGGATGATATGGATCTTAGGGAAATAGAAAGGCAGTCAGTACTTTCAAATATTTATATTGTAACTTCAAAATTATCGGTACAAAAGACAGAAATAGCAAACATTAAAACAAAAAAGATATTTACAAACTTTACCTCCCTGCTTCCTTTCATGTTTTACATTCATAGTTGTAGGATGACAGCAATTCCAAATTTGTCATTGTTAGATTAGTTCTGAAATCCATCAACACACAAGAAAAGTTTGAAAAGAATCTTTCACAATTTACATTTGACACTGGAACTCACAGTGCCCTTCATGCACCATCAACAAAGGGTTGATGATCCTCACGCATTGCCTGAAGAGCATCTTCCACCGCTATTTCTGTATTCTTCTTCAGAATATCCTGAAGATCCCTATATGCGAACACTCCTTCATCAACGGGAATACCCTTCAGTGACGGTATTTTCTGAATAGGGCCTTCAGTTTGTCTCCTGCAGTAGACTGCAACAAGACATTCTGCCTGTAGAAGAGCTCAGACACTGGCTCCAAAAATGTACGTGCTGGGTCCCCCAACATCAGGTTGTCCAATTTCGTGTGCATATGGCCTGATGTCTTCTTTATTTCCTCCATCAGTCTGCCCCTAAGATTACCTTTCAGGGCATCCAGCACTTCCTGGATCATGTTGCTGAACATTCCTGCAGCAACCCCTTGTAAATGCTTCTTCAAATTCTGAAGTTTGGGATACACTTTTGCTGCAATTGGTTTGGAATTTGTCTCCAGTCTGAGCAATAGAGGTTTCATCACCGATGCTACAGATTTAATGAAAAGAGCTTGCACATAAAGCACTTGTAACTCCGATTCTGTTATATTCTGCAGATGCGAAGATGCAGCTGTGAATGATTCTTTTCCATCTTTGGTTTGGAAAAACTCGAAAAGAATGGTCCAGTTATCTGCCAGCCACTCAATTGCTTCCAGCCAGGAATTCCACCTTGTCGCAACAGGAATTGTAAACATCCCAGCCCCCGATTCTTTCTCCTGTAGGAACTGTTGGAAGGCGTGCCGTTTCTTTCTGGCATGTAGAAATGTTTGCTTAATGGAAACAACTAATTTGTTCAGGGACGACAGACATTCTTTCACCACAACACCAACCAGATTGACCTTATGTGCCCAGCATTGAATGTGAAGAAAGTCTTCTGGCAGGAGGAGTGACAACCTAGTAAAACACGAGGTCATGTATTTGGCCGAGTCAGTTACTAAGGCCACAACTTGGTCATAGTTCACTTTCGTGTCGCGCAGTGCATCTGTAATCGTTCGAACACATGTCCGTCCATTCACTGCCTCCAACGAAGTGACTGCCGCCACGTACTGGTCCTGTGATGCAGAAGGCTCCACTGTAAACAGCAGAACAACGAAAATTGCCCTGCCCCTCTTGTCGGTTGTTTCATCACACATGACAGCAACTTGTTTATTATGTACGGCCATAACAACCTTTTCCTTCCTCGATTTTGCCAAGAGAGGCAAATATTCCCTACGAAGAACATTACTTCCTGGAAGGTCTCCACCACCTACAACGTTCTTCTTCACCCATTCCTTGAAAGCTAGGTGATCTGCCTTTTCCAAGGGAATGTTAACTGATACCATCATCTCTACGGTCGAAGAGACAATCCAGTTTGGCAGCCTAATAATGTCAGAAAAAATCAAATAATTAATTTGTGCAATTAAATTATTAACAATTTATGCATCACAACCAACCACCACAGATACATAAAATAGTGAAGGCATCCCTCCACAGAGGGGCTTGGCGGTGGGAAGGGCATCCGCTTGTGAAACGAGGGCCAAATCCACTTGTGCGTCACGGTTCGCACCCGCGACTCCACAAGTGTGGGAAAAACGGAAGGAAAAGAAGAAGAATATCATACAGAATAAAAAATACTGTATTTAGAACTTCCGCTTGCGATTTGAGTCAATTTTTAGAAGAAATAAGAAAACATCATATTCCGCACTTCGAATTTGCGCGTTCTAATTGCGTCCGTGCACATGTGTGAACCGAAATGTTAACGAAACCACGAAAAGTTAATGGAAAGTTTCATTCACAAAAGTTACAGATATTTTGTTTTATGAACATGCTCGAAAAGTTAATGAACACGCTACTGTATTTTGTTTATTAACAGTCACAAATGTTCCTGAACATTGTTTGTTAACAGTGTTTATTAACAAAGTTGACGAAAACATCTTGGTGTGGACGTACCTTAAGAGACCACGGTTTTTACGTCACCCGCAACGAAATAAAAGTATTCACATGGATTTAACAATTGAATGTTACGTACCTTTGCTCCTTTTGAACATTCAGCTGCCTCGAACAATGTTGTCTGCCGCTTGCGTGTTTTTGCTGCTTCCACGTGTTGGCGGCAAGAAATGTCCTTTTTTATGGCATCAGAAATTTCCCATGGTATTCTTTTATTGCAAAAGCTACAGAGCATTACTTCTCCAGACCTCTTCATTCCGTCCTGCGAGATCTGTTTTATTCGTTCATCTAAGCTCACTTTCGGTGGCATGTTGTTTTTTCTTCTTTTATTTTCGTGTGGCTTCCTGAGAGGCCGGGTGCAGGTCTTTCCAGTCGACGCCCGTAGGCGACCTGCGCGTCGGGATGAGAGATGGAATGGATGTAGATGAATGAAACTGGACAAGGATGTGTAAGGAAGCGGCCGTGGCCTGTCAGAAGGTACCGTCCCAGCATTTGCCTGGTGTTGAAAATGGGAAACCACGGAAAACCATTTCAAGGACGGCCGACGGTGGGGCTCGAACCCACGCGTCTACCGAGTCAGCAGAGAGTTTGGCCCCATGACCTAACGTTGAGCTTTAGCCAGCGTAGCCACTACTGTCGGTGGTGGCATGGTGAACTATTCTGATAAATTTGCGTGCAACCAAGACCTCGACAAATGGTCTAGATCTCTAGAGCTATCGACTTCTGGAAGTGTTCTTGCAACATTCTAATAGGAACACACTCGAACGTACAAGGAACAATCGGTTGACCGGCCTCTTGATTAGCGTGGAGCCAACTTGAATATTCCAATACATATACACAAAGCACAGTGAAAGAAGTCTACAAAATGTCTAATGTTTCTACTTGTATCAGAATGATAGTAGATTATACCCAATATACGAATCTTACAGAAATTTCTACAGTTTTCGACTACACAGATTTTGAGGTTAGACGTATTCACATTACGTATTTGAGGTTATACAAATGAGTCGCCTAGATGCAAAAGTGTCCATGTCCACCATAACTGGTTTTGAGAAAAAGTGGAAAATGTGTTTTTACTGGGTGAATTGGTATAAGCCTACACTGTATATCATATAAATAAGTATGAATTAGTACAAATCTGTTTGAGCTATTGACATAAAACCAGGAACGCAATGCTTGAAAGATATAAGCAAAATAAAAATGGACATGGACACTTTTGCATCTCATATTGCCGATGGACACTTTTGCATGCAACTATAATGGACATGGACAGTTTTGAAACAGACTAGGCACTATTTGAAGAAAAGACGTGATGATCATAAATCTAAATTGTTGTATTCAATTTTTATTTCTGAAGGTACATGTGAGGAGAGGATATGGAATGAACATAAATCTAAATTTGTGGATTTTTAATGTTCATATTTTTTTTTATTATTTCTGAAGGTACATAGTGTAGTGTCTGACAATCTGCAACGTACTTAGTACATCATACCTGGAAAAATGTCTTAATCCTCTCCTGCTAGGCACTCTTCTTCAATTGACGCCCCTGGCCTAGTGGAACCTAATAATTTCTTGTACCATGACAGAGAGTTACACTCCCTCCTGGACTCACCATAGTGTTTCTCGAGGAGTTTTGAAACATCTTCCAGTTTCTTTTCATTAACGGGCACAGGAGAGTTTGTTATGCATCTCGGGTTTATCTGTTTATAGTGTTTTCCCCGTTTGCATACACCCATTGGTTCATTGATGTCAGACCTATAATTAGGCTCCCCTTGGACTCTAATAACGTTCTGAGCATTACGGATAATGATGACTCTTTTTACTTTCGTTATCTGGAAGGGGAATGATGCTGTGGGTTTTATGACGTTTTGAATGGCGTGCTCGCTTCCTAGAACGGTCAGGTGTTGTTTCCGTAATGTCTTGATGAACATTATTGACATGTTCCATATTTATTTTGATGAAAACAATGGGTATAACTTTAATTATAAACGCTTAAACACAGACAAGGGCTCAATGTTTACATACACACGACGGCCATCTTGCATTAGTCGTATGACTTCAATCTTCATTGTGATTGGTGGAAAGGGACAAGGCAAGTTTTGCGCCTAACTTACCGAAGGACATGGACAGTTTTGAATCCAACCACACTTTTCGTGAGCTCGTATTCATAGGACACGGACAGTTTTGAGCATAAATAGCATTTCTGGCATGTGTAATAAGCCTAGCTCTACAATCCAGCGTTGCCAACTCATTTTTTTTGAAAAGTGGACATGGACACTTTTGCATCTAGCCGACTCAAATGTGCAATAAATATTTACAGGGTACTGTATATTCGTACTTAGAATTTAAGAAAGGATAATTAAAATGTATTAACATAATAATCGAACGTTTTAGAGGTAAATTAGGTGTAGGATGCCGTACATACGTCTGATATTACGCATCCACGTCTTGAGAAGGATGTAATAAAAGCCGGATAACGGTTTAATGCATTATTTCTCTAGTTGCGATAAATTTCGCGAGTAAACCTAAAAATTCGTATATGGAGCCGAAATGTCAAAATTTCGGGAATAGATAGTGTTCCAAATTACATTTAAATTCGTAACACATGTCCTATATGCCTTTCTCCCATCACATTTAACACTTTTGAAAATTTCACAAATTTCGCGAGTTGCGAAATTCGAGTGTCCCTATCCATAGTAACTGGTATGCCAACTGTCAGGACCACTTACTAGGCCACTCAGCAGTTGCCCATAGTTCACAAAGTGGGACGTGACTGCACCATGAACCACTTAAATTTGAATAGGGTATCATGGAGGTGACTTGTTCGTAATTAGAGGCTTGCAGACCAGACTGGACGCTGAAAGGCAAAACAGTCTCAAATTAAAATATAGTGAAATTTTGTTGTACTGAAATAAGCCAATCCGTAAGAATTCACCTGGTTTTAAATTCATTGCAGGATCTGTATTACTTCAGCTTGCCTTTATGCACGAAAAAGCTCAATATTTATTACATAAGAGGAAAATTAGGATATATGTGTATAAACAATGTAATTATTGATAGTAATTGAAAGAAGTTTTCCTGTATTGCACGCAAACCAACCGCATTACTTGCGAAAATGGAAATTATTTTGGAAAATGTAATGTATATGCATCTCCAACGAAATAATTTAGACATACTGTATTTACTTGCATAATTTTCCCCTCCTTGATTTTTAGAACAAAAATTTGGAAAAAAATATTCGGATACCGGTATTTCCCCCCCCTTATTTTATCTACGGTTTCCATTAGTTGCGAACCACGGACTTATCTCGTCTTCGTGATTCATGCCGATGTACGGAAATCAGGAACTAATTTGGAAATTCCAGTTCATGTTTCCCATGCTAGGAGAGGAGGAAGTGTTGTAAGACCCTACGAATGGGACTGGTTACTCAAAATTCCAACCCCTGGAGCCAGAACTTGCCCTTGTTATCAGCTGTGACTCGCACGTGTACAGTAATCGCTTTCAACAGTGTTCTTGCATGTGAATTGTTGTGCGAAGTATTTGCTAGTGACATTTCGGGAAAGAAAAACAGTACCGTAGTTACAACACACAATTTAAATTGTCTGTAATAGAATTTGCCGTAAATAATGGCAATCCTGCTGCATCTCATGAACCTTTCCGTAGCACCATCACACGTGCGTTACTCGCGGAAGAAGAACAATTACAGTGTACCAAGAAAACAACTTTATCATTTCGGGGACCCAAAACTGGGAAGCATCCAGAAAGTGAGAAGGTAGTTGTTTCTTACGTACATTAATTGAGAAATGATGGCCTTTCAGTATCCCACAAAATGGTCCAGTTAAAGGCTGTAGAAGTAGTAAAAACCTTGAAAATTCCTGATTTTAAAGCTAGCAGAGGGTGGCTTTGTCGGTTCATGAAAAGGAACAATCTTTCTCTTCGAAGGACATGTCTATGCCAGCGACTTCTGAAGGACGACAGTGAAGAAAATGTGCAGATTCATAGATTTGTAATTAGAAAGCGGGGCATGTACAATTACCTGCTATCGCAAATCGGAAAGGCAGATCAAACTTCGATTATCAATGATATGCCGAGAAACACTACAATTATCGGAAATGGAGCATCCAGTGTAGTCGTGAGGACTACTGGGGCAGGCAAGCTTCGCTGCACAGTTATGCTGGCTGTTACTGCGGACGAGCAAAACTTCCTCCCTATGTAATTTTCAAGCGAAAAACAATTCCTAAAGGGAAATTTCCTTCCGGTGTGCACATTCGAGTCCAGGAGAAAGGATGGATGGTGACGGATCTCATGAAGGAGTGGTTGCGTGTTGTGTGGGGGTCTCCAGAGGTCTCTCATGGTTTTGGACAGTTTCCGTGGCCATCTTCTTGATCATGTTCGCCAAGAAATGGTCAACCAGAAGACAGATGCTGCAAACATTCCTGGTGGCTTGTCATCAGCCTTGCAGCCTCTTGATGTAAGCTTCAACAAGCCATTCAAAGACAATGTGCGCCGAGTATATTCTGAATGGATGGAGGTTCTCATACTCTTGACGCCCACCGGGAAGATCAAGAGGCCTTCACAAGAATTAACGAGTGGATTGTTCGTGCATGGCGACTGGTTTCACCAGACATTATTGTGAAAAGTTTCAAGAGAACTGGCATTTCCAACGAACTAGATGGAACTGAAGATGACTGCATCTGGGAGATGGAAGTTATTGGAAGTGATTCATCGCAGACAACTTCGGAAGAAAGCGACGGTGAAGGACATGGTAAGTCTATTTCTTTGAAATGAAAGGATTGCGTGTTGAGTAGGCTATGTTACAGATTTTACCCTAACACAATACAGTGCACTCTCGTTAATTCGTGGTAATTAATGCAGGAACTTCCGTGAATTATCGAAAACCGCAAATTGTCCGCAGTTATTTTTGTTAAGCCTAGTAAAAGCAAAATTATAGGTTATAATATTGAAATAGGCTTGAACACGCAAAATAATAATTGTAACACTTGATTGTAGTGTCTTATGGAGCTTGTGCAGTGCATGCTGGGCTGCTGGAACATGTATTATGGCTGCCAAGACGCACCCAATTTAGTCGGGTTGCATTACTTAAAGAACACAGAGTCCAATAGGAGCTACTACTGCATCATTCATAACCAGATAGATTTGAGTATTCATGAGAATTATTCTCATTAATTTTTGTTGTGCGGGTTAAGTTTCGAATTCTTATCGTTAACCAACTTCTTGCACTAATTGGGACCATACCATGCAGAATAATAATGGCTGGCAGGACTGAAACGTTGAAAAGTTATATTCTTATAAGTGCTTAATTATCTTGTATATGTCGTAGTCATATAGTGAAATCCGTCATTTCATGAAAATCCTAGGCACTTCATGAAGAGCCGGCATATGATGTAAAAAGGTACAGTTGCACTATCTGACGCGTGGCTTTATGAAATGACTAAATTTCGCCATCTAATAGTGTAATTCATTTTGTACATCATCTGACGGGAAATCCAGCCTGTCACTTCATGAAGTAGCGGCAGCGGTGATCACGTGTGAGGGAAGTGTGATTTCCAAGAATTAATCGGACAAATATGTGGACACTAATTTGCTGTTGTTTCCTCGGAATGTGAACACTGTTACATATGGTACAAATGTCTAATGGCATGGTGTCCACAGGCAGGAAAAGTCAGGAATTTTGTTTTTGGTCAGGAAAAGTCAGGAAAAAGTGTGAAAATATACCATGAGTCAGGATAAAATGGCGAAAAGTATTAGAAAGTCAGGAATTTTATATTAAGCATATTAACTCCTTCAAGTTCTCCTTCAGGAACTGTGACATCTGTAGAATCTTTCTGTTATAAAGATGAAGTCACAACTGCCGAAATAAAGTGGGTCCTTAATGTCGTCCAAAATAAATTCTCTTAATTCTTGTGAAAATATGTCATCAATTATGGATAGCTCCATACTTTACTGCAAGAAGAAATTCTTTCATGTGATAATGTTATCTGTTTTGATGAGGCATTGAACGAAGTTGTTCAGCGAGGTCAGATGGACCTATTTGTGCGTTAACTTGACATCAACAGCAATAAAGTTAACACCGGATATTTCAACAGCATCTTTATGGGACATGCAACAGCTCAAGACATTTTAGAGACTTTCAACCAGGGAATCTCTCCTCTTGCTAGAAAGAGTATGTCTATGGATGGATCGAATGTAAATTTGAGTTTCATAAAAAAGTTCAGTGACCAAATAATAGAAGATAATGCAGATGGCAAACATCTCGTTAACCTTGGTGTTTGCGGCCTTCACTTTGTCAATGGAGCCCTACAAACAGGAATGCATTCTGTAAAGTGGGACCTTCCATTATTTTTGAGAGACATATTATTATGTATTGAACGACTGTCCTGCACGCTGAGCAGAGTACTTTGATTTATGTATTATTGCATTATAATTTACTTCATTTTGTATTTTAAATGAATAAAGAGGCGAGCGTTGGGCAGCAATGGGGATGGTGGAGGCTGCAAATAAAAAATAATATTTGTTTGCTCAATAAACCTTTTTTCTGATATTACGATGACTTCACGAGTCAGAAATTTTGTTGAAAAATGGTCAGGAAAAGTCAGGAAAATTGACATTAAAAATTTTGTGGACACCATGAATGGTCTGGACCTAATTTATCCCCTAATTCCCTCCCTAGCATCTTGGCCTTGCGCCTAGAAGGAATACCGTATTTGCTCGCGTATGTCTCGCCCCCGCGTATATCTCGCACCCCATTTTTTTATTTGAAATTTCAGGGGTAAATAGTACTCGCATATATCTCGCTTCATTTCTGACGCCGTCATATAAATGACCGTGCAACAACGAGTTGATCCGAACTTGTCCGATACGAGCCGATTAGAGATCGAGGTGCCGGCGCCGCCTTGAGACACATTCGAATTAGGGATTAGCGCGCCACAACAGTCATCAATATGCAATATTATTGTTCGTTTTGGCGGCAGAGGTTTCCTTTATTGTCGTCTGCCAGTTGCCTTGTAGACATCAGTACCGGTACTCTAGCTCCGCGTTCCAGTGTTGTTTTTCAGTTATGTGTGCTTGTTTCCTTGTGTAAGTTATGGAGAAACGTGGAAGTTTTACGGCTGGGTTTAAACTCAAAGTGATAAACTACGCAGAAGAACGTGGTAATAGAGCTGCTGGATGAGAATTCAGTGTGACTGAGTTCAATGTTCGCTACTGGCGTAAACAGCAAGCTGCGCTAGAAACCACCAACCGAACACGTAAAGCATTCAGAGGGCCAAAAACTGGTAAGTTTCCTGAGCTGTAAGACGAGTTGCTTAATTACGTTACGGAGTTGCGAAATGATGGCTATAGTATCTCGCACGATATGCTATACTGTATTTCAAAACGTGCGAAGTAGCGAATAAATGCGGTATCAGCTGTTCGGATCTAAAAGCGAGCCGGGGTTGGATCCGTAGATTCATGAAAAGAAGGGCTTGTGTCTGCGAAGGCGAACCTCTCTCTGTCAGAGAATGCCAAGTGATTTTAATGACAAAATTATAGATTTTCATCGCCATGTGATAGCAATGCGGAAGAGAGACAATTACCTGTTATCTCAAATTGGCAACGAAGATCAGACTCCGATCAACTTCGACATGCCATCCAACACTACCATCAACAACAAGGGAGAATCTAGCGTCCTTGTACATACAACTGGGTGTGAGAAACAGCGCTGCACAGTCATGCTAGCAGTAACCGTGGACGGAAGAAATTTGCCACCGTATGTTATTTTTCAACTAAAAACTATGCCTAAAGTGAAGTTTCCCAAAGGCATTCATGTTCGTGTGCAAGAGAAAGGATGGATGGATACAGCTCTTGTCCAGGACTGGGTCCGTACAGTGTGGGGAGCACGGCCAGGGGCATTGCTTCAACGCCTGGCAATGCTAGTGTGGGACAGTTTCCGCAGACACTTGGTGGAAGACACGAAGAAACGTCTTCAAGAAATGAAAACCGATCTTGTTGTAATTCCTGGTGGACTCACACATTGTCTACAACCCTTAGATATTTCCGTCAATAAACCCTTCAAGGACAACCTGCGTAAATTGTACGCCGAATGGATGGCGGGAGGGGGCTACGACCTGACGCCAGCAGGCAAAATAAAGAGGCCGTCAGTTGAACTCGTGTCTGATTGGGTTATACGGGCGTGGTTTATGGTGTCGATGGACATTGTTGTGAAGAGCTTCTTGAAGACGGGCATCGCAAATGCATTGGACGGAAGTCAGGATGAAGCAGTATGGGATGATGACCTGAATGACGCACCCGAGAGTACCTCGGAGATTGGCAGCAGGGACGGCAGTGACAATGAATAGGGTGAGTACCGAATGCCAGTTGCCTTGTTTCAATAATGCAAATTTTGTGTTTTTTTGGGGAATACGGTCATTCCCCGCGTATATCTCGCACCGAAAAATTTCACATGTATTTTCGGTCAAAAAAGTGCGAGATATACGCGAGCAAATACGGTATTATGCTACCGTACTGTGAACGGAAGAAGAAGGTCGTTCAGATCCATTTTGTTTTTAAAACATGAGAGATAGATAATCGATTAATCGGTAGTATAATATGACTTGGTTTCGCTGTTCCACCCTTTAAAACAACAAAAACTAACTCAGTTACGGACGCACAATAAAGAGATCTTGTACAGCTCTTAGCAGCTAATTCTCTGAGTGATGTTGTGGTCTCGGGGTATGGTGTTAGCTTCCGGATCACTACGTGGTGAGCTCGAACCCCACTGAGAGAAGATATTTTTGCCAAGTATTTTTCAGTATTTTTTTGTTCAATCTGCACATTTTAATATAGTTCAATTGTTGCCTTGTTTTATAGTTGTTTTCTTGTATATTTATTTTAAGGGCTAGGGACATCTTGGTCATCAGCCCAGTGTATTTGGGTGGATGTTTTTTGATAACCTGTGTTTGCGTGATGACTGAAGTAGTGTGTGTAGCTGTAATGGGTAAAGAATTTGGGAAGGTAACTCGAGACTTGAAATAAAGTACCATCCCGGCATTTGCCGGGATTTCAACAACGAAGGGCCTATGACCTGAACTTCTGCACATAGTCAAATTCTTTAAGCATTTTATGTCCATTTTTAAATAACTTTGATGATTGTTTTTTTTTTTTAAGTTTCTTAACAAGATCAACTCATATGAGAATCATTAATGTGTTTGACTGAAGAAGGCTCACAGAGCCGAAACATGCATCAAAGAGTGTAAGGACATCGTATAAAAACATTTTTGTATTGTAAAGTGGATATTGGTGTAATATATCATAATCAATACGGGAAATAGAAATAACAAATAGAACTAGTAATGCAGCCTCCTTCTATGCACAAGTTAGAACACTACTGTGGGATAATAAAGTGCCCAGGAAGTGTAAACATGTACTGTTTAAGACATACTACATCCCAATTCTAACTTACGGAGTAGAAACATGCACCCTGTCCAGAAGAGAAGAAAGTAGGATTCAGGCATCCGAAATGAAGTTTATAAGAACAATGCTTCAAAGGACAAGGAGAGACAAAGTAAGGAACGAAACAAACAGGACAGAGGCTGGCATAGATATCAGTGCTACAAAATATTTGCAGAAGCAACGATTAGAATGGTATGGGCATCTTCAAAGAATGGGAGATGAGAGGACACCAAAAGCTTATTTCAACAAGATTATCCCAGGAGAAAGACCAGTAGGAAGACCAAAGAAGAAATGGTTGGACCAAATCAAGGATGATCTTGAAGACAAAGGGCTAGACTGGAGAAGGACCCATGAAGACCAACTATTCATGGACAGGGAAAGGTGGCGAGGGATCGTTAACAGCACCCGGGCGACTGGAGCTGGAATTTGATGATGATGATGAATACGGGAAATCTAGAATAATGACAAAAGTCATAGATAATGAAGCCAACCAGGCATACATTGAAGCACATAAATTCTCTAGCACAAAGGTTAAATTCAGCAGTTTATGTAAGGATATAACATTCTTAAAGAATTGTTTAAGGAATAAATGGATTCCGAAACATTTAAATACATTTCAAAAAATAAAAGGAAAATTACACCATGTAAGAAAAACACAGGAAATCATTGATGAAACTGTTTTAAGAAGGGAAATAAATTTTCTATACAAAAAGAAAGATTTTTAAACAAAAAATGTACAATCATCATTTAGCAGCAGCAAACAAATTAACTCAAATAGGGTGGGATCAATTTCAATGTTACAATGTAGAAAAAATGGAAGCATTTTAGATAAGAAACAAAAAGTCCTAGACAAAAAATCTAACGCTCTAAGTTTTAAAGAAACAGGCACATCAGAAGATGAAAATATAGATAGCCCATGTTTTCAACAACCTATCAATAACCTAACTGACATAAAACTATCAAATGATGAAAAAATGATTTTAAATAAAGGCCCCAAGTATAATTGGACCCAAACATACAATGAACGCACAATCACCAATACCATTGCAGAAATAGAAGTCGCCATACAAGATCTAAGCCAGGAAAATAAAAACATAGTAAGGTGTGAGACCAACAGGAAAATAGAAAAGATTTTTAAGAACGTAGAACCCACAAGGCCTTCTGATATGCAAAGTATTAAACAATTAAAACCGAAAATTAACAGCAACAATATAATGGTTACAAAATCAGACAAGTGCAATTCAATAGTCCTTATAAAAAAAGAACAATATATAGAAAAAACGGAAAAGTTTTTGAAAGCATCAAATTTAAAGTGATTAACAAAGACCCCACTGCAAACGTCCATAAAAAGCTAAAACAAGTCATTAAAAATGATGAAGTTCTGTTTGACGGAAAACAACCCCCTATTCCAGTGAACATGAATCCCGGTCTCCCCACAACCTGGGCACTACCCAAAATCCACAAAAGAGAAGTACCTATTAGACCCATAGTTAACATAAGGAACAGCCCAACGTACAAATTAGCAAAGTACATACAGCAGTTTCTAAAGAAAAGTATAAAATTTGAAGCTAATACAGGTATTAAAAATTCCATTGATTTCAGTAAAAAAAACAAGGAACTGAGCATAGAAGATAACCACACCATGCATTCATTTGATATATAAGACATGTACTCAAACATCCCAATAAAGAAAGTACAAAAAATAATCCTAAATAACTTACGAAAATATGGAAATATAAGTGCAATAGAAATTAATGAGTTTATGTCTCTACTTAACTTTTGCTTAGATAACACTTTTTTCACTTTTAATAATAAAATATATCAACAAACCAACGGGTTGGCAATGGGATATCCGGCATTATAGCAGACATCCATTTAGATTTCTTAGAACAAAATAAAATCATTAACCAGTTACCAGGTATTTTGTTCTGGGGTCGATATGTGGATGACGTGTTCAGTATTGTTGTAGCTCTTTGTGAGGGCTATAACAGGGTGAGGGGGATGTTTAGTGTGAAAGGGTGTAAATGTGAAGTATAGGGGATGGTGTTTACAAGTGTGTTGTGAGGATTGATTAATTGGGTAAAAAGGTGATGTGGGATGATCTTCAGGGTGTCCGGGATGTAGGGTTTATACGGAGTTGAGGGGGTGCTCTTAATTAATGAAAAATGGGAGCGAGCTACCTGCCTGACTGTGTGTACGATTATGCAGCGAGAGATGAGTAAGAGCTCGCGAAGTGTAACACTGCTGACTGAAGCAGCCTAGCTATAAGACAATGTACTGGCAGAGTGCTTGTGAGCACGCAATCAAATAACCTGTCAGGGATACAATTAGCTTATAGCTTAAGGGTGAAGATTAGAGTTCAATTAAATAAATGAAAAGACCAAGTGTTCTGTAAATCAAGTAGTTTTAATAACTACTGGTGAAGTCTTCTGACTTTCTAGATCAATACTGGCACTTATACCTTTAGTGTTTAACAAGTACAAGGGTATAAGGGTAGAATGTAGGGTGTAGGTGTAGGGATGTATTCTCGTAAGCACACTCGCCCGTCCTGGCTGCCGTCGAGGTCTCGTCCGTCAAGCGTTCCACTAGACACAGATGTCTGGGGTCTGGAAGCATGACCTTTTATAAGGCTGGGCAGTGCAGACTGGGCATACTAGTATATTCCTGCCCGCCTGCCTCCACTGTAGGGGTCATGACAGTTCAAATAGGTGTGATGTGGGGTCATGGAAGTTCATTGAGTGTGTTAATTTGTAGTGGATCCTGGTGTATTTGAAATAAGACCTAATAAATGTAAGGGTGAGGGGGCAGATAGTGTGGTCTAGGGTGTGCAACCCTATAAGATCCCCATGAGGATCTTAGGGATCCAACAGTATAATAGATGAAAAAACGATAAAAGCAGAGGAATTATTGGACAGATTAAGCAAGTTAGATAATATAAAATTCATGCTAGAATCCCAAAAAGAAAATTGCTTAAATTACTTAGATCTAAAAATAAATAAAATACAAAATAAGCTACATTATGAAATATATCGTAACCAACCCAAACTGACATAACAATCAAGAAGGATTCTAATCACCCAGAGAGCCATAAGAAGGCCACTTTTTACAGCTTAATCAATAGGGCGCTAAATATTCCACTCAATGAAGAAAGTTTAAACAAAGAACTAAAAATCATAACCAACATCGCAAAGAAAAATGGATATTCACAAGATTACGTCAACAGAATTAAGAATAAGATCGTCAACAAGTTTGAAACGACTTTTGAAAAAGATAGCAAAAAGAACCAAAAATTCGCTACTTTCACGTACTTAAACCCAAAAGTACATACTATAACAAACTCAATTTGAAAATTTAATATGAACATTGCGTATAAAACACAAAATAATAATAGCAACATCTTTTTTAATCACAAGAGTGGAAATAAAACTAAAAAATTCAGCAAATCGGGAGTGTACAAACTCAAATGTAAGGATTGTGACGCCACCTACCTGGGACAAACCGGTGGAGCGTTCAACGTAGGATACGGGGAACATTCCAAGGCGTTGAAACATAACAAATTCTCGGCCATGGCAAATCACATGGACGAGAAAAAACATCATTTCAGTTCGATAGACAAGGATTTGGAAATAGTACACATTTTTAATAAAAGTAAAAAACTCAACGTGTTAGATAACTTAGAAATTCATATCGCCCAAAAAACAGACCCTATAAACAATTTGAACGAATCAACTTTCAACGACAACGTTTTATTTAACACGATCTCGAAATTAAGGCAAAGACACCGACACAAACAGAAAGCGACCCTCCCCCCTCCATAACGTAAGTACTGACGTATGTTATGTTTCCCCTTCACGCGACCCTTACCCACACATTTACAGTACCAAGGCCGATCAGTTTGCCAGTGATCAAAGCAGACCAACAACAACACATCTGTTGTACATCCTTCAAATAGTGAGGTGTTATCTCCAGCTTCTTCAAATCTACGGTTGTTGAACCAAAATGACAAAGTTTTAAGCAAGGAACTTCCGTTCACCCGTAGCCACAAGGATTTTTCATACACGATTTTTTACAAGATACTTGTACAACGGGGTCCTGTGTTTGAGTTGGGATTTCAACGACGAAGGGCTATGACCTGAACTTCTGCACATAGTCGAATTCTTTAAGCATTTTATGTCCATTTTTAAATAACTTTGACAATAGTAAAAAGATTTTTTTTAAAGTTTCTTTACAAGATCAACGCATAGACTGTCATCTGAGAATCATTAATGTGTTTGACTGAAGAAGGCTCACAGAGCCGAAACATGTATCAAAGAGTGTAAGGACATCGTATAAAAACATTTTTGTATTGTAAAGTGGATATTGGTATAATATATATATTATATTTGCCGAGAGGGTGTGTGGAAAGACCTGGGGGAAAACGCCACAGTCAGCGACGGGATTCGAACCAGTATTACTCGTTAAGTAGTTTTATGAAATCAACTATGGTTACCAGGGTAGGAACTTAATTATGGTCTGAGGGTTGAATTGGGGTACACTCAGCCTCGGGAGGCAAAACTGAGAAGAAGCGGGTTCCATTCCTACCTTAGCCATCCTGGAAGTGGTTTTCTGTGGTTTCCCCCTTCTCCTCCAGACAAATGCAGGGTTGGTTCCTAACTTAATCCACGGCTACCTCCTTCCCAATCTTAACCTGTGTTATTACACAGATTATCAGACAGAATCTACACACTCCCAAGTACAGGCCGGACGTTTGTTTTAGACGAGTGAAAATCTTAATGGAAGCCTGGAGGCGAGCTAATACAGTACCTGTGTTGTTGTCACCTGCACCATGCGGTCCGATGATTTATCTCACACTACTGCTGTAATGGTGTTCAGTTCATAACTATGTAACGTGTACTTCCGCGTCGCACAGTACTTCGACTCGGACTGTACTTTTTATCATTTTAAATGATCTTGTCGACTTTGTCATTAGTCTGGGGTCTGGCGTTACGTTACGGTGACGGGACGAAATGTACCGAGAATGCACTGAGGTGTGTGACGTCATAGTACTGTTTGAGCTTCCTCCTTTCCCCGCGTGCTCTGGTGAGCGTGACGTCATCCAGCCAGCTACCTCCTTTGACCTTGCTTTGCTCTTGCTGACGGACTTTGAGTTCACGCAGCATTTGTAGCATTTAAAATGATATAAAGTCTAGTCTTTCAGACTGACTATCAGTCTTTTTTTGCTCGGTGGTGTCATCACATGCTCAAGTCTGGAATTTCATTACATTAGACCGGTGGTGACAAATTTGAAGCGAGAGAGCAATAGATTGACTGTGTACAGGCACACCCGCATGCTTCAAGGTCAAAGGCAATCGTCTAGAACAATCATCCGGCTTGTACACAGGGCTGAATCGCCATATCAGACCACACTCCAGCCATTGGTGTACCAGTTCTGTTTACAGTGAAATAGCCACGATCTATAAAATCCTCTTTAACTTGCGGGTGGCGAGTTGTTAGTCCAAGCATGTCCTGAACATAGAGATGAGTACATTTCACGTAATGAAAATGCCCACTGGCGTGGAAGTATGGAATCATCTGTTGGGCGCGTGTCAAGTGGCCTTCCCAGGCTGTGCTGCAATGAACTTTTCATCAATACCACCATTTCAAAGTACTGGGCCCATAAAGCTGCTGTCGGCCCATTACCTTTCAAGCATAACAGCTCATTGTTCAATTTCTGTTGAGCACTGGCAAGGGAGGCATTTGTGTTGATTTTCTCTGGAGTCATATCTTCCGGGGGTTGAAAATAGTTCAATAGTTCTTGTTTTTCATGTGGATTGACACATGAACCTTCCAAAATTATGTGAGCCAAAGCGCTTTGCACCAGTAAATGCCCTCTAACAGCTCTGCTGTAAGCCTTTCCACTCAACATTTTATCTATGGAGTTAGGAGCAAAAGCACAGCACAACAGTTCCTTCAGCCCACTTCCCGGCATTGTTTGACCAATGCACCCCAAATAGGACATAAGCATATGAAATCCGCCAAGTATCATTTCCACTTCCCCTAGCAAGGGAACATCATAGCTGGAAGCAACGATTTCCCGAGCCTTCAGATACAGAGGTTGATCCATCGTGACGAAACAAGTTGGGAAGCCTTGTCGATGGGCGTCTTCTGCGGCATATCCGAGAGCAGTGTACCAAGTGTCATAATCGCTGGGTGGTGAATTACTGAATGCAAGGGGTATAATTGCACTTATCTCAGCATTAATTGGCTCAGACACCAGTTGCATGAAACCCTTCCAGTCCGGAATCTCTAGTATCCGAGGGGTGTTTTGGAGTGAGAGCCATTTACCAACCATCCATAAAGTATCTTGAAGACTTGGTAAATGCGCATCCCTAGGGATAGGATGCAAAACATTGACATCCTGGAGTACAACAGTTCTCAAACCCTTTCTTTGAGCGTTTTCATAAGTCACCAGTTCCAAAACACCCAGCTTTCCCACTTCCACAGAAGTTGGAGCTGCTGTCAGTCGTCTGATCTCATCTAATTTAGGAAGAGCTGGAGAAGGTGTTAGACACTTTATGCCTCCTAAACTGTGAAACGTGTTGAGCCCATCCAGAGTGGCAACATTGAAGTCGGCGTTATCAAATACATATTGCCGAAATGTTTTTTTTAGGTGTAGGTTTCTCGGGATGGTAGAGGGATGAGAGTTCCAGTTGCTGAGCCTCAAAGTATGACGCACTAAACCCCAAACTAGCCAGTAAATTTATCAAGTTCCGAGACCCGAATTTCCGTTGTATGAAATAAGCAATGCCTGTGAGAATCGTGGAAATAAATGAGCGTGGACGAATTGCTGAAATTATAGCGTGACTTTTCTTTGCCTCTTTATCTTTACAACTCTTCCTCTGTGGGATTAGAGCATTCATGAAAGCTGTGAGGGTGTCAGGAATCATCTCTTCAGCACCATTCAAAAATTTATCGCTTGGAGGGTAACTCATTAATTCTGTTACGGCTGTGAGTTCGTTTCATCGCTCGCCGCATGAGTCACAACTGCCCCAGGGCTGGGCTGCTCTGCCTCAGAGTATTGTGTGCGCCTTATGCAACAGGACTACTAGGACAAAGGGATGGTCCAGAATATTCGTGACTGAGCCAGCGAAGGAAACCTCGAGAAGCCGTGAACCCTGGATGGGTCTAGAAGCATTTATTGAGTCACCGGCCTGCTATATAAGAGCGTTTTACGAGCGAGTGCGAGCGTTTATCCTGAGTGACAGAAGTGTAGTGACTTGCGAAACCCCTAGTGAAGCCGACTCTCTTGATAGCGAGGGAGTGAGAAGCTTACAGGGGACTGCCTGTGTTTTGAGCGAGTGCGACAGAGGTCATTGTGGTGAGTTGCAAAACAGTGAGAGACAGACTTAGTGCAGCTATTTCCAGCCAGCGTACGGGGCCACCTCATTAGCGAGAGAATTAACTGTGGTCTGTTGACAAGTGAAAGGGGAAGTGTTCTCGCCGTGAGGAAACTGGAGTAAGGTAATAATTGCTTGTATTTACTGATGAGTAGTGTACCTTTCTGGCCTCAATAAAGTTAATTATTTCTTTAAAGCAGTTATTGGTGTTGTGCTTTCTACCCACCGTAATCCAGTTAACAAAAGTGCCACTAGGGGGGTGGCACGTAACAATTCATAAGCCCTGGACTGGATATCTCTCCTTATTATTGCAGCAGCCGTTTGGACAAGTCTTATATTGTCATCCGTATTGCTGTCATTCCTAGCCGCATACCAAGCATCATTCAAAATTTGCTCACCTACATCTCGAAAACAGGCAACCGTTTTTTGCCTATGGAGCTTTCTGAACACTATTCTGTCTTCATACTTATCAGCCAGTCTGTTCATCACGGTCCTCACATCTGGTTTTTGCCCACTTATCTTTTCCATAAGCTCATCCATGGAGTACTGACCTTTATCTTGACCATCCAAATATAGGAAAATCTCCTCCATGGCTACAGAAACTAATTCCTCCATAGGTCTGCCTCTCTGTTGTCCAGTCAGTTTAAGCAAGAAAAACTTTTTGTAGCAGTCTTCATGATACCTGGCATCAGCAGCATGCAAATCTCCCACGCCACTAATTCGGATCAAAACTATGTTCCCCCAATCATCATTTCGAGCTTTAGCCTGATTTCTAATGGTTTGATCAAAAGCCATTGATCGATCATCGAACACTTTGCGACGTTTGTGGATTTTTTTTTTGTTTCGCGAAAAAGATGTCATCAATGTTTTCAGTACAGAAGAAACATTTACTTTTGAATTCAAATCCAGGCTGTGACAAACTCCGCAAGGATGTAGAAGCACCTGAAAGTAATGGAGAATAACATTCTTGTATATGAAAATTACAAGATTGTTTTTATTAAAGCGTCGACGGAATTTAGTTCCTATTTATAAGTTGCTATAATAATTATTACTAGGCCTATATTATACTATATACTACAATTACTATAATTGCTACAATTACCTGACGTCGAAGGCTTTGAAAATTTGGCTGCTCTCTTGAGATCGGTAGGCCTTGTGTATCGTTTTCTGCACTCTGTGTGAACGACATCACCTGCCATTCCTTTGAACAAACCATGTCTTCCATCTCTTGTTGTAAGACTAGCACTCAACAATGTTTTAATTCCTTTTGCACTCACTCGACTTGCACTACTTTCAGCTAATTCATCACATAATAAACACTTTTCAGTCATTTTGAACTAGCTGCAGTGAATGCACAACGTGATAATAGCACGACATACGGCCTAATTTCACTGGACTGACTACTGCTCGAGTTGTTACGCGACTGGTGTGACAATCCAACAATCACACTTCACTGCTAGTCGATTAAAGCTGATTCTACATAGTTGTAGTTTTTGTTGTGCTATGTAGACCATCAGCCCGGCCGAAGTCGTCGGATTTTTTAAGAGCGTTAAGATCCCTCAGTATGCCTTCCTTCGGAGGGGAAGTAAAACCGGCGGGCCCTTGTCAGAGATTTATGTCATGTAAAAGAACCTTTCACTAACTAAAATTGTGTGAAGCTAAATTTGTTGGTTAGATTTGATCAACGCTCTATAGTTTCAACGTTCGTCGCCAGGTGCCAGTTGCCGTGGCATCTAGCAGTCAAGTTCACAGTTAGGTGTCGTTGACGGTAGCATTTGGTAGCAAAAGTTCTGACTCAGTGAGGAAAGCAATGACAAACTACATCACTTCTCATCTTGCCTAATACACCTCAATATAGTGCTGCCTTGAGTTATTGTGGGTATCTACCCACATAACCTAACGACGGTGCTTTTTGAGGATCCAACCAGCCTTCGGGCTGACAACAACAGACAGTATATTATATTAGTTATATGGGTTAAATACTATTTGTTTGCATAATGAAATTAAATAACGTGATACAGAGTGTTAAAGCCGTTGAAAACGGAAGTAAAATAATGAGCAGTTGACTAGCGAAATCACGAAACCGACCCCGATACGTCAAAACGCTCTAACGTTTAAAGATAAATTAGCATAAGTACATATATTCTTGAAGGCAACTTCGTGCTCTACAACTTCCTTCCTCACGACTTTCCTGTAAAATGGAAGGCAAACGGATTGGAAGGGCATGTTTGACGAGAAACGTGAGGCGCTACATATTTTTCTGCAAATTTTCCATGTTCACCAGCTCATATCTCGAAGAAGGTAACACACAGGTGTGAAAATGAATATACCATTTTGTAGGGCATTTAATTACCTTTCAGTTAGGAAAGTATAAAAATTTCTGTAAGTTGCACCGTTTGAAAGTTATGTGCCAAAAACGAAAAAGGGGGGCCTTCGAGCCCCCCCGCAGCACCTGAAATCGCCCCTTGAAACCTCAACAACTAATTCCTTCACTTGTCTCCCACAATAAATATATTAGTCGATATGAATACAGCCTTTAGGCCACAACTATTTCCTCTTTGGTTGATTGAGATTCCAGAGCTAATTCAATCGTTATAATCCAAAGAAGTTACTATTTATTTAATTTGGGGAAGTTCTAAATACAGTAATACAGTGCAGCCTCAAGCCACGTCACCCTGGAGGTTGTTCAACGTTTCTTGCGTGACAGTGTATACTAGCTTGCTAACGCCATTGCTGTTGCCATTTTTAACTCAGCAGAAATCCCTCAATAAATATTTTACAGTATACTATGCAATGGAAGTATTCTAATGTATGTGTGTATTCATTTATTTATTTAGGCTATTTATTTACAGTATTTAACAATATTAAGGTACACATACATAAGCTCAATTATGTTTCTTCTTGACATATCAAGTTCAAAAATACAAATTGCATCAATGAAGGAAGGAGAGAAAAAATAATACACAATTGAAGAACAAAAAGAAAAAACACAAAATAAATTATGAAAGTATGCATTACAGATTAGAAAAAACTACTGTACAAATAAAAAATGTAAAAATAAAAATACAAACTTCTACAAAAAAATAGAGAGTAAAGAGTAACCGGTATTCCACGATTAGATTTAGGTTGTTATGTGGAAATTAATTTCGAAAACCAGAATAAACAAGCATTAATTTATTTCTTGGAATAGAACAATTGAAAGAATTAATGTACGACTTCATTGCGTCAGTCATTTCATGAAGTCCCGAATCAGCAAACACCGGATCTTCATGAAGTACCTTCTACTTCTTCATCTATCCCTTTTGCCTCTCGGCGTCGGGTCTGCCAGCCACTTTCTGTATTCATTCCTATTCCCTGCGAGTCTCCTGGTTTGCTGCAGAGTCCTTCCCTTCTTCTCTGCCACTTCTCCGACATATTGGATCCATTCTTTCCTTGGACGACCTCTTCTTCGAGTGCCTTCAGGCTTTGCCTCAAACACTTGCTTCGGTTTCCTTTCTTCATCCATCCGTATGATATGTCCATACCATTGTAAAGCTTTTTTCTGGATAGTATGTACTACCGATTCCACCTTTAATTCTTCTCTAATCGCTATATTTTGCAACCTATCTCTTCTAGTTTTATTCACTATCTTCCGGAGGTATTTCATCTCTGAGGCAGTGACTCTACTTTCATGTTTATCCAGCATAGTCCATGTCTCAGCTCCATAGGTGAGTGTAGGTAAAAATACTGTCTTATAGATTTGAATCTTGGTTTTCTCCGAGACTTCCTTCTTTCCCACAATACATTGGCTCAACTGATAATATATGTTATTTGCCTTCTTTACCCGAGTATTAACCTCTCCGTCGATTCTTCCATCCTCAGTCAGCATTGTTCCCAGATATGTAAAGCTGTGGACTTGGTCCATAGTCCTTCCTTGCCACTCAATTAACATATCTTCCCCATCTCCTCCTATCTTCATCACCTACTCTTATTTATATTAATGGTGAGTCCTCTGTCTTGTAGGGAAGTTGCCCATTCTGTGACAGCTTGTTGCAGGTCTTCTGAACTATTATTAATAAGTACTATGTCGTCCGCATACACTAGTGACTGAAAGTACATTGGTCTCATTTTCCAGTTTCCAATTTTCATTCGCCTTGTCCTAGCTCTGCATTGACTGATCACTTGATTCATGAATACAATGAAGAGCAGTGGACTCAGGCTGTCACCTTGTTTCACTCCTCTGTCCATCCTGAATTGTCCACTCTCATGTCCATCCAATCTCACTAATCCCTTGACCACCTTATACACACTTTGAATTACTCTGATCAACTTTCTTCCTATCGGTAAAGTTTCCAGTGCTTTCCATATTTCCTCTTTAGGTACAGAATCAAACGCAGCTGTAATGTCTAGGAATGCCAGATATGCTTCCTTCCCTCTGTTGTTTATTCTCTCTATAAGTTGTCGAAGACAACTTATCTGATCTTGAGTTTGCCGATGTGGGCGGAATGCTGCTTGTTCTTCTTGTAGCTCTGGCTCCACCTGTCTTCGTAATCTTTTCTCTACAATTCTTGTGTATAGCTTCAGTACAACTGATGATAAGCAAATGGCTCGATAGTTCCGACAATCTGTTGTACTTCCTTTCTTATGGATGGGGATGAAGATGTTGTTTGTCCATTCCTCAGGTATCATTTCTTCCTTCCAGCAAATGTTAAACAAAATTCTTAACCATTCTTTTAATTCATCACTTCCTTTCTTAATCAATTCAGAAGCTATATCATCCGGACCCGATGCTTTACCATTCTTCATCTTGGTTATCGCATCGTCAATTTCATATCTACTGATTATTTCTTTTCTTCTTCATCCTCCATCTCTTCTGATTGTAGTTGTTGCACTTGCTCTATCTCATCCCTCTCAGTTTCGAACACCTCTGCATAGTAATCTCTCCATGTTTCCAGTACTTCTTCTACTTTGGTTTTAAGTATGCCGTCTTAGATTTGTATACTTCTTACTTTCTTCCCATATTTTCCTCTGAGTCCTTTGACAAATGTCCAAAACCTTCGTTTATTTTCATGGAAATTTTTCTCTGTTTCATCTCCAAATTCTTTCCAACTATCCTCTTTCGCTTGCCTGACAATTTGTTTCGATACATTTCTAGCTTCCACGTATTTCTCCCAGTCATCCCTCCTCTTGCTTTGTACATATTTCTTCCATGCTTCTTTCTTCTCCTTTACTGCCTCCTGCACCACTTCATTCCATCATCTAGTTCTCTTCTGATAGCCTCCTACTGTCTTCATCCCACATATGTCTTGTGCTGTTTTCTTGATGATGTCTCTTAGTACTTCCCAGACATGTTCAGCTGAATTCGTGTCCGTATTCCCTCTGGCTGCCTGCAGCCTCTGATCTAACTCGTCTCTATATCTCTTCTTCTTTTCGTCATCATTAAGTTGGTCTATGTTCAACTTGGAGTACTTTCTGGGTCTCTGTGGCTTTGGTGTCCGGAAGTGCGTAGTCATGACTAATAGGTGATGTTCAGTACTCATCTCCGCACTTCTAAAAACTCGTACATCATCGATTGCATATCTTGCTCTCTCTGTGTATGTAAAATAGTCTATAGCACTCGTTACATCTCGTCCTTCAGCTACATATGTCATCTGATGACATTTCTTATGGGGAAAGAAAGTGTTTCCAATAAGTAGTAGATTATCTATGCAAAACTCAATCATTCTGTCTCCATTACGATTCTTAACTGCTTCTGCCGCATATTTGCCAACACATCCATATCCTTCCTCAAACTCATTACCTATCCGTGCATTCCAATCTCCCATGACAACGACATGCTTATTCCCATCCTGAGCTCTGTTAATTGTTGTCTGCAAGGCTTGGTAGAAGTCATCTTTCTCTGCTTCACCTCTGTCTTCTGTGGGTGCATATATCTGGATGATCGAGATGTCCTCTTGTACGCTGAGGTCCATTCTGATTATCCTGGAATTTACTGCTTCCCAGTACCTCACTTGGTTGTTGAGTGTAGGACTTAGTATGACTCCCACTCCCTCTTTGATCTCTATCCACACCGGAATACCACAAGGTAAATCTTTTTTCCATTGCCATTTGTCCACTACCCTTCTTCTTTGTTTCACTAATCCACAGCAAAGGAATTTTATATTTCTGCATTTCATTTATTATTTCTACTTCCTTTCCTGTCAGAGAAGTTAGATTCCATGTAGCCCATCTCATTGTCCTTTTCTCGCAGGGTCGTATCATGTTTATCCATCCGGCTCTTCCGTTTGTTCTCTGAATTTGATAAGCTTCACCCGACGTGGGTTATCACCCCTACACGAGCTAGCACAGTGGAGGGGCTGCCTCCTCATAGCATCTGTGCCTACTGGACTTTTCTGTCCGGGTTGTTCCCCCTTATCTGAGCATATCCCATTTTAAGGCGCCGGAAACTCGCCCTCACCCCTCCCTTACGGGCTGGGATTTGCTGGTTGCATTGCTAGGCAGAGCCTCACAACTAGGGCATTTCTCAGTATTTACCAGAGACACCTACCCAGCATTGGTGTCCCCACCGAGGCCCAATAAACAGCCATTCCCCCTCCTCCTTTCTCAACCGGGCTTGGGACCGGCTATGGCGGAGTTTCATGAAGTGCCTCGGCTGATAATGTAAAATCATTTCGTACACCATCTGCCTAAATCGGTCCGTCACTTCATGAAGAAACGCATCAGATGGTGTAACTAGCCCTTTTTATATCATATGCCGGCTTTTCATGAGGTGCCTAGGATCTTCATGAAATGATGGATTTCACTATCTGACCACGTCATATATATAGATTATTATTAGATTATATTAAAATTAACTGCGCAAGATAATTAGGATCCCGTTTACATGTTGACCATTTGAAAAATAATCCATTCATGCACTTGCAAACACTTCGTTTTACGGAACAATCGGTTGGCAATTCTGTATATATTGAAATCAAGCGAGCCGTGGTTAGGAACACATTCATTGTATTGATAAGGTGTTCAGCATTTAAGAACGAAACACACGGTTACTTAATTAAAGCTTTCGAAATAGAATATTTCTATGGGTATTTAACACTTTTGAGGGCATGGTATTTAGTGTAGTTATCCTCTGAGATGGGGAAGATTGCTGATAATTAGGGCCCGGATGTTGATGCCGTAAAAAAAAAGTTTAGAAAATGCACTTAAAATTTTCAAAAATGACTGTAATAAATGATCTAAAAATTAGAAAAATGCACTATAAAATGGAGTAAATGATCTTATAATAATAAACTCACTGAATGAAAAAATTCGAAAAATACACTATAAAATGGAGAAAATGATCTTATAATAATAAACCCACCAATATTTCAAAAATGACATCTTAAGCTCAAACTGAAAAGTCAATCAAAATAGATTTCTAGCCCTTAACAAAAGGTTTATGTTCACTTTAGTCTGAGTTGCACTGCACTACGAATGTCATTCTCATGTTGTCAAATGTAAATGATCTGCGGTTATCAGCCAACAAGTTTTTATATCTCGAAAAGCTGCGTTCAACATCAATGGATGTGATCGGAGCGTACTTGAAGTGAGGAAGGTTGTTTGTTGCTAAATCCTCCTCAATCCCATCCATGCAGTAGTTTTCACCAGAAAGGATATCTGAGATTTTGCATAATGTTTTATACCCGGTGTTTTTGTCCAGCACTTTTTTCAGTTTTGTTGCAATACCCGCAGCAATTTTGCCACGATTGTTGCTAAGACTTGTTTCCACCCTGTTGATTATGGAAATGGAATCAACCATTTCTTCGCCCATTTTCTCCAACGATAAGATTGTTGCTGTCAATTACGCGAAATTTGATTTTATGAATGCCAAACTACCTTCAATGTTTGGTTCAGATAGCATGTCCTGGGCAATTTTTATTGCTGCAGCTTCTTCCCTGTTAAAACTCTGCACTATTTCCTTCACTAACTTGAAGTTTTCGCAATAATACATACACGCATTTAACCACGTGCCCCAGCGTGGTATGAAAGGTTTCGGAGGTAATGCAATGTCTGGAGCTTCCGCTCTAAAACGTGCGACTCGCGAGGGTGCTTTTAAGAAAAATTTCTGCATTACAGTAAAATCTTCTTTCAGCAGCTACGTTAGTTCCACACAGTTTGCAAAACAATGTGCTTCCATCAGTAGAAAACACATTGTCACCAAATTCAGATATTAGTTGTTTTAAATGCACTGACACTCGGTTTTATTTTAGGCATTTTGAAAGCGGCAATGAATGATATCTCTCGCTGTGAACAATGCGGACCTGAGACAAGAATATACACCCCTTCCTCTTTCTACCCCGCCACAGCTGACCTTGGTCAATCAAGTAGGTAACATTCCATTTCGCTAATAACTGGTTTGTGACGAAAACAAGAGCATCTGTAAACCTACGGTACCCTTCTTCTGCATCCAAGATAAATATTTTTCTACTAATAGCAATACTGAAATATTTTATTTAAACATTTTAAATTATCTTGTATCAGCTACTAGCTTCTTCTTAACTCTGAGAGACGTAACTCTCTCATATAAAGCTGCGACATGACTAATTGAAAAAAAAAAAAGTTACCTTAAAAGGCAGATTTCTCTATAATATGACCGAACAAATCTACCAAACTAAAAAAAAAATGCTCTTAAAATTGAAAAATAGCAAAAAAAAATGCAAAAAGATGCAAAATAAAAATGACATATTTGAAGACGGGGTGGCCCGTCCGGAGTTCCTATATACTTCAGCATTGTTTTAGACGGCTAAGTAAAAAGATGACATGTCATCAACATCCGTGCCCTACTGATATGTATAATCTGTTGGGTTATTCTTGCAATGTTTTGTGTGCTGCTCCAATAAAAAGGAACAATATGGAAGGATTGAAGTGAAGTTTCTCTAATACTTGTTTATAGGTCCTACCCGACTGCTGATCCATATGAGCTTTTAGGATTGAAGGCTCCTTTCTTTTATGTTACAAACATCCTCTTGGATTTCTACTTGGTGGAAGTTGTTTCATAGCAGGCTCGCTGCGTGGTGCAGTGGTAAGATCTCGCCTGCTGTATCGAAGGTTGTGGGATCAAAACCTGGCACAGTAATTTGGCATTTGAGAGTGCTTAAATGCAATAGGCCCTTGTCGGTAAATTTACTGATACGTTATAGATCCCCTTCAGGACACAATTCTGACAATCAAGCTTCTCTTAAACCTAGAACTGCTGCAGGTTTATCTTTCAAATGCTGCAGTAAATTCCCATAAAGTACACACTAAAGGAATTTGTTATCTGTAAGTAAACTGTACTCATAAATATAACTTATCATACATCAATAGAAAGCTGAAAGACTGTTCTATATTATTTTGATAGAGGTGAATCATTCAGAGTCATCAGTTTGAATTAATCATAGAAAATTACTTTGTAATAAAATAAATAAATTGAATTTTCTCCTCTAGAAAACCATATTGCCAAGTTAAATGTGTGTCAGAGACATCATAATTGAAAAGTCCACAGTTTTTTGTAACTATCTCAAGAACCAATTTTAAATTATTCCTGTTATTTACTAAAAAGAAAATTATTTTTACAATATGACATTCCTCGATTTTGCACATACATGAGACGGACATAATCGGCGCGGAATTACGAGGAGGCAAGTTCACAGGCCCTGGATGATGAACGACAAACGGTACATTTTTATCTGGAAAGTCACTCTTCGGGTTGTATATCAGTCCAGTTCACACTTACCCCTACACGGCTAACATCAGGCATGTTTACATTGTCTGTAGGAACATGAACAACGTCACTTGCATTGATTGGGATTTCCATAACTTGCGGAACATCCTGTTCGCTGGCATCACTGCCACTACTTTCACCATCTTCATTTTCATTCGAATCCACACAGTAATCACTGTAATCATCCGTACTATCACACGAATCATAAAATCAAGCGCTCAATTTCTTAATAGTCAACATAGTTGGCTGTCATTTTGCTCAATGCAACTTCAGTGTCAACATGAAAGTACTTCCACTTCTGCAGCCAAATAATAGCCTGCATATAGTCATTTGTTTGTCAATAGCTTTCACTGTGAAAGATAATAGCATCGGGAACCAGCATGACTTGAAATTATTGCCATCTTATGGTTAACAGTAGTACTATATTTGAATTCAGAGACCGTCTCTCAGAGAGACGGTTGCACTTGACTAAACAACACACCGTCTTCCTGGAAGACGGTCTGCAGTTCTAGGGTTAAGCAACAGTAGTTAAAAGGGATGTAAAACCCATAATATCATCATCATTATTATTATCTGTCTACATAAATGGACATGACACCCTTATAATTAACATTACTGCATTTATAATATTAAATTCTATGATCTTGAATTTCATCAGTTTTTATCTAGATCTGGATTCTCACAATAGAGTTAACGGTATACAATTAACTTGTTTGTGTATTCTTTTTGCTGTGAACTTTCCTGTAGCAATAAGGATTTGTGTATGTTGCAGGTTGGCCGCCCGTATAAGTCATCGTATCAATGAATTAGTCAATTTGCCTACTGTAATGGCTGAAGACCTTCGTGTAAAAGCTGAAATAGAATTGCGAGCCCTGAGATTACTAAACTTTCAAAGGCAGCTGAGAGTAGAGGTATGTAATTTGTATAATAAAATGATAAAAGTTACTTATAGTAACAGAGGTAAAGAGGACAGTGGCCACAACATTCAACAGAACACATCAATGACTAATCAGTAATCCTTTCTTTTGACAGGTATTTTGTTCATCTTGTCAATACCAATGTAGATTTTCGTATATACTAATTAATGTAGGGTAAAGTGAAGTAACTCCGTGATAGTAAGCTTTTTTTTTTTTTTTTTGTTCCAATTTCAGAAATTTTAGATTTCAGTTATTTTGATTCGTTTCATGTTAAAGAGGGATATCCTATGGAACATTTCTGGCATATATTTTACAAATATCTATAAGTTAGAAATCCGGTAGTAGAAGTAGGTAACGCCATGATATTCAAGTTACTCCGTGATAGTTTTCAAGTTACTTTATGATAGCATGGTGTTCACAATTCAGTGTACTTTTTAAGCGTGAAAACTAATGTTTAATGTAATGAAAGTGTTCAAATGGTATGTATAAGTTTCTATTACTCATATTGCCCATATTGAAACATTTTACTACACAAAATATTTTTTTTTTTAATAGAAAAAACATTCCATTAAAAGCACTCCATTGAACATATTATAAGTCTACTTGGCTCTTCGTAGTCACTATCTGATTCCTCGCAACTATGACGCATAAAATAGACATTGTAGGTACCAGACATTACAAAACTGGCACTCAATCCATTGGCTCTATTCTTCCTCTTGATGTCATCCGCAAGGAGAGCCACCGCACGCACCACAACCATCATCCTCATTGTCCTGGGGTCTGAAATTAGGCCTAGACCGATCTATTGTGTCTTATCTTAACACACTATCTTCACTTCAAGTTCAGGTGGCAAAACGAATGGCATTCCAATTCTTGCAAGGATTGCACTTCCTGGATTGCTTACATATTTTGTGCAATAATCCTTTAGTGTACTCCACGGGTTACTAAAACGTCTACTGTCCTTGTGTACTGTCCATCCTTCTTCCTTCGCCAACTGCAATGCTTCTTTAAGTGTTTCAGCTGTGTAGGACCGAGCCTTTTTATTCCGTTTAGGCACCATCTCAGCTTCCAAACTAAGAAAATCAAACTTATTGCAAAGCTCACATACCTTCCACGCGTAACACTACATCCATGTAATTTGTATATGCGAATGGTCTGTATCATACCTCTGACCGGTGTTAAAATGATACTTATACAATGAAACAGCTGTTTATATGAAATTAAATCTTCACCACAGATTTCACTGGATGTACATCACTTGTTGAAATGTCAACCCTCTGTGAATAATTTTTTTAAACTTCGTTTTGTTGGCCAAAGATAGAGCGTAAAGGCTTCCTGGATTCCTAGTTTCTGCTGCCATCTGTTGGTAAAAACGTAGAACTTTCGGAATTGCACCTACGTCGTGATAGAGGAAATACGTTTTATCACGTCATTACTTGATATCATGGAGTAACTTGACTCTACCCTACATGTTTTGGACTCATTTTGTCCTTCCTCAGCATAGTTCATAAGTTATAAGCAGGGTTAGGATTTTTAGGTGTCACCTTTTTTCTTAGGGTAAATTAAAGCTGTTCGGAAAGATATCACAGTGTGAAATTTTGTTTCTAGTTGCGAAAAGAGACATTTTTCACGCACCTTTTTCCCCTTTTTGGGATCTTTATCCCTTTTTCCCCCAAACATGCCCATAATCCCCTTTTCCCCCTTTTTATGTCTAAATCCTGTCTATATTCCAATTTAATCTTTAAGATTTCTAATCAATATAAAATATTTAACTTTCAATTAACATCTCCTCAGCTTGCTGTCTATGTGCGAATAGAAAGCCTATCTCTTTCAGTAAGGGCCGATAACCTAGATGTTAGGTCCCTTAATACAACAATCATCATCATCATCATCATCATCATCATCTATCAGTAAACGCCGCGCGGGAGTTGAAAGCACACCTCCAACAAAAGAAAATAATTGTGTGATCGACAAATCCTCTTTCTCTAGCTTTACCGCTATAATGTAGCCCGCAATAATGCAATTGGCAATAAGTGATTCTATCCCACCAGAATCAGCAGCCTGCTGTCATGAATGTGAGTTTGTTACTGTGAGAGACGTCATCTGTTCGCATGGAAGTGGAGGTTGGTGACGCAGCGATGTCAGCAACCGCACCCCCGTAGTTCCGAGAATTGAGACTGGGTTCTGCTCTAAGCTACTAGAAATCGTTGAGACTGCAGTTCCAGCATGAGTGAGAACATTCTGGTGATTGTCGCGTTGTTATAAGAGAGTGTGGACAGTGAGTGAGTAAGCGCAAGAGTTAGTTGTGTGATAGTGGCACTGCCAAAGGTGTCCAGTGCCCGATTTATTACTCTGGCTCAGGAATTCAAACAAGATTTCATAAACACTGATGGAACTGTTATGCGATGTACTATTTGTGATTCAGGAATTTTGTTAGATGAAAAACACCAGCGAGATCGCATCAAACAACACATTTCCAGTTCTAAGTATCAAATGAATAACACTCTTCAAGCAAAAAATTGCATCAATCTCTATTACAAAATGCGTTTCAACAGAGTTCTTCATAAAACCAAAATTTGAAGGAATTAAACATTGATTTGTGTGCAGCTTTTACACAAGCAGGAATTCCACTCAATAAGGTGAACCATCCAGCCTTCAGTTCTAATAAAGGTGACAGGAGAAGACTGCAAACGTTGAAGAGGTTGTTTCAGTATTATTGCAGAAGACAACAGAATTCTTTTGTTAACACATTTTCAGAACATTGAAAGCAAGAATGATCAGGATATTTTCCTTCAAGGACTGAACATAGCCAGTGATGTATCTAAGAAGAATCAAAAACTGTTACTGTATATTGTGGTGCTAATTTATCATTGTAATCCAGTCATCTAAGGAGAATCAAAAGCTGTTATATTGTGGTGCTAATTTATCAATTTAATCTAGTCATCTAAGAAGAATCAAAAGCTGTTATATTGCAGTGCAACCAGGACTCCATGCTGTATAGAATACTGCTATCAGTCGCTTAGTGCTGTTTGCTTGGCTCGGTGTGGCTGTTAAATGGATAGGTGCAAAATAGAGCATTCAACTCCAAAAGTGAGGACCAATGGTGTTACATTTAAAAGTGAAAGGGAACTTGTATATTTTTTGTAGTGTAAGACACAAGCATAACATGTTTTATTTGCAGAGCCATTATTAGAAGTGATATTCAGGGAGGTGCGGCAAAATTCTGATTCGAAAAGGAATAGAGAATGTATGGAGAATGCAAGCAATAAAACCCAAGAAAGAAATAACTATTCCTTTCACTATTGGAGTTTTTAATAAATATAATCTTTGTAATTCATAGATTCCTGGTGCATGCTTACATCGTTCTTTGAATTACCCCACTTCTGATTTTAATCGTTCACCACGACTGCAATGGAGAGCTGCGGCATGTTTGATGATCAATGGTTCAAATCCTGGCGCTGAAAGTGGCCAGAGTGTAGTTTTCCTCAGGTTTTTCCACATTCTCTCCAGGCAAATACTGGGATGATACCTTATGTCAAGTCTCGGGGCACCTACCTTAACCCCTGACCTAATAATTACAGAAACATGCATGAATTCACTGGTTATTAGACGAATCCAATACACATCCATGTGCATGGGGCTGATGATCAAGATGTTCCAAGCACCTAAAATAAATTAACAACAACGTTCCTTCCTTAACGCTGTGTACCGTCGCATATGAGTTACAGTTTGCAGTCAAGGCGAGCGGGCAGGCACAGGAGAGAGTCAGTTCTTCTCGACGTGCAAAGTGCAGTGCACCCTGTGAAGCTCTGGTGTATAAAGACATGAATGACTCCTCTGTTATTCCAGTTTTTAATTTGTCATTATGTATCACAGCCCTCTTATTTTTATTTAATTTTTTAGGTTTCACAGCTTATCTATCCTTTACTCCTACATCGAGAGAGGAGGCTCAAATTGTAGATGTTTGTGTTATGTTTTGTTTCATACAATCTGGCAGACAATTATGTTTACTAATGTACTCTGTGTTTATGTGCAGGTGGTTGCATGTACACGTCGAGATTCAATGCTTGAATCTTCAAGTATTCTCAAGACGTACAAACGCACTAAAAGACAAGGCCTTCGTGAAGCTCGAGCTACCGAAAAGTTAGAAAAGCAGCAGAAATTGGAAGCTGAGAGAAAGAGACGCCAGAAACATCAGGTGAGTGTGCTGATGACATGTGTGAGAGGTAAAGCCGGGATAAGAGCATGCTACTGTGAGTGAGAATCTTGTAATAAACTGAGCGATAGGTCAAAAGTTTATGAGGAAATAATAGATATAAGTCGTGTGCTGATGAAGCAACATGCTTGACCGTGTCACTTTCTACAGTCACTAGCAAATTCCAACTCTGCTGTTCCGATCTGAAGCATAGATGACATTGCCCATAAAATGCTCTTCAATATAGCCCTGTTTGTGCAAACTGCTCACTTTAAAGAAACGTGGTACAGGAATAACGTATCTCTACTTAGTATAAAACAAAGTCCCCGATTCTTGGATGTTACGGGTAAACGCGAGAACCACTGGATGGATTTTGATGCGGTTTTCACCATTCTGTAAAGGATATCTCGAGGATGATTTCTGTAGAAAATAATTTATTATCAATGGAAGCCGAGCAGTAACGATTTCAGTGGAAAAGTCGAAGAAGAAAAAAACCTGGCGTCCGAGCGCTTTGTAAGCTTACGTTGGGCAAACCGTTAAAAATATCTATGAGTGTTAGAATTGTTCAGCATGAAAAGTTCTACAAAAAAGTCCGTGAGAGCATATGTCTGTCTTCAAATACATCGCCCACTATAAGTGTTTTTATGTTTTAATTTCTTCCAACCGTGTCCATTCAACTACTGAGGCGACAGTTTACGAGCTAGCTAAGGACGAGTCTATCATCCCTGTTACAGCCTAGCTAGTGGGCGAACCTATTGCCCCAGATAGAGCTAGCAGCAAACCGTTGAGTCGTGTTGAGTTGTGACTTCTGAGAAGGGTGGTTGTGTTTGGAGATTCCCTGGAAGTGCAACTCCGGTTTTCTTCATTTCGCCTGTGAAACACAGTCAAGTTAAGATTGGACGGAAGGGGGATTTGAGTTTCATTCACCTCGTCATTCCCTGGAAGTGCAACTCTCATTTCGCCTGTGAACTTTTCGTTCCGCAAAATTCACAGTCAGTTTAAGATTGGACGGAAGGGGAATTATGAATGAAATTAAATTATACTGATGAGTGGGATAACACTTGGAGGTGGACAGCTGTAGAAGGTGGAAAGTCTCAAGTACTTGGGAAGTATAGTGGAGGGGAATGGGGGAAATGACAAAGAGATTACGGAACATGGCAGACAGGCAGAAGCATTTCTGAGAAGCATTAGGAGCTTAGTGTGGAATAAAAATGTCCCACAAAAAGCAAGGAAGTGTTATACAGAAGCTACTATATCCCGATACTGACCTATGCATCAGAAACGTGGATAATGAAGAAAAGAGACATAAGCAGCATACAGGCAAGTGAAATGAAGTTCCTACGAAGTAGGATCGGAGTAACAAGAAGAGACAGGGTAAGGAATGAAAAGGTCAGGGAAATAGTGAAAGAGGAGCCCTTGCAGGGTAGGATTGAGACATCAAGACTGAGGTGGTATGGACACTTAAAGAGAATGAAAGAGAAGAAAATTCCCAAGAGGGTACATGAGATGCAGATGCAGAAGAAACGATCAAGGGGAAGACCAAGTGATAGATGGCTGAAAGGAGTGGAGGAATGTGTCAAGAAGAGAGGCGAGGACTGGACTAGAGTGACAGCTGAGAGGTGGTGGGAAGAAAGGACTAAGTGGCGAGGCTTATGTTCCAAACAGACCCAGCCTGGGGCTGGAAACTGTACATGATGATGATGAAATTATACTGATTGGCGTATAATCTCTACTTAGTATAAAACAAAGTCCCCGATTCTTGGATGTCACGGGTAATCTCGAGAACCACTGAATGGATTTTGATGCGGTTTTCACCATTCTGTAAAGGATATCTCGAGGAAGGTTTCTGTAGAAAATAATTTATTTATGATCAAAGGAAGTCAAGCACTATCAATTTCAGTGAAAATGTCGGAAAAAAAACTCGCGTCTGTGCGCTTTTTAAGCTTACGCTGGGCAAACTGTTAAAAATATCTATATACTATGTGTGTAAGAATTGTTCAGCATGAAAAGTTCTACAAAAAAAGCCCGGGAGAGCATATCTCTATCTTCAATACATCGCCTACTATAAGTGTTTTTACGTTTTCATTTCTTCCAACAATCTCCATTCAGTTACTGAGGCGACAGTTATGAGCTATCTAGGGGCGAGTCTATCACCCCAGTTACAACTTAGCTAGCGGACGAGCTTATTGCCCCAGATACAGACAGCAGCATACTGTCGAGTGGTGTTGGATTAAGAACTTTAGAGAAGAGTGGTTGTGTTTGGAGTTTCCCTGGAAGTGCAACTTGGCTTTTCTTCATTTCGCCTGTGAACGTTTCATTCTGCAAAATTCACAGTCAAGTTAAGATTGGACGGAAGGGGGATTTGTGTTTCATGCACGTCGCCATTCTTAAATTACGTCTGACAAGAATTTGTTGCACATGCATCTCCATGATAATATAATTAATAGTCCAGTCAGTGATTTTAACCCATTATGCGGAGATGTAAAACGGATATTGGTCGTTGTTCATTGACATTGGGAAAAAAAAGCGCTTTTCACCGAATGCATTCATAACTGTTCCTGCGCGAAGCCGGGTCGGGTTGCTAGTTATATATATAATGAAATAATATATTCTAATGCCCTTCAGAAAGGAGTTCTTAAATTTCATGTGCACTTTACCTGACCCTTGAACTCTGACTTCAAACTTTTGCCAATAAGTACGTCAAGCGGCAGTTTTGTTATTGGCTGCTGCGGTGACCTTGGCCGAGCTTGTGGCTCGCCATGGCTCCCCTGTCTTAAGCGTGTGTACAATCCTGTATGAAATATTACCTTATCAAAGATGCTGGAGGTGTCGTCCTTCCTGGATTATACAGGCTTTGTATCTGGTAACCACAGTCTTGCTGACGCAAGTGAGTTCTGCCACTGTCATGTTTCTGATTTTTAATTTTATACTTTTAATTGAGCACTGAGTCAGTAGTGTCAAACGTATTTACAATACGTGAATATTGCTGAACAAATGCAACACGTACCCGTCGAGCCGACTCGTACTTGAAATAAGTTTATCATACAAAGATACTATTGTTACGGCTGTGAGTTTGTTTCGTCACCTCGCCGTGTGCGTCACAGCTGCCTCGGGCTATCTCTCCCTCTGTGTATTACGTGTGCCCTACGCAACGGGCTGCGAAGTTAAAGGGATGGTCCAGAATATTTGTGACCCAGCCAGTGATGGAAACCTCGAGAAGCCTTGAATCCTGGATGGGTCTAGAAGCATTTATTGAGTCACCGGCCTGCTATATAAGAGCGACCTGTCAAGTGGGGTGAGTGTTTCTTCGAGCTAGTGCGAGCGTTTACCTTGAGCGACAGTTGATGCCGATGTGCCTTGCGAAACACTTGCGAAGCTGATTCTCTTGACAATGAAGGAGTGTGAATCATACGGAGAGACTGTGTATTGAAGATTGTGTGTTCTCCAGCGCGAAAGAGGTCATTGTGGTGAATTGCGAAACAGTGAGTGACAGACTTAGTGCAGCTATTTCCAGCCAGCGCACGGGACCACCTCATTACCGAGAGGATTAACTGCAAGGCCGAGTGAAAGGGTGAGTCGAGCTCCATACAGGAGGGAGCTTCTGTAAGACAGCTAATTGTTTCTATCTGCTTATTGTACGATGTATATTTCTGCCCTGCAAGCAATAAAGCTAACTTCTCTTTAAAGGAACAATTGTGTTTGTGCTTTCACCCACCATAATCCAGTTAACGGAATTGCCACTAGGGGGTGGCACGTAAGACTATGTTGTAATGATAACTGTCTTATGTTAACTTCTGACGTTCAGACTGGTGATTGAAAACCTGCACGTTGATTGCAAGGTCGAGTACAGTATGTACTATGCGCGCGCTTTCAATACTACAGCAGGGGGTCGTGACACGCCACAAGCTCGGCCAACGCTACTGCAGCAGCGGAAAGCAAAGCCGCCACTCACCGTTCTTTATATGAAAGACCCTGTATATATTTTCATGTATGCAAAGTATTTATTTTTCACAATAGAAGTGAGGCGCCTAGAATCAAAACCCGCCAAATCCATATTTTATGAAAATTGAGATAAGCATTGTTTCATATAGCTTTTGCTGCGCTGAATTCATTAAAACTATTATTTTGTTACAAAACCCGCTACATCCTACTGTATAACGAAGTCAAAGTTGAGGATTAGTTGCAATATCCGCCAAGTCCAACGACAATTTCGCCATTTTTGGTCACAAAACCCGCCACATCCACATCAGCCAATAGGATCACCCAGTTCCGCCATCTTGCCTTCCATGATGCTTTGCGAAGTGTGTACTCTTTACCTACGTGCATTAGTCAGAGAATGTACCTCTGCCTGATGTGATTAGAATGGTTTATGTTGTTGTACTTTCTGATAATAATTTGTTTTGGATAATTTTGACAAAGAACAAGAAGAACAATAACATTTTGGTCTGGGTGATGTTTTCCACAGAACTGACATTTGCAAACACAAACGTGTCACGAAACCTGATTTTAATATGACTCACGTAAAGCCAGAAGCCATAAACAGAGGGATTGTCCTTCAGGCACAAGAAGTGAAAGATGTTTCGAGACTGCTTTCGAAGCATTTTGGAGAAAGATGGAGGGAAAATGTAGAGCTCCAGTTTTATTGCAATCTGCAAAGTCGTGGCGAACACGAAGAAAATGATGATGATTGAGAAACTACTATTGAGTATGAGGTAGAAACAGAAATTGTGTAGCTGTAACTTCCAGTAAAGAATGTGATTTAATAGTTGAATGATGATAGTTTTGTCTCTAAAGTCCTGGACCATAGTAATTGAATATTAATTTAATTTGACGCTTTTCCTTATTTATTATTATTGTTCAGTACTGTAGGCTACAGTATTGCCGGCCCCGTGGTGTTGGGGTAGCGCGCCTGCCTCTCACCCGGAGGCCACGGGTTCGATTCCCGGCTCCGTCAGGGATTTTGGAAACTGACGTGAGGGCTGGAACGGGGTGCACTCAGCCTCGTGAGGGCAATTGAGTAACTGACAGTGAGGCAGTGCCCCGATCATGAAAACCAAGATTAACGGCCGAGGGGACACGATGCGCTGGTCATGCGGCACCCCAATATCTGCAGGCCAAATGGCTGGGGATTAGGCCCTTCACGGGCTGTAGTGCCAGGGGTTATTTACTGTACAGTATTATTACCCTTTCAGGAATTGTTTGCAGACGGTGGAGATGGGAACTACTCTTTATGTAATTGTGTCACACGTCAGCTTGCTTCGTTGACAGGTAGTGTTGCGCGTGTAGGATATGACTCAGCTCCAGTACCCCCAGTCATCATTTAACTGTCCATGGTGACATGAGCTCCTGTGATGCTTATCTGACGCAATGCAGCGTGACCTATGTGCAGATTGCACTCTGTCATCGCTGTGTCCTCCGCTTCGCCCCGCAGAGCTCATGCTACAATAAACATAAACGCTGGCACAGCCACACTCAGCGGCAATCAAATCTAGAATGGGTAATATGAGTTTTATTCTTTTTTTTTGTTTATTCTAATAAAACACAAAAACCGCCCCTTAAAACAACAAAAACAACAACAACAAAACACAAAAATTATACGATTTTTTTATTTTATAACCTATATTTAGTTAACTTTCATTCAAATATTAATTTCTGAATAAAGCTTACGCAGTTCCTACAATCTCTTCGCAACTTCATATGTATTAGGGCTCTTTGGTATCAAAACCTGCCAAATCCAAATCTTAGTAACAAACCCCGACAAATCCGAATTATTGCTTTATATTTTTCTACATACATTTTTAACTATATCGGGGATCAGCTTCGTACTTCGTCACTGTTTTAAAAAATAATTAATTCATTTTTTAGTGAAAAAAGTATTTCTTTTTGGGTATTGGTTCGTTTGTGACAGTTTTTGCCACTTTGCCGAAAAAGTGAAGGAATGGATTTGGCGGGTTTTGATTCTAGGCACCTCAAGTCACTACTGTATTATGAATACAGGCTAAAATGAGAGGTTCGTTACAACAGATCCCATAATGTAGTATATTATATAATGTCAGCGGTATAGGCTCAGGGCAAAGTCAATTAAACAACAGTTTAAACAAACGAGTATTTATTTACTGTAAAATACATAGTACTTTTGACCCGACACGAAATGAACCGAACTGTGTGTAAGGTTGAAAACAATACACTGTGCGTGGATTGTGTGCGCATCGCAGATGGCAACACTTGATTTGAAAAACACCGATACTCGCGTACATTTGTTTATTTATATTGTGTTTGTATGTTTGTGTGTCAAATGTGTTCTAACACTTCGAACTGGAGTCCTGCAGCCTTCGTGCACCAGCTGTGCTTGGGTCTCGGTAGACCTTTCGTCAGGAAATCTGCAATCCAGTCCGACGTTGGGACGTAGTGCATGATGAGAGATTTGCTTTGGATTGCATCTCATACAAAATTATGCTTTATGTCAATGTGTTTCGTCATGGCGTGAAACACGGGATTCTCGGTGAGTTTGAGTGCGCTGCGGTTGTCACAGTAGACCGTGAGTTTGGACAGGTCGTCGTGCCCCAGCTCTCGTAGAAGTCACTGTAGATATATGGCTTCCTTGCGCACTCTGCGAAGGCCATATATTCCGCTTCTGTAGTGGATAGGGCGACAGTATGTTGCTTTCTGGCGTCCCAGGAGATCGGGCTTCCTCCGAGCATGAATATGTAGCCCGTATACGATCGACGATCCTCGGTGCAGCTACCCCAGTCCGCGTCCACGTAGCCTTTGAGAGATTGGTGGTCACGTTCATAGGATAGGCCGACGTTCGGTGTTGCCTTGAGGTATCGTAGGACACGTTTTGCTGCGGTCCGGTGCTGAGGGCCGTAGCAATTGTTGAATTGGCCTAAGTAGCTGACAGCGAAGGCGATGTCGGGCCTGGTGGAGACGGACAGGTATGTCAAGGCTCCCACCAGCTCCCTGTATGGGAGTTTTTTGTCGTCTTCGGAAAGATTCAGGTTTTTCGGCAACCTGGTGTTGGTGTCCACAGGGGTGGTTACGGTCCAGCTCTCGGTCATGTCGAATCGGTTCAGGAGTTCCTGAATATATCCTTTCTGGTCCAGGGTGATTATCTGGATGGTTTTCCATTCTTTAAGGTCCGTATTGACGTGTACAAATCAATTTAATGGGAATAGGGGATCTCCGCCCAATCAATACTTTTTAAAAAGACTAGGTGTTTATTATTTATGGGACATGTTTCGGGTAATGATTACCCTTCTTCAGCCATATGTGTTAGAACATTATACATCTATCAAAAAACATTTTCTTCAAAATTGCATGCACATTACAAGAAAAACACTCAAAATACATATCTAAAAGAGTATTAAAACACCAGTTGAATAAACACATTAGGACGAGTTTGGAATTCGTTATATATTGTGTGCCAGTCTGATTGGCTTGGCTTTGAATGCTTATTAAACACATCTAAAAAACATATTTAAATTTTAGTTTGATACATCAATAAGACAGAATAGCATGTCCATAAACTCCTAGTCTTTTTAAAAAGTATTGATTGGGCGGAGATCCCCTATTCCCATTAAATTGGTCCAGGGTGATTCGTCCATCGGTTTGACAAATCTCGATGCCCATGCAGCACTTGGTGAGGCCGAGATGCTTTATTCGGAAGTGCTCTCCCAGTTGACGTCCTATTTGAGAAGCCCTCTTTGGGTGACGACACGCAATCAGAATGTCGTCGATGTAAACTGCGATCAGCACAGCATCTTCCCCTGTACCGATGATGAACAGGCATGGATCCGATTGAGTTGGGACGACTCCAATAGACCGAAAGATCTGATACAATTTGTTGTACCAATTTCGTCCGGACTTTGTTGCCTTTTCGAAACTCTTTTAGAGCATCATTGGCCTTGTTAGAGACGTCGTTGGTGGGCTCCTTATCGATGATCCCCTCCAAAATCTTTTCGAAGTGTTTCGGGACCTCTATATATATTTGGTCGTCGAGATCTCCATTTAAATATGCTGTGGTGACGTCGTGTTCATCTTGAACCTAGCGGCGAGAGACATCAACAGACGAATTGACCCAGGACGAGCGACTGGAGCGAAGGTTTGTGTCAAGTGGATCCCAGGCTGTTGACTGTCCTTGTGTGCGACTAGCCTCGCCTTTCGCTTCTCGAGAGAGCCATCGGGATGGAATTTGTTACAAAGATCAATCCTACTGCCGATGATTTTGATGCCTTGTGGTCGATCAATGAGTACCCAGGTGTAGTTTTCCAAGATTGATCTCATCTTGTTGACGATAGCTTGGAACCATTAGTCGGCCTCTGGGCTTTTCATTGCCTGTCCCATTGGGATTTCGGCAATGAATATCCCCTAGACCAGGGGTCTCCAAACTTTCCAGCCTTAGGGCCATACTGATTACTCCAGTAAGTTCCGAGGGCCAAAACCATATTATCATTGTTGCCGGTGGTAAAAAGTGAAATAGTCCACTGATGAAAAAAAAAAGTCCGAAAAAGTACGCAACGTTGAAAAAAGGCTGCAAATCGGACTAAAGTCCGCGAAACGGCAACACTGCATATTATTAATTTTCCGGTCATTATCTGTAATTTCTAGATTAGTCGTAGAGTACGAGCCATGAGGAGTAACGTGACACGACATCTGGTGGACACAAGCGGAAATAGGTAGTACCTTCTATCGCTAACAGATGGCGCTAATAGCACGTACAGAGTAATCTCGTTGGTTCGAGAGAGTTCTGGTGTCTTCCACTCACTTCTAGATGGCAGTAATTGGAATATATAAGAAGGCTAGTTGCGCAACCACAAGTCAGTTCCTATGACACTGTTGTGAAATAAAATAGTGCGTACCTCCTTAAAACGTGTTTGTGCGTGTTTAAGTTTAAGACACCTTTGTAACAGTATTTTGATTTGAATTGTTGCTTTTGTGTGTGATTTAGTAGTATGGAAAAGAAGCGAAAAATTGATAGTGAATGCAGAAAATTCAAAGATGAGTGGAACATTCAGTATTTCGTAATTGAGTCCAGTAACAAGGCGCTATGTTTGATTTGCAATGAAAGCATAGCCGTTCTCAAGGAATATAACATTAAACGTCATTATGAAACAAAACATTTTCAAAATTACTCAAAATATACAGGAAGTTTTCGGACAGAAAAATTCGAAGCTATGAAGCGCGGATTGAAATCGCAGCAATCTTCATTTACAAAACTCAAAACCGAACAAGAGGCTGCAACTCGTGCCAGCTTTCGTGTGGCTCTTGAAATTGCAAAACGTGGAAAACCATTCACCGATGGAGAAATGATCAAAGAATGCATGATTGCAGCAGCCGAAGAAATGTGCCCTGAAAAGGTAAATTTATTAAAAACTGTCAGTATGTCAGCAAACACTGTGGCTCGCAGGGTAGAAAACATCGCTGAAAATATATCCTCTCAACTGTTCGACAAAAATGGAGATGTTGAGTGGTTTTCTTTGGCCTTGGATGAGTCAACGGATGTGTCAGATACTGCTCAGGTGTTGATTTATATTCGAGGAGTAGATAAAAGCTATGAAGTGCATGAAGAACTTCTTGATATGTATAGTATTCATGGCACAACTACTGGTACAGATATTTTTAAAGGAGTTGAAATGGCCATTAATCAAAAGAACCTTCGATGGAAAAACTTGAAATGTATTACAACTGATGGAGGCAAAAACATGAGTGGGAAAGATAAAGGAGTGGTCGCTCTTGTGTCAAAGGCTGTAGAAAATGACGGTGGTTCAAAACCATTAGTCTTACATTGTATCATTCATCAACAGTCTTTGTGCGGAAAATGTTTGGATATGTCTGAAGTTCTGAAACCAGTCATATCAACTTTTAATTTTATGAGATCTTTTGGGCTGAATCACCGACAATTCCGACAATTTATTGAAGAGATTGGAGAAAATGACTTACCTTATCATACTGCCATACGTTGGCTTAGTTGTGGGAAAGCCCTTCAGCGCTTTTTTGAACTTCGAGCAGTGATCGAAATTTTTTTTAATGAAAAGCATCGCACTCTTACTGAATTACAAAACAACGCATGGCTGTGGAAGTTAGCATTCTATGTTGATTTGACAAAACATGTGAACGAACTGAATTTGAGATTGCAAGGAGAAAACCAGCATCTTCCTGATTTATACACTAATATCAAATCATTCCGGAAGAAATTGATACTGTTTCAATCACAACTACGAAGTAAATGTTTTTCACATTTTAAAACATGTGAAATATTCAGCCACACCACTGAGACTGAGTTTCCTATCGATTTTGCAATCGAAACTTTGAGTGCTTTGAAAATAAATTTTGATACTCGTTTCTCGGACTTCGATGCCTTTGTGAATCAAATTAAGATTTTTCAGGATCCTTTTGATACTGACATTGAAACCCTAGCCCCGGAACTTCAAATGGAAATGATTGAACTACAGTGCAGTGATATAATTAAGAACAAATATCAAAACTCATCTTTGTTGGAATTTTATAAGAGTCTTCCACTGACACAATTTGATAATTTGCATACATTTGCTCGTGGGCTGTTTTCTGTTTTTGGTACTACTTATTTGTGTGAGAAGACCTTCTCCAAAATGAAGTACACAAAAAATGTTTACAGATCTAAATTAACTGATGAGCATCTTAAATCTCTTTTAATAATTGGTACAAGTAAAATTAGTCCACAACTACAAACTATTGTCAGTGGAAAATCTCAATTACATAAATCTCATTAGTATTTCATATGTCTGCATGTTATACATGTCTTTACTCATTACAATTCTGTGTTTCTTATCCAACTTATCACAAAAACAATAACAATAAGCCTACAACAATGTTATGAGTAGTTAGCCCATGACCATATCAATGTAGATGTCATATTAATAATTATTCAACCTAAAATTAGAATACTTCAGTAAACTAAATTTAATTTGCTATAAAAAAATATGTTCTCTAAAAGAAGTTTTCAAGTATGCTAGCTCTCCGCGGGCCGGACAAAATCTGTCTGCGGGCCGAATGTGGCCCCCGGGCCGTAGTTTGGAGACCCCTGCCCTAGACGATTGCGCTCTGCTCGGTGTCTCTAGTTTCTCTGGCTTTTCTGTTGCGAAGATTGTAGCCGCTGTTCTCAGCGACCTCGTGGCGTCGCTAGGTGGCACCTCGACGATGGTGTCATCGCTGTCGTAGTCTTCTCCTGCGTCGTGGAAAAGTTTGATCATTGATTCGAGAATTGAAATGTCTTGATGTGGTTCTTCTTCTGGATCGAATCCTCGAAACTCTTCCATTTCTTCCCCCTCGTCCGGAGGAAGTTGTTGTCCAGCGTGGATTGGAGGATCCCAATAAAACTCTGCGTATTTCGGTTGGCTCCTTTGGCTCACGTTTTTCTCTTGAATTTTCGGGGAGGTGATGATTTTTCAAAGAATTGCACTTGTCCTGGGGTTGATCTTTGTCTTCGCGTTTGCGCTCCGAGAACTTTACGTCACGGCTCACTATCACCTTCCTCTTGTCAGGAACCCAGATCCGGTAACCCTTGGATTCTGTCGAGTATCCCACCAGAATACCATCTCGTCCGCTTTGCTCAAACTTTTTTTACCTGGTTCTCGGTCGAGATAAATTGCGGGGCTCCCGATGATTTTCAGGTGCGAAATGTCAGTAGGCTTACCCGTCCATATCTCGTATGGGATTTCTCCTCCCAATTTTGCTGATGGTAACCGGTTCCGCAGGTAATTTGAGGCGTTGATGAGCTCGGTCCAGAGTGAATCTGGTACGTCAGACTCCAACATTAGACATCTGCTGTCGTTTAACAGGGTGCGGTTTTTCCTCTCCGCGACACAGTTCTGCTCCGGATTGTAAGGTACGGTGAGCCGTGAGGTGATGCCCTTGCTCTTTATGAACTTTTTCATTTCTCCACTGAAGTATTCGCGGCCGTTATCCGACTGGATTTGTTTGACGCACCGACCGGTGAAGTTCTCAGCGAATGCGACGTACTCTATGGTTGTGTTGAATGCCTCGGCTTTTGATCACTGCAAGAGGTGAGTCCGGAAGATCTTCTTCCGTTCAGGGTCGTTCACCAGCACTGAAACAGGACTAACAAAAGACACAATTCTAAATCGCCCACGAAAACGTGGCCGCAGCTTGCCAGACACCTGGTTTCCGGGGAGCTTAGGCAGGGTTGGCATGTTTAAAACAACATGTTTTAAACAGCGTGTTTAAAACAATGCACATTGTTTAAAATTAGTTTTAAACTCAATGCTTCAAACAACCGTCTAAAATATGTTTCTTTAGAAGATTTTTATTTTCATATTTTTAATTAACCATTTTGCAATACAGTAGAGTACAGTGGTCTTCCCTGCCTTCTACTGAAGGTTTTTCGTAATATTATAAAGTTTATAGAGTGATTTTGTAATGGTTTTGATGTCCTTGTTAAAATTTTTTGCCAGCAAACATCCATCAGAAAATATAGGGATGTATTTAAAATATTATAAATCCAATTGTCACTGCCACTTTGTCTTTATTCAACAGGTTTCTTGTTGAGTTCACGAAAAACACAAACTAGTTTGGCAGCCTTCTCAGTCCCTAACCTATTCCCGACTTTGCTATGCACAAACCCAAAAGTGGAGAAAAGACGTTCTATCCCAGCTGATGAAGCAACTGCACTCAAGTTGTGTGATGAATGTTATTCTGCAGTGCCACCCACCATGTCAGGGGTTTAATTTCTTTTAGTATTGCAGGACCAAACAGGTATTCCTTGAAGGGTGAACATTTTGCTTTGTACTTAATTAGGTCAGGCATTGCATCTGGGGGGTAAGCTTCAACATACTCCATAGCAGAATGATATTGCTCTTCACTCAGTCTCTGTCCTTGATAGCGTGGATCCATGAGATTGGCAAGGAGATGGGTATCAGTTACAGCAGTGTTAAATCGTTTCATGAATTTCTTTAAGTCATTGGGATTGTTTTCATTTTTGAAAAAATTGAGCAGGTCAAGACAAACCTCTACTGCTTCCCCAATGGTACAGTCATCACGCTGCATCTTATCTAATGAGACTGATGCAGTCTTTAAGTTTTTTTGAGATAGTCTTGAACATTTTGTTTCATATTGATATCATTTACATTTGCACTTATAATTGGTTCAATGGCACTTCGATTTTTAATGCAAACTTTGACAATAATATGCCAGTTACCCAAATAGGACTCTATAGTCAGCTAAAGAATACCAGCGTACATCTGTAGGAAGAGCAAGAGCTGTTCCACCAGCCTGTTTGTACTTGGCTGCTGCAAAGTGAGTGTTCCAGAAGTACCGGTATTTAATAATTTGTTTAACATGTTCTGTAATGCCAACCACCTCCAAGTCATGTGCTAACAGATTAAGCAGGTGAGCTGAACAACCGTAAGTTATCACTTCTTTGATATCTTTTTTTTGCCAATTCATCCCTCATTTTCCCCATATTGGCAGCTTTGTCAGTGACAAAACTTCGAACATGGCAGCCAAAAATCCCAGCTGGTAACTAAATTTCCCTGCTGGCTGAGTTTCAGTTATAAACATTGGTTTATTACTTGCCATACAACTCTGGTCAAGATGATCTCTAAAATATTTATATTTAAGTATTAAAAGTACAGCATTTTATTACACTGTTTAAAACATGTTCAGAATTTTAAAAAACTGTTTAAAACAAAAAAAAACCTGTTTTAATGTTTTTTTTTTGTTTTTTTTTAAACCTGCTATTTTGCCAACCCTGAGCTTAGGCGAATGGTCCTGAGCATATATCATATCTCCCACATCGAGGTTGACGGGTTTCCGTCCCTGATTGTGCCTTTAAGCGAGACGCTCGTGAGAAACCTGAATTGACCTTCCAGATCTGCTTCACCTTGTCGGCAGATGGCTGGTCAGGCAACAGGTCATGAATTGGCCACAGATTAGTTAACGGGGAGTTGGGGACGTAAGCAAACATCAGAGAATATTAAGTATAATGGGTAAGATTTTCGCCCAATCAATACCTTTAAAACTAATTGTAATATTAGTTTATTATACACATTAGGTAGATGTTTCAAGCAAACTATGTGCTCATCTTCAGCCTATACAAATAAACTATGCTAGATCTAAGAACACTTTTATTAACAAAAGATATATGAATGACCTTGATATGTTGGCATTCCCCATAATCTAATATAAAATATAAAATTAGGAATATAAAACTTGATTAAAAATATGAAAAATATTGGAATCTAGTTCACATTTTATATATATTTTACATCAGGTCTGTGTGGACCAGCTGCGTATAGCTCATAATTGATAAGTGTTCTGTTAACGTTCTTGTCCTAATTTTAACATGCTATAATGTCCTTGCACTTCGACTTGTTTCTCTTGTTGCTGTGCAAGTGGGAGTTGCAGTTTGGTCATAATGGATTTCTCTTTAGTTCGTTACTACGAGCGAATTGCCTGTCAATATTTTCATTTTTTATATTCAGTTGTGTATCATATTTCTCCTGTTGTGACTGCTTATTTTAGAACACAGTTAAATATAACCCTGTTGATGCAGCCTGCAGATGGAAGGTTTGTAGGTCAAACTAGTTGCTGAGCCTGTGATCTGTGGCTGCATACAATCACTGGCATCTTAAATGCCTTTGACAGAATTTCATGACTTCTAAATTCCCTTTAATTACATAAATAAAATTCTCACCTCTTATAATGAATTTGGTGCCTGGTAATTTTCTGTAAAACTCAGTTGGCAACTCTGATTCTGGCATCCAATTTCATTGTGAATTGAAGTTTTGTTTGTGCAAGTTTTGTTTTTTAGTGATCAGTAAATTATAACTTTACTCTTTTTCCTGAATAGAAAGAGTATATTAGTGACAAAAGAAAATTGTTAGATTGTTAGTTTTGGCTATAAAGTTCATAATTATGTGGACCTGTGACTAAAGCAACGTTAGTAAAAGTGAAATTGGCAGGTGCTACAGTTTGACATCAACTCTATTCCCTATTCTGAATGGCAAAGACAAAAATAATTATAGGTGCCGTTTTGAAGGGAAATTTTCCCTGTGGAAGCAAAAAACCAGGTCAAATATAAGCAACGTAGGGGAGCTGTTATTAGTCAGTGACCCAACATTCCAACAGACACAGCATCTTTCAGAAGCATACCACAACCAGATAAGTTCCATATTGCAGCATTTAAACAGAGTGCTTGTTGACATTTATAATTTATTTTGTGTCCACAGTTCTAGTTCAGAACTTTTATCACTAAACCATCTCACAGTAATAATAACTGAACAGACTATTAACAGCAGGCAATGGCTGTATTTAAATAATATTATAACTAATTAACATTTGTCATGTTAATAATACTTCAGTAATACTATTGTAATAACCCTGCCTGGTGGTACGGACTTATGCCATAGGCCGCCCAGGGGTTCTTCAGTTACAAGTTTCAGGGGTTTCTTCAAACTCAGTGGGTTCTGCAAGCTCAGGTACCGGATCGTTATCGTGTACCGATAGCTTCCACAACGATTACCAACACACCACTTACACCTAAGAAGTGTGAGGGGGGGAAAGGGATCCGGGAAAGGGGAGTAATCCCCAATCAAAGAGAATGAAGACTTGACTCCCTCTTTATTGCTCAAGGGAGCGAAAGAAGCTGTCACCAGGATACAAGAGTTGGCTGGATGTGAAACTCTAAACAAATGAAATGGTTGGATCTCACCTGGTTTCACCAGCCGGTGCTCTCAGGTATCGTCCAGCTACGTGTCCCTTGGTCAACGAGCGTTCGGTCCCCTCTCTTGCCTGATCTCCCGATCGGCAAAACCTCACACACGCAGCCTTCCTTTCCTGCCGTCGTCACGGACCTCCCGGTCTGTGCTTTCTCATTCTCTGGCCTCTGGCTGGCCTCGCCTCACCTGAGGCGGCCGGTTATAACCGAAAAATCACGCCAACGCACGCGTGCATACACAGCACCGTAGCGCTGACTCTCATGACCTGGGGTTAGCCAAGGTTGAATGTCCGGTACGGTTCAAGGTAAAATCGACACCGGACATAACACTATCTTGTGTGTATATTTATGCATATTTACTTGATTAACCTGGATCTGAAGATGTTTGCTTGACAAGCAGAGCATGTCATCCCCCTAATTATTTTAAGTTGTGAAGTGTGCAACTTGTAACTATATATTTTTATTTAAGGTATTTGTGTAAAATACAGTATATCTTAACCTCTGAATGTAATTGGAATGCCCTATATGTGTTGATTGACTGAAGAGCATTTTTATTTAGAATCTATAAAGGCAACACTGAAGAATTGGCTTCTACATTATTCTAGGCTATTTATTGCTGTCCTTGCAGTGTCTATTTCAGAGATTTAATTTTTGTTTTCACTCTTTGCAGGAATACATCAATGCTGTCCTCCAGCATGGGAAAGATCTTAAAGATTATCATCGAAATAACTTTGCCAAGATACAGCGACTGAACAGGGCGATAATTAACTATCACACAAATGCGGAACGAGAGCAGAAGAAGGAACAGGAGCGCATTGAGAAGGAACGTATGAGGCGTCTTATGGCTGAAGACGAAGAAGGCTACAGGTAATGAGAATTCGTGCCCTTAGACTTCTATCGTTTGTGTTGAATCACATGATTACACTTTGGTCTCTATGATGTACCGTATCTCCAATAACATGTTGCGTCCCAAATAACGATTGATCCAATTGTAGTTCATTAGCAGCTTAAAAATGAAAAGGAGACTTATCTATGTCATGTACTATTCTAATGAGGAGTAGAATGTGATAACTTGCATGTAAAAGTAGCAATAGTAGTTTCAGTGACAGTGCGCAGTGACAAGAATTTGACTGCATGACATCATAGGCCTACTCCAATTTTTGTTGGACCATTTTTATGAATTAGTGAATAAAATATTTTAATCTTACCTATGTATGATTATCCCATCATAAATAAGATCATGATAGTCCACCACCCAGAAACGAATTAAATAAGTCTTCGAGTACTTGTCTTTTGGCATCGTTTCTCTTCACACTGCTATGCGATGAAACTGACATGATATGAGGACCAAGCTGTCCAAAGAGAAGAAAACTGTAAATGAAATGTTGTGCATTGTCGATGATGAATTCAAACCGGCTATTACTTAAATTAACCAGAAGCATGGAAATTGTTGGTGGCTACACCCTAGTTGTGAATGTTTAGCCTTTCATTGTTGACTAGAAATCGCCTGTTGTCTCTGCACATCACTCCCTTCAGTGTGTGAAACCAATTTTAAAAATGTTTCATTAATTTTAAGAAATGACTTGCTTTGTGCATTTTTGGCCAAAGAGAAATGGCCACAAAATAGGCATCAGCAGCCACCCTTTTAGGACATTTCTGGCATTATTAAATGCTTTCAGTAGACCCAGTTCTTCATGCTATATCATAGTCATTACATGGAGAAGTTGATTAAAGCTGTAGCTTGCTATTTACTGTAATCCAATAGGGCAGTTTCTGAAACCATTAGTGAATGTTCCTGTTACAGAAGATTACAAGGACTAAATTCAAATACTTTAGGAGTTGTACATCTTTATATAAAGATAGTGAAACAAGATCTTCATTAGTTCCTACTGTGATGTTTCTTACATCAGGAAAGGTTACCTCAACAGTTCTGGGAGATGAAAGAGAGCAGTGTTACAAGTGCTGCTGTCGTACGCTCAATGGGAGTACTACGTTTGGAGTTACATATCTGACTGAGTTTCCTCTGGCTTTGTTGATGTTGAGGATTCCATGGAGTGAGCGGAGGTGTTGTGTTACGAGTGATTGGAGCGATGTGCTGCATGAATTGCGATACCGAGTAAAAGACTGTTTTCTAGTTTGCGAGATTCTTCAGACAGCGAGTCAGTGTTAATTATTCAGGAACTGTGAGGAAGACAAGCATTTAGTGGTGAGTGATGGATTATTGCACATATCTGCGGCTTGTGTACCAGCAGAAGAGGTGCTTGTATTTCTAGCCAGGACACGGGATTAATTAGTGGAGGATTAACAAGAGAAAGAGAAAAAGGGCGAGTGTGCTTTATAAGGAAGAAGCTTGAATGCAGGCTGCTAATGGTTTTTGTGTATTTATTGTACGGTGTATGTTTCTAGACCTGCATTAAAACTAATATTTTGGTTGTAAGGGATCATTTGTGTTGTGCTTTACCTACTGTAATCCAATTAACGAACGTGCTACTAGGGGTAGCTCGTAACAGCAGTTTCTGATAGTTTGCCAGGTGTGGCCTGAGGAACATACGTTCCTCAATCAGTACTTTCAAATCATTTCGGAGAGGAGTTAGTCACAATACAAAATGCTCACATTTCAACAATATGGCATGTGACTACTGATAGTGCATTTCTTCTTTGGGTTGTTTTCACTCTCTGTTCATCGTTAAAATTAGTTTCAGTACATGCCAAGTGTAGCAATACTGTAAATTTAGTATGTGTGTATCAAGCCACCCCAAGTCATTGAATCCTTTGCGTTTATAAATGGCTTCACTTCAGAAACTTCCATGCACTTCATTGCACAGCCTGTAGCTGAATCGACTTGCACTTGCAGTTCGAAAAGTCTTCCAAAAATCATTGCACTAAACTCATTAAAGATAAATACGTAAATTCCTTCACAAGTTACGTCTCTTATCGTATTCTGAACACAATTTAGTGTAACTGTTGGTGTGGGCTTCTATTCCAAAATTGAGTCATTCCATGTGAAGACTCCACTAGAAGTGGAAATTGCATCTTAGATTGAATCATGAACACAGCTGATTGCACCTTTCACATAAGGAATTCTTTCAATAGAAAGGGCTGATGGTGTTGTCTTTTCTTCTCTCACATGTCTATAAATACTTGTTATGCATTTAGTCTTACTGTGTGAATTTATGTTGTGTACTTGCCTTTGCAAATAGGTCTTCCTTTCTAGTTTTCGTTTTATAACTTGTCATTATTGACTTTGTCTCATGATGATGAAACTAAGAAATGTGTGTGTTTTCTTGGCTGTGTGGTTCATAATACTAAAACTATTGAAATACTTACAGGAAACTTATTGATCAGAAGAAAGACAAGCGGCTCTCATTCCTGTTATCACAGACCGATGAATACATTGGGAACCTAACTGAGATGGTGAAGCAACACAAGTTGGAGCATAGTAGAAAGCAACATGAGCAAAAGGTAATGGCATATATTTACTTGTTTGTATCAATTTCTCTTTTTATGTAATAATTCTAACACTTCATCAACAAATATGTACCATGTTTCAGTAAAATAAGACTCTTATCATCTGGTGTTGGAAGTTTAGAGAAAACGTGTGGCCAATAATCAAAATTTAGGTTTCAAGGTAGTTCCCATGGGTAGTTAGAATTTCTCTGCATGTACTGAATTTATTCTCATATCTCCCAAACGTTTTACGTCAAATACAGGGTCCCAAAATATGGGGTGTGTCTAATAAATCAATAATTTTTAATACTCATTCCTCCGCCAACCAGCTTGTCAGATAACATCCCCTGCCATCGTCCCCTCTGCTATGCTTAGCACATGGTCATCATCATCTGGTTGATGATCCTGGATTCCAATCTTCCTTCATCTGCCTGGGTGTTCATCTTGCTGCTTGAAAAATATAATGTTTATTATCACACGTATCAATTCCTAGCTAATTTGCTTCCTATGGTTACTGTATTCACCAAAATTGTCCTAAAGCAAATATTACGTCGAATACTGGCCTAACATGTAGTGTAGTCACTACCTATAATTCACTGATTCTATGATTAAACCATCTGAGTTGTACGCACACAACATAATACATATTCAAACTGTTTCTCAAAGTTATAGTACTTAAATATGCCATCTCGACACTCAAAGTAGTAAAGTACAAAGTGTCGCCTGGGCACGCAAAATAGAATAACGTCAGTGTCGCCTGACACTTCGAAATATAATAACGTCTATGTCCCTCGGACATCAAAAGTAGAGTAATATCATCAGCACTCAGAACAGTATTTATACAATATGGGCAAATGTTGATGGAGTGGGAGTAGGTTCGAAGCTAGATTCCATAATAATAGGTCCACTGACATGCAATTACACTCATTGAGGTCGTATCATTCTAGAGGTTACAATGATGTTGGTCCGCTCAAAAATCGATCGTAGGATTTGATAGCAACTTGATTCCCGCGTAATCGCCAGGCCACGCTTGGTAAAGCCGCGTACCCGCGAAGAAGTGCATCATACTTTTCATTGGTTCATCTGAACATTGAAATCGTGGTTCCTGGAGCTTAGACCCGCCCCTAGGAGTGGCCAAATCATACCTCCTTCCTTTATATTTCATCTTCCTTCCTCGTCTTTCACTCATAGACAAAGAAATAGCTCTTCCATGACTCAGAGAAACAGAGACGCGGACTAGGCCATTCAACCCTTCTCCTAACGGTACTGCATCCTTCGCTAGCCAAGTCATAAATACTTGCAGCCTCTTTTCTATAGAAATATGAAATTCCTTAGCTGCCTCAAGTGTCACCAGGCTTAACTGAAGTTTCGAAATATCGTCTGGTCTTCTTACTTGATTGTCAGTAGCTTTCCAAGTAAAATGAAATTAAACTTAGGAATCATTAATATGACCTAATATTAAGGGTTCACTACAAACGTTAGGAATTACCGAAATAGATCTAAAATGCAGCTGTAATGTTTCAGAAATGTTACATGATCCATGTATTTGTGTATTCCTCATGTTAGAAGCAAAAATACAATGGACATAATTGTTATTGGCCATAAGAAGGATACAAGGTTTAGCACCCCACCATCAGATGTGAAGTAACCATCGGCATAACAAGACAGCTCGTTTAAAGCAAATAATAGGCTTCAAAGAGAAGTGAAACTTGTGGTACGTTTCGAATAAGCGAGAGGAACAACATGAAAATTGTTTAATCTTTTATAAAGTCTGGGTATGCCTAAGTATAAATGACCTAATTTTGCTATCAATGAATCCATTACATTTTTGAAAATGTATCTACAGTGTACTTGAGACGTAGTCAATTGATACCCAATAACTAGAGATTGGAATTTTTTGGTGAGTTGGAAGTGCAGAAAGTGGGATTTTAAAAAGGGAAAATCGGGGTTTTCAATTGAACTTTTCGGTATTTTCACAATCTAGCTTTCAAAATACATTTCAGAAAAAAGACTGGTGTTTTCGGCAGACAAGCGATGGTGCTTATCAGACAACACATTACTATAGCATGAAAAAAAAAAGTGTTCACAGTCTGCATTTGCACACGGCATCCATATCACTTTTAACACAGATTGTGCAAAGTCAGCATAGTTTATCGTCATTCCCTGCAACACAGAAATAATGTCCACTCGTTCATCTCAAGCAAGCTTGGTTTTCACGACTCTTTGCAGTTCGCTGTAGCCTGTTAGAACGACATCATCACTTAGCTTCGAACAGAACTGCAGATGTTTCACGGTTCTCGTCAGATTACCATCAACAGTCATACATGCAATTTCGGCAGGATCAAACACTCTTGCAGCTTTGTAGAAATCCCGAGCAGGATCACCACTCCTTAAAGTTGTTAGTTTAGTCAAACTGTGTGATGCAGCGTTGGTCATCTCGCTTTTCATTTTATGTTTCAAAGTAGCACTGTGAGAAGCTTGTAGTAATTCCATTACTTTGGCACTATGATACCCAGATGCAGCAACCTTTATTGTTTGTTCTATCTTCTTAGGCGACCTTCCAAAAATGGGACAGTAGGATAGGACTGACCCTCTAGAAAATTAATGAGGTTAACAATGCCACTACCCACATCCCTTACAAAAGAAGACTGTACTTCAGCAGAAATTAATTCATCTTCCTTAATATTCTGAAGAAAATCAACCCCAGCATTTTGTCCACAAAATTCCTCACTTTTCATGAATGCCACAACATCTCGTATGTGTTCAGCAAGATATACCACTGATTCGTACCAAGATGACCACCTTGTAAGAACGGGCATGGGAAATAGTGGTATACACCGTCCTGGGTATTTACTCTCCAGAAACTTCCTGAAGAGATGCTTTCATTTCCGCGTATTCAAAAATGCAGACTTCACTTTCGATACAACAAGCTGCAAATCTTGCAAGTGTTTACCTAACACATTCAACACTAAAATTAGCTTGTGTGCCCAACACTGGACAATCAAAACACCATCACTTAGAATATTTCCCAGTATGTCGAAACATTTTACCATGTAACGTGCTGAATTTGACACAAGGGCCACAACGTCATCAAGCTCAATGTCATATTTTTTCAGTGTGTCCAAAATTGCTCTAGAGCAGGTTTTTGAATCTGCTGTTTCGAGTGTATGTGTGTCACCGACAATTACTTCCACAGAAGCTGAAGACTTGATTGCTTTAAATAAGACAACAAAAATACACTCTTCACGTTTGTTTGTGGTTTCATCACAATACACAACCAATTTCTGTCCTGAAAGTTTGCTCTTAATTTCTTCCACCCTTTCATTCACCATTTCTGGAATATACTTTTCCCTGATCACTTTGGTACAAGGAATATCTCCAGCTCGTGCAACACATTAATATTTTTAAAAATTACTTCCCGAATTTTAAAAAAAAGTTGAATTGTACATACTAGATGACAAGTAACGTTACACCAACTAAGTAGCATATGTACAGTAACCTAAGCTATACAAGTTGAAAAGAAAAGTTCGAAAATTTTATGAACATCTTGTGTTCTTATTAACACATTCACTACCAGCCACTCAGCAGGGATTTAAAACCCTAGGCCAGCAATTTAAATGCTCTTGCAGCCCTTTACACAGCAAGTTAGAAAATTGAACTAGTATATCTATAAACCTAAAATGTCACTCTAGTTGACTTTGACTGTATGATATCTGATATCTTCAAAATTTAAATTGTACCACGATTTTGTAATATAATAATAATATGCTAAGATGACCTAACACTTCATGGCCTAACCAACCATACCAATAGTTTTGTCACTAGCCAATAATCCTAACCAACAGTCTTGTCACGTAGTTCGTCTCTAACCTAACTTTCGATTCCCGGCGATGTCCATGTCACTCCGCAGACGTGGCAGGACTGCGTAACTTTTGCTTCCCGGCATCGGAAGTTTTAACCTTCGATCTAAAAACAAACGCCGGTCATTCAAGTTTATACATGCTGCACGCGACTAACAGGAAGAACAAAATGTGGTTCCTTTATCATATGTCTTCAGTTCCCTAAACTTGCGAGGACTGCATAAAATATACAGACCAAACATAGGCCTAATTGCAGTTTGTTCATGCCAGCACTTTAACGCTTTAACTGACAAAAGCCGCGCCCATGAAGGTCTCAGTAAATGCCGTAACCAACTGGTACTGAATGTGTTCAACAGTGAAATTATGTAAATTTACTAACAGTAAAAAAAAAAAAAAGAAGAAAAAAAAAAACAATCTCACCTTCTACGAATTCATACATGAATGATTTCACATGTTCATTTTCCAGCTTCGAAATTGGTATGTTTGCTTTTAAAAATGTCTCTGCTACACGTTTCCCAAGATATTCACTGGTTTTCTTTTTGTTTTGCACATTGTTAAAACACGTGGCAATTGATGTCTGAACGCGAGATGTTTTTCGCCTTCTTTGCAAGAATTGAACGCCGTGGCGTGTTTTACAGACGCCAAATGTTTTTGGATGGTATCGTTTCTTTCCCAGGACACAAGACAGTTACAAAACTTGCACATCACGGTGCTCCTATAAGAACAATAAAACCCATGCTTTTCGTACTGGAAAGCTCTATCCCTTGCAGATATTTTACGGTTAGGCATTTTGTAGCCTTTCAAATACGCACACACAACGGAATACCTCTACTCATACACACGCTTCTCTTCGCGTAGCTGGCGGCAAATAAAAGCAGGTTACGACTTCAACGGAAGCGATTGTAAATTTCGATAATATCGACCTGCATTCGATAATATAGAACTGCAACCCAAGACTAACCACAATATCTCGAAATCACTCTGCGAAAGATCGATGGTTGAGCGTGATCTCAATACGATTGAAAAAGATCGATTACCGGTAAATTGCTTCAAAATGGGAATTTCGGGCATTCTTTTCGTTAATTGCACCAAAAATCGCGCATTTTTCGCGAAAACATAGCAAATTCGCGAGATTATACAAAATTCGCGATTTTTCGCGAGCTCAAATCGTTATGAAAAGGGTTGCAGGTTGTATATTAATAGTAATTATACATATAAAAGTACGTTTTTTCATAATTCGCGAAATTCGCGATCGCGAAATATTCCATTCCCTACCAATAACATTTTATTGCCTACCATACAATAATAATATGTAATAGTCTAACAATAATAATATGAAGAAAAGAGAAGAATGGCTTGGAAAAACCCTGCTGGGACAGCTCAACAGTGCGCGTGCCTGAACTGACGAGTTCCGGCATAGACGGGCTATCAGGATGAGACTGGGTCGTGAGGCACTAAAGGCACTTGCCTGGCTAGCAAGGTACCACATCGCACTATACACAGCTGGCTCGCACACGTAGCTAGTGGCAGGTGGGGAGAGCCAAGGTCATTATGTCATGCACTTTTGGCTTACTTCTTAGACTGTCCGTAAGAGTGCAGCAGGATAGAACGTACTGCATGCACTAGCTACACATGGCCCTGACGAGTTGTCTTGCTTAAATATTCCAAGTCCGAAAATCATGGGTTCAATGCTAAGTAGTGGAGGGCCCAAGGCAAGTTTATTGTATCCGCCATTACAATCTCCTATACTTCACTTTACAACTTCCGGTAAAACTGGGTAAATCCATATGCAATTGACATACGGTGTTCACATCATTATGTTTACAGTCATGGCCTGTTTACAAACAGTGCTTTGGATCACAAAAACACCTCATTAGAGAGCATACTTGCCACAAAGGGAAACATCAGCCACTTCAGAAGCCTATAGAGGTTATCATCATTACTCATTTTTGTGTGTCCTTAATTTTGAATAGTTGTCAATTCTCAGTTTAGACAAGTTTCTGGAGTTTCTTAAGTCTTTTTTTTCCATTCCTTGTAGAAAAATAAGAAGAAGAGGTTGAAGAACAAGAAGAAAAAGAAGAAGAGAAGTAAGAGGCAGCTTGATAGTGAGGTTCTTGATGGTCTGCATGATGAAAGTTCCCAGTTGTCTGGTACAGTGGTTGATGGGAATAGTGGTGAGTTGAATTTTAACTATGGGCAGTTTTGCATGTTAGAGTAGAAGCAATTATCTTTATACTTGTATTGTTTGTTCCTTTCACAGTTAAAGTGTTGTCTGGCGATGATGGCAGTCAGCTTATGGAACTGCATCCTGGATGGGAGCCAGTGATACGGGAAGATGAAGAGGAGGATGAAGATGATGAAGATGAAGACAATGAAGGAGATGAATACTCGGATGATTATAGTGATGAATTTGAAGAAGAAATTGCCATTCCAGGTGCTGTTAATCATCTTACTTTACATAGTGCTGAAGTTTTCTCTCTACAGCTCATGCCTATATCATCCTATTATTGAATAGCTTCACCCAACAACATTGTAACAGAATTTAGTGGCATTATATAATGATTATTATCATAGCTCATCATACGAATCATCTTTTCAATTGCATCAATACGATACTAGAAATAAAAAAGATGATTTTCGAACAGACTTCATCTTAAAGTTTAAAAAACAATTAAACATCATTAAATGTCTCTATAGTAAGCTGTGAATAAAAATTTCGCAGTGCCAAGTTTCATTGCAGTTGGGTGATTAGATTGTTAGAAATACTATTTTGAATATCTGAAAATCACTTGGCCGGTATGTTAGATGTTCTATATGTAGATCATAGAGTTATGTATCATTAGATGAAAATTATTGCTTAGGTTAATTATTATAACGTTCACTTCGATCACATGATTAGGACACAAAATATTTAAAAAATATTTTTAAATTTTGCACAGTCGCCATCTTGAGGTTTTAAAAGCAATTTGATAAAATTAGATGCTAGTAGCTTCAATCATGAAAATTATGTGCCGTACCAAGTTTATCTGTGTTCGGATTATTAAATCGCGAGAAAATGCCATTTAAATATTTTAATTTCGCTTGGCCGCCATGTTGGTTTTGTGAATAAGATTTCTAATGTCACATAGGTAAAGTAATAGTAATATTCTCTATCACCATACAAAACTTCAGGGTGATATCAGGAATATTTCCGGAGATATAGAATGCCGGAGAAATATTTTGCGTGGCCGCAACGTTGGATTTTTATACATTATGTATGCCATAGAGTTATGTACCATAAGATGAAGATTATTGTATAGGCTTCTTATTCAGACATTCACTTTGATTGCATAATTAGGACACAAATAAAAATAAATTTTATAATTTCGCACAGCCGCCATCTTGACATTATGAAAACAATTGAACTAAATTAGATGCTGGTGAATTATAATTTTTATAAACAATTACCGTACCAAGCTTCACTGCGCTCGCATGGTGAAATCTCGAGAAAATTCCATTTAAATGTTTCAACTTCGCTTGGCCACCATGTTGGTTTTGTACTCAGCAGATTTTTGAATGTCACATATGTGAAATTCTAGTAGTGCCCTTTATCACCGTACAAAATTTCAGGGTGTTAGCTTTAACTGTTGCGGATATATAGAATGCCGGTTAAATATTTTGCATAATTTTCAGGGTAATATGTTTGTAAGTAACAATAATTCCATTAGTTAGTAACTTTATCAACAATTTCCACTTCAAGGACATTTCACAAAGACACAATCTATACAGTACTGAAGGATGATGAAATAATAGGCAGTTTTAGGCATTATCTACAGCCATAAGTCTCCATGGTGATTTCTGGTATACATAGGAACTTTAAATTTGCTCTCCTGTAAAATCAGAAAAATGCTAGTTACGATAGTATTGAACTGAGCCGTCGGTATGTTCAATATATTTCGATGTTCTGTAGAATCTAGCCAAGGTTCAGTTGGATTTTATGGTCTGCCAAGTGCCAATACAAGTAGCGTTATCTGACGAAGAATCTCCCCTAAACCCGCACATATGGTTTCCATGCCATAGCTGTACAGATCTCAAAGAGCAGTAGCTAACAAGAGAAGTAACAGTTTTCAGCAGAATTTTGTTCCTGACAAGTAATACATGGCACGTCCAGAAAGTAAGTTCCGTTTGGTAATAAAATTAAATTGTGTACAGATACAGAAAAAATATTTATTGCACAACATTCTACACCTCTTAAACTACTTTTCCACATAACTGCCGAACTTTTGCAGGCATTTGTCATAGCGTGGCACACGTTTTTGGATACCTTCTTCATAGAAGTTTGCCACTTGTGTCTTCAACCAGTTGGAAACATCTTCTTTCAGCTCGTCGTCATTGTTGAAGTGTTGACCCCCAAGGAAAGACTTGAGATGTGTGAACAGATGAAAGTCACTAGGAGCGAGGTCAGGGCTGTAAGGAGGGTAGTCAAACACGTCCCAGCCAAATCCCTGTAGGAGGTTTTTCGTCACATTTGCAGTGTGTGGTCGTGCGTTGTCGTGAAGAAAAACTAACACCTTTTGACAGCAACCCTCGGCACTTATTCTGTATTGCGCGGCGCAATTTCCTAAGTGTCTCGCAGTAAGCATCTGCGTTGATTGTTTGACCACGCGGTAAGAAATCAATGAGTAAGATGCCTTTCCAGTCCCAGAACACTGTGCACATCATTTTCCGAGGTGTCAAGATTTGTTTCGGCTTAACCTTTGCTGGGGATGAAGTGTGCCTCCATTCCATTGATTGCCGCTTACTTTCAGGGGTGTCGTAAGAAACCCAAGTTTCATCTCCTGTGACCATCTGTGTCAGAAATTCTTCGCCGCCTTCATTGTAACGGGTCAAAAGCTGAAGTGCACTACCCATCCGTTTTATTTTGTGTTGCTCCGTAAGAATCTTTGGTATCCAACGTCGGCAAAGTTTACGAAAGTTCAGTTTTTCGGTGACAATTTCATGAATTAGTGATCGTGAGATTTGGGGAAATTCCATAGTGAGAGCACTAATTGTAAACCTGCGGTTTTCCCGGATCTTGTCATCAATCGCGTGAACCAGTTCTTCTGTAACCAAAGATGGACGCCCATTTCGTTCTTCATCGTGCACTTCACTACGTCCTTCATTGAACTGTCGGACCCATCTTCTAACCATTGAATCACTCATCGCATTTTGTCCATACACTTCGCAAATTTGCCGATAAATTTCAATTGGTTTCACTTTCCTAGCATTCAGAAAACGAATCACAGATCTGATTTCACAAGCGGCGGGATTTTCAATCAACACCGACATTGTACGAGTAAACATGCACAACAACGCGTACGTGGCTGACAGCGCACTCCAAATGGCGCATGTTTCTTCTCCTTGATACAGAGCGTCTACCGCGCATATGCGGAACTGCGCTGCAGCAGAACGTACAACTTGTTGAAGACACAGGCGGCACACGTCTATGAAGAAGGTATACAAAAACTCGTGCCACGCTACGACAAATGCCTGCAACATTTCGGCAGTTATGTGGAAAAGTAGTTTAAGGGTTGTAGAATTTTGTGCAATAAATAATTTTTCTGTATCTGTACACAATTTAATGTTATTACCAAACGGACCTTACTTTCTGGACGTACTTCGTAAAATGTAGTTCCGGCAAGCCTCGGCTACATGTCTAGCACTTGACACTTTAGGTTAAATATTTCATGCTGATATTGGTCATTTGGTTCAACTATTTGATATTAAGCACTAACATTTTCAGTTTATTTTATCGTATGGCCTCGGGTGCCGGGTGCAAGCTTTGTTATTTGACACCCAGAGGGTAGCTTGCATGTCGAATTTCGTTGTTCCTTGACCATGAAAGTCAAGGAGGTTAGATGATGAATATCTAAGCTCCTTGAACACTATAGCGCTTTCTAGTAGAGAAATGAGGAACTTTGCGTTGGCGGAAACTCCCGAGATTAATTTTGCCATTATGAACTCGGCCTACTGAATTAAAAAATGGGTTCTTTGACATGCCAACATCGTATGACATGCGTATCGTATATTTGCCGCCTTTCATTAAAATCATTTACCACGGCCAGGAGCGAACCTGCAATCTTGGGGTTAGTAGACCGACACGATATCCACACAACCACCGTGGCAAGCTAACTTTTTCAGTGATTGACTAGCTGATGGTTCAGTTCGAAAAGCTTTCTGGGCCATATCCCTGGCACTAACATTTTAGGTTGTATACAGTAGCTATAACACTTACTTTTTAAGGCACAATTAATCGCTCATATGAAAGTATTTTCGCAAAATTAAAACCATTGGATGTTACAAAATTGTGTGCGCTCAGGACTTAATAACTCTTCATTGTGTGAAGAGAATATGTTCTGTATTCAACATCGTATTCTAAGAGGACCTGGCGGTTTGCATTCGTTGTGGTATTATGATTGATCAAAGGATGAGTCATACAAATGTTCATGTAGATCAATATCCTGACACATATGTACTGTCAGGTGATGCCTTATGACATCGTAAATTAGTGTTCATGACAAAAGAAACTTCATCACCTACATATAGTTATTAATACAGGGGCTGATAAATGTCCTGGAAAATGGCCATCCATGAAGTGCTTAGAGGAAATCACCACCTGAATGCCTTGTATCCGATACCATGTTTATCTGGGTTTCCTATTAGAGGAAGATATGAAGAATGCGACAAGAGCCTACTTGATCATCATCATCATCTTGCACAGTTTCCAGCCACTAGCCGGGTCTGTTTGGAACACAAGCCACTCCAGCCTACTTGATACAGACAGACTTGTAGATTTTGTTTCAAATAGGCTTCATATATAGGCCTACATTGTTTAGAAAGGAACCAGTAATGTACAAGTAAACAAGCAGAAACATCCAACAGTCAGTGAAATGAAGACTATCCACAGTAAAAATATGCTGTTAGATGTACACATTGGTGGTAGTGAGTGTGGCTGTAAGGAGCAAAACATTGAAGTCATTTGCCTCTGATGTACACATTGAGGGATTTGTTTTCTATCCGAGTTACAGGGCAGTCAGGTTGAAGTGATATTTTGACCAAAGGGGAGCTATGTTTAAATTAGTGAGATGGCCACAGAACACTACTCATTGCCTACAGCAGCACATTGTAAGCTGATGCGAACTCTGGATTGGGTATCACTTCGCAAACATCTCATAGAAAAACAGTTTCCCATTGTTGGGTTCATATTTGAATGTTGAAGGAGGAGTTTTTCGTGATCATGTTTTGTGTGGGTTTATTGTTGCAACTGTTATGAAAAATTGATAACTACAGTATATACATTATTCTTCCATGCACAAAATTATTTCTTGCTCCAATTTTAGATACCCCAAAGAGAAGCATCGATGAGAAGCTGACAGATGAGGACAGAGCTAGAGTTGTAATAGAGAAGGCTAAAGCAGAGGATGATGAATACAAGAACTTACCTGAGGAGCAAACCTATTACAGGTTGGTATTTAATGTTAGAGCAACATTAGAACATTTTCCAAACCCCTTGTTCTACATGATGTGCTTTTTGTTTTTCAGCATAGCTCATACGATCACAGAAAAGGTTACAGAACAAGCGTCGATTATGGTCAATGGAAAATTGAAGGAATACCAAATACGTGTAAGTATACAGTTGTACCACACTGGAACCTCATTTTAATGTACAGTAAGTCCGTGCTTATCATTTGGATTCAGCTCTTAAAATCCGTTATGTTAATAGAAATTACATTAAAGAAGACTAATTTTCCTTAAATAAATAATAAAACCATCACAATGGTAGATGTTTGGTCCTACAACACACAACTTTTATTTTTAAATAACTTATAAAATAATTTCTGCATGAAAAAAAAATGTGGTTAAAAAGTTATTCTACAGTCCAGAAGCTGTATTTTGATACATCTTGCATATCTTGTTCACATGGTGTGTTCTATTACAAATATGATTTCTATAGCATGCTTGCTGATTTCAAACCAGAATTTAATATCCATTTGTACTGATAGTCATGAAGTACATTTGGTCAAGACGATGGATGTTACAAAGTCATACTACCATAAATAAGTCTTATAAATGCTAATAACATTAGGGTTAGGGTTACGAACTTATTTTTATGAAATATAGGATACAAAGGACTAGTGTTGGGTCGAATCCAAAATATTCCCGAATCCGAATTCAAGATTTTGACCTTCGAATGCTCTAATCAAAATCCATCGCATATCTTGCCTTTTTCTAAAGGATGGTTCATACTCGATAGCGATACTCTTAACATCCCAACTCAAGCTTCGATACTTCTTCAGAAATAGGAATCAATGAAACATTGAAAAAGTATGACATACATACTCATAAATTTTAGACTTTTTTGATAATGTCCTGCAATGGATGAGAGCTGACTTAGTTGCTAAAAATAAAAAAAATATGCATAAGTAATTTAATGATTCTTATTTTAAATTATAACTTTGAAAGTTTGAGAGGTTTCAAAGGAAAAAGAAACAACAAAGTTGATACTGGAGAGTCCCCCGGGGCTCACATCTAGTGGGACGTGGGTTGGCGACCACGGGACCCCAGCTGAGTCCGGCATTGCTTCCACTTACTTGTGCCGGGCTCCTCTCCGTCTTCTTTCTTGTCGACCTCACTTGGTCAACTCTTGTTCTCTTCCGACCCCGACGGTATTAGGGTATCCGAGGCCTAGGGAGTCTCTTCATTTCCCGCCTTAATTGGCCCTTGTCTCATCTTTTCTGATACCCTCCTTCTGCGAGGGGTCGGCCTTCTTTTTCTTTTCATGTTATCTCCTGCCTTCTGCTCAAGGCCCTCAAGGAGGTCGGGTGTATGTAGCCCCACCACTTTTGGTGCACCCTAGATACTGCTACACCCTCAGGGGCTCACGGCTGGTGAGTTTGGGAGTTGGCGACCCCGAGGGATTCCTGAACTGGGTCCGGTTTCCCCCTTTTATCCCTTACCTGTGGGGAGGACCCTCTCCTCTTTCACTTTCCTATCTGCCTTTTATCGCACTCCTTCCTTCCAAGTCCCTCAATCCGCATTCTTCGAGGGTTGAGGGCATTTCTTTTCCTCCTGTCCTTTATTTGCCTTATTCTCCTTTAGTTTTCCATTTCTTCTTCTAGTATGTAGGTTAGTAGTTAGTTTTAATTTTTTAAGTTTGCATTTCATTTTCATCTTCACGATCACCCAAACCATCAGGGGCCAATAACCTAGATGTTAGGCCCCTTAAAACAACAATTATCATCATCATGATACTGGAGAGACATATTTATTATAATTACTTACAATTGAATCTGAGAGGGAGTAAGGAGAAGAAAGGGACTGAGAACCAGGAAAGACGAATAAGGATATGGAAACTGAAAGAAGGGGATAGAAGGGTCGAGTACCTCAAAATGGTAAAGGAAGGAATTCCAACAGATGAAGAAAGAGGGGTGGAAGAGGAATGGGCTAGATTTAAGAATACACTAGTAGGTGCAGCAGAAGCAGTATGTGGGAGGACAAGTAGTAAGAAGAGGTGGAAGGAAACACCATGGTGGAATGAGAAGACAAAAGAATTAGTAAGGGAAAAGAATAGAGCCTTTAGGAGGTGGTATCAAAATAGGACGGTAGAGACAAGGTAAGAGTACCAGGAAAGAAAGAAGGAGGCGAAGAGAGTAGTGGCTGAGGAGAGAAGAAAGTGGATGGAAGAGTGGACAAATATGATGAAGGAGGATAGTGAAGGTACAAAAAAGGTCCTGTATGGGATGGTAAAAAATAAGAGGCGGAAGGATCCTACGGATTATGTTAGAATAGTGAACAAAAGGGGACAAGAGATAGAAAATAGGGAAGAACTGAAGAAAATGTGTAAATAATATTTTGAAGAACTTCTGAACCCAAATGGAAATGATGGTGAGGAGGAAGAAATCGGGGAAGAGGAAGATGAACTGCAAACAGAAAAGGACTTAACATGGAAAGAAGTGGAAGATGCAGTGAAAAAGATGAAAGGAGGGAAGGCACCGGGTGTGGATGAGTTGAGTGTGGAGATGGTGAGAGCAGCAGGAGAGGTGGGGATACAATGGTTGTACCGAGTGGTGAGGACAGCATGGAAGGAAAGGAAGACCCCCGAGGACTGGAAAAAAGGAATAATTGTCCCGATCTTCAAGAAAGGTAGTAGAACAGATTGCAGAAACTATCGGGGAATAACACTGATGAGTCATTGTGCAAAGATCTTCGAGAAAGTTTTGGAAAGGAGAATTAGGACAAGGAGGGATGAGGGAAGAACAACATGGCTTCAGAGCAGGAAGGTCCACAGTGGATTTGATTTTTGCTGTAAGGCAGGTAGAAGAACAGCACTATGAGTATGGAACAGATCTACTGATGGCCTTCCTGGACATTGAGAAAGTGTATTGGCCAACGCGGGAAGTCAACAACCCACCAAGAGTATTCTGGTAATAGTGGACAATGTATAAAAATTTGTTGGCCAAAGCATTAGATAATGATGTGATAATACAAAGAGTTGACTTTACAAAGGTCGCTTGACAATTTAGCAAACATGTGGAGGACCAGACAATATTATTGTCACTAAATAAGGAAATCCAGGAAGGCATAAAGGACACGACACCACCACTAACTAATAATAAGATATATTATCAAATAGGTGGCACATAAAACATAATATCCAAAGGTGACACATAAACATATGAGAAACACTAGCACAAATTTACACAATTGAAGAAACACTCATTAAGAATTAACACACGTTACGTCTTGAGCCTAAAACACACATATTGTCTTGAACGTAGCTGCAGATCAGTACATCATAGAACGGCATGCAATACACGGCGGTTCCAAAGAATGATATAATTTAAATATGCAACACAAGTGGAGTTGCAACAAATAATGAAAAAACAGGTCGCATG